>WOVY01009786.1:0-600000 GCA_013436015.1 Rhipicephalus annulatus | reverse complement strand
CGATCTTGCTTCCATCCGTCCGCACGACCATCCATGCGTCAATCCATGCGTCTGTCCGTTTGTCCATGCATCCGTCCGTAAGTCCGTCCATCCGTCTGTCCATTCGTTCATGCATCAATCCGTCCGCACGACCATCCGTGCGTCAATCCATGCGTCCGTCCGTTTGTCAATGCGTCCGTCCGTTAGTCCATCTATCCGTCTGTCCATCCGTTATGCGTCCATCCGTCCGTAAGTTCACGTGTCCACCCATCGATCCGTCCGTCTGCCCGTCTGTCTGTCCGTACGTCCATGCCTCCATCTAGTGAACACTCCAAGTATCGCCATCTGCCATCTCGCAACCCCTTTGGCACATACCCGCTCTAGAGCGGGTATGTGCCACTGGTGGCTTTTTACAACATACATACATACATACATACATACATACATACATACATACATATATACATACATACATACATACGGAGGAGGAGGAGGAGGAGGAGTGACAGACTCAAGCCTTAAGAAGCTGCGCTCCTAAAAGAGAGACTGCGGCTAAAATACTTCCTCTAATTCGAGCTCTTCAATTGCAGCAATTTTTTACCATGCTAGCGGCATATAGTTTAGAAGTAAAAAAAACAAGCTTCTATTGCCTCAGACATACTGATTTTTTTTATCACATGCACTGAGATAATTAAAGAAATGCTTTATTTTTCCTGCTTGCGAGCTTGAATTATTATGCGACAAAGGCAGTATTCGTGCGCGACAAATACTTTTTTTACAAGATCTGAGAAGAATGTTTCTCGCCCTTCTTTGCTGTGTTAATTTTTTTGATGTATTGCATCAGTTAGCCCTCATGCATGTACTACCTGCGTCTTTCAGTTATGTCCAACCTTCAACGTCATTTTTTTCGAGCGCTTGTGGCTTGGCTCTCAACTTTCACGGAACCGTCTTCGTTTGAACTCGCCATGTTGGTCTAGTAGTTATGGTGGTCAACTGCTAAGCCGAAGGTCGTGGTGTTGAATCCTGGCTACTGCGGCCGCAATTTCAATGCAGGAAAAAATACTGAAGTCCCATTATCATAGATTTAGGTACCCGTTGAAGAACACCAGGTGGTCGCAATTTTTGGAGGCCTCCCCTCATCTCCTACAATCTGGGAACGCTAAACGTCAACAATTATTATAGTATTCATCAACCTAAAATTTTGTGAACCGCACGCTACAAAACCAGTAGACTGTAATTATTCTACACTCCTGATAGTATTAAGCCACCACAGACATGACGCTCAAGTGCAGGAGTCTTGTATACACGTAGTCCGCGGGCCACATGTGGCCTGCAGGGCCTCTAGATAGCAGCTCAGTCCGCACACGACTGTCTTCACCACACATATTTTTCATTATTTTTTTGAAAAATTGAAAAAGTACTACCACTAGCTAGAGAGGCGTGACTGGCCTAAACGAGTTCTGAGGCACCGCTTGCGGTCACGAGATGTTGATGCGTAACGCGGAAACAACGCTATAAATCTGAATTGCGTTTATATTTTTGACATTTTGGAGATCAATCGATTTGATTGATATGTGGAGTTTAACGTCCCGAAATCACCATGTGATTATGCAGAGATGCCGTAGAGGAGAGCTCCGGAAATTTCGACCACCTAGGGTTCTTTAACGTGCACCCAAATCTGAGCACACGAGCCTACAACATTTCCGCCTCCATTGAATATGCAGCCGCCGCAGCCGGGATTCAATCCCGCGACCTGCGGGTCAGCAGCCGAGTACCTTAGCTACTATACCACTATGGCGGGGCACATTTTGGAGATCAGTATCAATATGTTGTTGAAATCTCGGCGCGTAATATCCTTAAGAAATGACCATGTATGAGGCAGTAGTAAGGTCTTTCAAATGATACTGTTCGCTGTAACAACGCAGAAACTATTCCCTCGTTAAACACCACATATCAATCATCATCGGAAACTACTCCATCTTTCTCTCCTTCCCCTTCCTCTTACCTCCCAGCCCTTGCAGAACTAAATTTTGTGACTGTGGCCCACTAGCTGTGATACCATCTGGTCCCTGCTGTAAAGGAAATTCTGCCGTATGCGCAGCAGTTCAATCTTATTCTTCGTGAAACATTTGCAGCAAAGCTGTCCCTGCTGTTTTTCTGGTTCGAAATATAGAAAACTAATTATAATAATGATGCCGATACTTGCACGTCAAGCCAATTGTTAAGCATACATGTGCCAAGTTACAACTTGTCAATCAAATATAGCCAATCTACCACAGAATATACACTCTGACTGCCACCACAGAATTGTTGGTGTCTTGCCAAACAACAAAGCATTCTAAGATAAAGAGTGCTTACCAGCGCAAACGACAGGGCAAGAGGGAATAGGAGAAGAGACGAGACAGAGCGCTGAACTGCCAACAGTTTATTTCTTGCGAAGGTCCTCGCTTTTATACCGTTACCAGTCGCAATAGTCATGCGCGAAACACAATGGCGATGCATAAGTACATCACACCGACAAGCAAAGGAACAACTTTTCCTTATCGATGAGCACGACCGAAGGGGTGCTAACACAGCATCTTTCAATTATCGAATCTTTTCTCCCTCTATTATCTCGCGTGTGGTGCGATCCATGCATCTTGCAACAATAGTACGCTCTGAAAATATTGGCCGACAGCCACACGTGCTGCAGTGAACAGACAGCCTTCTTGTTTATAGAGATCCACATTGTACATATGTTGCCTCAGCCTCTCATTTATGCAACGACCTGTTTGACCGACCTAATACCTTTCACACGATAACAGCAGTTCATACACCACATTACAGATGCAATCTCTAAATTTATTTGCATGTTTTGAAGTGCAACCGAGGGTGGGTCTGGACGGAGGAAAGGACAGCTTGCACAGGCGACTCAATTTTTGAGGGGCCGTCAATACCACCTTCTGATTAACTTGCTGTGCCACTTTCTCAAGTTTGTGCGCTATCTTGTGCATATACGGAACCACGGCGAACGCCTGTCTAGCTTCGACAGGTGGGACTACGTTGTCGTTCCCTTTGGCCTGAAGTTCACGCAGCAGACCTTCGGCAACGGAAACATGCACGTGGTCGGGGTAACCATCCGACATCAGCCTTGAAGATTTCTCACCAAAGCTTTCTGTAATCTTGTGCACACAGTATTTTCGCAAGGCATTCATGAAGCAAGATTTTGCCATACCTCGCTTGACTAACTAAGAATGTGCAGAATGAAAAGGCAAAACAGGCTTATTTCCACGCGGTTGATACATCCAGCAAGTGGGTCCCTTATTCAGGAATAGCTTAAAGTCAAGGAACCTGATTTCAGAATTCTCTGAATGTTCATGAGTAAGCTCAAAGTGTTTGAAACCATTTCGCATCAGGTCTAAAACTGAAAGAGCGTCATTCTTATACGATGAAACACCAGTGTCCATAAAAATTTAAAAAAAATCATCTACGTACCTGAAAACGTGCGTCACATTAGTGTTAGTGAAAACTTCCGAAATGAATCTGTCTAATTTGCCTAAAAACAGGTCACTGACGATGAGAGCGATGCAAGAACCAATACAGATACCAGATTTTTGAAGGTGAGGTTTTCCATCCCATATGATGTACGTCGACTGAAGGTAAAACCTTAAAAGCTCTAAAAACCCACTGACGCTGACGCCATACTGGGTCTAGAACTTTGAGGCACCAAACTCATATATATATTCTCCAATGCATTGTAACAATCAGTCATGCGGAATAGAATAGTACAGGTCCTCGACGTCTACAGCGAAGGCGAATAGAGTCTTATTCCAGCGCGACGAAATGAACTTCTGTACTTCACATGAACTTTTTACCAAAAATTTTTTGTTCACTTCTAGGCATTTCAAGATTTTCTGCAGATAGAGCGCAACACATTTTTGCCAGGTATTATTTTCAGATACAATTAGCCTAAAAGGCATGTCGACCTTATGTGTTTTCGTGCTGAAGAATGCTTCAAGGAAATCTTCCTTGGCATCTTACATGTTCTTGAGGACACACGAAAGGTTTAACTTGCGAATCAGGCTCTTAGCTTTACTTTTGACCTTTTTCTTCGACTCTCCAGCATGACAGTTAAAAGTTATTTCGTCGCCTTGAAATAAGACTCTATTCGCCTTCGCTGTCGATGGTTTTTGCATCGCTGCCATCGTCAGTGACCTGTTTTTAGGCAAATTAAGCAGATCCATTTCGGAAGTTTTTACTAACACTAATGTGACGCACGTTTTCAGATACGTAGATAATTTTTTAATTTTTATGGACACTGGTGTTTCATCATATAAGAATGACGCTCTTGCAGTTTTAGACCTGATGCGAAATGGTTTTAAACATTTTGAGCTTACTCATGAACTTTCAGAGAATCTTTGAAATCGGGTTCCTTCACTTCAAGCTAATCCTGAATAAGGGACGCACTTGCTGGATGTATCAACCGCGTGGAAATAGGATGTTTTGCCTTTTCATTCCGCACATTATAAGTTAGTCAAGCGAGGTATCGCAAAATCTTGCTTCGTGAATGCCTTGCGAAAATACTGTGGGCGCAAGATTACAGAAAGCTTTGGTGAGAAATCTTCAAGGCTGATGTCAGATAATTACACTGACCACGTGAAAGTTTCCGTTGCCGAAGGCCTGCTGCGTGAACTTCAGGCCAAAGGGAACGACAACGTAGTCCCACCTGTCGAAGCTAGACAGGCGTTCGCCGTGGTTCCGTATATGCACAAGATAGCGCACAAACTTAAGAAAGTGGCACAGCAAGTTAGTCAGAAGGTGGTCTTGACGGCCCCTCAAAAATTGAGTCGCCTGTGCAAGCTGTCCGTTCCTCCTTCCAGACCCACCCTCGGTTGCACTTCAAAACACGCAAATAAATTTAGAGATTGCATCTGTAATGTGGTGTATGAACTGCTGTTATCGTGTGAAAGGTATTAGGTCGGTCAAACAGGTCGTTGCATAAATGAGAGGCTGAGGCAACATATGTACAATGTGGATCTCTATAAACAAGAAGGCTGTCTGTTCACTGCAGCACGTGTGGCTGTCGGCCAATATTTTCAGAGCGTACGATTGTTGCAAGATGCAGGGATCGCACCACACGCGAGATTATAGAGGGAGAAAAGATTCGATAATTGAAAGATGCTGTGTTAGCACCCCTTCGGTCGTGCTCATCGATAAGGAAAAGTTGTTCCTTTGCTTGTCGGTGTGATGTACTTATGCATCGCCATTGTGTTTCGCGCATGACTATTGCGACTGGTAACGGTATAAAAGCGAGGACCTTCGCAAGAAATAAACTGTTGGCAGTTCAGCGCTCTGTCTCGTCTCTTCTCCTGTCCCCTCCTGCCCTGTCGTTTGCGATGGTAAGCACTCTTTAACACGTTATACCGACACGCCCAATCCTATTGTATATTGTGAAAAAAATTCTAGCATTCTTGCAAGACAAAAGGCGTGCCAGTTCCATAAGGCATTCTTTTTGGCAACTGAATGTCAGTATACAGTACTTCTGTATGCGAAATAGTTGACTTCCACCTTGACTTTACTCCTATCGGATAATGGCCTGAATAGTTTATCACACTTTACCCCGCACGGACAACGTCCCCGCAAACTAAACGTCATCCGCACCATCGGCCGCTATAACAATAATAGCTTCGATGCGGAAATCAGCCAGTGGGTGGGTCCATGTTCTTTTGGGTATGAGACGCACCTGATTTGAGCTATATGGCACCATTTGTTTAAAAATAAGTGAGATATGTTTATAGATAAGTTTGACATGGAAATATAAATTTCATGCCACGTGTGCGTCACATTCTCTGGCTCACAAGTCTTCAGGAGCATCGACTGGCAATCGGCATAATTTTCAACAATGTTCAAAAAATGTTGCAAGGCCACTTAAAGGAAAGTAAAGAACATACTAAGTGATTGATTGATTTGTGGGGTTTAACGCCCCAAAACCACCCCATGATCATGAGAGACGCCATAGTGGAGGACGCCGGAAATTTTGACCATAAAAACATAAGAATTGAAAACTTGGAGGACGCTTGAGCTTCACCTTCTAGCGTCGAATGAAATAGCGGGATCGGGCCCTTCAATCATTACCTTGATTGATTGATTTGTGGGGTTTAACGTCCCAAAACCACCATTTGATTATGAGAGACGCCGTAGTGGAGGGCTCCGGAAATTTTGACCACCTGGGGTTCTTTAACGTGCACCCAAATCTGTGTACACGGGCATACAACATTTCCGCCTCCATCGGAAATGCAGCCGCCGCAGCCGGGAATCGAACCCGCGACCTGCGGGTCAGCAGCCAATCATTACCTTCAACCACGCCTCGAGTAAAGGAATGTTTGTCAGCATAACGTTGGCCGCTTTCAACTGACTTAAAATGCCAACTAATAGCAAGCGAACGATGCACACTACAAGACAATTTTTCCTTTTGCATATAAGTAGAACACCCAAGACCTCTCCGTGAAGTGCCACGTGCTCCTGTGCAGCTACAAACTTTGTGATCAGTGGGCAGCTTTAAAGAACCCCGTCATTGCGCTATTCGCAAGTTTTGACGCCAAGCAAGATTTTACAATTTTGCCATGCAATATTGCACACCTTAAGGCTACTACTCCCATCACATGACATTGTTAACGCATTTTCTGACAAAGTAGTTTCAGGCAATGGCATGTCTCTGTGGTATAACATCTGCTTACCACGTTGAAGGTATGCGTTCAATTCTAGTTCAGACAAAAGTTTTGTTATTCTTGTATTTATCTCTTCGCACCTTTAGTTTTTGCTCGCAGACAGCGAATATGACACCATCAGAATTTGTTCGATACAATTACTTTAACGCTCTCGCGTTAATACACCAAGAATACAGATTTTTAACAAATTTGATTGTTTTAACAAAATGAAAAATGCTTACATAATCAAGCTTCCTAGTACAAAGCAACTTTCATATAAGAAGGAACGGCAATCAAAGTGGTTATTTGCTGAACTTCAAGCGCCCTTATAAAAAAATTTACGCATCTCCACAAACTGAATGTTGACGAGTTGGCGAAGATCGGTACTATCGGATCCATAATGTCTACGTTGAAGCCACCGACTAATTTAAAGGACGAATCCACGCGCGGAAAAACGGATGGATGGACAGACGGACAGATGCATGGATGTTTGGACGAACTGATGCATAGACGGATAGATATGAGGAATGTTCAGGTGCACAGACGGACGGGTGCACAGCCAGATTACGGACGGATGCCAGAATGTATGGATGGACGGATGAACGGACAGAAGCATTGACGAATGGTTGAATGAAAAGATAGATGGAAGTACGCATGCACACAGAGGTGGGCGAATGCATTAACGCACGTAAGGACAAAGTAAGGTCTACTTTAAACCACATGTGCGCTATGTACGCTCGGTAAAACGTAATGTGCATAGATGTTTCGCACCTGCTATTCGAATAGAGATGACGGTGAGCCTCGATGACAATGGTCGAACAATGTGCGACCCTAAGTTGCTTCGCCTCTAAAAGCGCACTTTAAACGAGGTCATAGAATATTGTCGTACGTTCTCCAATGTATTACCACCACGTAACGGTGAACATGAGTGAACTTGAACAATAAACAAGGCTAACACAGAACTTGAGCCTTGAGGAAGACAAGTCCGCTTGTCGAAACGTCGTCTTGACACAACCGCTGCTTACAGACTTTTCATTTGAAAACGTTGTAAGACATGGCATTTTAAGGCATACCAAGTTTTATTGACCCAGAAAAAGACATGTAATTTGAGACAGTAATAATGGAAATCGAATGTTTCGATTAAGAAACACCAAAACTGAGTACGCCGGGCGAGCGAGAAAAGCAACTACTGTGTTAGGTGATGTTAGGTGACTAGGTCAGACAAGAACTTCACATGACCAACTTCGAACAAAAGCTCGTCGCAGCGAAATCTGCAAATAAGTTTATAAACTGGCTGATCACCGACAAGCCCCTCTAGAGACAGCATCAAATAGCCTATTGGAAATGTTGCATAAAATACGCATGTGACCGGCGCACCTCGGAAGGCGACTATTCTTTGCCCTTGTGGTCGTTGGTATTTTTTCATGGTGACCCAAAAAACTTAAACGACACTTGTGCAGCAACACAGGCTTCGCTTAAAAACGACTAGTCATCTGAAATGTGTGAGTAGACCAAGAAAGCGTCAGGGTTGCGCTCTTTTGATCCACGCTCTAAACACACAAAATTAACGTCCACGAATGAGCTGAAGAGAGGAACTCGTCCGAGAACCTCGAAGACTATTGGGATGTCACTTAGTGGCTATAGATAACCGTTGTGGCAATCATAAGCAAACTGAAACATCGATGTCTTTACAAGTGTCATGATACATATCCCGGGACACACATGCTGAACCTCATTTCCTCTATCCCACAACTGTCCTGGCCATATCCAAATGCTGCGGCATTAAAAAAAAGGTGCTAAAGCTGGCGGAGGAGCACATTGGTCTTCAAGTTGTAGGCTGAGGGCTAAGCGTCGGCTGAAGCTCCTAGAAAGCAGACAGAGGCAGCGTATTTACCATAACCTTTACTGACCGCAGGCTCAACTGCCGAAGCGGCCGTTCCCCGTGCGTGCGTCAGCTGATGCGCTCGAGCACCAAAAACCCTGAGTAATACCCACAAAGTTTACTAATTTACTAATTTGTGGGGTTCAACATCCCAAAACCACTATATGGTTATAAGAAACGCCCCATAGGAAAAGGCACCGGAAATTTTCACCTCCTAGGGTTCTTTACCGTGCACCCAATTATGAGCACACGGGCCTACAGCATTTTCACCTCCATCGAAAATGCCGAAAACGCAGTGATGCCGGTCTTCATGTTTGAATATAATGGCATGAACGCATCGCTAAGTAGTACGTCGAGAGAGAGTCATACAGTAAAATACAGTAAATTTTCTGTGTCTTGTCCTTTTTTCTCGCTTACTCCTATTGTCTTTATATTTTGTTTGTTTACTTCTTCATCTTTCTTTCTCTCTTTCTATTCATTCTCTCCCGCGCAGGACTAATCAGCGCGACGGAAGAGTGTGCGCAGGGCGCACATTTTCAGGAATTGAATCAGACGATGAAAATGCAGAGTGAGGGTTGTGGTGGTTGTGGTATTGCAAGAGGTGGGATTGCCAACTTGCCAGCCTAAAAGGTCGGCAATTGTTTTGCGTAATGTGGAGTCAGTGCGCCGGCCAAGTTAAACCATTGCCCACATTAGAAAGATATTTTATTCAGAATTATAATAGTTAACGGAACACTTAAAAGCCCGACGAAACCAGAACGGCTCCCCTCTAAAAAACGGCAAAAAGAAATGCTGTTACGTGACAAACGAAGTCCATCAAGAAAACTATAGCTCAACAGGGTGGTAAGCCTTGTGGTGATGGATGAGCGTTATGGGTCCGGGGGGACACCATACAGCGCGTACGAAGGACTACAGAAACCAGTATACTACGAGGTGACCCAGAGGTTGTAATAGAGTCTTGAAGCGTGAGAAGTGCCATTTACGATACAGATAGTCGTTGACTGGTACAACCAATACGCCGAACACACAAGGCTTTTTCCAGTCCTGCTCTCTACGCTGCTTTGATGTGGCGTGCCAGCTGTGTCGTTACAATGACATTTATGCAGTGGATGTACAGGCAGTGTGGCTGACTTCTGACAAAGTTATATATATATATATATATATATATATATATATATATATATATATATATATATATATATATATATATACATATATATATATATATATATATTACTTTAGGAGCTAATGATATGAGGTAATGATAGGTGGAACGTGCAGTGAGCCTTCACATTTCCCGTCGTCGGGAAGTGTGAGTAATAGGGACTCAGAGCGCGCTGTATGGTATTGCGTCTGATGCCCATACTGAAACGAGAAACGCCATAAAAAACGTCACAAGAAGGAAGCAGATCACCACACAAGCACTCGATGCATTTGCGCAGTCTGGTGGACAGTACACGCACTCTTGAGTGCACATCTTGTGCAATCGGAAAACGTAGGAGTATTTGTTCATCGATGCGGCTTCAACTCATATCCCCATGTGGGAGATTGTCGAGGACGATACGCATTGCCATCTCCAGCCAATTTTATTTGCCGCCTGAATCATAGAGGTTCAGCTGAAGGGCTTTGGGTAGCTTTCCCTCTTTCCCGTTACTCCCACGTTTCGCCGAAACACAAAATGAAAGAGGTATCTGTAGGGCCCCAACAAGCCATAGGAAAAACAGACTACGTAAATGAGCAGCGTGTGCAAAGCCTTACAGAAGCCCCTTTCAGGCAATCCTGACAACAGTTCGGCTTGCGGAAACTGAGGCTCTTATAGCCAACCTTAATTCCTTCCTTAATCTGGTTGTCGTTCAGCTATCGAAGTAATCTCGTTCCTCGCTTTGACGATGCACTTTCTTTTGCCATGAACATGAGCAAACTTTCAGTGCGGGCTTAGCAATCAGGTCATGTGTTTTTTTTTCTTATTCATGGCATCTTCCTAATTAGGCCAACACTAAAGAATTGCTCACGCAAGCTGCACTAACACAACTCACTAGTTCTCTCTGTGGGCATAATTGTTTTCTTTGAGCCCCTGTCGACATTTTGCGTGTATAAGTTCACAGCTAACCTCCGTGTTCATCCCTCCTACCCTCCCGACAATTGGAGCATATAAAGGGGCCCTGAAATAATTTTTCAAGAAACAATCGAGAGGCATCATCAAAAGAGTATATCACCTCCTGAATCAATTCCCACTAAAATTTTTAAAATCAGGAAAGCAATAACAGAGTGGCAGCTTTGCCGCACGCTAGATGTCTTTCTCTCTTTTTCTGTCCTGATGAGTGCTCTGCACGGAGGAATAGTACGGGGTAAAGAAAATACGTAACGTATGACGTATAAAGTCTCTCATAAAAAACCAGAGGGAAATCCGGCGCCACCATGTTTGCGAATTTTTTAAGGGGCGCCATTGGAGCGCTGGGAATGAGGAGCGAGGCTTCGGCTCAAACGTGGATACGACGCGTAACTTAAGCTTCTTTAAAACTTATATATACACGTCTCGCGAAGTATTAACTGTTGTTTTCGTACTATCCAAAACATAGCTGTTGTACAAGTGCCACAAATCACAAATATCTCAGAACTGCTTAAAATGATGGCATCATCGCAAGCAGAACTTACAGCTGCCATGGTGAACTAATAGGACGTCTTCTTTGTGTCCCTTTTCGACATTACGGTTACAGCATTGTACTCTTCTTGAGGTCTAATGCAACTTTTTGAGAATGTTTTGAGAACGTTGAGGAAAAGCTCTTGTGTACTACTTATCTGTTGCCCTTGGAGAGTTCTAGTGGATATGTTTTTAGATACTTGAGCTGCTGCGATTGAGTCGATTACATATAGGCGTCCAGCGCTGGAGTTTGTTTTGACATGTTGCGCCGCCCTGGTGGCCTTGTTGCAAAACGGTTAGTAGGACCGCGAAGGCTACTGCGGTAGAGTGTGCAGAAGGTCCACCCCCTCCCCCCTTTCCACCCCAAAAAATAAAGCAGGAAGCGGAGGTACTGTTGCGTTTATTGCGCCACACAGAATGGGTGTGCCACTAAAACATTGTTTACTCATTCCCGTCGAGGCCGTACAAGAAAGAGCGGTGGCAACGCTGGATCTGTTGAACCTAAAAACTTTTACGCAACAAGCGCGTTACAGCTTAGATATTCACACTCACGCTGAAAATCACACATTCAATTTCAATAAATTTTTACGTGCACAGTTCTAGACATGCTAGCAAAAAATAAATACTGAAATTATCGCTTAGGCAAAGCGAATTAGTATCTTTCCCGCACGTAGTATCTTGTCGGCACATGGGGCGGATGCATTTTTATCTCCAAAAGTTCCTTAACGAGCTCTTTTACGGACGTGTCAGGTTTAGATGACGCCTATTCCGAGCTTGTAATTGGTCTGTGGACGATGGTGAGTGAGCATCATTTACCCAAAGTACAACCACTGTAATATGTTCGCAATTTCCACTCACGCAGGCTTTGCAAATGCAGGGTGATGCACACACCTTGCACTTCGCCGGCATCTACGACGAAAGTGAAATGAAGATTGATTAGGTGAACACTGTTCAGAACACCGCAAATTACATCGCACAAAAAACGTCTTCTCACCAGTGCTTCAACACGCTACGAGAGCTGTAAGCGGTTCTGTAAGAATTACCTGTTTTTAGTACTCGTGCACTGTTCACTACACCACGATGAAAAGCACCAGACGAAAAAGATTCTCACCTTTGAGTTGAAGAACAACAAAAACTTTAAATACCAGCCGAGAGTCCATATGATTGCTATTGCAATTAAATTCTGCTTCTCTCCAGACCAAATACCCGCGTGATCAGTTTCATCCGGCAAAACTGAGGAGGTGTGACATGCATGCACAAAGCCGAAGCACGGCTCACGGAATCCGCGGGCATACTCTCGATTCCCCTGCTCACGCAACGCTTCTCCCGCTAGAGCACCCTGTACAAACGTGCATTCCAAGATGGAGCACTGCTCGGAACGACCTTTGTGCGTGAGCAATTTAGATCCGTGGTACGAGCGTAGGAGGCCGGACGGAGTGAGGATGGGGAGGTCTCATGAGGTGTGCGCCATGTAATGCACCGTCCGCTGCAAAAATTTCTCCTCCATCAGCTCTACTGAATCCAGCTTAAAGGGCAAAAACATTTTTCACGTACTGGTAAAGTACAATTTCACAATCCCGAAAACACCCATCTTACCACGACATGACTCCTAATGAACAAGAAAACACGTGAAAAAAAAACGAAAATGCGGATGGCGACGCAACTTTGAGATTTCCTCACCCAGCACAATTACATAACAAATTCTGAAGGTGTCTACCGAGCTCTTCAAACCAATAAAAAATAAAGTACATTGTAATCTGCGGGTGCAATAGACATAGAATACGTAGTTACAGAAAATTTCCTCGAACCAATGCAATTAAAATACCGAAAATACAAACAAAAACTTCTTACGTCACGTGGGGAGACCTTGGTGCAAAATTTGAAAATAATACTTCAACCATAACTTTTACTGCTATTAAGGAAGTTATAATAGGGCAACATAAGACATTAGAGTGTTCAGAGTGCAGTTTGTACATCAGTTTAGATTAAAACTGCACTTGCATCGTTTCTCTGCAAACTGCACAGGAACAATGCAAATCCTTGTTCCTCTTTATTGTCCCTTTATACGTAAACATTTCAGAGATCTATCTGGCTGGGTAAAAATTGCACAAATAAAACAAACTCTCCAGCTGCTATGCATGTTGCCTTTATTAAAACTGCGTAAAAAAATCTGCCTTCCGCAAACTGTTTGTCACATACGTCAGTTCCCTTATTGATACGCAAAAAGTTTTCCGTTCATACATTTGGGAATATTTTAATACTGTGGCGTGTAGTATCACAATTCTTGAGTTAGGTGTTAAGTTTCAACACAAATGTGGTATGAGTTTGGACCAACAGCTTTTTATAAACATATGCAAAGAAATCTCAACATAGCAGCACTCATCTCGGCCTCGCGATAACAGACAGCTGCTACTTTGTTTTCACCACACTTATTCAATGCAAAAGTGACATATGGCTGCTGTATCTTGAAACCTGGTCTCGAATTGTGCTTTTGCGCAACGTTAATCGTAAAATCTTTGTTGTTCTCAAGTGAGACAGTGATGTTAAACCTGTCACAAAAATGTCAGCAGTTCCACGATCTATTTTGCGACGAACTAAGGGGATCCTCTGGTAAATACGCTTACGGGGCTGAAAACTACGCTCAAGTCACATCCACTTATTAAAATGGTCGCTACAAAGCAGTTCGTATAATATATGCGACGTAATTGCAGCCAGTAACGATCAAGCTTTGCCGCAACAAAAAACGATGTGCAATTATAATAGTAAATGAGGTTTTATACGAGGGACGCCGTAGTGGAGGGCTCCGGAAACTTGAACCATCTGGTGTTGTTTTGTTTGCGCTGACATCGCACAGTGCACGGGCCTCTACCACTGTACCTCCATTGAAATGCGACAGCAGCAGCAGGAATTGAACTCATGACCTTCGGGTCAGCTGCCAAGCGCCGTGTACAGCTAATTAACCATGGTGGCAGACTGAAAACAATATGCATGGCACTTCCTGTCCTATACGTTGCATTCCCAAGCAACTGCGGTAATTTTTTGGCTATGTCATATGGATGACAAACTTGTTTTCCTAAAAACCTTCTGGGACGCGTCTAATGGTAAAATTTCAACCAAATAGTTGAAAGCTGCTCTGTATGAAACAAGCACGGCAAACATGTCAAAGCCTCACTAAGCGCTTCAGAACAGCAGAACCTTTCGTTTAGAACATATATTGGTTCACCAGATGGTAGGATGCGCAAGGTACGTCGGTCTCGCCAATGTGGAGAGCGAAAGTGACAAAAGAGGCCAAGTGCTATAGCAGACGCTGGGTTGATTCACCACTGCGCCACAACTGCGTACAATATATCCACGCACCTATGAGACCTCATTTCGAAATATTTACTGGCCAAGAATTATCGCACGTATTTGAACCATTGCCACGCAAGACAGTTGATGAGAACGACAATCTTTCAGCGCATACATATATAGCATATCACACCACAAGCATGGACCATGAATATCATGCTATCGACTGATTTGGAATGTAGTGGTTTCTATTTGAAGGTTTTTATTGTATATGCCAGGTTTTTAACACATGCCACCGATGATTAGGAGAGCTGCTTTCCTTCGCCTGCACGCAATTTATTAGATGCATCAATCTCCCGTACACTATAAGCCCGGCAACTTATACTGCATGCAACCCATACGCAATTTGAACCCATGAAATCGGTTAGAACGTGAGTTGTTTTATGTGGTTAATGTTTACCACGATGTTTAAAGGCTACGGTGTTCATCTGCTCAGACAATATTGTTTCATGGCGCTTTTAGATATTAAATTACCAAAAACTTTACACAGTAACCTATATACATAGTGAGAGCTAAATTACCAAAAGAGTTAAATTAAAATAAAGTACCGAAAACCTCTACACAGTAACCTATATACAAGGCGGCGCAACGTTATCACGCAGTAAAAGCACTAGAGAGAGGCTATAGCTTGTTCCCTCTGGAAGGGTCAACAGGTGAAACCACTTTGTGTTTGATTTCTTCTTGTTGCATTTTTGATGTCATGTTATGGCAGCATGGCGGGTGTACGTTTTGTGCCTTGTGCATTAGTTGTCAGCGGTATGAATACGTCCTTCACATCCTTGACCTTCATGAACAAGAACATTTTTCGGCGTTTTACGTGGCTGATATAACGAACAGGTGTGTGACTGCCTGCAGTGTACAGCGAGTGGAGCGTCGAAGATAAAGTGCGAGTATTGCGATCATTGCCTGGGAGTCTACGGGAAAATATTCGAGCTTAGTAGGTGCTCTTTGTTCGAACTACATTTGCGTGCGCATAGCATTTCGAATGTTTGTAGCACTTGCAAGCTCTGCTGTGTTGTGGGCTGTGTCCGCATGTACGACGCTTATAGTTTCTTTAGCATGGCCCTCCGCTCTCGAGCTTGGTAGATGCAGTGTGTTGATTACGTGTCACGTGTCCACTTACAGATAACGTTTCTCGCTCCTGTACCCATTCGCCATTAATTGCAGCTATTGTTCCTTTTCGAAGCGGAGTCGTCATTTGCACCTGCAATTTTCGGGCGAGTAATTCGTTGTTGGTCCAGCTGCGTTATTTTTGCTTGCGTAAACAAGACATTAGTGTTCGTCCACCATGGTAGATAAGTGGCTAATGTACTTGTCTGCTGTCGCGAAAATCACAGGTCTGATCTCATTCACAGCGGTCGCATTTCTGTTGAGGTGAAATATCAGAGGCCTTAGCCCACTGCATTGTAAGTGCGCCTTAACGAGCACTAGATGGTCAAAACTTTTGAAGCAATCTACTATAGAATCATGTCATGGTTTAAAGACGTAAAACGCAGGATGTTATTACTATTTATTTAGGCGTCACTGTTTGTGCTCTGCAATTTGATTCGAACTGTTTTGTTTCGCTGTTTTGCCCTCGGTCGCTGAGGGCAAAATGTAATGACATACGCGTACTCCTATTATGACGTCCCGTCTGCGTTCCGCCTCGACTTAAATGTGAATGCAATTCTTAGTCGGGCTACGTCAGGCCTGCGGCGTTGTCCGCGGCGTCCACGGCGCCGCTCTCCCTCTCCAATCTTACTCCCTCTCCCATAGCAACAGCTGTAGGCCCCGCGTGCTATCCTCACCCTTGGCAACCGGAACTTGTGCGAGAGAATGTAGGAACTGGTAGGTGTAACAGCTGCGGGCGCGCGCGCTTATTCTCGCCCCTAGCAACTGGAACTTGGGGTGCGATAGAACGTAGGAAAGGGTAGGTGAAGTGCTTTTCCGCTCCTTTCTTTCGCCATTCGCTCTCTCTCCTTCCTGCACTCCACTTTCCCGATCGCTCACGCCTCACTCTTGAACGTTCGCTGCCTGGGCGCCTCTCAAGAACATCCAAAATGTGTGCTCGAGAAGCCACTGTGAAACGCCAACGCCAAACCGAAAACTCTGTTTTCGGTTCGGCGTTTGGCGTTTTCGGTTCGAAAACGGTATTATCAAGGCTAGGAAAACCGACAACAGTAAAGTGCACCGCATCGCTGACACGGATGACCTAACAATCATATCGTAGGCATACCGACTGATTAAGGAACACTTTTGGTTTCATTATGGCTTCTAATATGCTCTCTTGCGCTGAAGCAAAACATCTTCTTGAGCAAACACCCGCATTCTCGCTCGTGCATTTTAACACTCGTAGCCTTCGAGGGCATTATGACGACCTTGTAGCCTTCCTTTCCATTGTCGAACACTCATTTTTCGTAATTTGCCTATCAGAAACGTGGCTGTCGGCAGACTAAGGGCATCTGTATGCTTTGCCAGGCTATGAATCCGAATATTGTCACCGTGTCACAAATCGTGGTGGCGGATCTGCAGTCCTAATAACTTCATCAATACCATACAAACGCCGTCAGGATCTGTTTTTTGACAACATAATTGTGAGTCTGTTTGGCTTGAAGTAGAATCTTCTGCTCTGCCATTGAACAATCGTCATACAGTCATTGCATCCATCTACCATTCTCCCTCTTCCTCAAATTCCGAGTTTTGCATGCAGCTTGAAAGAATCCTTGCTACTCTAACCCTGGAAAACAAAACATTATTATTTGCGGTGACGTAAACATAAATATCCTTGATACTAACACTCCAGTTTGCTTGGAATATGTTCACTGTTTTCTTAGTTTTGGCCTACAACCTCTGATTCACTCCCCGACTAGATGTGATGTGAATGGGTCTAATACATTAATCGACCATGTACTGTCAAATATCTTTGCTGACTCAAAGTCCGGGGTTATTGACTTTTTATTCACCGACCACTATCCTGTATTTTTCTGTCTTGATGCCTGTATTCCCATAAAAAATAAGCGTAATACCAAGACAGTATTCAACTCAGCGGAATTTGTTGAGATAGTGCGTAATGCTGACTGAGACTTTGTTGCACAAGAAGAATGTGGCGAGGAAGCGTTTAATAAATTTTCGGCAAAAATAAGCGCATTTATTGCAGAATGCACAACCACAAGTGCCGTCATACATTGGATTCGCACGCCTAGAAACCCATGGATAATAACTCCTGGTCTCTTGCATTCCACATCTAAAAAGAAAAACATGCGAAAAAATTACAATCTCAGCCTTCAAACAGCTCTCTAAAAACGCGCTTAAAAAGATATTCAAATCTACTTTCAATGCTGCTCAAGAGGGCCAAACGCGAGTATTATGAAAAACAAATAGATAAGAACGGTAATGATACCAGGAAAAACTGGCAGTTAATAAAAAAATTCTTGAACAGCAGTGAGACCACATGCTTATCAAAAATAACGGTTGATGGACGTTTCCTTACCGAGCCACTCGATATCGCTAATGCTTTCAGTGATACTTTTGCATCAAATTCCCCCGATTCACTAGTTGACCTTCATTTTCCCATTCTATCTCGTTCACCTCAGTCTTTTTACTTACGTCCTACATCTGCAGACGAAGTCTTTCAAATCATGTCATCTCTTAAAACCAAAGGGCCAGGCTTAGATTCCATTCAGCCGTCTAAGATAAAGCTCGTGGCACGTGAACTGTCTCCTATTTTAGCTAAAATAATTAACAAATTGTTCAAAGCAGGTGCATTTCCTGATGCTTTAAAGGTAGGAAAGATAACACCTGTTTTCAAAAAGGGCGATCGTTTGTCAACTAATAATTACCGTCCGATTTGTGTACTTCCTTTCTTTAGCAAAGTAATCGAAAAGCTTTTTTACTTGCGTTTGATGGGCTATCTGCTTAAATTTAACCTACTCTCTCCCCACCAATTTGGTTTTCGACCTGGCTACTCGACAGAGCTCGCCTTGCTCAGCTTTTATGACCGAATTAAACAAGCCATAGACAATGGATTACTTACTGGGGCAGTTTTTATTGACCTCACGAAGGCTTTCGACACAATTAACCACCGGATCTTTTTGTGTAAACTTGAATCTTTCGGAATTGTGGGTCCCGCTTTGCAGTTCATTCGCAGTTACTTAACAAATCGCTCACAGGTAGTTTATGTCAATACCATTGCGTCATCTGCTAAGCCAGTTACCATGGGCGTCCCTCAAGGTTCAATCTTAGGCCCTCTTCTATTCCTACTTTTTATTAACGACCTACCTAGTTCCCTTAACAATACTAACTGTCTTCTTTACGCCGATGACACTACTATTTTTACATCCCAGAAAACAACGGCTGAACTTGAAAGTAGCTTAAACTCCGATCTCTGTATTATTTATCAATGGTGTGTTAACAATCATCTTTATATGAATCCCTCTAAAACTACATTTGTGGTTTTTTCATTCGCACAGAACACATTTCCCTCACCAGTTTCCGTATCTCTTAACAACCATATTATTTCCGTATCAGATCATGTGAAGTTCTTAGGCGTAATATTAGACAAGCATTTGAAATATAACTATCATGTACTCTCAATATTAAAAAAAGCTTCTTTTGGCATTCATGTTCTCATTAAATCCCGCCCTTATTTTCCTTTCAGTCACGCATTATTTTATCATTATACTATGCATATATTCATAGCCATCTTTCCTATTGCATTTCATCCTGGGGTAAAACATATGCCAGTCACCTGGAGCCCCTTCTACATCTTCAGAAACGGGCACTACGTCTGATCGCCTTCGCTTCATTTCAATCACCTTCTACGCCACTCTTTATTTATTTTTCCGTGCTTCCAATTAATCTTTTATTCACTCTAAAGTTAGCTATATTGATGAACCGCCTCATTTATCATGGTCTATGTGTTTCAGGGCTATCCACACAACATCTTGTCAATACTAATAACACCAGGTTTTCAGCCTGTCACAATTTCCTTCTCCCTAAAGTGCGTAGCAAATATGGAAAACTAACTCTTAAATTTTACAGGTGTATCCGTATGGAACAACATACCACTTGAAATAAAGTTATGTCCCACATTCTATTCGTTTCGCAAAATGTTTAAAGAGTACCTAATCACAAAACGTGTTTTCTAAACTCTACCGTCGGGCCTTACTCCTAATTTTAGTATTTCTTTTACTCACTATACCACTTGCTGTTACACAGAACTTTTCTTGCCTTGTTGTTATGAAATTTTAACCATTCTTTGTTTAATTCGTACAAAGTGTTTTTCACTGCTTGCTGCATTGTTATCGCACTTGACTTATTCTCTAACGGAGGTCCCCCCGACAGTTTCCTAACTTCGGGACCTCCTCTGTACTGTAGAATTTTATTCATGTAAATGTATGCATTCCTGAAATAAAGTTTGATTTGATTTGATTTGATTTGTTCACTTCACAGTATTTTAAAAAAAGTGTACGACAATTCTTGTTTTCAGCTTCTTGCTCGCCCTTTGGTGTCTTTGCACTTACGCGATAATTTTAAATTCAAAACATTTCTTTGCGTACTGCACGCCCTTTTGACATCTATCTATCTATCTATCTATCTATCTATCTATCTATCTATCTATCTATCTATCTATCTATCTATCTATCTATCTATCTATCTATCTATCTAGCTAGCTAGCTAGCTAGCTAGCTAGCTAGCTAGCTAGCTAGCTAGCCAGCTACTTATGTCTGGGTGCTTTCGTGATCACCCCCTTGGCTTGAACCAAAATTAGTGTGGCAGAGTAAGATGATTTGACGAATATAATGCGCTGGTCAACGCACGAATAATCTCACAATCTCGCCGCGTACGATCAAACACTTCAGCTTGGTATTTTTGCTCTGTTCGCTTTTTCGTTTGCTTTTATGTTTTTTTTAATTGCAGCATATCCACGGAGTGAATTATGATGCGTGGGGCAAAGAGCTTCAGGGTTTCATTGCTAAACCGTGAACCTTCCGCGAATATCACCCACTACATCAGAAAAGAGGTGACTAACACTGTATATATTCATACCAGGGGGAAAGAATAAGTGGAATGATAGGGGAATTTTATTATTGGTAAGTAGTAGCTACACGTCGCTTCATTTACTTTATGCTCTCTGAAGTGGTGGATCGGTGATGGGGCGTAGTTGGATGTTTTCAAGGACAAAGTAGTGGGCAGTTTGCAAAAGTGTAACTATAGCGGTCATGTACAATCAAGGAGTGGGCACATTGGGACAATCTATAGTTCTTTAGCGCACACCTGGATGCAAGCACACGATCATCTTGCATTTTACATTGGCTACTTGTGAACAGTATTTCATTTATGGTCAGTGAAATGGTGGGTTGGTGATGGGGCGTAGTGGGATGTTTGCAAGAACTATGTAATGAGGACTTGGCACAGGTGGAACTATAGACGTCTCATACAAAACAGGGATGGACACAGTAGGACCCTTTATCGTTCTTCAAAGGGGCCCTGAAACACTTTTTCAGGTAACCATGAAATGATTCAACTTGGCAGCTTATTGCTATGAATTCAACGCGGCAAAAATTTTAAGAATCTGTCCAGTGCGAGTGGAGTTACAAAGCTTTGTCGTATGCTGCAATTAGGTTCTGTTTCTTCTTGTCCCGACGAAATCGCTGGGAGCTAAGCAGGGAGGGATGGCAGGTGCAAAGAAACTATGTCAGGCGTGCCTCGTTACCTTGAGCGTTTTTTTTTCTTTGAATGCGCAGCTTTTTCTGCGTGATCACGCGCGCAAGCATGAACAAGTCTAGACCTCCCGTTGCAATCTCTATACCGACCGAGCGCGATGTTCAAATCAGCCAAAGGGGATGATAGATGGGCTTGATTGATTGATCTGTAAAGTTTAACGTCCCGAAACCACCATATGATTATGAGAGACGCCGTAGTGAAGGACTTCAGAAATTTCGACCACCTAGGGTCCTTTAACCCTCAACCAGATCTGAGCACACGGGCTTACAGCTTTTCCGCCTACATCAGAAATGCAGCCGCCGAAGCCGGGATTTGATCTCGCAACCTGCGGGTCAGCAGCCGGGTACCTTATTCACAAGACCACCATGGCGGGGCTGATAGATGTGCTTTCTAGGAGTGGTTTTGGAGCTTCTTACTTCATTTGTAGAAAGAAAAGAAAGCAATTGTAGGCAGACTTTGATTATTTTGAATTCCAGGCCGTGTGTTGTGAATATTTGGCTCGCGTGTTGTCGGATGATTTTATTACCGATCGGCAGTGTTTTTCGACCATGCTCAAAACGTGTTGCAGGGCCCTTTTAACACCGGCATACAAGTACAGGGCCATCTTGCATTTATTATTGGCTACTTCTCAACAGTAACATGTAAAACTGCTTGAAAACGATGCATATGCTGAAAGTTTTTGCTATAGTTTCTTGTCATCAAGGAATATCTCTAGTAAGAAGCGCTATAGAAAAGATTGTAAGGCTGCATGTTTTACCCATAAAGTGATTGCCTGTCTATCGTGAGCACATGGTCATTAGTTTTACCAATGTACTAGAAACAATGGTATTTTAATGCTGGCCAGTACTTCTTGCATTGCACCACAGTACTCGGCCAATGTCAGAGCAGCGATGGCGTAGTGGTTAAAGCATCCGCCTCACATGCGAAAGGTCCGTGGTTCAATTCCTGGTGCCGCGCAGTTTTCAACTGGATAAAAAAAAATCCGCGTGGTGATGGAACTGCATTACGAGGCCTGGGGTGCGGCCTCACCGGTAACCACCACCGGGAACGCACTCCCTCACCAGAGAAAGATTGGCCACCTTGGTGCAGTATCTGGCGACTACCTCCCACATGCATACGTCAAATAACTCACGGCCCTCAGTCCCCAGCCGCTGCGAAGCAACTAACCACGGTGGTGGTCAGATCTGCAACGCAGCAGAGGGTGCTAAGAATCTCTGGATCAGGACAGGCCGCCATTGGAACCTGAACTTGGCAACGTTTAACGCTGGAACCTCATCTAGTGAGGGAAGTCTAGCTGTACTATTCGAGGAGCTAGAGGGTGTTAAATGGGATATAATAAGGCTCAGTGAGGTTAGGAGGACAGTTGAGGCCTATATGGTGCTACAGAATGGGCCCGTCCTTTGCTATAGGGGCTTGGCTGACAGAAGAAAACTGGGAGTGGGGTTCCCAATTCACAGAAACATAGCTGGCAACATAGAGGAATACTATAGTATTAACGAAAGGGTGGTAGGTATTGTAAATAAACAGAATAAAAGATATAAGATGAAGGTGATACAGGCTTACGCGCCTACATTCAGCTATGATGACGCTTCAGTTGAAACCTTCTATGAAGACATAGAATCGGCAATGAGTAAGGTAAAAACACAGTATACTATAACAATGGGAGACTTTAGGGCAAAGGTAGGGAAGCAGAAGGCTGGAGACCAGGCAGTAGGAGACTATGACATCGGTACTAGAAACGCCAGAGGAGAGCTACTACTAGAATTCGCAGAACGCAATAATTTACGGATTTTGAATACCTTGTACCGAAAACGAGGAAACCGCAAGTGGACATGGAGGAGCCCTAATGGCGAAAATAAGAACGAAATAGACTTTACAACGAGTGCACACCCAGACATCGTGCAGGAATGTGGAAGTGATAGGCAAGGTACGATGCAGTGACCATAGAATGGTTCAGTCTCTAATTCGCCTAGAACTTGAGGAAGGAACGACAGAAACTGATATGCAAGAATGATATGCAGAAACTGATATGAGAAACTGATATGAATGAATGAGCTAGCACTGAGAGAGAAAGTACAGGAATTCAGAGTCTCGCTTCAGAACAGGTACTCGGCTCTTAGTGAGGAAACCACCTTAGCATAGATACAATGAATGATAATCTGACGAGTATCATTACGGAGTGTGCAGTGGAAGTTGGAGGCAGGATAGTTAGACAGGACACTGGAAAGCTTTCCCAGGAAACGAAGAATCTCATTAGGAAGCTTCAAATCATGAAAGTCTCACGTACAACACACAAAATAGAACTCGCAGAGCTTTCTAAGTTGATTGATAGGCGTAAGGTATCCGATGTAGGAAAATATAACATGGAGAGAATCGAACACGCTCTGAAAAACGGAGTAAGCGTCAAAGCAGTGAATAGGAAACTTGGGATAGGCAAAAATCGGATGTATGCACTAAGGGACAAAGAAAGCAAAATAACTACCAATATGGATAGGATAGTTAAATAGCAGAGGAGTTTTACAGAGATCTGTACAGTAGCCGGGACAACCACAACTTTAATACTATAAGAACTAGCAGTAACCCAGATGACACCCCACCAGTAATAATAGAAGAAGTCAGAAAAGCTTTGGAGAGCATGCAAAAAGGCAAGGCTGCTGGTGAGGATCAGGTAACATCAGATCTGCTGAAAGATGGAGGAGAGACTGTGTTAGAAAAACTAGCCACCCGGTTTACGAGGTGTCTCCTGACGGGAAAAGTATCAGAGTCTTGGAAGAACGATAACATTCTTAATACATAAAAAAGAGATGACAAGGACTTGAAGAATTACAGGCCGATTAGCGTGCTCTCTGTAGTATACAAGCTGATGATATATGGTGTTTTTTTGCGCAAGGGTCATTTGATGGCCAAAGAGCGCCAGTTCATGGGACAAGAAATGCGGACAATGATTGTGATTAGCGGCTGTATAAGGGCCATAAAATTCCTCGCGGTAAGGCGGGTAAAAACATACAAGTAATAAAATCATGACCATGCCGTGAAGGGTGTGTGTGGTGCGAATGGATGACAAAAGTTGGTGATAATAAAAACAATGGTGGACATGTATGGCATTAGCACAAGTGCCTCACTCGTTCATACCCTTGCGTCCAAGGGCCGTGAGGCAAGTGCTTTGTTTTGTAGCCACCGCAGCGAAAACCTCTCTGCAGAGGTCATGCTATGGAATGCCCGGGTATATGATATGAAAACTATGAATTTTTTTAAAAACGCTTACAATGATTTATGACTAAAAAGCGGTTCCCTACCGACGAACACTGCAGGGTGTAAAGGTATATGTTGTCGGTAGGGTAATGGAAAGTGTTGTCTTCTAAGAGTGTCTAATTGTTTACATTGGATTAAAACGTGAAGAACTGTTAATGCCTCACCACATTTATCACACAATGGTGGATCGCCACCGGACAAAAGATGTGTGTGTGTCGTGTATGTGTGTCCTATCCTGAGTCTTGTTAGTGTTACCTCTGTTAGACGTGATTTTGATAGTGGTGGCTAATGGCCAAGATGTGGCTTGATAACGTGTAGCTTGTTTTGTGTGTGTCTGTCCCACTTGCTCTGCGAGTAGTCCCTGAGCTTTCGTTTGAGCGACGGCTTAAGATCAAGGGCCGGAATCGATATGGGTGTAGTGGTGGTGCCCTCGTAGACGGATGTAGCAAGCTGATCCGCCATCACGTTGCCTTGAATCTCACGATGCCCTGGCACCCAGCACACTACAACATGTTGGTTGAGTGTGTAGAGTGTGCATAAAATGGAGTAAAGTGAGATGAGGACAGGGTTTTTTGTTTTTTAAGACTGTGCAGAGCCGTTACCACACTGAGGGAGTCTGTATAAATTACTGCTTTTTGTATTTGTAATTGTTTTATGTGTTTAGCTGCCACAAGTATTGCGTAAGCTTCCGCTGTAAAGATACTTGGGCCTGGTTGTAGAGGGCCAGCATCCGAAAAGGAAGGGCCAACAGCAGCGTAGGACACAGAGGAGTTAGAGGCATCTGTAAAGAACTCAGGACGTGTGTATTTGTGTTGAAGTTCCAGGAAGTATGTTCGAATATGGGCAATAGGCGCATGTTCAGTAACTTCTTGGAAAGACACATCGCAATCTATAGTCTGCCACTGCCACGGTTGCAGGTATGCTACAGGAGCCATTAAACTGTGTTCGAGTGACAGTCCAGTGTCCTCAGCTAGACCCTTCAGACAAACTGAGAAGGGCTGCCTCATTGAAGGCCTGTTTTGAAACAGAATGAAGCTCGACAAATCATTAATAGTAGAGTATGAGGGGTGCCTCTTGTCTGCTTTTACATTAAGGAAATATACAAAGGACATGTAAGTTCTTTGCAGATGAAGCGACCACTCATTTGACTCAACGTAAAGGCTTTCTACAGGGCTGGTGCGAAAAGCACCCGTAGAATGTAGTATACAAGCTATTTACAAAGGTAATTGCTAACAGAGTAAAGAAAACATTAGAATTCAGTCAACCAAAGGAACAAGCAGGATTTCGAACTGGCTACTCAACAATCGACCACATTTATACTATCAATCAGGTAATAGAGAAATGCTGAGAATATAACCAACCACTATACATAGCCTTCATAGATTACGAGAAGGCGTTTGATTCACTAGAAATATCAGCCGTCATGCAGACACTGCGGAATCAGGGCGTCGATGAAGTATATACAAACATCCTGGAAGAAATCTACAGGGAATCAACTGCTACCATAGTGCTCCATAAAGAAAGCAACAGAATACCAATCAAGAAGGGTGTAAGGCAGGGGGACACAATCTCCCCAATGCTATTTACCGCGTGCTTACAGGAGGTTTTCTGAAGCCTAGAATGGGAACAGTTAGGGATAGGAGTTAATGAAGAGTACCTTAGTAACCTGCACTCCGCCGATGACATTACATTGCTGAGTAACTCAGGGGACGAATTGCAACTCATGATTACGGAGTTAGACAAGGAGAGCAAAAAGGTGGGTCTTAAAATGAATCTGCAGAAAACGAAAGTAATGTACAACAACCTCGGAAAACAGCAGTGCTTTGAGATAGGTAATAGTACACTTCAAGTTGTAAAAGACTATGTCTACTTAGGGCAGGTCATAACCGCGGAGCCGAACTACGAGATTGAAGTAAAAACTAGAAGAATAAGAATGGGGTGGAGCACATTTGGCAATCACTCTCAAATTATGACAGGTAGATTGCCACTATCCCTCAAGAGGAAGGTATATAACAGCTGTATCTTGCCGGTACTTAGATACGTAGCAGAAGCCTGGAGACTTACAAAAATGTTTCAGCTTAAACTGAGGACGACGCAACGAGCAATGGAAAGAAAAACGGTAGGTGTAACCTTAAAAGACAAGAAGAGAGCAGAGTGGATTAGGGGACAAACGTTGGTTAAGGATATTATAGTTCAAATAAAGAAGAGGAAATGGACATGGGCCGGGCATGTAGCGCGTAGACAGGATAACCGCTGGTCAATAAGGGTAACTAACTGGATTCCCAGAGAAGGGAAGCAGGTTAGGGGGAGACAGAAGGTTGGGTGGGCAGATGAGATTAACAAGTTTGTGGGTTTAAATTGGCAGCAGCAAGCACAGGACCGGGTTAACTGGCGGAACATGGGAGAGGCCTTTGTCCTCCAGTGGACGTAGTCAGACTGATGATGATGATGATGATGATGATGATGATGACTTCTCCACAGTATTTGCTGTATGGTCGGTGGAGTGGTGAATCGGGGATGGGGCGTAGTCGGATGTTTGCAAGGGCGAAGTAGTGGACAGTTCGCAAAGGCGGAACTATAGGGGGTCACATACATACATGCAAAGGATGGACAGACCCACGCTTTTAAGAGCTTCACCCCTAAAAACTTGTCATGATGTCTATGTATATGCATGGGTAGTTTGGCCACTCGTTTATGTATGCACCTTTTTTTTGCGCAAAATACATGTGCCATGCGTATGCTAAAGTATGCACACGCACACGCGGTCATGTGTCCAATCATCTAGACCTTTCAACTTTTTTTTTCTCTATCTCTCTCGGCTCGGTGATGACACAGAGCACATCGGACCCAAGTAAATTTTGTCTGATGAAGATCGGTCTCCTATCAAAACATCACAAATAAACAGTTTTTTAGAAGCGTACTACGTTTTTTTAGTTTTTTTCCTATTTTTACGACAACCAAAGCCACATTCTTTATATATTATATATATATATATATATATATATATATATATATATTATATATATATATATAGTGGGAGTAATAATTCAATGGGCCAGTTAGTCTTCGTGAAGGTATGGGATATGGCACAACGGGAGCGTTGTCAACAAGGATAAATATATTTCCCAACAGTTTCGGGAGGGGACCTCCCTTCATCAGGGGATGAGTTATACTCATCCCCTGATGAAGGGAGGTCCCCTCCCGAAACTGTTGGGAAATAAATATATTTATCCTTGTTGACAACGCTCCCGTTGTGCCATATCCCATATATATATATATATATATATATATATATATATATATATATTTATATACTGTGCGTTCGTGAACAGTGTAGGAGCTGCCGCGCATGCACAAAATTGAAGCGAAAATCTCTACAAAGAACGTGCACTGCCGTGGTGGTCTAGTGGCTAAGGTACTCGGCTGCTGACCCGCAGATCGCGGGATCGAATCCCGGCCTTGGCGCCTGCAATTCCGAAGGAGGCAAAAATTCTGTAGTTCCTTGTTCTCAGAATGTGGTGGGGGTAAACAACAAGAGGGAAGGCAGGGAGGTTAACCAGGCACATGCCCGGTTTGCTACCCTACGCTGGGGGAATAGGAAGGAAGCATAAAGATGAGAGAGAGAGAGAAAAAAGAGAAGAGAAAGAGAGGGAGAGAAAAAAAAGAAAAAAAAGGAGGATTGTCAGTCAATCGGCTGGCGCGTATGCAGCGGTGGCACTACACAAAAATTAAAGGTGGTCACATAGGCCTGTAGTCCTCAAAAAGCACAAGACAGCTTTGACTGCCTTTTGAGCCGACGAAAGGCGATGACGGTGTTCCAGTAGCATCTGCACAGAGAGTGGCCGATCGTCCAATTGTCGCAATGCGTCCGAAGGCTTCTGTCTTTCAGACGCAAATCGAGGGCAATGGCATAGCAGATGGTCGATGTCTTCTTTGGTGCAGCAGACGTCGCATTGCGCATTGTCGGTCAATCCGATGAGGGTTGTGCGTGTTTAAGAAACCCAGGTGGTGAAAATTTCTGAAACCCTCCACAACGAGCGTCTGTCATAACTATATGGTGGTTTTGAGACGTTAAACCCCACATATGAACCAATGTATTATAAAGAACCTATGCTTTTACGTATAATATTCTAACGTTTTGGATCGTGAAAGACCAGCAAGAAACCTTTAAAGATAGGTACTGAGTACTAACAATTACATATTTCTTTGTACACCTACAATGAGGCTTACAAGCATACAAGTAACATTTTTTAGCCTTTAATATATAGGTATAATTGGATTTGAGAATGTGCCCCTAAAGTACAGGTTACCCAGTTTGGAGTGTATGAGAGTGCTTGTGGCCTCTGCCTGCTACCGTATACCTTTAGCTCTATTTTAATGAACCGGCAAATGCAGGTACAGTGACGGATTGCCGTTTTATTGGGATATGTTGGAAGATGCGTGTCGGATCGATAATACGATTTCGCCTGTGTGCACTGTTGTGGCTCGGGGTGCTGAGTCGTATCCCACCTCTGCCAACCAGTTGTTGCGGGTCGGAAGGAAGGTCGCTGGAGGATACGAAAACAAAAACCCGGTCTCTTGTGGTAGCGTGGTGTAGCTTCGGGCTGAGGAAACGAGCGCTTACAAGATGGGGATACGAAAAAACAAACAGGTTTATGGCACTATTTACACTTATTTACAGCATGGTAGGTTAGGAGTTCACAAACCACGAACGTGGTGGTTAAACCGTTACATGGTTCAGAGCCTTCACAAACTACGAACGTGGTGGTTGAACCTTTACATGGTTCAGAGCGACGTCCCGCACTCGGCGGCGTCTTTATAAGCCACGTCGGGCTCCTCCTTCTCGAGGGGAACACCAATCACACACACACAACAGGTGAAAGGTACGAGCATGCACGGCGCACGTGAACATCCAATTTTGAGTCGAGATCACTGCACTGAAAGGTGGCGCCAGGGGGGGGCTCTTGCTCGTCGTGTGTGTCGCTGGTCGAGGGGTCCCAAGCGTCGGACAGCAGACATCAAACGGTCCGCCAATCTGTCCGCTCAATTGGCAGGGCACTTTGTGGCGGCGGCCGCCGTTTCTTCAAAGGAAGACGCTGTCTTTGTTGTCCTCTCTGGAACGGCTTACAGCTTCGTGGCGACACAACGTCTCATCCTCCGGCTAGCAGGGACAATACCTGGCGGGCATAGGCAGCCGTACAGTCGGCTACCTCTTTGAGGATTAAAAGAGCGCCACTCCCCCGTCCTCTCTGGACGCTGGTTCCGAGAAAACCGGGTTCCAGGCGTGGGAACGCTGCCCGGCTACGCTTCTCAGCGACAGCATGGCGCCTACGGACGACGGTCATAACAGCTTCCCCCTTGCCAGATGAGTCACGGAGGGCAGCAGTCACCGCTGCTGCTCGCAGAGACGACGAAAGGGTCCGTAGTTCAATGCCAGAAACTCGCCTTTGCCTGTCGCATGGTCTGGGTAACTGCCGAAATCTTCGACAGCGTTTCTGAAACTGGACCACATGCACAAGAAAGCACTCGGCCCCCTTTGAACAAATCAAGCCAAAAGAGGGATGGCAAACCAATTTTCTCCACTAGCCTTAACAAAAAACTCACACTCAAAACTATCAGGACTCACTTGTGCTGAGAAACCAAACGTGCTACCTTGAACATTCTCATAATAGGATGCACGAAAAAAAACCTAAAATATCAATTTTGATACATCAAGAGCACACCTAGATAGATTAGAAAGAGCGACGGAGCACGTCAGCGTTTCCATTTAATTTGCCCCTTTCCTAATGCCAAAATAATATTTTCGAAGAATCAAGCTCCGCCTCACAAGGCGACTGTTCTTTGATGTCACGGTTTGCAGCCAAGGGGACAATGGTCTGTATCTACTTTAAATTTAGCACCTCCGAGATAACGCTGCAACTTAGAAATGGCCTACACAAGGTAAGCGCACTCCTTTCCTGAAGCGCAGTACGTTATCTAACGAGAGCAAAATTCTGGCTCAAGTAAAGCGCAGGTTTGCTTGATACCATTGTCGTCCTGATATAAAACAGCAGGCTCCCTTTCATCGCTGACCACTTTCATCGGTTCTGTCCCGCTGAGAGCATCAGTCAGGAACTCGGATTCAGTGAGCGCTAATTTTGTCCGAACGTCCGTCTTTGTTTACGGCCGCCCATAATTGTCTACCACTGAGACATTAAGCTCACCAGCCTCCCGCAAGCTTAACCTAAGCTGTGACCTAACGGTCTACCTCAACGGTTAGGGAAAGCTTGATGATCTTCTCATGGTCACTCGATCAATCCTTCTTCAAAGAAGGCAACAAGAAAAAAGTAACAAACACTGCCTTCTAGCAGGTTTGTTCGGTTAAAGTTACCAGCCTTCGCTAGCGCCTTTGATTAAATAAACCACTGAGTTCTTCGGAGCGTTTTCAACTAATCTCATTCCTACAGCGCTGCAAAATGCACGGCACTACTTACCAAACGCTAAAGCCTTCACAGTTGGTCTTATTATTTATCCTTACGTTACGTTTCAACACTCCGTGTACAACACAAATAATTCTCGGTGCAATACTCATCAAAAGCACCTCACAACAATTGCATAGGTTTTATGCTGAAACCATGCACCAATGGTTCTCAATTCTCATAGCGCGCAACGACAGCTCCTCTGTGTTGCGCCAAACTTTATCATTTTACGAAATCGTTCGGTTTATTCTAACTCTTCCTCAATTGCTCATTCACGCCACATCCACATGACAGTAAAAGCACGCAATATGAGGAGACTAAACCTTTGAAACAATAAAAAAATGAAACATTTTATTCAGTTTTTTTTGTATATTCGTAGAAATGATTAAAGCTCTTCTAGTTCGGCGGTTTTCTTTCTGCAAACTTTACATCAAATTTTGTAACCTATACACAATCAAAATGACTCTAATTTGCATCTCCAATGCAACACTGAGTAACAATATTTAACATGCCTGTGCAAAAGTTACTCATACTGAACGTGAACCCTCTTCTCATGGTGCTTTTATTCGCCCACGATGTGGTCGCGGTCCCGGCGGTTGTCGAGCACGTCAGAGGCTACAAAATGCACAAACTCTAAGCAGTGCACTGCCGTTACACCTCATTTTCCACTTCGTCCTGTTCCCCTCAGGAATTTGAAAAGGACGCCAGAAACAGGGTTGAGACAGGGGACATTTTCTCTTTGTGCTCGCCCCGACACGGTTTTTAGCCACTCTGCGCTTTCGACTTTGATCCTTCGGGCAAGGCCGCTTTCCCGAAGTCGTCGAACGCAACCGCGCTTTTCGTTGGGGTAACGCACCTCGTTTCCCCCTCTACACCTGGCTCGCCGCTTGTACCTCTCGGAACGCCACCATTGACGTTTCCTGGAACGGATTAACGGCCTACCCTTTCGTCTCTCTCGAGGTGGAGTGGGATCTGCCAGCACCTGATCTGCCCTAGGCTTACACAGTGCGGTCCGCTTCCGCTTCTTTTGTTTTCGGCGATGTTTGCTTGCCCCCTTTCTCTCGATGCCATCATCATGTCGCGTCGGTAACTGAGGGGTCGGGAAGCGCGTCGGAGCTTGTGCTACATTTTCCCCGACGCTCAAACATTTTGTACTTGGTGTCACTACGGACAGCCGGGCCAAATTATCTTTGTTAATGCTGATGAAACCATTAACTGGGCCCTCTCCGATGGCATCGCTGCACTCCTGAAGCGTCGCGTTCTCGCTGTGTTTAGCCACTGTGCAAATCCTATCTGCATGTGACGATCTTGAGACGTCCTCTCGAGGCATGAGGATGGTTTCCAGCTCCTTACTGAGCCCATTAGGGCTGCTGGCACACACCTCATCCTCGCAAGAACCGTCTTTTAATACTGTCTCTACCTCGAGACCGGCCAAGGCCTCGTTCTCTACATCATTTACATTGATGCATTCGAGAATATGCGGGCCCTTTTCTAGCGCGATTTCTGGTTCTGGCCTTTCATGACGCGCTTCAACGTCCAGCGCTTTCCGACGCGCCTGAACTTCCGGCTCTTTGCGACGCGCCTCGCTTTCAGACTCTGGTCTGAGTCTTTATTTCTTTTTGCTAACAGAATTTCCAAATCTTCTGATTAGCTCTACTTTCACAACTTCGTAGTTGTTCACGTGCTGCTCACTGAGTCGCGCAACAACGTCCGCTGCCTCACAGGGCAGAACCGTGCGTAGCTTCTGAGACCAGGTGTCTCGCTCACACTTCAGTTCACTACACTTCCGTTCAAAGAGTCTAAGATACAGGCCCATATCCCATGATACCTCATATGGCTGCATGTACCTAGACATCTCGAACTCTGCCTCCTTTTCGAGAAGTACTCCTCGCTGGGGTCCCAGCCTCTTACTCAATTCGTTATCTTGTTTGAAAAACTTTAGCTTGAGGCCTTCTCTTTCGTCTTTACTCTTTCCTTCCATCTGAGCTGCTCTTAGTTTTCTTTCGATGATGAGGTCCCATTCTTCACTTAGTTCCTCATCCTCAGCCCCCAAATCATTAATCGCTTGAATGATTATGGGTTTTCGTGCCAAACCCTTTGTATCGATCCCCAATTCCTCACACAACAGCAACAAGTCTGACTTGTGCAGCTCCCGTAAGTCCATGATCGTACTGAGTGCTCGCTACTTCCAAAACAACTTTTCGAAATGGCGAAACTGAGTCTTTCGGCAAAGTTAACTACCAGTTCTAAATTTTAACCCTCTTTTAGAACCTGGTTCACTCAAAGGAAAAGCCAAGGACTCACCCATACGTGATCCATGTCTCGAGCCAGCTGCTTCTCTTGGGCCGACTGTTGTTGTCACTTGTAGCTTCGAATCCGACCGCTGATCACCAGTTGTAGTGGATCCCGCCGCTGCCACCAGTTGTTGTGGCTCGGGGTGCTGAGTCGTATCCCACCTCTGTCAACCAGTTGTTGCGGGTCGGAAGGAAGGTCGCTGGAGGATACGAAAACAAAAACCCGGTCTCTAGTGGTAGCGTGGTGTAGCTTCGGGTTGAGGAAACGAGCGCTTACAAGATGGGGATACGAAAAAAACAAACAGGTTTATGGCACTATTTGCACTTATTTAACAGCATGGTAGGTTAGGAGTTCACAAACCACGAACGTGGTGGTTAAACCGTTACATGGTTCAGAGCCTTCACAAACTAAGAACGTGGTGGTTGAACCTTTACATGGTTCAGAGCGACGTCCTGCACTCGGCGGCGTCCCTATAAGCCCCGTCGGGCTCCTCCTTCTTGAGGGGAACACCAATCACACAAACACAACAGGTGAAAGGTACGAGCATGCACGGCGCACGTGAACATCCAGTTTTGAGTCGAGATCACTGCACTGAAAGGTGGCGCCAGGGGGTCTCTTGCTCGTCGTGTGTGTCGCTGGTCGAGGGGTCTCAAGCTTCGGACAGCAGACATCAAACGGTCCGCCAATCTGTCCGCTCAATTAGCAGGGCACTATGTGGCGGCGGCCGCCGTTTCTTCAAAGGAAGACGCTGTCTTTGTTGTCCTCTCTGGAACGGCTTACAGTTTCGTGGCGACACAACGTCTCATCCTCCGGCTAGCAGGGACAATCACTGGCGGGCATAGGCAGCCGACCAGTCGGCTACCTCTTTGAGGATTAAAAGAGCGCCGCTCCCCCGTCCTCTCTGGACGCTGGTTCCAAGAAAACCGGGTTCCAGGCGTGGGAACGCTGCCCAGCTGCGCTTCTCAGCGACAGCATGGCGCCTACGGACGACGGTCATAACAGCACATAAGTAGAAAAAGCGCAGTTTTCTGGCAGATTCGGCGATGCTGGTGCGCTGACAACAGCAGTATACATATGCATAAGGCATAAGACATTTGTCTACGTGGCTGTATCGAAGAAGGCGATCACTTCTTACTAATTTGATATAAAAGTAAGACTGTGTCTAGGAATCAGGGCCACGCTACGCAAAAACACGCACGTGTAGAAGTCACATTTATTTCAAGAAGCACCTGTGGGTGTGACTTCCTGCCTTCGGTGACGGCAGCCTACCGATACACATAGCGCACTGCAGCGTCACCACTCATCTCTTTTTGCGGGTGTAATGTATGAAATAAACGATGTTGGATGTCAAATCCACACTATCAAAACTGAATGGTACAAAGAATTTTGTTCAGCTTAAGTCCACCGGAAGACGCATAAAATCAATTGTTTTTCTATACCTAAACCTTGGGACAACCTGATTGACGTCGCCTCAATTACGTGAATTGTTGGCGAGGGCTGAGATACGTGATGTTTTGTTTACAGACGACAAACAGGCGCAGACGACAAATAGATTATACATTAGCGCGAATCACCAGCCAGTTTATTCGTCTACCCTGCATAAGTTCGCACAGCCGATATCGCAATACGACTTGCGACCCGTCATTTGCCCATTCGTATATCTATAGAGCATGTACGTTTCTTTCGTATACGCAGGAACCTACAGGTTCTCACGGCATGACACCACACACTCGTTTTCTACTCGACTCCAAGACATTCTCGTTGCGGTCGTTTGGCAGTGATTACTAAGACGCTCTGTGAGCACCACAGTTTACGTCATAACGCATTGTGACCAGTAAATATGGTGGATACTGAGGGAGGTTGTTTGAGAAAATTGGGTAAATTTATTCGCCGAAAATGGGTCAGACTCTAAAAGATCGCTTTTTTTGAAAAAGACGAGGCCATTTGGCTAGGAACGTACCCAGGACTGCTCATTTACATGCGTATACTTTAAAGAACGCCGGAGTTCCCGTTAGAGCACTAGCGGATGAATCCGATTACTGTGATGTATTTAGGTATAAACACATCAAGAGGCCTCCATTGTGTTTACAGCACCTCGTCGTATTGCTCGGTGACTGTGAGTTTGCAATACTATGCACGAATTGTTTGATGACTTCTCAGTTGCTAAGGCCGCCTTTAGATGTATTATTTTATGCAAAAAAACACAAGTGATCCGACGCCCCACCGCGGTGGTCTAGTGGCTAAGGTACTCAGCTGCTGACCCGCAGGGCGCGGGTTCGAATCCAGGCTGCGGCAGCTGCATTTCCGATGCAGGCGGAAATGTTGTAGGCCCGTGTGCTCAGATTTGGGTGCACATTAAAGAACCCCAGGTGGTCTGAATTTCTGGAGCCCTCTACTACGGCGTCTCTCATAATCATATAGTGGTTTTGGGATGTTAAACCCCACATATCAATCAATCAACAAGTGATCCGACCTTCGGGGGCACACTAAAAGATCCCACGTCATCAAAGATAAACAGTAAGAAGAGTGCGTCAAAATCAGATCACGGTTTTTGCAAGTAAAGTTTTTGTCTTGCGCGAAGCTACGGAGATATGTCCTTATCGTAAATACACGGCTCTTAATTATATCCAATGATACGTCAATATATATTTAATGCTAAAATAACTTTCTAACGAGGTTGTATTAGTTGGCCGCAGACGGTGCACGCTGAAAATCTACCCTATGCACTAATTTGTGCTAAATTACAACCCTCTAAATATAAATTACGTTGTACTTTTCAGATCTAATAAAGGGGAGACTTCAATTGGATGTTTGACAGAATAGTATTCAGCTGATAGCGAGGCATAAAATTGCGTTTATTTTAATCCGTGGTATTTTGCAGTATATAATGTATATTTAAGTTCATGCATAACGAGGTCCCCATGGTTGTATTTTCACACACTCGACAAGCGCATTGCACATCGCACATATGGCACTCTATGTCATAATGTGCAAAGTACGATATCTATACACACAGCGATACGACAAGATATACATGCTTGTCCAGGAAGAAGAGTGATTAGTGATGACACGTGCACATACCCCAGAGTAGTACGGCACATGTCTAGCTATGTATACACTTAAGCATTCTCTACGCTATCTAGCGCATATGTATTCGTATGAGTGTCCGAAAATGAGGACATACAGTAAAACAAAGGAAATGGTTAAGTGAATAAAAATTAAGTAAATTATAGATTGCGTCAATAACCATGAGCTGATTCATTGAAGTGTTCGTACACAAGCTTCAGAGTTGTCTCCGTGAAAATACAATGTACTGAGACATAGTGGAGGGAGAAAGTTTTTATGGCATCGAATGTAAATGCGAATGACACTATATTTTCTCCATATACATCCCAAACGCTGTTTTAGCGTCCCGATGCTCTTTTCAAACATTTTGTTCGTAAACACTTTATGAACAATCTCCGAGCCACATGTTCACCGAGCGGCTCCTAAGGTGGAGTGAGACCTTGAATGGTTCAAGGGAGAGGAACTAATCCGCACAGTTGAACTTAGAGCGATGAATCATATGTGTATATCTGACCATCATAAAGCCCCTACAATTCTGTGACGATGTCAGTTGCGGTTTACTTTCCCGCTTAGAGCGCATTCATACATTACACACGCAAACGCCAAATTCTTTGACATCACCGGCATATAAACATTGTATCTGCTTTACCATTTATGGAAAATGCCTCATCATGATGCAGGGCAACGTTCCGAGCAACAAGCTATGCATGAGATCGCGGAACGAGTCGTGAATGCGCATACATATTATCAGCAAACAACATCGTCGTCGTTGCTAGAACGATGTGAGCCTGATTTACTGCATTGGCCACTCTAATCGTTATTTTCATTTATTCGAGCTTCTCATACTAAAACATCATAGTAAATACAGCGCTATCATATGCCGAAAACGAAATTATGGCATAAAAAGAGCTCCAGTCTCTTATTTCAATGAACTTAGCAGATAACCACCACGGACGTGATTAAATGAGCATGATCTTGTGACATAAAGCTATGTCGACTCTACAATGTTGCTATTTATAGTACGTAATTGCGCTGTTGATGGTATCTGCCAGAGTTACATTGGAATGGAGTGGTATTGTCAGTACGCCATGTCATTGCTGCTTGTACGTTTACCTTATCGTTCTTCTACAAAGCGATGTTCAGATTACTCTGCACGTGCACACACGCACACGCACGCACGCGCACACACACACACACACACACACACACACACACACACACCACACACACACACACACACACACACAACCACCTTGATATTTCTGTAACAGAGATGCTTGAATTGAAATACATATGTGACGGGGTATGGTAATAACCTGAGCTGCTCAAGAAGGTTCTTTTCTGGAATTCAAGACTAAATAACGCGGCCATATTGTTAGTATACTAGCAAGCCTTCAAAAATGTGCCGAAAATTTTTGAGTCTGAGAAGTTCTGCGTTGAAAGCTGGCATTGGGCCACGGGGGATATACAAGTTTCATGCCCACTATAATAATCCTGCTGTTGCAGTGCTATGGTGACTAAAAAGACAGGAATAATCACTAATAATGAAAACGTAATACATAAATTTTCCTTCGGTACATGTTCACTTCAAAAACTTTTGTTTAATACACTGACTGTAACAAGCTCACTGGTAATCATCATCCTTTTGAGTCTAACTCGCTATCCTCAGCCAAAATCATAAAACCTTAAACATGCTGGTCATTTAGGTCTACAGTTTCTCAAACAGAAAACAAATCATTAACAGCACTGTTGCGATACTTCAGTTAATCTTGTTAGATGGAAGAGAGCAATAGGCTACTCCAACAATAGCTAACTCAGAACGAAAGCCGTCGCCTAGATGGTTGCCATTATCCTTAAGAAGAAAGTGTTTTATGGCGGTGTCCACCAATGCTCCGCTGACGCATTTACGCTATGAATACGACAATGTAAAATGTAATATTTGCAAATAAAAAGAAAACAAAAGGGAAAGATTCTGTCACACGGCGTCAAACCAGCAACCTCCCGTTTCGGAGCGTGCGGGGCTAACCACTACGCCACGTAACGCACATTGTGCAGAATGCTACTCAAGTCATTTATAAGCACCATTCAACGTATGCGACACTCGGAGCTCTGAAAGTATGCCGTGTTTTTGTTATCAGTAGCGAGATGGCACGACGGGCTTGCGTAGGCTTTGGTGCGTTGGGCGCGCTCTAAAGGTCGTTGCGTCCACGGAGCGCCGCTTTCAGGGAGCGTGGTCTCTGCGGTGCGCCCGCTCATCAGACTCGGTAATTCGGGAGTAGAAGAAGGTCACTTCGTGTGCTGCCACGGCCGCGTTTATGAAAGGAGCGTGCTGCTGACATACGACAAATAAAGAATTGTGAAGGTTGTTCGCGCTGGTTTTGTGTATACTTGTGCACTCGTTTAGGGCACCTTTTTTTCTTTCAGCGCGTTTTAGGTGTCGAGCTGTGACACCCGTTAGTCCTCGCTCGTCCTGTGTATGCTGATTTCACACGTGCTTCATGATTGAGGTGTGCCCTGCAAAACTCGAGCTGCTTGCAGTTATCCACATGAATTTTCAAGTTCTTGTTGTTGCTGACACAATGCATATAAACACTCAACTACCATGGTAAAGAAACATTTTACATTGGTGTTATACCGACTCCTAGATAGAGGAAACCGCCACATTTTCTTTTTTTGAAAAAATATTTCATTTTTGTGTTCACCGTGATCCAAACTGAGCAAAAACCTGCATTTCTTTCAATCACACTTGACCACATTCATTCAAACAGCACTGCGTCAACAATCGTGACCAAATGAACCAACATGTTCTCACTTAACCTGTTTCATTTGTGTCCTAGCTTTTAGAAGTGAAGCATTTATTAGCGATATTCGGTGACTTTGGCGTAATCATCCATCCGTTTGTCCGTCCGTCCGTCCGTCCGTCCGTCCGTCTATCTATCTATCTATCTATCTATACATCTATACATCTATACATCTATCTATCTAGCTATCTATCTATCTATCTATCTATCTATCTATCTATCTATCTATCTATCTATCTATCTATCTATCTATCTATCTATCTGTCTATCTGTCTGTCTGTCTGCCTGTCTGCCTGCCTGCCTGCCTGCCTGCCTGCCTGCCTGCCTGCCTGCCTGCCTGCCTGTCTGTCTGTCTGTCTGTCTGTCTGTCTGTCTGTCTGTCTGTCTGTCAAGCCGCCTATGACGTTTAGCTCTCCTGGCCGTTTTGATAATGATATCAATACCAAAATTTGTATGCCATAGCCTGACTTTACGACAAACATAAGTGACTAGTCAAAACATAATAATCATGACATGTCTGTCATGAATGTCATGATTTACATTTCATGGTCTTGCTGCTCTTGCAGTTTTTTTCCTTTACATGACATGGAGCAAATCTGGTCTGCATGGCGAACCAAAGTGACAGACCATAACGAGGAAATGACATGCATGTCATGTAACAACATGACTACAAGCCACGCCCATGATACGCTCGCGGCCTTTTCGTGAGCTTCACATATGCTGAATTTGGTATTACGTGACGTGAATGGATGACGAAGGTATTTGACAGGTGAAAAAATAATAATTATGAGATGTGTGTCATGTAACAACATGACTACATGCCACGCTCATGGTGCACTCGCGTCTGTTTTGTTAGCTTCGCATGTACCAAATTCGGTATTACGTGACGTGAACGGATGACAGAGGTGGATGACACGTCCAAAGATGATAATAAAACATGCGTGTCATGTAACAACATGACCACACGCCACACTCATGATGCGCTTGCGGCCGTTCCGCTAGCTTCACATATACCGATTTTGGCATTGCCCCGCTATGGTAGTCTAGTGGCTACGATATTAGGCTTCTTACCCGCACGTCGCGGGGTCGAATCCCTGCATCGGCGATTGCATTTTCAATGGAGGCGGAAATGATGAAGGCCCGTGCGCTCAAAACTTACAGAGCCCTCCACTACGACGTCTCTCATAATCTTATGATGGTTTTGGGACGTTAAACCTCACATATCAATCAATCAAATCAAATTTTGTATTACGGGACGTGAATGAAAGACTAAGGTATGTGACTGGTGCAATCGTGAGATGCGTGTCATGTAACAACATGACTACATGCCACGCTCATGATGCACTCGCAGTCGTTTCGCCAGCTGCACGTGTACCAAATTCTGTATTACGTGACGCGAACAGACGAAGGTAATTGACACGTCCAAACAAGATAATCATGACATGCGGGTCATGTAACAACATGACTACATGTCACATTCATGACCTGTTCGCGGCCATTTCGCTAGCTTCACATATACCATATTTGGCATCACGGACGTGAATAGATAAAAAGGTATGTGACTAGTGCAAACATGATAAAGTGAGATGCGTGTCATGTAATAACATGACTAGACGCTACGCTCAAAATGCGATCACCGCTGTTTCGCTACCTTCACATATACCAAATTTGGTGTTAGTGACGCAAACGGGCGTCGAAGGTAATTGACACAACCAAACATGATAATCATGACATGCATGTCATGTAAAACATAACTACATGCCATGCTCATGGTTCACTCACGGGTGTTTAGTAGCTTCACATATACGAATTTTGGTGTTTTGTGACGTCAATGATTGATGAAGGTATATGACTGGTGCAACCATGATAATCATGACTTGCATGTCATGTAAGAACATTGCAATATACCACGCTCATGATGTGCTCACGGCCATTTCGCTAGCTTCAGATATACTAAATTTGGTAGTACGTGACGTGAATGGACGACAAAAGTAAATGACATGTCCAAACATGATGATGGCATGCGTTTCATCTAAAACATGACTACATGCTACGCTTACGCGTGCTCACAGCCGTTTCGCTTGTCCACATATACCAAGTTTGGTACCACCCGACGTGAATAGACCAGGAAGGTAAATGATGCGTCGAAACATACTAATCGTGATATGCGTGTCATGTAAAACATGATATCCTGCTAAGCTCATAACGTGCTCGCAGCCCGTTTTGCAATAGCTCAAGATATATCAAATTTAGATATACCAAAATATTTATTCTTGACGTGAATAAATGACGAAAGTCAATGAGACGTCCAAACATAAAAATTGTGAAATGAAGGTGACGTACAGTATAATTTACGTGCATCCCGTGATGTTGTGCTGATTTTAAAGTGATATATTAACCGTTCTCATTCGTGCTTTGCATGTCAACAATTCTCACTGTAATTGGGATCTGCAAATTTTTCAAACTCTAGATATAGTTATTATCAATGTAGTGTGCCTCTTTGAAGCCGCTATTACCCAGATAATTTCCTAGATATAAACATCTTTGTCCATTTCGGGACACCGTACATGGTTGTGTTTTGCGTTAACGTGCCTAATTTGTTCACGTGCCTAATTTTTTTTATGAACCATTTCTTGTGTATGTCACATCTGTGCAATATTTCACATTCAAGGCTATAAAAATATTAACTCTTTCTGTGGTTTATTAGTTTTACCGGGACACTTCTGTTTTCAAATAAACGCCATAACTCTCATAATATAAGTAATTTAGCGCAACTTTGCAATCTTCGGAAGCACTGACACATTCACACTCGCTTCCAGTCAAGAAGCACACACTAGAAGCGTTTTTTGAGTGGAAGTGAGTATGAATGTGCAAGTGTTTGTTGCGATTGCTAAGTTGCGCTAAATTACTTACAATATGATGGCTTGCCAACTAGCCCAAATACAAAGTTTATTCTGCCGCAACTCTAATTACCTAATAGCTCGTTCAGGAACATTCTAAAACCCGCATTGTTGTAAAAGTTATCGCAAATTTTTTCTCGACCAGGCGTCGCCCCTGCGCATTGTGACATCACTCTTGCCTTGATCAGAGTGGCTTTCGCACTCATTATATTCATTGGCTTCGGCGAACTGAGTGCTCTGTTCGTGTGGTAATGAACCGGGCAGCGCAGAGCGCACCGTAAAGGGCTCTCGGTCCCGTTTAGCCAGTCCGTGGAATACATGCATAACAAATACGCGTTTGATGGCACCGTGTGCCTTGATGAACCACTCTCTCCCGCAAGGTATTGGCAGCTGTCTCGTTGCATGCATTGCCTTCAAACAGCGTTCTCCGGTGGGCTAGCCCGAACGAGTATACGCGGCTTTACACCTTGGTCACGAAATTCACACGTCTTTTCGTCTTTAAAGGATTCACGCGTTCAGGCGTATTGGGTCAATTTCTGAGCGGTGCACATCATACACTTCCTGCATGCATTTTCATTTATACATTTATTTATTTTTGAAAAGTGCCAATGAAAAGTTCTGGGCCTTAGTAAAGTGCACTTTTGTTACGCTGGCCAAGAGCTAAAACACAAGGCATAAAATGCAAACAAATAGTGGTACAAGAATGTAGGAAGAAAAAGAAAAGAAATTCAAGTAAAAAAGTGTTTATCTGGAGTAAAAGTCAAGCAAGAAAAAATAGAAGGCTCATAAATATCAGGATTCTCGTGCAATGTATTTTGTGGTGTTAAAATGCGTACAATGCCTGTAACAGCGTTCTTAGTACAATTTTATTTCAGATGGAAAATACGGGGACTGTACATATCAAAGCGCGGCACGCAGAGTTATAGCGAGCACCTACAGCAGACATGAGGAATCGTTATGAAGTAATTTATACAAGAATACAAAATTTATACAAGCAATGATGAAAGTTTCCGAACGCATTCAGTTTAAATGCGAAGCTCTCCCTTGCGTACTGTAGACAATTTGAACATCTATCTATCTATCTATCTATCTATCTATCTATCTATCTATCTATCTATCTATCTATCTATCTATCTATCTATTTATCTATCTATTATCTATCTATTATCTATCTATTATCTATCTATCTATCTATCTATCTATCTATCTATCTATCTATCTATCTATCTATCTATCTATCTATCTATCTATCTAGCCACCTACGTCACAGTTGTTTCGTGATCGCTCCCTTAACTCGGTATGAACCAAACTTAGTGTGGGAGTTTAGGATGGTTTGACGATTATGACTTGATGGTTGTGACATAAGTGATGTTACAATCCCGTCACGTACGTCCTCAAATCCTTACCGCCATACATATGGCACATACCCGTGTACAGGTATGTGCCACCTATATGCTGCAGTTATGTGCCGCAGCTGACTGACAGCTTATATCTAACCAGGAACAGCAAGAACAGACTTGAGTAATTCCAACGCATGAGTGTTCGGAAAAAGTTGACATCAGCAGCGTTGACCCGATGAATGCAGCGAATGAATGTCAAGGTCGCAGCAGCAATCGGACCTCAGCGTTTTGCACGGTGCTCAAGTGTTCTAAATTAGAGCCACGCCAGGTCTTTCAAATATTTTTCAAACAGACCACATTGTCCTTGAAAGCCGATTGTGGTGGCAGTGCTGGTTATACATTCCTATGAGCATTACTTTGCATACTACTGTAATACATTCGTCACGTCGGATTTAGGCGCCATCCGCTGATGTTGACTTATATGGCAGTGTTCAGGGGGAAACCTCACGTGCACCAGTGCTTCGTATCAGCTGACGATTCCAGGTGTTGCTAATATCCAAGTTTCTGTTTCCATCGTTACACAACTGTAAAGAAGTGGTTATATAAAACATATGCGGCTGTTTAACGTAAACCTGCGCAGGCATTTGTACACTTTTAGTGCCATTTCGTAGCATTCTGACTATCAAAAAATTTACATCATAGTCACCTTCCATCCGTATGCGAAGCATACGGATGGAAGGTGACTATGATGTAAATGGTGACTATGATGACTATGATGGTTTCCAAGGTACGGGGATCTGCCCAATTTTTCGCAGTATCGGTGAAAGTAATGCAGTTTTCTCAAACGGAAACAAACTGTAGCTTAGGGCAAACAAATGGCAGATATAATAAAATGAAAGCAGAGGGCATTCGTAAAATATCAACAGCCAAGCTGTTCGAGCTCGGTGAAATAAAATATTTGTCGTGACCAAAAACTATCAATATCAGGAAAAGGCATGCACTATATTCATCCTCTGCTTGCACGCTCCCAGAACATGTGCACCGATTTGTTGAGCGTTTAGCTATGGGGTGAAAGAATGAGGACACGGAAGAAAAAAAAGAGTTGGTAAAAAAGAGAAAATTTCTCAAGAGACGGCGGGATTTGAAGTTGTGCACCTGCGACACGAAGGCAAGCGTCCAAATGACCAAACGAATTCGCTTTCCAAACATAGCTTTTAAAAACTTCGCATACCTTTGTACAGTATAGTCGAGCAAAAGGATGGAAAAAGGAAGTGAAAGCGAGGAAGATAGAAAAGAGGAGGGTATAGACTAAAGCATAGCTTATATAACATGAAAAATGGAGAAATGGAAAGAAAGAAATAGAGAAAAAGAAAGAGAGAGAGAGTATCAGAGACAGAGAAACAAATATAAATGGACAAAACGGAAATCGAAAGCAAGTAAAAAATAGATTCGTTTGACATTTTCAAATATACTCGAATCTATTTGCCGAAACATAGCACCTTAGACCGCTTCTCGTAAGCTATGTTGTTCATTGCAGCCAGCAGCGTTAAAAATGTTGACTTTCGCGCGGGATGCATGCGAGGATCGTTTCCACGCAGAGTGAGTACGCACAAAGAGCAATGACTGCTGCTCTCTTCAAAGTTTTCGTCGAAGACCAAGGGCGTGGCCTTGCGGTGGCATATTCGACTATCCGTTGTAATGAAATGCAAAGTGTATCTGCAAATGAAAAGTGCAATAAAAATACAAAGTGTAACTCAACCATAGTAGCAAAACAAAAAAAACAAATACAAACGAAATACGGCATCACTACTCTGAAAGCTGTGGATGTGCGTAGCCTCGTCACGCAGCGTGTCGCCTTCGCAGAATTACCGCTTTTCTTTTCAACAAGCAGTCAATGACGTTAATCAAGCACGTAGAGTAATCCCGGAATGAGTGAAATCCTAAAAGGGAGATTCGCCAGCTCGGTGGCCATCAAGCGCGTGCTACTTTTCGATGCGCGTTATCGACTTCCTACGTGTTACGACAGTTGAGATGAGTGTCATCTGTACCTAGTTCCGGCATTTTCTTTTCCCTTGCAGATATAGCAAAACGCATGAAGGTGCAGCAACGGTGCACTCAGCAAGACGGCGGGGACCTCTATTGGGTGCCGCAGTAGTCAACTGCAAGTATCCGAAACATTTTTAGCAATTTTATAATAATGATGTGATTGCGTTTTGGTTATTACGGTCAATATTATTTACTCAAACCTTTTTCGCTTATTTTAATCGGATTTTGAGTAATTTTAGCCATGTTTTAAGCCTGTATTGAATGCTTGACTGTGAACGTGAAATGTTAAATGGCTACACTATGACTGTAAAATGGCTACACACTTTAAGAAAGTGTACATTCTAGAATAGTTAATCTAAACTGGAGCTACTGAAAAAATCTGGCATGAGAAAACAAACTTCGAGGGAATTGACAACAAAAGGAATGATTAGTAAACCACCTTTGACCGCTTTAATGGCGACATTTTTTTTAATGTGAACCGAGGTGAAAAGGGCGTAGTTAGTTGTCTTCCGCTTCGCCTTCGTCTACTTTGCCGAGGCTGTAACGTGAGCACTACAAGTAATCCACTACTCAGTATACTCAACATGCCATGCGACTGCGCTTGTTATGTTGATGGTTGCATAGTTGCAGACTGAACCCACTTAAGGGTCTAGGTTAGGGCGAAATAAAATATATACATATGTATATCACTTTTGTCTTTACAACTTCAGAAGGGTGTTCCTTTGAACATATGTTTTTCGTTCATACTTTCAGTGTTTTTTGCGCTTCAAAACCAGCAAGTAGCGAGTAAAACACTCCCTAAGGCAAGCGCCTCGTATGCGCTCGGTACTAGCGGTCTAGGATTCTGAAAAACTATTCATGTACGAAAGCCAAAATGCTTGTAAAGAGTCAGCTATGTATAAAAAAATTCAGGTAACGTCTATACAACAGTGCAAAGACCATGAGCTTCTTTATATTCGCATTTGGTCTACGAAGCGCATCACCTCGAACTCTTCCAGCTCCTAGTTTCATTTCACCATAAGATGCTGAGGGTAAAGAAGGTATTCAGAAAGTGTTAATTTCATAGCAACTCATACGGTTCTCTTGCAAATGTGAACAAAAGTCAGTTACGTACTGAGGGGCTGATCAAATTCTCACTCGGCCAGCTCTTCATAGGGGAATCTATTAGCCTTTTTAGTGTCCTTCGAGGTGAATTACTTGCGGGGTCACAATGGGTATGCTCTATTTATTTATTTATTTATTTATTTATTTATTTATTATTTTAATACTGCCAGTCTCTTACCAATACCATAGCAGGTGGGCATACAAATTTGACAAGCAGGTAAAAAACGATGCAACTTGTCAATAACTGTCACGGAACATCCAAATATACATATTGAAATCACAAAGAAATATGAATCACTATAGAACACAGAAGTATTATTTAAATATACATATGATTTTAAATTGTTACGAAAAGTATACAAAAATGGAAGTTCTATTCCTACATATTACAGAAAACCAGAAAACACTCTGCACTGAGCACTAAGCCACTGACATGCCTGGAATGGTGAAGAAATAAATCACGGACTTGGCATGGTACTGTACAATGAGGTATTTGCTATTTTGATAGAAAGTCTGACAATGAATTCGCGTTAGTAATGGAGGGATCTAATCAGTTCCACACTCTGACAGAGCATTGAAAGAACGAGTGCTTGAAAGTGTCATTGTGGTAATTGTACTGTTTAGTGGGAGTAGATGTTTGTGTTGGATTACGCGGGAATCTAATGAAGGGATGTACAATGATGTGCCCATTTAAAAATATCTATGAAGAAGTTGGAAAATATATTTCAGGCGTGCTTACTTCGCTCTATTCGCCAGTGTTTTGAGGCCGCAGCTTGTCCGCATATTTGTGGGAGAATCAATTTTTTATAGATGTTGCAGATGAATATCACGGCCTTCCTCTGCACATTTTCTATTTTCTTTATGTTAGTGACTGTGCAAAGAAACCACAATGTGTTAGCGTATTTCAATACCGGTCTAATGTACGTGGTGTAGGCTAAAACCTTGGTAGATTGAGGAACCAGTCGGAGCCATCTGCGAAGATAAAACAGCTTTCGCCTAGCAACTGCAGTAAAAATTGGCCCCATATTTGCATGCTACACTGCAAATGTCGTCAAAAGATGATAGTCTTGCGTCTGGAGAGAAAATGTTTATTTGATGTTCTGCGCAAGAAAATTGGTGAATGGTATACTGGGGTTGGTGTGTTAGCGTGCCTCGAGCATGCAGCGGAGGTGAACGAGCGCATCAAGTTACGTCACAGGGGAGACATGAGCGCTATGTGGCATCTGGTTATCTTAGAAAACGAAGCACGCGTGCCCGGCCCGCCAGTCTCGGAGGTGATAAGGTGTAGAACGGAAAGTGATGGGTAGGTGTTACTACCGTGCCGTCTTAGGAAAGCTTTGAAAACACTTGCCTTTTCGTGGAAGCGTTGCCTGGTGACTGCAACGTGATAAACGCTACGGTCCTTATAATTACTTATGCATGCTTTTTCCAGTAAGAGACACACATACAGAATATTGACGTGTTGTTATGGCTTCTCAGATATGAACAATACTTGCTTTTTAGTTGACAATCACAGAAGTATGAACACGGAATCTTGAGCAATTTTGGTGGGCGCTGCGGATGGGGTGGGCCGTTCGGAGTATTGTTTGGTCACCTTGGTGCCGTTTAGGGTACCGTTAAGGGCGGGCAAACAGACAAGTGTACAAACGGACAGACCGAAATTTTTGCGTCTAAGCTCCCCTAGAGAGACTATGGTCTTTAGATATTGGGGATGTGCGCATCCCATGGCAGATCAAAAGCAATCGTGACGCATACATATTTTCGTGCGTTCACTTTTAAAGACGATAGTCTTTCTTGGGGACCTGTGACGAAAAATTTTGGGTCTATCTGTCTGTATTTTTTTCTGTCTATCTGTCTGTATGTTCGTCTGTCTGTACAGTAGTCTAATTGTTCGCCCTTAACACCATCCAAAACAGCACAAAACGACACCCCGAATGGATGGCCCCATGCACAGCGCCCACCAATATAGCTCAAGATTCAGCTTAATACTTGTGCGATTGTCAATCAAAAAGCAATTAGTGCGCATATCTGAGGCACCATAGCAACACTTCAATATTTTATATATGTGGCTTTATACTAAAGAAGTCATACATAAGTAATTTTAAGGACCGTAACGTTCATCATGCTGCAATGACAATGCAACGCACTGCTCAAAAAGGCAACGGTTTCCAACGCAGTGCTAAGACCACACGGTGGTAGCACCTGCTTGTCGCTTTGCGTTTTACACTTTATTGTCTCCAAGACAGGCAACCGCACGCCTTCATTCGTTTTCGGAGATAAGCGCCACATTGCACTCGTGTCTAACGTGCCTCGACACGCTATTTCGCCTTTGTTGCATGGATCGAGAATCTCTAACGGAGCGCCTCCAGAATACAATTCACCAATTTTCTCACACAGAAATTTCAATAAACACTTTGTTCACTCTCTCTAGATGCAAGACTATCGTCTGTTGACGACATGCGCAGTGGAACATGCAAATACGAGGCCAATTTTTATTGCGATAGCATTATATGGACACTCTCGGCTGGATTTCGCCACCGGCGTCGGCATTGATGTCATGTACCGTATATGTATACGTATCTATAGTTATGAAAACGCAAGCAAGAAAGAAATCCAGAAAAAGCACTCCGGTGCACAGAATCAAACGTGGGGAATCTGCGTCGTGAAAGCGAGGTGTTAACCACTGAGCCACCCCGGACAACGTTCTTCAGCATTCAAACGGCAAGCTATTTATATCTACCACTTACCGCTGCTGTGTTTTCGGCATTACTTAAAAGATGGCGCAATAAGCGCACGTCATCACATCGCGCAGCAGTGCCCACTGTAATCTCCTACGCGTACTTTGCCTGGCTTAGAGAAGGGGAGCTGTGCTCCCTCGCGCGCCCTTATCTCGCTGTGGCGAGGAGGGGAGAATCGTACGCCTTGACTGCGAATCATACGCCTTGACTGAGAATCGTACGCCTTGACTCGGGGTTTACGTGGAACGATTCTCCTGTAGTTACTGGGCGCACCAAAGTCACTGAAATCATTGCAGTCTCCGTTCGCGAAAAGCGCACTTTTCAGACTCAGCGAAGTAACAAATGAGATGCTTTTTTATGTGCATTCGAACCTGTGAGTACGTTTCGTGCGTAATTTGTGAGTGAAAAACGCGGGGCACGTTTCGATCTGCTTTCCATTCTCCGCGTGACCTTTCAAATTGTTGCGTTCATTGCCTCGCCTTTGCGGCAAAGCTGTGACTTTTTTAACTGCTTCCTTCTCCATGCACACCGCCAGAGATTAGCTGTAGAGATTAGGATGGCAACCAGGTTAGCAGTTGTCGCGCAATTTACTGTGTTTTGCTTAATCACAATTAATTGTGGCAAAGGCGGCTGCGCAAGCAGTTGATTGATATATGGGGTTTAACGTCCCAAAACCACTATATGATTATGAGGGACGCCGTAGTGGAGGGCTCCGGAAATTTAGACCACCTGGGGTTCTTTAACGTGCACCCAAATCTGAGCACACGGGCCTACAACACTTCCGCCTCCATTGGAAATGCAGCCGGGATTCGAACCCACGCCCTGCAGGCTGCGCAAGCACTAGTTTGGTGAGCAGGGTCACCGTGGACCCAAGCCAACGGGGCGTTTAGACCTGTTCCTACGCCTTGCCTTGCGTGACTTAGCCGTGTCCAGCGTAAGGGGGACCTGGGGGTTGAACCTACGCTGGGTGATTGTACATCTAAGGCCCTAAGGCCAACTTAATAAGTCCTGTTTGGCCCCGGCTTCACGTAGACGACCTCTGTTGGCTGACCGCACCTCGGCGGAAATTAGTGGCCTGTTTTGATATCGCCTTATTTTAAAGACGATAGTTTTTTTTGGGGGGTACCTTCGACGCAAAAATTTTGGTCTGTCTGTCTGTCTGTCTGTCTGTCTGTTCATTAGTCTGCCCACCCTTAACGGTACCCTAAAAGGCACCAGACGATATCCCAAACAGCCGACCTCATCCGCAGCACCCACCAATATTGCTCAAGCTTCAACGCTCATACTTGTGCGATTGTCAATTAAAAAGCAATTATTGCGCATATCTAAGGCACCATATCAACAAGTCACTATTCTGTTTGTATGTTTTACTATAAAAGGCACTAGTAATTTGAAGGAATTACTAGTGCCTTTTACTTATTGGCCTTTTTTTTTACTAGAAAAGGCAAATAAGTAATTCGAAGGACCGTAGCGTTTATCACGCTGCGCTGATCATGCAGCGCTTGCATGAAAAGTCAAGTGTTTCCGACGCTTTGCTAAGATGACCCGGGGGTGGCACCTACCCGTCGCCTTGCGTTCTGCTCCTTATCACCTCCAAGACAGACGCGCACACCGCCCGCTTCGTTTTCCAAGATAACTGCCTGATAGCGCTCATGTCTGACGTGTGACGTGACTTGATGCGCTCGTTCGCCTCTGCTGCACGCTCGAGGCACTCTAATGTAGCGCCTCCGAAATACCATTCACTAATTTTCTTGCGCAGAACATCACATAAAAGTTTCATTCACTCTCATCAGATGCATGACTATTGTCTTTCGACGACATGTGGAGTGTAACATGCAAATACGGGGCCAATTTTTTAGACCTAGTGGCCTTGATGCTATAGTCATAGTTCATAGCTTCTTTCTTCGTGTTATTGATATGCAGCCAGTTTTTTTCTGGGTTAATAGACATTTGCCACGTGTGTAACTAGTTGGAGAGAATGTTTAGGATATCAGTCAACGCAAGGTAATCTGAATCAGTGTTAATTTCTTTGTAAGTAATGCAGTCTTCGGCGAGAAGCTAAATTTTCCAAGTGGTATTGTCGGTGAGCCCCGCCGCGGTGGTCTAGGAGCTAAGGTACTCGGTTGCTGACCCTCAGGTCACGGGACGGAATCCCGGCTGCAGCAGCTGCATTTCCGATGAAAGTGGAAGTGTTGTAGGCCGGTGTGCTCAGATTTGAGTGCACGTTAAAGAGCCCCAGGTGGTAGAAATTTCCGGAGTCCTCTACTACAGCGTCTCTCACAATCATATGGTGGTTTAGGGACGTTAAACCCCACACATAAATCAATCAACTTACTTCGTCACTTACTTCTATTGAATCGATTTCAGAACTGCTAAGGGGTGTATGGTGTGGGATTTTTCCATTATGTTTCGTTGAGGCCGAGTGAAAAAAAACTATTGTGTGTATCAGCTTTCATCATTTTTTGTTCTAACGCAGCTAAAGAGCACTGGATTTCCTAGGGCGGAAATAGTTCCACATCTTCTGTGGGTTACCAAAAAGAAACGATGGCAGCATTACTTTGAAGTAGTGATGTTTTACTAGTTTCGCTTAGGTCTTTAAATCTGAAATAGCTGTTTTTAGGTTTCACACATTCATATAGCAAATGTTTTTGTTCAAAGCCTTACGAAGTCGCTTGGCTTTTTGTTTTGCATGTAGAACTTTTATTATTATCCAAGGGTTGTTTATTGGGCGTCGCGTAAGCCACAGTAAAATGAAGTTATTCCTGCAGTAACAACCCGTAAGTTTCAATCATAGCCAGAGGTCATTTACGGTTGTGGGAAGGTCAGAGTTTAACTCTAGCTACTCGTGAAATTCATGAGCTGGATGGGTTAGTACACTGGCGTCGTCTGCTTTATTGAAGTATGGAATCTGAGTTGCTATTGATTGAAATCCTGAGCTGTGTTCGAGTGCTAGGCGACAGATGGGTACCATGTGGTCCGAAATACCATCCACGACATCAATGTGAGCGTCGGCAAGGTTAAGCTGACTGACTTTTAATAAGTATTAGGTCTAACAGACTTGTGGCTGTTCCTTGAACATGTGTAGGGCATGATAAAACATATGCTTGGGCTAGTTGGTGATTGGGAATCAACATATTTCCACAGTCGAAGACTACGAGTAGTTATGACGTAACTACGGAAGAAAATACAAGGACACAAAGTGGGCTGACTTCAGCTAGAACTTTATTAGCGAAAACGCTGGAAATATATATTCGTGACAAAACATCAGTGCGCAATTATGCAACCTATTGCATCACAGTAAGACAATAATCATCTAAATATATGGTTACAACACCACACCTCAGCGCAAATTCACTATCTATTGTGTCAAAGCCAGAAACTCAATTTCTTTTTTAGTCAGAGCAAGCGAAGGCATGCTGATACATCTATAACCCATCATTTGCATTTGATTAGCCTCAATAATCTCTCAAGTTAGCTGCTGACAGTGTTTGGCTACAACAGTGCACTTTTCGAATTCCGGTCCGCAACCACAATCTCTACAATGGATATCCAAATGACCTTGGTCAGCGGAGTATACATGGTAATGATGCTCGTTTAAACGCTGATTCAGGCACCAGCCCGATTGCCCAACATACATCTTGCCGCGTGATAACGGGAGCAAGTAAAAGACGGCTATCACTCATGCTACGAATAGCCTTCTATGTTTGATTGTGCAGCAGCTCTTTTGTGCGGACTGCGCATTCACCCATTTGCAGAGCACTGAAAGCTTATCTGGGGCTTAGAAAACCTTCACATCTACTTTATCACCTATTCTTTTCAAATTGGGCAAAATGCTATGTAGATGGGGAATCACAGTCACGCGCCTTGAGCTACTAGCCACGTAGTTCACAGGTGCTTCTCGTCCCTGCTTAATTGTCCTAAGCAACTTTTCTGCCACCGATACCAGCACGGAAACACCTTGATGGAGGTTGAAATTCAACATCAATTCCAGTAATGCATCTTTGCATTTTGATGTATGCTGCATGCTGTTGCAGTTGATATCGGCAAGATTAAAATTACCCATAAGTATGATAGCAGAGCTGCCCATATGCTGCTGAAGAAAATGTTTGTGGCAACTATACATTCGGGCGCAGAGGATGGGCTACGATAAATAGTACGCATGAATGATATTTGTGATGCAATCACACCAAAACAGTGCGTTCCAACTTCCCAGCGCAAGTAAAGAGTTAATGGGAATGCATCGCAGAGCCTTTGTCTGTGTTTACGTTCAAAGTCTCAAGATGTGATTGATATGTGGGCTTTAACGTCCCAAAACCACCATATGATTATGAGAGACGCCGTAGGTGAGGACTCCGAAAATTTGGACCACCTGGGGTTCTTTAACAGCACCAAAATCTGAGCACACAGGCCTACAACATTTTCGCCTTCATTGAAAATGCAGCCACCGTAGCCGGGATTCAATCTGGCGACCTGTGGGTCAGCAGTCGAATACCTTAGCCACTAGACCACCGCAGTGGGGCAAAAAGTCTCACGATTTTCCAGATTAGACGTTGTTCTTGCATATATTGATGGTATATAGTATCACACGAGCCTAAATTACGAAATAGAATTCAACTTTGAACAAACTACAGACAACTTGGTGGAAAACGTTGACCACACTCGACGATACACTGTGGATAGAGCTACATGACAGCTCACAAAAGAAGCAAGGTAAGCATTATACAGCCATCAGCACCTTTGACTCGAATGCTCCGTCGCGTGGCCTTGGATCGCTTAGACATAGGCGAGTGCCGCCAAGCTTTGAAAATGATATGCTTGCTGCAGTTAGCGATAAATAGAGCACGTGCGGGTTTTCACCAGTAAATTCCTGTTTCTAGTCTGCTTGACTGGCGGGTTGAATCAATGTCACCTAGAAAAATATTAGGCCTGCTCACTCCCGCCATGACGTCACTCATTTTTCCCGAGCGAGCGTGCGTACGGGAGGCTGTGAATTTATTGTCACCATCGTCTTCCGTTAAAATATAAAGTGTTCGTGGCAAGGTTTACACGCTTAAAAGCTTTATTCTGCCTTTTGGGTAAAAAAAGGCACTGGTTTAACAAATGTATTGCGCTTGAAAGCTTTTGGAGATTCACCTGTGAGTCATTTCTTCCACGAAAAAGACAAAGATTGTACGCAATCGAACGTGTGATCGATATATAAGAGCCGAATTTGATGGACCAACAAAATAACGAAATGAAAAGGGTAAATTGTATTGATTATTTATTGGCTTACACGTACACGAACCGTTAAAGAACCCCAGGTGGTCTAAATTTCCGGAGCCCTCCACTACGGCGTCTCTCATAATCATATAGTGGTTTTGGGACGTTAAACCCCACATATCAATCAATCAATCACGTACACGAACGCAAAGACACATTAGAGCATGCAAAGAAGCTGTTGCTACTGCATTGAATTCACTATCTATGTATACCCACCCTTTCAAATATTTGTCTTCATAGACACGTAGTTATTTTGAAGATTGTGTGCTGATGCCACAAGTATGATATTCAGCAAAACGTCAGAGTGATAATATTGACAAGAAAACAAAATCTTTTGTTTGACAAAGATTACTTGTGACCGCGACACTACAAGCGGCGTTTCATCATTTGCTCGGACCCCTCTCAAAGTGGTGAGCAGCTGGTCATATAACTTAGTGCCAGAGAAAAATGTGAATAGTAAACCGGATAGCTCCCATGGGTGCTTTATACTGTACTACCGGATTTCGGATTGGTATATTTGTGGTAGTTGTTTTTAAAAATTCCAGCTTGAAGAAGAAATCACACGCCAGAAAACCAATTAAGAAAGTGCTCTACCGTAAATGTCTACACGCCTCTAAATTTCAAGGAAACATTAGGCTACGGTGCTGGCCATAATAATAACGCAATAATGTGGTAGGAACACAGGCGATACAATACTTTGAACAAAACCAGTGCACTAAGTATTGCAACTGTTCCTTCCATTTGTCGCAACCAAGTGAACAGAGGTAATATACAACAAATCCGCGGCGGTGATCACCAACAGCAAAATGTTTACCGACTTTAAAGTAGAAACACCTGTTCTGAGAACGTAGTACCGCGTCCGTTTCTTATTTATAGGAAGACACCAACAAGCAACCACCACACATGACATGATATTTTGAAAGCAAAAATTGAACATGGTCGAGCTGGGGCCATTGTAAAGGCTTGGAAATATGTAGTACGGACGCACGTACCTTGAAGTCACAAAGAAAACGGATGTCGACGTGAGCTTGATGTAAGGGCACGCTTCCATTTATTTCTTTAGTTGTCCTTGGGGAACGGAAAACACTCGAAACTTCGGTCCCTTTCATGCCACAATTCACCATGCAGCATCGCTAACTCTTGGGATTTGCAGCCACACAGCTTGCGAGTATTCAGTGCACAAAACGCATAACATACCCACGCTCCAGTTCACAGACAAAAAAAGAGACTGTCTTCTCCAGTTATTAAAAGCACACCAGCACGCCATGAAAACGTTCGTCGGGCTTGGCAATTCATGTCTGTCGAGCGACGAGAGCGAACGTAGACACGTCTGTGCAGCGAAACACACCAGTCAAAACGGAGTGACGTATGAGCCCGCGGAAGGCATAGTGAGCAGGCCTGAAATTTTCCAGGGGGCATTGTTTGAAAGCACTCACTTAGCATCCCGTTTTCGCCACATTTTATTTGTGGCTACGTTATCGCGTGTGCCATTGACTTTCGCTGTCGCATACTTATCTCGACTTTGAACCATTGCTTGCGACAACTTACGCACCTTTGCTCAGATTTGGGTGCACGTTAAAGAACCCCAGGTGGTCCAAATTTCCGGAGCCCTTCACTACGGCGTCTCTCATAATCATATGGTGGTTTTGGGACGTTAAACGCTACATATTAATCAAACCTTACGCGCATTTCGAGGTGGCTTTACATCTTTAATAAAAGGTCCTCTGATTATTTGAACGTGCCAAAGGTCCTAAGTATAATTTGACAAACGTCGCATTTAATGCTTTATTCGACCTAAATTATGCAGGGTCACTCAACATAGATGTGTGTTTGCGGAAGCGTGTCCTGTCAGGGGATCACACATAATTGCAGTTCACATGTAAAGTTTCTTGCAGGTAGCTCTATTTTTTATTCAAATGTTTGAAAGGCACTCACGCTGCCAGATACGGTACACAGAGTGGCTATTGAATAGACTTCAAAACAGCCAGAGTTCAAGCAAAGGGTAGCCATGCCATTTAAATTTATCGCTTTTACGCGCAGTAGTTATTTCACGCACAAATATTACTATTACACGCTCAAATCTTGCACTCCCAGACCAAATTTTCCGTGCAGCGTGAACCAAGTACGAATGCACTCTCTAAATTGCCTGATCAATTCAATTTTCGCGGTCTGAAAATAATGAATCAGAACATGAACAACACCAATGCATTTCAGATTTATTTATTGTGCACCTTTTACAAATGATATGAATGTGCGTTAGCTTTTTAAATACAGCCCTGTTGCGGTGGTCTAGTGGTTAATGTACTCGGCTGCTCACTCGCAGGTCGCGGGATCAAATCCCGGTTGCGGCGGCTGCATTTTCGATGGAGGCGAAGATACTGTAGTCCCATGTTTTCAGATTTGGGTGCACGTTAACGAACCCAAGGTGGACGAAGTTTCGGGAGCCCTCCACTATGGCGTCTCTCATAATAACATTGTTGCGCAAAAATAATACGAGGCGTGTCTATTGAGAATCTGTACTGACACTGATGCGTATAGCATCGACTAAGATGGAGGACACCACGCACAACCGAGAGACCACTTCCTCGTTGTCGTCTTCTGACCGATGATATGTCAGCTACGTAGCATTACACCCCGGCAGTAAAACCACCGTCTCGGTGCACATTAAGATCTTCAGAAGGCAGGTAGTAAGGTTTTAGCCTGCTGACGTGCACAACACCACTGGGTGTGGTTGCAGGTAGGCTTGTGGTCTCAGATGCAGGAACGATCTCATAGGGGACGTCGGTTACCTGGCGGATGATACGGTAAGGGCCCATGTAGCGAGACGATAACTTCTCTGATAAGTCAACTCGACGAGTCGGGCACCACTGGCGAACGAGAGAACCGGGTGACAAGTGAACGTCAGCATGCCGGCTGACGTAGATGGCTGTCTGAGTGGCTTGCGAAGCCGAAAGTCTAGAGCGTGCGAACTGGCGTGCGTGGTTGGCACGAGCAATAGCATCGCATGCATATTCGGTTGACGCCGTTGTAGTGATTAGAAGTATCGTGTCGAGTGTTAACGTGAGATCACGGCCATATAGCAAATAAATAGGTGAATAACTAGTGGTGTCGTGGCGCGAAGAATTGTGAGCGAAGGTCACGTGAGGTAGCACCAGGTCCCATTTATGGTGGTCGTAGGACACATACACCGTGAGCATGTCCGTGAGGGTGCAATTTAGGCGTTTGGTAAAGCCATTTGTTTGGGGATGGTAGGAAGTGGTCAACTTGTGCGGTGTCGAGGAAGAGCGCAGAAGATCGTAGACTACTCTGGACAAAAATGCGCTGCCGCGATCCGTGAGTAATTGGCGAGGAGCGCCATGGTGTATGATGATATCGTGGAGCAAAAAGTCCGCAACGTCAGTAGCGGTGCTGGTGGGAAGCGCTCGAGTACTGGCATACCTACTCGCGTAGTCTACGGCAACGACGACCCACCTGTTGCAAGAGTTCTACTCAGGAAAAGGAACGAGAAGATCTATACCAACACGGAAAAAAGGTACAGTTGGGATGGAGATTGGTTGAAGAAGTCCAGCCGGGGTGCAGTAACTCGCTTCCTACGATGGCATTTATCGCAGGAGGACACGTAATGGCAAACGGACTTGGCGAGACCATGCCAAAAGAGGTGGCGATGCGCACGGTCGTACGTCCGAAATACAACCAGATGACCAGCAGTTGGTTCATTGTGAAGCTCGTGCAGCACGGTTGAACGCGAATGTTTCGGCACGACAAGAAGGAGCTCACGGCCATCTGGCTGGAGGCTACGACGGTACAGCGTGCCATTCAGGAGAACCTACATGCGAGCGATGCGTCGTTCGGAGCAGATTCGAGAAAGTCAATAAGTTGTTGCAGGGAAGCATCACGACGTTGTTCATCGCCAATCTGAAGAAACTAGGACATTGACATGACGCTGAGGCTAGGCTCGATGTCTGATTCGTCTGGTTGAAGAACAGGGTGGCGGGATAAGCAATAGGCGTCCAGATGAAGACGTACAGACTTGTAAGCAACCGAGGTGGAATATTCCTGTAGGCGTAATGTCCAACGGCAAAGTCGTCCAGTTGGGTCTTTCAGAAAAGAAAGCCAACACAGCGTGTGATGATCTGTGATGACACGGAAAGGGTGGCCATACAAGTAAGAATGAAATTTCGAAACCGCCCTGACACGGGTGAGACATTCCCGTTCTGTTATAGAGTAGTTGCGTTAAGTATTCGAAAGCAGACGGCTTGCATACGCGATTACGCGGTCGTTGCCCCGCTGAACTTGCCCCAAAACTGCACCAATTCTATGACCACTCGCGTCTGTTCCCACTTCTGTAGGAGCATCGGGGTCGAAATGTTCAAGAGTAGGAGGTGCCGTTAGAGCGGTAATTAGCAGAGAGAAGGCGTCAGCTTGAAGAGGGCCCCAAAAAATGAGACGTCTTGTTTGAGAAGGTCGGTGAGTGGCCGTGTGAGTACCGCAAAGTTTTTCACGAACCGGCGAAAGCAGGAGCAGAGGTCAACGAAACTGCGTACATGATGAACATAGCGTGGGACTGGGCAGTTTGTTACAGCGCGTACATTCGCCGGGTCTGGTCGTACGCCGGCAGAGTCAACAAGGTGATCCAACACTGTATTCTGACGAAGACCGAAGTGGCATTTGGAGGAATTGAGTTGCAGGCTGCCTCGTCGAAATATGAATATAATGGTCGAAAGGCCTTCAAGGTGGGTTGCGAAGGTAGGTGAGAAAACGATCACGTCGTCCAAACTTGTCTACCTTTTCAATCCTTGTAGGAGCGTGTCCATCATTCTCTCGAAGGTCGCTAGAGCGTTGCACAGACCGAAGGGCATGACCTTGAATTGGTAAAGATGATCAGGGGTAACGAAGGCGGTCTTTTTTCGGTCCATGTCATCTACAGAAATTTGCCAGTAGCCAGATCAGAGGCCGAGAAATGAAAAGAAGGTGGCGCTATGGAGGTAATCGAGGGCATCGTCAATGCGTGGTAGAAGGTACACGTCGTTTTTTGGTAATTTTGTTGAAGTGGCGATATTCAATGCAGAAACGCCCTGAGCCTCCTTTCTTCTTTACTAATACCACGGGAGATGCCCAAGGGCTCGATGATGGTTTGATTACGTTTTTCGTAAGCATTTTCGCCACCTCTTTTTGAATCAATTCTCACTCAGACGCTGACATGTGGTACGGCCGACGGTGAATGGGCGCAGAGTCCCCAGTGTTGATTCGGAGAATGACAATTTCAGTCTGGCCCAAGGTACGATTGTGGGTGTCGAAAATGTCACTGTATGAGGTCAAAACCTGGCAGAGAGCGTCGGCCTGGTGAGGCGAAAACTCCGATCCAATCATGTTCCGAAACATAGCATCGTCTGAGCTGGGTGACCGTGAGACTGCACTTAGATCAGGACAAGATACAGTGACAACACTGACATCGTCTGTTATAGCAGTTAGCTGGGCTATAGACATCTCGCAGGGCAACACTTGAGGGGTGAAACCAAAGTTAAGGAGCGGAAGGAACACACAGTTATCCGCTATGGTCGTGATGGTATAACGCACAGTAACACTGCGCGTCAGCCGAACGTCAGTAATCGGCGTAACAATATAATATTCGGGAGGAACGGGAGGGGCTGCCCTATCGGAAAAAAACGAATGGTGGGCATGGTGGAAACCACCACCCACCATTATAGTGGATTAGTGTAGTGGGTGAATGGTGGGAAATGCCCACCATGGCGCATAGTGGGTATGGTGGGTGCTGCAGTGCCGGCAACACTTTAGCACGAAATGACGTCATAATCACCGTGACGAGCTGCCACAAAAAATAAAAAAGAATTCTATAAAAACAGTATAAAAAAACACCCGTTCCGTAAAAAAAAAAAACACGGCGCCACGGGGGATCGAACGTGCAACCTGCCGATTCCCATACGAAGACGCTAACCACTGCGCCACACCAACATGACGTTATATGGGTGTTAAATACTCAGTTGGCATACAAACTTACGGTTCAACTTAAGTTATGTTTGTTGTGCACACAACATAGACAAGATCTACACCTGCTACTAAAAATTGCACATTTATTAAACACAAGCAACTGCGGCCTGTAACGATTGCCACTATGTTAACGGCACTAGTGCTATTTTTTTTACAATTCACAACTTCAAGAAAAAAACCAAGTGGACTGGGGAGCAGCAATAGTTTACCGGCGGGGTCTGCCAAGTTTAATATCCGTTTCGCGCTCGTTCTAAAGGGTGACATCTGCTCACGCTTTATGAGGCCTCTAGGCTCATTCCATAAATACGGCCGCCTAATTTATTTGATTGAGCATTGGGATGCTTTTCGCGCAATGTAGAGGGCGGTCGCGCCAGCGCAATGCTGTAGCTTTTTCGCTAAAGCAACTTCATAACGGCTTGGCCAAAACGAATGCAGTGTGCCGGAAACATTACGCTTCATGTTGGTTCACCAAGCATGCAAATTGCCACGTCTGAGTTCTCGTACAAAAGCTAAAGAAGTGCCGGCGAGTGCGACCGGCGGCTGTCGGTGAGAAGACACTTAATTACGTTCTCTGGGAGTGCTTTAATCGCGTCGCATCGATGTTTGTTGCTTCTTGAGCGGACACCATACACAATGAAAAATACTTCATTTAGGTTAATTGATACCATGGCTGCGCTGTATTGTCATACTTAATCGTCGAAATCGTGTATTTTGAAACCCGGAAGCACGGATAACACAATTGTACGGGCTTGGTCGGTAGGCCTAACTTTGATGGAAATCATGGTGGTAGAACATGTAGTGTACTGATCCCAGATTGGTACACTATATAAATTGCCCGCCATTATAAGCCCACCCATCATCTGCTTACTGCTTCCCAGCATTATCGCGATGGTGGGCAGAGCTTCTCAGCTTGGTACACCATGTGGCCCACCATAACAAGCAGCACCCATCATCTGCTTAGTGCTTCCCAGCATTATCGCAATGGTGGGAAGAGTTTCTCAACTTGGTACACCATGTAGCCCACCATAATAAGCACCACCCACCATATGCTTAGGGCTACCCAGCATTATCGCAATGGTGGGCAGAGTGTCCCATTATTGCCCACTATCTAGCCTCTGCTTTCCACCATCATTTCCACTTTACCCATCATCTGTACACCATACCACCCAGTATGTCCCGGCATAACCACCATATTTTCCACTACGTCCCACCATAGCCATCATAATTTCCACCATGCCCACTATTATTTCCACTATGCCCACTATTATTTCCACTACGCCCACCAAGTTTTCCAGTATCCACCATGGCAATTTTTCCGATAGGGTGATGACAAAGACACGTACGTGACGGCTCAAGGTGGTAGGCGAACTAAAGTGGTTGGGCTCAAGCGGCTAGTGGGCTTTGCAGAATAGTCTGCAAAGATGGAATATCGAGGCTGAGGGTACCAGACGAACAGTCAACTAAGGCTGAGTGTGCCGAAAGGAAATCAAGGCCAAGTATGGGGTCATAAGGGCAAGAGGCTAGAATGGCAAAAAGAACCACGGAGTAATGGCTGCCAATGCTGACACGAGCAGTGCACATTCCGATTACTGGTACAGTACCGCCATCAGCAACATGTATTGCCTGCGTCGTAGACGGCGTCTAAATATTTGGTAAGCAGCGGCGCAGAGAAGCGCTCGTAATAGACAGGTGTGCACCTGTATCAATGAGGGTCATCACAAAAACATGGTCGACTTGTAGTTTAAGCAGGCTGTGGTGCGTGGGAAGCGTCAGTAGTAGATTTTCTGCCGTCATTGGTATTGCAGCTTCACCTCCATAAGCTGCATTATCTAGTTTTCCCGCTGTGGTCGTCCAGAGAAGCATGGCGACGAAAAGCGCCGAGGTGGTGGAGAGCGGCATTGGCGACGTATCGACGAAGGGGGGTGCGAGTTGCGGTGACCAGACGAAGGGGGTTTTGTGGAAGGCTCGTAAGATGACGACGAATAGATATTGAAGGGTGCGGTGGCTGGACGTCAAGGGTCGTCGTGTGTATGGCCGCAGAGGTAGAGAAGGTCTGACGTGGTTGGTTTTGACCAACGGTGGCGGTGATAGCGAGAAACGTGCCCAGGCTGGTGGCAGGAAAAGCAAATAGGCTGGTCGTCGGGTGTGTGTCATTCCGAAGGGTTACGAAAGGGCATTGTTGGAGGTAAATGGCGAGCGTGTCCTGGGGAGTAAGACGGGACTTCAGGGTGAGTCAAGGACATGCTGGTGGAAGGCTAAGGTCCCAAACTCCGGCCTCACCACAGCTTGTATGAACGCCACTGACGGCTGTTGTTGGTCACAGGCGAGCGTGGTGAAAACGGGTGGCTGAAGCGGAGCCTGACAGGCGGCTTCGATCTTCCGACGACCAATGTGTGTGACGTTGTCATACGTGAGGGACTGGCGGGCGGCTTAACACGATGAGGTTGCGGCCATGTTGGGCAGCCGGGTGAATCGCTAAGTAATACGGCGGCTCTCGGCTTCTTCATACCACCGGCACTCTTTAATGATGGCGTCGACGGTGGCATCGTTGTTGTATACTAAAAGATTAGAGGCCTCGTCTGCTGTGCCTTTCAGCACATGGGCCACTTTCTCAAAATCACTCGTGTGCTCGTCCATCTGGGGGCATAGGGAGATGACGTAGTGAATGTACGCGACTTACGGCTCCATCGACAAGTGTGCACGAGCTGCCAGTTGATTCCGTGCGGCGACCTGCCATCCAACGGTGTCACTGAGAAGGTCGTGGATATTCTCTTTAAAAGAGTTACAGCTTGTAATCTCCGCTTCGTGCGTCTCGAACTACACCCGCGGTGGGCGATCGAGGTAAAAAAGCACATTGGCAATCATAAGAGTCGGGTCCCACCTATGGCTTGCGCTGACCCGTTCATACCGGTTGGTCGATTTGTTGACGTCAACGCCAGCCATCGAACGGAAAATACACCGAGATCACAAGCAGGAGGTAGAACGACGTACGTAGAAGTCACGGAAGAGGCAGGTGGTGAAGACAATGGTTATTCAACCTATGAGATGGCTGGACCTATGATGATGCGGGCGTTGGAGAGCTTCGTGATGAATAGAGAGAAGTACCCAGCACCTTCACCACAAAGATGTTACATAAAAATGACATGAGGCATGTCTATTTAGAATCTATATTCACACTGATGCGTATAGCATCAACTAAGATGGAGGACAGCACGCACAACCGACAGACCACTTCCTTGCTGTCCTCTTCTGACCGCTGATACGTCAGCTACGCCCCGCCGCGGTGGTCTAGTGGCTAAGGTACTCGGCTGCTGACCCGCAGGGCGTGGGTTCGCATCCCGGCTGCAGCGGCTGAATTTCCGATGGAGGCGGAAATGTTGCAGGCCCGTGTGCTCCGATTTGGGTGCACGGTGAAGAACCCCAGGTGGTCTAAATTTCCGGAGCTCTCCACTACGGCGTCTCTCATAATCATATAATGATTTTGGGACGTTAAACCCCACATATAAATCAATCATATGTCAGCTACGTAGCAATCTAATGGTTTTCGGATATAAATCCAACACATAAATAAAGCTTTTCATAGACATGTTATTTCTTTTCAGCAGCTGCTGTTAATTAAAACTTGAAACGTGCATAATCTGTCGCACGCAATGCTTCATTCGGTTTCAGTTTTATTCATTCAAAGTTCGGACTTAAAAGTATGCTAACGAGAGTCTCAAAATCGGGTGACTGCAGTGGGACCCTCAGTTAGTAATAAAAATGAAATGTTTATTTATAACAGCATGTAATATTACACAACTTAAGTGGAAGTGAATAGTGGAAATACCAGTAGATGACAATAGATAGGTAAAATAACAAAAAAACACGCTCAAAGCGAAACAAGTTGAGAATAACGGTTTATAAAAGTAGAATAAACAGGCCATAGAAGAAAACCCAGCTTAACATTTCTAATTACTAAGACTTTTACATTGAAAATTTTCATCATTGTCAGCCTATCTACACAAGATGAAATTTTTAAGTTCAAGCTTCAATGCTTGTTACAATGACAATGATTTTAGTGAGTATGGCAAAACATTCCAAAACATATTCACTGCAAAGGAGGATGTCATTTCGTCATATCTGGAATTACATTTAGGTAAAATAAAGTTGTGATAATGAGCGAACCTAGTGCTGTTGATGTTTGTGAGTAATCTAGAACCGATTAAATCAAACACAAGCTGTTCTTTAAGATGTTGAGAAAAGTCACAGCTTTCCCGCAAAGGCGAAGCAATTAACACGATAGCAACAAATCGGAAGGTCAAGCGCAGATGGCCGGCAGATCGAAACGTGCCCCGCGTTTCTCACGCACAAAGTACGTACGAAACATACTCACAGGTACAGATTAACGCGCATAAGCGTCTCAGTTGCTACTTCGCTGTGTCTGAAAGGCAAGCCCTTTTCGAAAACGGACGCCCGTGTGCTCAGATTTGGGTGCACGTTAAAGAACCCCAGGTGGTCTAAATTTCCGGAGCCCTCCACTACGGCGTCTCTCATAATCATAGAGTGGTTTTGGGACGTTAAACCCCACATATCAATCAATCAATCGAAAACGGACGCTGTGCAACAATTTCAATGACCTTTGTCCGCCTTGTAATTACAGCAGAATCGTTCCGACGAAACTGAAAGGCTAGCCAAGACGTTTGATTCTCCCCACACTGTAAATCATTTCACACCCTTAAGGGTGCATTTTTCAACAAATCACTGATCTTACACCTATTATTTTTGCCAAACTTATCCGCACGGGTGTAATTTCTGCAATTCCACCTTTTGTACACCCATTTGTCATTTTTAGGTGTACTATAGGTGTATGTTCGCAAATTACACCCAAGCGCGTTTCCTTGAATGTTACACCTATCATATATGCATATAGTTTAGAGCATCAATACATATCACATCTCAACGGATGCAATCAAACCTCATGCCAAAGTTATAGTGAAAATATCGATGTTTTGCCTTTGTTTTCAATTCCCGTATCATTCGACAAAGTATATCGTGCTATGTATTATATCTATTATAGCACCGCCTATTTACATTATTCAGGACATTTCTCACATGTTCAATGACTTAAATCATGGGTTACGTTTTTGGGATTCTTACTAAAAATATTTTGCTGCCGCTCATGTCCATTCTTCCCTACTTCTCACAGAGACATCGGTAAAAGAGATTAGGTTGCGCTTAAACATAACATGAAACGATTACACATGGTTTTCGACAGGCTATCGTGCGCGCTTTCTCATTTGAAATCACACTAAGTTTTTCGTACCAGAGCTCCTGGTTTATTAAAAACGATACTCTTTCTTGGGGACCTTCGACGCAAAAATTTTGGTCTGTCTGTCTGTCCGCCTGCACATTTGTCTGTTTGTCCACTCTATACAGCATCTGGTACTTCAAACGGCCGACCCCATCCGCAGCGCCCACCAATGTTGCTCAAGATTGAGCGTTCATGCTTGTGCAATCGTCAAATAAAAAGCAATCATTGCGCATGTCTGCGGCACCTTAACAACACGTATATATTCTGCATGTGCGTATTTTACTAGAAAAAGCATACATAACTAATTTTAAGGACCGTAGCGCTTATCACGCTGCGCTGACCATGCAATTATTGCACGGAACGGGGAGTGTTTCCAAAGCTTTTCTAAGACGATACGGTGGTGGCACCTACCGTCGCCTTGCGTTCTACACCTTAGCACCTCTGAGATGGGCGCGCATACCCATCTCAGAGCCATGCGCTTTGTTTGTTTGTTTTTTCAGAAAACTGCCAGATGACGCTCATGTCTCATGTGTGACGTGACTTGATGCGCTCGTTCGCCTCCGCTGCACGCTCGAGGCCCTCAAACGCAGTGCCTCCAGAATACCACTCACCGATTTTCTTGCGCAGAACACCAAATAAATGTCCTGTTCACTCTCTCCACACGCAAGACTATCGTCTTTTGACGACATTTGCAGAAACATGCAGATGCGGGGCCAATTTTTTAATGGGGGTCCACATATTTCCTCACACTGAAGTATTTCGCATCAATACACAAGTGCCTGATTTATTCAGTGAGTTATATTTAGATCCATGAACATGGATGAGTTCGAATTGAATGTTGGCAGCATTCGCCATTCCGTGGAACTAGGCATGTTTACAAATAACAGGTTAAGCTTACTCTAATGCAGCTGCTGTGCACGCAAGCCGCGCCGCAGGACAAGCTTAGCGCACATCCGCTAAGCACGGGTGAACTCGTACAATGGTATGCACCACTCTGTGGGCACTTACTTTTCTTTTTTATATCCTTAATATCAACGCTTGCGCAGCACTTAATATACACGTGAACGATCGTAGACAACACTAGCGCAATGTACCCGTGCCACAAGAATGGAGAATAGTTGACTAGTTGCAGCATTGTAATTGATAGCTGTTACTGTGGCGTTACAATGCACTGATAAACGCACATTGCTATGCGCACACACAATTTAAGACTTGAAATAAAAGCAAGCGTCATTCATACTTTGTCGGTAAAGAAAGCCTAGTCCCCAGGTTCTTGCTGAATGGCAGAGGGTTATTTAAAAGAAGCTAATAAATAGCACAGCGGGGGTGTTGCTAGGATTTATGCATGCAGGGGGATAAAAAGAGAAAAAGAAGGGGGCTTGACCCATTTGCATGTACATTTTTGTCTGTGGTTGCATACATAAGAAACTAAATCAGGAGCTTGCATTTTTTGGTGCGAAATGGGCCAAATCCTGACCCGAAAGTAGCACCAAGGACACTCATTTGGCTCATACATACGTTCACCTTTCCTCTAAAACAGTAAAATTAAAACATTCTTTATACTTATCACTGTTCTAGAAAAACGTTGATAGCATGTATATGCTGAGGCAACTTTTTTCGGTTCTAGATTTGCCCCGGTTCGAATAAAAAAAGCTCCTCAAACGAACATAAGAAAGGGGTGGAGTTGCGTCAAATATAAAACAACCTTCCGCGCCCTTCCCTAACTTTTCATTTATATCTATGTTGCACAAATAACAAATTTTGACTCCAAAATGTCGAAACAACGCCACAAACACGCCTCCTTCGGGAAAAGAAAAATGAGCATTACGAAGGCTACGCACTTGCCACCTGCACACGTCAGTGGCAAAAAAAAACGACTTCAAAGCTCTGCAAGCAAATAAATATGTTGTCAAGCATAAAATTTACACTATATCTTGGAGGCTTGACATAGCTTGAAAATTATATCATAAAACGATGCTGCTATGAATTTCGGTTTTGGTTTTGAGGTCTCGGGACAACTGCGCATCGCCATCGTCAACAGGCAGACTTTGAATTGGGTGGTAACATGTCGTATGCGTGTTTGCTGCAGGCTGACGGTGGTTTATTATTTTACTATTCACTTGCTTTGTCCAGGATGTGTACTTATACGGCTTGCACGGTTCAACTCGCGCTTACAGTAGGTACAGTACGAGTCACTGCAATATGTGGCGCGTCGGCAAGTACAAAACAACTTCGGTGCGGCGGAGTGTGTCTCCTCTGTCAACGGCTTTCGTTGAAGCTTGTGCACGCCGCAAGCAGAGTGTTTCCGATCAAGCTATCATCGGAGTGTACGCTGGGAGCTACATGGAGAACGCTTTTGGATTTCGTGCTATTGCTGAAAAGGTAAGCTTTCGTGCATGCGAACAACGAAGTGCAAAAGTGCGTGCCTGCCTGCCTGCCAACTACCGATTTGCCCGCGATACTCGTCATTGCAGGAAGCGACAGTCTCATGGCGCCGGCAGCTTCGTGACCTTCGCTCGCTGTGTGCTTATCAGCTGCGATGTCTCAACAGTCGTAGCGTTCGTGACCCTCGCTGTCGCGCATGGTTAAAGAAAACGCGGGAATGTGCCGCGCGCAGATAGACCTTACGGAATGCGGCAGGTGGTGAGAAATGGGGGGGGGGGGGGTTGAGCGAGCCGAGGTGGGCGAAAGAAATGGAATAATAACAATAATAATAATAATAATAATAAAACGAAGCAGATCAACGGTAAAAGAGGTGCCAGTTGTCAGTTAGCGAGACTACAGTGCACAAATAGGGCGCGTTTATTACGCGGGAGAAAAAAATCCTGATTTCAGTGACTGAAGACAGGGGTGAGTTTTAATGCGAGTAAATACGCTATTTAAAGCAAGAATCCGAAAATACTTAAAATTTGTATCAGTGCCCCTTTGATGCTTGCGCTTTGCAGTGGCGTGACATGTGTTTTGTTACAAATTGTGCAGCTAACCAAAAAATTTAGATGTACCTTGTTTGGTCAGCGATTTGCGCTTTTTATGCCTTGTTAGGTTTGTTTATATTTATACTAGTATATTGTAGATAATCAGGATATAGAAATACTGATGTGTTTTAATAAGGGATTGAACAGCCACACTCAATTGCACACATCTTTTTGCATTTTCGCACCATTGTAGTGTGGCACATAGAATATTGTAGAATAGAATATTTCTGTATATTTTGGTGTAGGGTTTAGGCACTGCGGTTACATATGAAAGCTTAGCCAAAGTATACCAACAAACACCCGCAAAAAACTTTCAGTTAGGCTGATACAGCACAGATGATAATGGTGTAGGCATAGTTAGCCACTAAAGAAAACGCTCGCGAAAAACGAAATGAGGATGGCGACACAGGTGGCTGTAAATGAAAGCAGGCAGACCTAACAGTTCTTGTCTGTTTCATGCATTTCGTCTGTGCAGGTTTCATCCTTACAAATGCAAACACACTGAGATCCAACTAATAAGCCCTCCATGCATATATTCCTGTTAGCTACTTCCCCAATAAGTCGTGCATTTCTTTAAATATACATATTTATAGTCGAGCAGTGCAGAGCTTATTGAGCATATATTTAACTTACTTCTGATACATTATCTGTTGCATGGCTGTTTTTATGAATTAAAAAAAATCAACTGCGAATTAGCAGCTGACGCAAGCACTCGAAGAATAAGATTAGCTCGTCTTATTGATTTTTTAAAGTAGTCAGTTTTACTCAAGGGCTAAAGTTATCATTTTGTTGACCAATAAGCAACCTGTGAAAGACATATTATAAAATTATCCAGTGCACCAAATTTATGTAACTGGAGAAGAAAGTTAGAGGTGAGCTTCCACAAATACACAGTGCTGTGTTTCCAGCAGCAGTTGTCATTTAACAAGTGCTGTTGATCGTTTCAGATTGGGGCTTGCTCGATGTTTTACACTAGTTTCACACAGTAGATTGTACATCTGTGATGAGTACATGTCTACAAAATGATCCTTCAAAGTAAATGATAAATATTGCGACTTTTCTGTCTTAATGGGTTTATATAATTTTTTGTATCACCCATTGTAGTGGCCCATTGGTTAGAGTATTCTAGCTAAGCAAGAAAACTTGGTAAAAACGCTGAAATGTGAGCATCCCAGTATATTTCAAACTTCTTGGTAGGTGCATGATTCAAGAGAGAAGCACTTTTTCACCACCACCATGGTGTAGACTCAAACATGGCACTTGCATTCTTACACTAATATGCACAGATGCTTGAAAATGTAAAAGTGAATAGTGGTAAAGCTGAAGTTGGGGAAGCTGGAGCTTTTTATTATATGACACATCGTAATGAGGTTCTGATTGTTCCCAGTATTTTTTAAATGCTTAGTTAAATGTTGTGCATCTCTTACATGCAGAATGTTGAAAGGAAAGCACACTGCGTCTTCTACGATGGACTGGGTGCTGACGATGCAGTGCACTCTTCATCACAACGTGAAAGCAGCTGTTCCGGGCTCACGACCTCACTCAAAGGGTTGCAGCAGAAGTGGACGCTACTCATAGGGTGCACCAAATATCTTCTACATTTTAGGAACATTCTTCTGATGGCAAGGCTTCATATCAAGCTATGTGTTCTATATACCTATTTATTTTTCCAATATGAGTATCAGTTTGCCATCAGATTAACAGCAGTGCATGTAGAAAATTGTGTACAATGCATAATGTTAGAGTTGTATGATGAACTGGAGACGGCCTAGATGTCTCCAGCTCAAAAGGTTGATTCACTAATGGGTCATTCCACGCCAAACATCCCAGCTATTTTAGCGACCATCTCAAATGTATTCGAAAAAATTGTAACGATTTACTGCATCGAAGACAGTGAAGCAGTAAAATATTTCTGAAAGAAAAATTTTTTGGTCACGTAGTTGCCTTATGAACTTACCGGAATATCGTTTTATTCTTGTTTGTGCAAAATTTTGTTTTAAAAGTACTGCTCCTTGCTTCTATACCAAAATTTGTCTACATGTTAAGTACAAGTTCATGTGTAAAGTGTTCGAAGCGCAGTGATATTAGTGCAGTTTTACTGGCACATACGTCTCCAAGACTAACAAAGTGCTTGATACGGCTGGTTGGTGCTGTATGGTAGACAAAGAAAGTGCTTAACAGTGCAAACGACAAGAAGGGAAAGAAGAGACGAGCTGAGCCCTGAACAAACAACCAAAGTTTATTGCAAACCAACTGCAATATATAGAAAACAGAATCTGTGCATAACCATGCACCATAAGCAGAATCGCACATACATGCACCATACAGCCTACCTTATCAACAACCGGTCATGTAAGTGGACCCCAGATAACTAACTTCACAGCAGTTAAAAAAAAGTGAGGGTACGCTAACACAGTGAGCACAAGTTGTTGAATGTGGAAGGCTTCACTAATCTCGTGATCGCGCTGATTTTTATATCCCCACATGATCAAACACTTTTCAAGAATTGGCTGACAACAAGACTTATTACAATGGTCTGCCAAGTGGCTTATTGATTGATATGTGGGGTTTAACGTCCCAAAACCACTATATGATTATGAGAGACGCCGTAGTGGAGGGCTCCGGAAATTTAGACCACCTGGGGTTCTTTAACGTGCACCCAAATCTGAGCACACGGGCCTACAACATTTCCGCCTCCATCGGAAATGCAGCCGCCGCAGCCGGGATTCGAACCCGCGCCCTGCGGGTCAGCAGCCGAGTACCTTATCCACTAGACCACCGCGGCGGGGCCGCCAAGTGGCTAGGAAGAGAACCTTTTAGAGAGTTAGCGTGCTCCCTCAACCGATCATTTATGCATTGCCCTGTTTGGCCAATGTAACCGTGCCCAAAAGTAAAAAAAAAATATCTTGTAGAGAATCGCTAAAACACATTCAACATGGCACGTAGCGTGTTTCTTAGTGCATGCTTCTTTCTTAGGTCCTTCGCTGTTGACCCAGCGACATAGCCCAGCGAGTTTATCGCGTGCGCAGAACACAACCCTTACACCTATTTTGCCAGTGACCTTCTTTAGCCTTTGGGAAACTTCGTGTACGTAGGGAATAAAAGTCTTGCTATAAGTAGGCTTGTTAAGTTATCTGTTGCTTTGTCTCTTATCAGGCACTCTTAGTGACGTTAGGAGAGTCGCGGCAATGGAATTTAGCTCGGGATTAGAAAAGCCTGCTTGTTGAAGGCGGTGAACTTGGAGCGAGAAACTGCACTCTATCTGGCGGTGACAAGAACCAGTTAGAATTGCCTTTAGGCAGAAAAAAGCGATGCTTCACTTGACTAGCTTAGAATGGGCGGACCTAAAAAGCAGGTTATTCTTGAGCATGGCTCGTACCGCCAATATACATGATCAACAACAAAAAAAAAGCATTTCTAATTGTAGACATCGTAGGGTGTCGTCAGAAATAAACTCTGACGTTATTTCTAGTTTCTTCATTTCACGCCCAAAAACGTCATATATATCATCGGTGGTTCGCCGAGGGTCAGATTGATTGATGCGGTAAAACGCTAAAAAGTCGTCAACGTAGCCGAACACTTTAAGCTGTACTCGTGTGATCGAAGTTAGCCATGAGACTTCTTTCATACCGCGCGAGTAAAAGGTAACAAAGAACCGGTGTTAAACATGAGCCAATGCACACATCTGCACTGGTGAGATATTTGATGTTTTTCAGCGTGAAATGAAGCAACTGGAACTTAAGTCGGAGTTTAATTCATGACAACAAGTTACAATGTCTAGACTTGAAATTGATTTTTTTGGTTGACCATGTATATTGGCAGTACGAACCTTGCTCAAGAAAAAGCCTTCTTTTTACATCCACCCATTCTAAGCTAGTCAAGTGAAGCATTGCTTTTTTCTGCCTAAAGGCAATTCTAACTGGCTCTTGTCACCGCCAGATAGAGTGCAGTTTCTCGCTCTAAGTTCACCGCCTTCAACAAGCAGGCTTTTCTAATACCCTGCTAACTTCTATTGCCGAGACTCTCCTAAGGTCACTAAGATTGCCTGATAAGACACAAAGCAACAGCTAACTCAACAAGCCTCATTCTAGCAAGGCTGTTATTCCCTACGTACACGAAGTTTCTTATAGGCTAAAGAAGGTCGCTGGAAAAGGTGCCGGCTCCAGTGTGTGACACCACTGATCGTCTGCGGAGCGCATCGAATTGCGCACACACCTGCGGCGAGGCGCGCCCGGCGGCGGCGGAGTATCATTGCGCATGCGCAGACCAGTGTCACGCGAAATTGGCTCATCGAGGCCAGTGTAACTAACGCTACAAAATAGTGTAAGAGTTGCGTTCTGCGCACGCGACAAGCTCGCTGGCCTATGTCGCAGGGTCAACAGTGAAGGACCTAAGAAAGAAGCAGGCACTAAGGAACACGCTATGTGCCATGTTGAATGTGTTCTAGCGATTTTCTACAAGATATTATTTACTTGTGGACATTGGCCATACAGGGCGATGCATGAATGATCGGTTGAGGGAGCACGCTAACTCTCTAAAAGGTTTCCATCCCAGCCACTTGGCAGACCATTGTGATAAGTCTTGTTGTCAGCCAATTCTTGACAAGTGTTTCATCACGGGGGATACAAAAATCGGCGCGAGCACGAGATTAGTGAGGCCTTCTATATTCAACAACTTGGTGCTCCCTGTGTTGGCGTACCCTCAATTTTTCGTAACTGCTGTAAAGTTAGTTTTCTGGGGTCCACTTATATGACCGGTTGTTGATAAGGTAGGCCGTATGGTGCATGTATGTGCAATTCTGCTTATGGTGCGTGGTTATGCGCAGATTTTGTTTTCTATTTATTGCAGTTGGTTTGCAATAAACTTTGGTTGTATGTTCAGGGCTCTGTTCTCATGTCTTCTTTCCCTTCTTGTTGTTTGCGCTGTTAAACACTTTCTTCATCTACCACGCCTTCAAGAACTTAGCCAAAATGTGTTATATTTGCATTTTTTCTATTATAATACTTCACTTTCTATGAATGTCTGAGTAATGAATACTAACTACACAAAAAGTATATTTTGAGGAAATAATATTATGAGGCATCTTAAGCTGCTAGACATTACGACAAAAAATTACAAATTTTGCAGAATGTAATACTGCACTTTCTATGAATGGCTGAGTAATGAATACTAACTACACAAAAGGTATATTGTAAGGAAATAATATTACGAGACATCTTAAGCTGCCAGACATCACGACAAAAAATTACAAATTTCGCAGAATCGTCATTTTCGTCTGTATTGAGACGCGATTTGCACTGTCCAGTGGTCCAAATAAATATGACCATCAAACCTAAATCGAAAGGAAAAAAAGGTTTTTTCATATGCCAATTGTTTTCATTACATATTTTTGTTTCAAGGAAGAAAATAAGTTTTGAACTTTCCCATTGATGAAAATAGGGAATTTCAAGGCGGCAGCTGTCGTATGACCAAATGAAAAGATAGGCGCCAATGGGAATGCTAAAAAATATTTTCTTTCTTAAAACAAAAAATGTAATGATAGTATATAAAAAGAACTGTTTATTTGCTTTCAATTTATGTTTAAAGGTACTTTTTAGTTGAGCCACCACATGGCATAATCGCATCCTAATATGGACAAAAGTTACGACTTTGCAAAATTTATGATTTTTTTTCACAAAGTTTACCAGCTTGAGAGGTCTCAAATATTTTTTTCTCAAAATATACTTTGCATGGAGTAAGTATTCACTAGTCAGATAATCATACAAACTGCAGAATTGCAATAAAAAAATTTCAAACATAACGCATTTTGGAATAATTCTTGGAAGCATATGTGCCAGTATAATTGCAATAATATTACTGAGCTTCAAACACCTTACACAAGAACCTTAACTCAACATATAGGCCAAGTTTGCTATAGAACGTACTCTTAAAATAAATTTTTTCACAAACACCCAAACGACATTCCGGAAAGTTCCGAAGGCAACCACGTGGCCGAACATTTTTTCTCTCCGAAATATCCTACCGTTTCACTGCTTTCAATACAGTTAATCAGCACAATATTTTTCTAATCCATTTGAGATGGTCGCCAAAATGGCTGTGCGTTTGGCATGAAATCACCCTAACAGCATGTCATGAGCACAAAAAAAGGTCCTATGCTTATTAAGCCCTTTATTTACCAAGAAATATATTGAAACTGCCTCCTCTGAGGCACTGTATAACGCTGCTTTTTTTCACAGTTTTAAGGCGGCTGCACGTGCTGTTGTTTACATGTGCAGCAGTGCCGTTCATATCTAGTAGAACTCGCTGTTGGGATAGTTGGTGCATGTTTGCATTAAACATTAGTCAATTTTGCGCCAAAATGACGACCACACAAACAAAGACAACACATAAACGGGATGGGCACTCATTTGCAATTGTTTATTTCTTGAGGAAACAGGCCGATATAAACCCACTTTTCGTCAACGCATGTGCAACCTGCGCATGTGCAACCCTTACCTAATCACGCTATAGGACACATGATCGCTAGATACCGTGCTTCCAGCTCATACATGATGAGTGAAGTTTTGCTAACGCAATTGATACCCCGTTTCTTTTGTGAAAGCCCTTTGAAATTGCTCTTGGTGTGAATCCACATGAAGTGACATGCGCTCTTGAACAGGCACCGTCGTTATTCTTTGCCGTAAGGGCATGTTCCCTCGCTCGATCATTGACGCAGCGCCTCGTCGTCTGGCTAACATGTCTCTTTCTGCACGATAGGGGTATTTTGTAAACCACTTCAGTGGCATACTTCGTGAATGGCCACGCGTGCTTCTTTTTACAGCCTTTCAGCTGCTCAGGATGATTTCCAGCGATGCACCGGCGCAACTTTGCTAGTTTGTTAGGGGCACGAACTCTATCAGTACTTCATGCCGACTCGCCACCTATTTAAGGTTGTGTGTATGAATATATGCTATATTATGAATATATGCTACAAACAGCTGCTAGTGAGCACCCGTCCTGCCCATGTGTTTTCTTTGTGTGGTCGTTGTTTCCTCGCGAAATTGACTATTCAATTCAGGCATTCATGTCAATTTACAGCACATGTTTAATGTCTGTAGCACAATATTACATGCTATTTTCGTATTCTATTTGCATGTTCAGGAGAACAGCAGCCACGCCAATTGTGTTAATTGGATACAATTTCCTAGTTTTGCACAAAACCATTATGAAATGCCCAACCAGCTTCAAATATTTCTCAGTATTGTTAATTTTATCAAGAAACATAAAATCTATTATTCAACGTAAGTTTGTGCATCACCATCCAATTGATTTATGTGTGCAACTTAATGTCCTAAAGCCACCATTTGATTATGAGACGCCTTAGGGGAGGGCTCCAGAAATTTCGGCCGCCTGCGGTTCTTGTGCACCCAAATCTAAGCAAATGGGCCTACAGCATTTTCGCCTGCATGAAAACTGCAGCTGAGTACTTTGGCGACTAAACCATCGAGGCGGGTTCATCATCATCCAATCTAATACAGATGGCCAACCGCAATTATAACTTTTAATTGACTATATTATAACCTCACAGCAAAAGAAAAGAGTAGAATGGTTTTAAAGAAAGTTCCCCCCCCCCCTTTTCTATGACGTCCATAACGCTTTTTAAGTCGCTTTTGCCAGAGTACGCTTTCACTCTGCGGAAAAGTGTTTTATGATTTGGAAGTCGCTACTAATACTCGCTGTCACAGGGCACAAAATATTTTTCCCTATATTACTCTGCCATGCAGATGCCATTCAATAACGAGTACTAGTATGAGTGCTGGCCGTCTTTCAGAGTGATTTATGAGGTTTTTGCAGCCTTAAGCGACAATAAGGAAAATCGTATGCTACTTTTTCTTTTCGCCACCCCCTTGAGCTCCTCTTTTACGAATATCTGGAGTTTGTGGGTCGCCTGTCAAACAGTTTGACAAGCTCGGCAAATACTACTATGAGTTTTACCCCCGTATTTTAGAACATCCCTTCACTAAATGCTTCGCCTTGACTTGAGAAAATTGATTCCAGCTCAGTCTCTTGGCAGAGTAAGTCACCCAATATCAGTGATAATCTGCAGCGATTCTCGAGAAACGCAGCATCATTTTTAGACAAGTGGTGGCGCTGTGCTCAGCTTGTTCAAATAAGGACGAGATTCGAGTCGAGGAGCGTTTGTAAATAATGAGGTTAGCATTGTTTGCACTGTGGGACAGTTCAAGAGTGCTTTCATTTAAATAGCTGCGCTCTCGTATATTTTGAATGAATCAGCGGATGTCAAATAAGTTCTACATATATTTTTTCTTTTGTGTGATTCAGTCTAATTTCTTGTACTACTGTAAATTTGGAGCCCCACCGCGGTGGTCTAGGGGCTATGATACTAGGCTACTGACCCCCAGGTCGCGGGATCGAATCACGGCTGCGGTGGCTGCACTTCCGATGAAGGCAGAAACGCTGTAGGCCCGTGTGCTCAGATTTGGGTGCATGTTAAAGAACCCCAGGTGGTCGAAATTTCCGGAGCCCTCCACTACGACGTTTCTCATAAACATATGGTGGTTTTGGGACGCTAAACTGCACATATTAATCAATGCTGTAAATATTGAATATCAGGCTCAAAAATACTGCGCCTGTTTTTCCTGAAACCTACTCCAAGTTTAAATTTTCTCCCTGAAAAAGCAAGATATGATGCTCCAAAATATTGCTCCAGATGATAGCTTGGCTGTTCCACCTCTGCTAGCTGTAAGTGGTTACTCTTTTACCCTGCTTTTGTGCGTCCATTTTATATTCTTTGATGTTGCATTGTTTCAGGGAGACATACGTGATGCGCTTGATATTTTACATCTTTAAATCAATTATTCTGCATGGTTAATATCTAGTGACACTGTTAGGCTATTGTAACTCTGCCTATTGTTTTCACTCCTGTATTATTGTTTCTCCAGTAATATGAATGTCTGAAAACACAAGGGTTATTGTGAAATGAAAATGCCATTTTAAGACTGTTTTGTCATTACATTCATTAGAATATCACTAGCCTTGCATATTATGCTTATGGCATGCCACAACAGATGCAAACTGTGGCGTATCAATGAGGCAACCGAAGTGTGCATTGATATATTATTTCAGTATATTGGAGGAATAAGGCATGCTGCATTTCACTACTCTTCTTGCTGTTTGTATGCTTCACTGCACTGTGCTTTTGTGCTGCATTGAAGCGTGTTGAAATTAGTTCTTTTTTAAGTGCAAATAAAGGCTCTTCTGTTGTACTTTGATATGCATGCATCGGTAGTTAGAGCTCCATGCCGTACCATTGATGTCTTATTTTCGGTCTTTTGTAGCAAATGGCATTCTGTTCTGCACAATTGAAAAAGGCTTTTGATTAAGGTACAATTTGTCTCTGAAGCCTGTATGTGCTTTGTGTCTAATAAAATAAAGCTCGATTTCATTTTGCACTATGGCATGACTTTGTGAACGTTCTGTTATGTGTGACAGCTCATTTTGAGTGGTGCCTTCGCATTCAGCTAGGATTACATGTTATATGTGAGAGCCTTATATGTCGTGCTTCATATATGCACCATAAAAGCTGTGCTAGGGCCAGGATTACCACACTGTGGCAGGAGCCGCTACAACAGGACATCTGCACATGAATGGTAAAGGGTAAGCTTTCACGTGCTTCCACAGGGGCCCTACTGGAAAGGGGTAACACTCAAATCATGGTATTTTTCGCATGGGTGTTGGGGCATTATTCAGCATGAACACCCCCACACCCTTTTTGCTGTTTGGGAGAATGACACCCTTACACTACTTTTGTTTTTTAAGGGTGTTAGGGTGTCTGCAATATTACACCCTTACGCCCTTAAGATTAGTTGGGTGTACATTCGCTTTCACACCCTCACTCCCTTAAGGCCACTTGGGTGTACATTTGCTTTTACACCCCAAAAAATGTTTGTGCCATAGGATGTAAATTCGGAAATCCGCCCACGGTAATAGGTGTAGTCCTGCTTGACACACCCATTTCGTGGGGTCTAGGGGTGTGAGTTATATACACTATAAAACACCTATATGGGTGTAATTTGGTTTACGGTGCACTGCAAGACAAGGGCGCTCGATCGAGCGTACACCCCCGTATTTTCTACGCGGGCCAAAGTACGCCTGAGAGATGAGAGCCGCCGCGTGCTCACTGCGCTATCTTGCTGATAATGCTGAAAACACAATAGTACCCCCCTCCCTCCTCAAGATGACCACCCACAGCACAAAGTAGCCGATATGAATAGCTTGCCGTTTGAACGTTGCAGGAGGTACATCTCGGTGGTTTAGAAGTGAACGCCTCGCATTCAGGACACATAAGTCCATGTACATTTGAAACTCGCACGCCGGAGCTTTTTTCTGTGATTTTTTTCCGTTTTCATATATATATACATATACCTGTACGGTGCATGACATCGACGCCGACGTCGTCGCCCACGCCGACGCAAGCGGCAAAATCAGCCGAGAGTGTCTGTATAATTGCTATCGCAAAAATAACGTATTGGGTTGGTCAAAATGAAGCAAGCCAGACCCAGTAAGAATGTGGTTAGTCTGAAGGAGTGGGGCAGCACTGTAATAAAATGAAATGCTGGGAATGCGAATTGCCTGATTCTCATTGTGCTCTAAAGACGCCAGATGAGTGTTGTAGGTATTACCACCATGAAGTAATGTCAAGATGATGTGACTATGTATCAAGGCAAAGTATAAAGACAATAAGGCTTCAAGGGATGAAATTGGACGAGATTTAATGAGGCATCTCATACCAAATTCTGGTCTTTGCTTAACATACAGTATGTGATTATCGAACTTCAAGTAAGGGTCTAATTATATGCCCAGCAAACACGCACACAGTCAGACGCAGGAATGAAGAGGGGATCAATAGATACTCGTGTACAAAAGAAGCATTTTAAGAGGTTTCAAAAATTATAAATTTTGTTTTTGGTAGGTTTAAAATATGTTGTTCATACAATACCATTACCATCATTTGTCAATCTGTTGTTAAGCTTATTGATCAGAGAGAAACAGAGAGAAAATGAAAGAAAAACAGGCAGGTTAACCATGGCTGAGCCTGATAGGCTACCATGCATTGGAGAGGGTGTAACGGGAATAAAAGTTAGACAGAGGGAGAAGGAGAGAAATATCACTAATGTCGTTGACAAAACGGCAGTCATGTGCTTAACATCACAGGTGGTGAGTCACACATTCGTGTCTTAATCAGTTGAGCACATTAGTTGCATTAACTTGTATGCGCAGTTTCATGCACCCTAAATCTGGCCGATGGTGAAGCCATGATGGTGCCGCCTTTGTTCTCAAGCAGACGACTTCTGAAGGCTTGCGAGGACTGGAGTGATGGTGCCAAGCAGTTGCAGCACGCTTTGAGCTGTCGGTGTCTGCTTCATGTTCAGCAGCACGTGCATAACACAGTAGTTAATGATTTATGCGACATAAATGTGGTCGTATCTTCAGCGTAAAAAATAACGTTAGAAACATTTAGGCAGTTATTCAATTCATGAATACAAATACAAAACAGGAAGGGTAGAGCCCTGTGGTACCCCTTGATTTACAATTTTAACACTACAATGAAGGCTCATATGCACGCCCATTGTTCGCGATCAATAGGTAATTTTTAATAAATGTTAATGATAAACCAGTGATACCAACAGATTTTAATTCGTTATATAAAACATTATTACTGGTTGTGTCAAAGGCTTTTATGAAATCGAGAAAGAGTGACCTTGCGAAATTACCGTTGTAAATGGAAGATTTCAAGAAATTGGTTAATGATAGCAGAAATCGAGGAACTCCTGGCACGAAAACCAAAGTGAGAAGGCTTTAGCAATTGAAATTTGTTGAGGTACTTGTTAATACGTTTCGAGATAATATACGACGTGGAACGCCATGGGTGCCGCGAAATCGAAGCCGCGAGCGAAACGTGGCGAAAACGCAATGCCAAGTGAGTTTTTTCGACACGGCGGTTGCGCAGACCGAAACAGAATTTTACTAGCAAAACCAACGAGCGCTCCATTTATTATTAACTGCAGCTAGTATATCATTTTCAACGCCTGGCGGTGTGGACCTCAGTCTAAGCGAGCCGAAGCTACGCGTCGGAGCATTCGAGCTGAAGTGCTGACGACTGTACAAAAGATTCCAAAGCCGGGGAAAATAGACTTTTGAAATTATCACCAAACTTTTAGCTACTAAATAAAATTGTTGAACGGTGTTTGTAACAAAGTATGTTCGCTTTTCAGCCGTTATATAACAAACTTGATATTATCAAAACTGTGTTTTTCATTACTTAGGTATCTATATTTCAGGTGCATTACAACATAACCACTTTATTTTTTAATTGTATTCTGCATGTATAATTACAGCTACTGAAGCAGGATTGTAATTATGCACTGTATAGTTTTCGTGTTACAAATTTTCATAGATGCTAATTTACTCGATGCGCGGCAACAGATAAGGCAACAGACTCCACAGAGTGGAATTATTTTCTTTTTTTGATTTGCGGTCGGGTTACTGCCCCGTATCTTTGGCTGACGGCACTCACCCGAAGACTACCTTTGTGACACCTGACGGCTTGTACAAGTTCAACTTCAGGCCATTCGGTCTGTGTAATGCACCCACGGCCTTTTAGCGCATGATAGACACCATTCTGCGCTACTTCAAATGGCACACGTGCTTGTGTTACCTAGATGACGTTGTTTTCGCTCTGCATTTCTCCATGCATCTTCAACGTCTGAAAGAGATTTTCACACGTGCGAGCAACGCCGGCGTCTAACTAAATCTGAAGAACTGCTGATTTGCAGCATGCCAACTCACAGTACTAGGTTATGTTGTGACCAAGGACAGAATTCTTCCCAATCTGACAAGGCTTCGTGCCATGGCTGAATTTCGCAGACGTGCGTCCATCAAATAACTGAGCAGATTCGTAGGCCTGTGTTCATAATTTCGATGATTTGTACGAAACTTTGCCATGATCATAATGATACGCGTAAAGTTGCTGTTGAAATTGCAGATGCCCTAAGGCAATTGCGACACAATTAGTTCTGAGCCCGAGACACTTCAACCTCTTCTATGGCTATAGCGTCTTCCAATCGAAACTGGCACCGACACCTACATAACATTAACTCTAGGCGTCAAAAGCACCATCTCGGTGCATCGGATCGGTGAACGTGACGTAGGGCGTTAGTCGGGAAAAAGGCACAGTCTCAGTAGCTGCTGAGGTGGACGAAGGCTTTGGGGATAGCAGTGAGATCTCGTTAGTAAATTCGGTAACTCGACGAAGCACTCGATAAGGCCCGACGTAACACGGCTGGAGTTTTTCACTCAAGCCAACGTGACGCGAAGGCAGCCAGAGCAAGACTAGAGAGCAAGGGCTGAAACTCACGTCGCGGTAGTGACTGTCGTGATGACGCTTTTGGTTGGCCTGAGATGCCAGGAGTCGATCACGGGTAACGCGACGTGCCGTAGCCACGCGATCAATGACGTCGTTAGCGTAGTATGGGGTTGAGTTTGCCTCGGAAAGAAGTAGTGAGTCGAGAGGCAAGCGCATGTAACGGCCATACAACAGTTAAAACGGAGAATAACCAGTAATGTCATGACGCGACGAATTATAGGGAAACGTCACAAATAGTAACGTGCAGTCCCAATTCAGATGGTTCTCAGACACGTACATAGATAACATGTCCGTGAGTTTACGGTTCAAGCGCTCAGTAAGACCGTTTGTTTGCGGATGGTAAACGGTGCTGAACTTGTGAGATGTTGCACAAGAATGGAGAAGGTCATCGATAACTTTCGAAAGGAAAGATTGACCTCGATCAGTCAGCAGCTGGCGCGAGGCACCATAGTGTAAGATGACTTGATGAAGAAGAAAGTCAGCGATATCAGCTGCACAGCTAGTAGGAAGGGCTCGCGAAATGGTATAAATTGTCGTATAATCAGTCGCTACGTCGGGATAAAACTAAGGAGGTCCAGGCCAACACGAAAGAATTGTTCGCTGGGGATAGGTATGGGCTGAAGGTACCCAGCAGGAGAGATAGGCGGATTTTTGCGGCGTTGGCAGTGTTCGCAGAAAGCGATGTAGCGCTGAACTGACTGGTATAGGCCAGGCCAAAAGAAACGCCTGCGCACATGATCATAAGTTTAGTAAACACCCATATCCAGCAGTGGCAGCACCGTGTAAATCTGACTGGATAGTTGGTCGCAAGTGCTGAGGAGCAACGAGAAGCAGTTCAGCATCATGTGGTGTCATATTGCGTCATTATAAAGTACCGTCATGCAGAACAAACATACGGAGGAAGCTGTCCCGTGGTGCTGAAGTAAGGCGTTGTATAGGTTATTCAAAATATGGGTCATGTCGCTGCTCGTCAGTAATGTGTACGAAATCAAAGGGCGACAAAACACAGGTATCTTATTCAGTTTCGATGGTGTCAGGAGGTACGAGAAAATAGCGGGAGAGGCAGTCGGCATCCTTGTGTAGCCATCCAGACTTGTAGGACAAAAAAACGGGTATTCTTGGAGGTGTAAACTCTAGCGACCGAGTCATGCCGTAAGGTCTTTAAGTGAGGAGAGCTAACATAAGGCGTGATGGTCTTTTACCACGGCGAAATGCCATCCAAACAAATATGGGTGAAACATGATTATTGCCCAGACAATGGCTAGGCATTCACGTTCTGTGATCGAGTAATTGCGCTCTGAGGCTAAAAGAAGGCGGCTAGCATAAGCGATTACACGATTGAGCTCTCCTTGTCGCTGGGACAAAAGAAAACCAATAGCATGGCCACAAGCATCCGTACAGACGTCCATGCGTGCAGATGGGTCATAATGACCCAGAACGGGCGGATTCACAAGGTGACCCGTAAGCGTGCAAAATGTCAGCTTACTCAGGACCCCTACTTAAAGGGCTGTCTTCTTTAAGAATATATGTTAGAGTACTAGTGCTTTCGGCGAAGTTGTCAATAAAAAGTCTCAAACAGGAACACAGCCCTAGGAAACTTCAGACATCAGAAGGGGTACGAGGTGTTGGAAACTCGCGGACTACAGGTACTTTGTCAGGATCAGACTGTATGCCATTAGAGTCCACCAGGTAACTGAGGACGCGTAACTGAGGACGGCCGCAATGACATTTCGCAAAATTCAGCTGTAGGCCTGCTCGTCGGAAGACGTCAAGAATGGCCGAGACCCGGTGGAGGTGACTGTCGAATGTCGATCAAAAAAATTAATAATGTCATCGAGATAACACAAGCAAGTGGACCATTTAAAACCACGTAGAAGAGAGTCCATCATGTGTTCAAAGGCATTACCTAATCAGAAAGGTATCCTTTCGAATTGGTAGAGACCGTCTGGAGTGACGAATGCCGTTTATCGCGATCTGTGTGGTCGACTGCAATTTGCCAGTAGTCAGAACGTTAGTCGATCGAAGAGAAATAACTGGCACCATGTAAGCAGTCTCATGCGTCATCAATACGCGGAAGCGGGAAACGTCCTTTTTCGCGATTTCGTTCAGATGACGATAAAAAATGTAGAACCTCTAAGTATTGTCCTTCCTTTTTATTTTAAACGATAGGGGATGCCCATGAACTGGAGGAGGGTTCGTTGAGATCCCTGGACAGCATCTCTTTGTAAGTATGATGTGATGCTCTGCCACTGACACACAATACAGATGCCTATGTATGAGTGGAGCGTCACCAGTGTGGATCGGATGAGCAGTGATTAAGGTTCGACCTAGCTGGCAGTTGTCGCAATCAAATATATTCTCGTAAGACATCACAACGCGACGGAGGACGTCAGCATAAGAAGGCCGTAGGTCAGGAGCTATCATTTTGTTGAACTTCTCATTAGATGACGTCGTCGTAGCTGAAGGTTGAGCAAACACTGATGATTGCTCATGGCTTAGTTCAGATACGCCGGAGTCGTTCAATGGGGACAACATAGAAAGAGATATTCCGTCAGGAAGAGCTTGTGGTGACGAGCCAAAGTTCAGGAGAGGAAGCCACGCGCGGTTGTTGGAGAGCGTAGTGATGAAGCTGAGGAGAGCCATTTGACGTTCCAGTGTGACGGCGTCAAATGGAGACATGATGTAAGTATCATTCTGAAGTGGTGGGTGAGGTGATAAGGGGACATAAGTCGTAGCACTAGGTTGCAGCCGAATAAAGTACGTGGAGCGAAGTCGGGGCTGGACATCTGCGCAGGCATCGGCACAGCAATGGGGTAGCCCAAGCTTCAGAATCCCCGTTAAACAATTGATAAGCGCAAATTGAACAGTCAAAAAGTCCATTCTGAGAATCGCCTCATAAGGGCACTCGGCAAGTACTGTGAACGGAACTAGCATTCGGCGGTCGGTGATGAGGATACGGCCGGGGCACATTCCCATGACGGCAGTTGAGCTGTCGTTGGCTACTAGTAGGACAGGTGATTCGGTGGGTATTAGCACGTTTAGCACTTCTGGCTACGAAGATCAGAGCGCATGATTGACACCTCAGCTACAGTGAAAATGAGGGCTTTAACGGGCACATGATCAGCAAAAACTTCGATTAGGTTTCGTTTAGCGAGGGTCAACAGAGGTTTTTCAGTCAGATTCGTCAACGCAGCCTCACCTCTCGAGCCTGAATTGGTTAGTTTCCTGAGAAACGCTCTGAGTATGATGGGAACGGGGGTCACCGAGATGTAGGTGAACAGGACTAATGGCGCTGCGGAGAGGGCGAATGGCTAGTGATGAACCGGGGAGGAGCGGCAGGGTCAGCATAGGACGACTCAGTGTGGGGCAACAGAGGACCAGCTGAGCGTTAGTAGCAATGGTCAGTATATGGTCCAGGTGATGAATTACAGCGACTACAGCAGTGGCGGGAGATATGGCTGATTCGGGAGCACACGAAGCAGATTAGTGTGTCATGCGGTGTTCGCCACTCATTAGGGTTTCGTTACCGGTTCGCAGACTACTGTTGGGGCATAGCCGAGGAAATGATCGGGGTGGTCGAGTTGGGACATGAGCTACCGGCGGATGATATGTACATATTCACAATTTCTTGGCAAACAACTGCTTGAATGAGCTAGATTATTAGGTTGTCATGCGTGTGGGGACCATGAAGGTTCGGAGCCATAGCCTTAAGCGCAATGTATAGCTTGCGTCAAACTTGGAGATGTTGGTTCATGCAGCAGTGGTGGTTCATCACAGTACGTGGTCGAAGCCGTAATAGGAAGGCGGTCAAGCATTGCGCGATGCCCTTGCCTTTTGGTTGCTCAAAAATGGTGGCACTCTTTGATGAGGGAGTCAACTTTTGTGCAGCTTTTACATAGCAAGAAGTTGAACGCATCGTCGGCGATGCCCTTCATAATGTGTCCGACCTTATCTGCCTTCCATATGTTCTCATTGGTTTTTCGGCAAAATGTCAGGAAATCCGGAATGTAGAAAATGTACGAATCGGTGGACGTCTGGGCACGAGACGCGAGCTCCTTCTGGGCTTCTTGGTGTTCAGTTGCTTTACTGAGAAGGTCTCGTAGCTTCTCTTTACAGAAGTCCCAGCTTGTGAGTTCGGCTTCATGCGTCTCAAATCCCGCCTTTGCGGTGTGCCCGAGGTAGAATGTCACGTTTGCCAGCATAAGTGTTGGGTCTCACCTCTAACTGTTAGCGACGTGCTGGTACATCGACAGCCACCCATCGACTTTGACCTTGCCAGTGCCTTTGAATACTCCTGGGTTACGTAGCAGAGGCATCACGTATTGCACTGTTGCCTGAGTGGCCGGTACACATTCGTTAGCCATAGCAGCGGAACCGATGTGACGTCCACTGCAGAAATCCAGCTCCGACTTCTGTAGAGACGCGCCCAGCACTTCCGCCAAAATGATATACCTAGGGTTGCAGTTGAAGTTGCAGACGCCCTAAGGCAAGAGCGACACAATCGTTTCTGAGCCCGAGACCTTCATACCTCTTCTATGGCTAGAAGCGTGCTCTAGTCGACACTGGCTCCAACACCTACGTAACAATATTACCACTGACAAAGCCTTTCAGAAGTAACAGGCACTTCAACCTGCTCATGTATAGCGACAAGCTAATCGGTCGCCGGTGCCTCCCTTTTCGTAGGTCTTCCCTTCAAGCGTGAGGGTGGTGATCCTATGAAGAGTTTTGGCCGTCTCAACATTTGACGTGCTGGCAGTAATGATGTTCGACCCGGGGTGAGTACGTATAATGAAGTGGTCCCTCCGACAATGTGGTCGAGAATTGCCCGCCACTACTACGCCACCTATGTGGCGGCTCCCAAGGGCACGTTACGGGGAGTTATTCATGAGATAGACCCCAGCACAGCTCCGGAAGAACTAAGCGCCAACCTCTGTGTGCGCACGCAGGGAGTGATAGTGCACGAAAGCTCGGTGCTACCAAAGCTGCCGTGATCAGTTTTGAGGGCTCCTTTCAGCCCCAATACGTACCGTAATACAAACGGGAGGTGGCCTGTCTCCCGCACAAGCCAAGTCTGCTTACAACCTGCCAAATCTGTTTACAACCGGGGCACCACTCAGACGTATGCCCCACGCCGACCGCTCGAGCATGTCGGCAGTGTGGTGTCCTTGACCCCGTGGGCTGTCACCCCTGTGCTGCCAAACGTCACCTGTGTGGGTTGCCCACTTAATAGGCGCCAAAGAACGGTCTCAGAAACTGAAGACCCCACGCCCACGGCCACTTCCTCAACAGGCAGCACCAGCCCGGGGCTGCGACCTCCGTCGTGACCTACCCACTCCCTAACACCGGTGGTTCAGCAAAGAAAACGAGACCTCAAGCAGCCGCTCCCACTCTCGCTCGAGGTCGCAGTTCTTCCTGTCCCTCCTTCCTGTGGAACCTGACCAACAGCATCAGCCACACAAGCGACCACAGCAGCAGCGGCAGCAGCTGAAGAACAAGGAGACTAAGGGGCAGCAGCAGCAGCAGCAGCAACCCACCCGTCAACAGTCCCAGCACACCTCCAGCAAACCTGCTGACAAGCCAAATCCCATTCCATCAGCTGGCGCCGACAATGAGGTGAGCTGGTCAGTGAAAGTAGCTCCTCCCATCACTCCACTAAATACCTTGTCCATTGCATACGAACACTTTATCGCGAAAAGCATAAAGCTCAAACAGAAGCTTCCAGCTGTCAGGGCGCGTCAAGCCAGAGACAGTGCTCAACTCCACGCCCTAAAGGCACGTTTGGGATCGCCGCCCGACTCCCCCAAACAACCCGCCCTAACCACCCACGAGAGACAGAAAACCCCAAAAATGGCGCTATCGGTTCCTGCTGCGTTGGGCAACGCAGTCACACGCGAAGAGATACGCGAAATGCTCTGAACGCTCGTGCAGCAGTTGTCGCAACAATTCAGTACCATCCTCACCCAGTTCAGAAAACGCCTCGACTTTCTCGAGACACGCCTTGAAACCTAAATTACGGGAACAACCAGAAATATACGCAGGAAGAGTGACCGTCGTAGCTCGCACGCCACAACAGATCAAGGTTACCATAGACTACAGCTCGGACCGCATGCATTCAAAATCTTCGCCACCCCTGCATCGAACACCTGTGGCCTCACCTCCAATCTAACAAAAGCGTCACAAGCCGAAATCACGATACCAACGCTTCTCCACACAACAAAATAAACATGGGCAGTACAGCCTCATCCATTAGCGAACAATTAGAAGTCCGGCAATGGAACTTCTGCGGCTTCCGCAGAAAGAGGCGCCTCCTCCAATAGTGCATTAACACACACCTTGTTTGGCCAGATGTCGTAGTGCTTCGGGAGCATAGAACATCACCCATCTTTCCAGTTTATGAGTCCTATATTAGTCCGTTAGAAGGCAGAGTGGCCATACTGGTTGACAAAGTGCCAACGGCAGTTGGCTTAGACAGCCTCCCAGGCACCAACATACACCATGGGATTGTGTAGCTCATTCTCTGGCAAAAAAGACAGACAGAAGTGAAGTGTTATCATTGTCAATGTGAAAAGCCAGTCCTCGCTCAAGAAGTCTGCAAATTAGCCCAGAGAATGGAACGCTTACTTCTCAGAGACTTCAACACTATCGACAAATTAACGCTGGAGTTACAACCACTCGGACGTCAAAGGCAAACAGCTTGCGGCTGCCACTACAAAGTTCAGCTCGAACTGCTTACGGATCCCGCATTCCCTACCCGGATCAGCAACACTGCGTGCAGGGACAGTTGCCTTGATCTCACCTTCGCCTGTGGCAGTGTGGCAGTGGAAACAATAACTGGGACAACCTGCAGCAATCTTTGGGTAGCGACCACTTCATTCTCTGCTCAAAAGAGACAGAGAGCGCAGTGCGTCGGTCCATTGGGCAAGCATTGGACAAGCATTCATCACAAAGTGGAACGTCTTCCGCCGTGAGAGCGAACATTTCTTCGACAGCCTTACAAGCCTCTCCCGTTGGTGCGCCCAACTTGAAGGGCCGCTCACCACGCCCCATACCAAATTTTAGTTAGACAGTGTAACTGGTTGGGTGTCCGATAAGGAACATTTTGCAACAAAAATGTTTTGAGTCAGTTCATTACGAGCAATAAAACGCGTTGTTTGAAGCGTTGCAAAACGAGGATGAGAGAAGGCGAGCTCTAAACCCTTGCCACTTAAAGCGTAGCCTTCGCAAGCCAAATCTCCTCCCCACCCTCTCAGGCACCCGACCAAAAGGTCACGTGTGCATGACGTGCCCAAACAAGTCCTACCACCGAGCACGCGAGCGGCGTTGCTTTGTTGGCAAGCGTTATATTGTGGTCTTCTGCCTGTTTCTGCGGGAGCGTTTAGAAACACTGGCTTAAACGGGGTAGAATAGATGAGCACAATGAGTGCGCAAACGCGTAGAAGCATTTCACAGCAGTCGTCTGCTTGATGCACTGACCGCGGGGCACGAACGCATGCGAAACGCCGACACATTAGCTCCGCATCTTGTTGAATTCACGGGAGAAAAAGAAAAAATACGCTCACATTCTCTTATTGCGTCTCATTATTAATGTAGAGCTTTTTTATTATCTTCAAGCAACAAATTACATAAACCACGCATGCCGTGTTAAATAACTTAGCCTTGTCACGTGCCACTGTTGGCAACGCCAGAGCAGAGTCGTCTACGTAGATGATCAACGTCTGTGCATTGCGCTTGTCAACTCAAAACTGTCAAACCTGGTGAGTGACTCTTTAACGGGTGTATAATTGGTTACAAACACTTATGGCACATTAGGTGTTATTCGTTTGCATTACTGCCACAATTACAGTATAACTTTGAATGTTGCAAGACTTTCAAGTATGCAACAATGTCGCCAAACTTTGACAACAAGTTTTTTCCTTCCAGTGGTGCATTCTGATTTGGCTTTTCTGATCAGGAAACTGCCTTTTGTAGCCCATCAAATCGCAACGAATACTATTCATGTCATTGTAAATCTCAGTTATAACAGGCCCCGGAAACTCATTGCTAGTTTCACTTTCAGGAACATGCACCTTCGTTGCGGTTGCCAGACATCCTGAAACCTGACAGTGGTGCCATCTTGTACGCGTTTTGAATTCCGCTGGAGGCACTCCGATCATTACCTCATACTTGCGGCAGTCTTTAGCGGCCACCAGTACAAACTGAAGCCAACAGCAAATCAAGGAAATGGAGGCTACGTCACAGTTTTCTGTTGTTCGCTTGACTTCCCTAAAAATCAAGCTGTAATATGTGCCTAATAAAACTGCAAAAAAAACACTTTTTGAAAAATAGTTAGGTAATATTTGCTTGCATAAATTTTCCACTTAGTATATAATTTTGATTGTTGGCAGAAATTTAGGTAGACAACACCCTTGCCAGACTTTTATAAAAATATTTGGTACTCACTTAACGTTTACTGACATATGTAAAGCTGCATTCAGTGATTGATAAAACACTATGGTATCTTGAAAATGTAGATAACTTTTGAAAGCATACATTCCCCACCTTTATTATAGTTGTAAATGTTGTCTGACTTCTAACTGAGCAACATTGTTGCCAGGCTTTCACTAGAAGTTTTTGTGTCGTTCACTTGACTTGTTTTTACAAATTTAATTCTACCTAAATTGGCTCACAGATTAGCTACAAACCTTTCTTGAGAACATATGGGATGTTTGTATGCAGTACTCTCCAATTTAGATTATATTTTCGATTTTAACAATCTCTTGAGTAAACAATAAAATTGCCAGGACTTTGCAAAAGACTTTGTAGTCGCTTGATTCACTTTTAGAACTATAATGCAGATTTGAGAGGTGAATAAATTTGTTACAAACACTTATGGTGCATTTGGTCTTATTCATTAGCATTACTACCCCATAAAAGTATAGTTTGGAATGTTGCCAGACTTTCAAGTATGCAACAATGTTGCCAACCTTTTACAACAGGTTTTTGTCCTTCCGGTGGTGTATTTGAGTTTGGCTTTTCTGATCAGGAAACTTCATTTTGTAGCCCATAATATTCCAACAAATACAAATTCATGTCACTGTGATTCTAACCTATACCAGGCCCCGGAAACTCATTGCTAGTTTCGGTTTCTAAAACATGCGCTTTCGTTGCGGCTGCCAGACATCCTGAGATCTGACAATGGTGTGAGCTTTTACGCGTTTCTACTTCGCACAGAGGCGTTCCAGTCGTTACGTCAAAATTCGAGCAGTCTTCAACGGACACGAGGACAAACGGAAGCCAACAGCAAATGAAGGAAATGGAGGCTTACGACACAATTTTCTATTCCTCGCTTCAATTTCTTAATATCAAGCTGTAATATGTGGCTAATAAAACTAAAACCAACATTTCTTGAAAAAGAGTTAGGTAATATTTGCTTGCATAAATTTCCTACTTAGTATATAATTTTGATTGTTGGCAGAAATTTAAGTAGACAACACCCTTGCCGGGCTTTCACAAAAAAAAAGAATTGGTGGTCGCTTAACCTATACTTGCACGTGTACAGCTGCATTCAGTGACTGATAAACACAATACGGTATCTTGAAAACTTAGATTATTTTTGAAAGCAGATATTCCCCACTTGAAATATATTACTAAATGTTGTCGGACTTCTAATTGAGCAAGATTGTTGCCTGGCTTTCATTAGAAGTTTTGGTGTCACTCGCTTGTCTTCTATTTACAAATATAATTCTACTTAAGTTTGCTATTGGATTAGTTACAAACATTTCTTCAAAATTTAGATGATGTTTGTTTGTAGTATTGCTCAATTAGAATATATTTTCGATTCTGGCAGTCTTTCAGGTAAACAACAATGTTGCCACGATTTCGCAGAAGACTTTGCACTTTCTCGATTCAGATTTAGAACTCTTAGGTAGCTTTAAAGGGCCACTCACCAGGCCCCATACCAAATTTTCGTTAGACAGTGAAATTTTTTTGGTGTCTGATGAGGAACATTTTGAAACAAAATTTTTTTGAATCGTTTCATTACGATCGGATGTAACGGGTATTTTGAAGCGGCGCGAAACCAGGATGAGAGGCAGCGAGCTCGGAACCCTTGCCACTCCTCGGCGTAGCCTTCGCAAGCCAAATCTGTTCGCCACCCTCTCAGGCATCCGACCAAGAGGTCACGTGTGCATGACGTGCCCAAACAAGTACAAACCCCGTGGACGCGAGCGGCGCTGCTTTGTTGACCAGCGTTATTTTGTGGTCTTCTGCTTCTTTTTGCGGGATGGTTTGGAAACGCTGGCTTAGACGGGGTAGAATATATGAGCACAGTGAGCGCGCGAACACGTAGGAGCAATCCACGGTGGTCATCTGCTTGATGCGCTTACCACGGGGACATGAACGCTTGCGAAACATTAGCCCTACATGTCGTTGCAATTCACGGGAGAAAAATAAAAAAAACACGTTCACATTCTCCTATGCGTCTCATCATTTATCTAGAGCTTTATTAATGCGTTCAAGAAACAAATTACATAATATACGCATGCCATGTAAAATATTTTCGCCATGTCACGTGCTACTGTTTGCAACGTTAGAGCAGAGTCGTCTACGTAGAGGACCAACGTCACTGCATTGTCGTGTACGTAGGGTCATGCCTACGCGCACGTCATGCCCTTATTTTCTGGGCACGCGCAGCAGAAGGAAGGGGAAGCAGGGTTCATCTTGAAATTTGACCAGCTTCCACGGCGCGTAACGTTGCAAATTTCGGCAGACGTCATCATGAACGCCTCGTCTACGCATTGTGCTTGTCAGCTCAAAATGGTCAAACCTGGTGAGTGGCCCTTTAAGGAAAATTGGGAGCATCGAACCACCACCATTAACAGTACACCTGTACTGCCGGAACTGGACGGTCATCTGCTACATCTGCGGGAAGCTCAAAAAAGCCTCATCCGCAAATGGAGGACGCAAAAACATGACCGACGCATCAAGCTAAGGATTGCAGCACTCACCCCTCAGGCATTGCTGTGTGCTACAGAACTGCCGTGACACAATTTGGCCAAGTTAAACGACTCTCTTCGAGGCTCACTGGACACACTGGGCACGACCCGCATGTGGCACTTCCTGTGTGCTTCAATTGACTTCACTCGCGCAAACAATCAGTCGAATAAGTCAGTCATGCGCCTCATACACGCCTATGAGGTTATGGACGATGAGCTGCTGGATCAAGTCCGGCGCAAATGCTTTGGTGATTTCAACCCGCCCCCATCCTAGGCTACGTACCGTGGACGTGCACGACACTCTAGACTTACCAATAACAGTGGAAAAAGTTTATGCAGCCATTCGCAGCAGCAACCGCAATACAGCTGCCGGGGCAGACGGAATCGCATACTCTCATATCAGGAACCTCAAGGACAGCGCCATACAAGAAATCACAGCGTTTTCCAATAATCATTGTCAATGTAGCGCGCTTCCTCCTTAGTGGAAGCACATGGAGGTCATAATGATATCGAATCTAGGAAAAAAACTTCATATCGGAAACCGCGGACCAATATCCCCCACTTCTTTGTCTTGGTAAACTTTTTGAGCACGTCATCACCAACCGCCTGCAAAATTATCTCTAGGAAGATGACCTTGTCCCGCTTTCAATGTACGAGTTCTGGGTACATCTTTTAACGCAGAATGCACTGCTTCAATTAAAATAAGCCATTGACAACGCCACCCAGCAAGGAGGAAACATTCTCTTGGCTTCACACATTAAGGGTGCATTTGATAACGTAGCCACCAGACAATACTTAAAGGTCTCGAGGCTCTTCATTGTGGGCAGCGCGTCTACAGTTATGTTCAGGCATTTCTGGCGGACCACACCGCCTTGGTCGCTCTCAGCTCTATGTGATCACGTGTTATCAGGGTTCCAAACAAGGGACCCCGCAGTGTTCAGTGATTTCCCCGCCACTCTTTCATGTAGCTATTGTTGGCCTGGCGCACAAACTCCTCCGCATCAATGGCGTCCATCACGCAATGTACGCGGACGATATCACCATTTGGGCCATGTGAGGTCCCTTGGAAAAAAAGAATATACACTGCAGCAAGTAGCCACATGTGCCAAACAATACGTTCGGGCTCGAGGCCTGGCCCGCGCAACAGAAAAAAAAAATTCCGCCATATCCACGAAGTGAATGATGATGAGTGGGCGAAGCTCCGGAAGTAAACCTGGTAAACCATGAATCCTCTGTACATTTTGCCCACTCGATTTTATTACATCGCTCCCCCTAGCGTACGTCGCCGCACTAAATCGAACGATTGCCTTCAACCAATGACACGCGCCATATGTGACATCATTCGTATTTTATAAGATCTCGCGTATTTCATCAACTACAAGTACCGCTTTCTAGTTTATAACATCTTGCATCTTTTCATCATCAGCTACAAGTACCACCATCTAGTAAACACTACAAGAACTAAACGAGAGGTGGCTACATACAGGAGACGGTACCACCATCTAGTGAACACTGCAAGAACTAAACTAGAGGTGGCTACATACAGGGGACGGTACCGCCATCTAGTGAACACTGCAAGAACTAAACAAGAGGTGGCTACATACAGGCTACAGGGGACGCACAGCCCACGCCCTAAGGAGCTTCGCCCCTAATATGAGCTTCTATGAATTTATCGACACAAGTTCCCACCATTGGCACAGAACAACCGAGACTGCCGCTTCCACATTGTTCTTGCTGGTCAACAAATTGCAGAGAAATCTACCATTCGAATATTAGGCATTTGGATACACTCGAATCACGATGTGAATAACACACTTTCCTCCTCTGCACCGCTACGCTATAAGTGGCCAGAATGATATCTCGGGAAGCCCCTCGCTCCCATGGCATGCATGAGGAGGACACCCTGAAACACATACGCAGCCTCGTGGTCAAAAAAGTGACAGTTTTCTCTACCAACTCCTCACCAAAAGTGAGCAGGGCCAAGTAGACGCAATGCTCCGCAAGGCCTACAAAGTGGCCCTTAAGCTACCACCGGGCACTCCTTCAAGCAAGCTCCTCGCATCGGGCCTACACAACACCTGAGCAGAATTTGTGAAGCACAACTCGCCACACAACTGCAGTGGCTCACCAAATAGTCACAGGCCGTGACTTGCTCCGGCGGCTCGGCTACATTGGCGAGTTTCACGACGCAGCTTGTCGCAAGCCCATTCTGAACCAACTTCGTGCCATTTATGCGGTCGCTCCTATTTCCCACATTAAGAATCCTCGACTACATCAGAGCCGACGGGAAGCCAGAGTGCAAGCCCTCGAACAAGATTATGAGCACAAGAACACTAGTACCATGTGGACGCTGCCAACTACGACCACGCAAACAATAAGGCAGTAGCCACAATTGTGAAAAACACCCTCACATAACGTTCCAGCGCTTCCGTGTGGCTCCACAACACCGAGGCTGACAAAAAACTGCTATCATGCTCACTCTCACCCTCGGCTACGGACAATGACGGTCGCTGACTGTTCTCATGAACTCTCAAGGAGCTTGACGCAACTACCTACAAGGACGCATCAGCGAACCCACCCTCAACGTCATCCTGAGCGCTAAAGACACTAGCGAGAATGGTAATACACACCCACTCAGAATTCGGCATCGGATTACTCGGACTTCGAGTCTGATAGGGCTGGAGGAAAATGAGCCAGCAGATAGGGTACCTCGAAGATATATGCGAGCCGAGCACCTTCCAATTCCACCCTTGAGGAACGCGTTCCCGTTCCTTGCAACTATTCGGCCATCTTAAATCATTACAGATGACTTATGAAACCTTATTTTCTACCAAAGCAAACACTAAATAAAGAGGAATCGGTCAGGTGGAGGCAAATTTAAAGCAGCATGCTTCCAAATTTGCACATCCTGTAAAATACATCCCTCGGCATACTCTCCTCTCTGTCTATGGTATTCAGCTAAAGCCACTTTATACCACGTCACGTGGGACTGTCAGGCTATTACAGCCTTAAAACCAATAAAAATTCCGAGAGTGGAGTGATAGGAGAAGCTGCTGGCCAGGGCGAACCTGGAAGATTAGCTGGGTCTGATCGACCGGGACCGCAGAACAACTGCTGCAAGCGTATTGCAAGCAGAGCCAGTCCCGCCCCACCACCAGGGGAGGGGGAGCTGACTGCAAGCAAATTATAGCCATTTAGAAGAATTGAAAAATTTGTTTATTTAGAAGTTGCAGTATAAATCGAGATAGGTACTCTTCGGCTACTGGTAAAAATTAGACCTAGAACACTTGTGCGCTCTCTTCGATAAGCAAGCTTTGTCCTCATTATATTTGTTGCCACAAGGACAAAATATTGTCTGTTATCACAGTAGCTATACTGTGTTGATGTGGAACTTCTATAAAGTGTTAAAAGGAGGAGCTATCTGCATATAATTTGGATGAACTCCCCGCCACGGTGGTAGTGGCTAGGTACTAGGCTGCTGACCCACAGGTCAGGGAATCGAATGCTGGGCTGCAGCGGCTGCATTTTTGATGAAGGCGAAAGTGCTGTAGTCCCGTGTGCTCAGATTTGCGTCCACGTTAAAGAACCCCTGTGGTTGAAATTTCTGGAATCCTCACTACGACGTTTCGCATAATCATATAGTGGTTTTGGGACGTTAGAACCCACATATCAATCAATCGAGAATTGGCATGAACTATCGCACTCGAGGAGAACACAATTTATTGTGTTCATGTAAAGGAAACCTTCAAAACTGTCATCTTTGAGACCATTGTAACTCTCGAAAAGGGCCTGCATGGCCCAAGTAAGCGTTGTCAATGCCGTTTGACATATTTCCTAGGTGTGGTAGTGTTTGCATGGTTAGGTGAAATCGACCACCATAAGCAGTATTTGGCCGTTAGAGAAAGAGCAGATATGACACAATGAGCCTAGAAACCAACAAAACAAGAAAATAGGTGAGAAACGGATTCGAATGATGACTGCATAAAATATTGCTATTATTTAAATTGATGACTGCATAAAATATTGCTATTATTTAAATTGATCAATGCATCTTTTTGAAGAAAACATGAACTAAACTTGTTTTCCCTTTTGAACTCTCAATATCTCGAATGTAATGACATGAAAAAAATTCATTTGTTGAAAAAAGCTGTAGCTTCAAAATCTCGAAATCAAATATTTATTGCGTTTGTCCCATAATTTAAAAAAATTAATAACAGCGGGCTATTTTTATCAGAATATACCAAACATAAATAAGAATCCGCTACAGTGCAATGCGGAATAGTTTCCATTTTTCTGGCAGTTTTTTCACCAAAATGATAAAACTTACGTACTACGCAAAAAAGCTAGAATATCAACACTAAATGTGCAGCTTTAAGAAAGGAAAATAAGACAGCTGCCTATTCGTGAAACGAAGCTACAAAACATCAGTGCGTATTTTTCAGAAAGAAAAGCCTCTTAGTTGCAGGAAAATTCGCCCTGGCTTCATGCTACAAGCGGGTGGTTTTCTTATTTCTCTTTCTTAACTGTTCCACCACCTTGCAAGTTGTCGGTGAACTCATTTGCAATATTTTGTCTATCTGCTTTAAGGAGTTGTCGGTAAATTCACACCCGCACTGCCCATTGCTAGCTTCCTTCATGGGTACCTCAATTGCCAGAGTGACCGCCGCGGAAAGGCGTTGGTCCCGTCTTCGAACCCCGGACCAAGACGAATTTTTGGGCAACTAAGAGACTTTTCTTTCTGAGAAATCCGTACGGATTTCTCAGAAAGAAAAAAATTTGGTGAGACTGCGGAGACTACGTAGCAGCGGCGTCTTCAAAGCACTTGAAGACGCCGCTGCTACGTTGTCTCCGCAGTCATCCCTGAGGAAGGAACCAAGTTGCTTTCGAAACGTCGGGTTTCTTCAAAACTTCTGGTTGGAGTCTAAATCATCTCCCAATGGGTGGTTGTGGTTTTTTCCTTTGTTAACCCTTCCGCTACCTGGCGGGTTTCCGCAGTACATATTTCTCGAAATACAATTGCAGTTCTCATTTCATTGCATGAGGAGACGCTGGCGAATAAACTGAAAGAACCTCCTAACAGTTCACATATAGTAGATGCAAAGAAAAGGTCCTAATGAAGCCTTGAAATACACGCATGGGACGTATAGGGCCTATACCTTGTGTCTGTAACGTATTTGCATGAAGAAAATTAGCGAAGCCTTTGAGTTGGGGTCGAAAGAACATCCAACCGAGGGCTTGATACTTTTCATTCTGATCACTTGTGATTTCTATTGGTAACAAATAGTCTGGTGAAGACTATTTGAGCATCAGTTTTCACGTTGGTCAAAAAAAGCAAAAGACTTCTCAGGAAACTGTGCACAAAAACACCGCTGCATAACAATACTTCCATGATCATATTGTGCTTCTGTGCGTGAGAGAAGTAAATTGTGAAGCACTGCACAAACTGATGGCGCTAGTACACACTTTACAACAGTGGACAATCATCGTTGTTAATCACAAAAATAAAATGACAATGTCAACTTCTAAAAACAAACTAAGCAGTAGAAAACGCTTGGGAGGGGCAATCAGCCTTCGTAGCTTATGCAGTACAATGTCAAGGCATCAGTAGACATTACATTGCATAACGTTTTCGTGAGATACTGCCCCTTTCACTAAAATACTATCACGTGTAAAAATAATTGAACTGCTTCCTTCTGAGCCCCCGCGGAGCTGCAACAATTTAAGCTTGCTTTGGCTCGCACTTGTGACGTTCACTGGTATCCTCGTGTAATCGCGTCTGCCTTTTATACCGTTTACGACCACACAGATAAAGGCGATGTCAGCGCTTAACACAAAAGAACGCTTGTTCCGAAGGAATATTCAATTACTACGATCATAGAATGGGCCCGTAAATGCGCTCGCTGGCCAGCCCAGTCAGGCTTCACAATGCTTCACCAACAACGTTACGCCTATGGTCATTAGGGCTGCTAACTGAGCGCGGGATCCATTATATTGGCTAACAATGAACGACCGTGCCCGTATTCACGTTCCTAATGAATCGTCCGGTCTACAAAATGTAGGTGATCTATAAGCTTCCATCAGGCTATCTTGGAGTTGAAAAATCATTTTCTCAGTCGGCGTCAGTGTGGAAGCTTGGGGTTACGTTGTATCCACTGCATTCAATGGCCTCCATTGTTCCCGCCCATCGGGCCTCCCTACTCCTGCTCGGTGCCGTGGCGTGCTTCACTTTTCTCTCTGCCTTACTGGATACGGACTCTCGTCCGTCACGTCCATATGGAAAAACACTCAACTCCTGGTCAGCTAAAATATATCTTTAAATCGGCCGCCTTCATTCGAGTCGGAGGTCTACGCATTCTCGTCGCCGGTTTTCTCACGACAGCAAACTGTAAATACAGTGTGTGCATAAACGGGTGGAGTGATTTAGCACGGATAGAGGTATCGTGAAGAAACACATGCCACGAGAATGAGAGTGCCGAAGAAATGAGTACTTTTAACTACGGCCGTTTTTCAAGACATGCTCAGCAGAGGAACTAAGTTAGTGACTTCGTTCAGGTTAGGAAACGTCTTTCGCCTATGGAGGCTGGCAAAAAGTATCAATCAATAAAGTCGCACTGTTCAATTAAAATAACAACCACGGCTTTATTATTTTTAATGGAGGATCTAATTGAGGGATGGATAACGTACTGCTGCATCCATACCGAAAAAAATGAAGGCAATGATGCAGCTTCCCAGTCAGATAGAAATCTGCAAAATAGAGGCATGTACATGCTATAGTATTCCACTACCTGTCACACCTGATGGCGCGAAAGCCGAGCACGTCAAGCTCTAACAGACTCTCTGACCGGCAGTAGTGAATTCGCCAATTGCTCTTGTGGCATCCGAGTGGTGGCCGCTCTGTCTTGCAAATTTGGTTCCGTAGTGGCGCCTCGAACCAAATTACTTGTTTTGCATTCTCGTTTACTAGTGCATTTTCAGGACTGCGACGAGATACTCAGAAAGTTATTTCAGAATGCAGGTATCGAAATACTTGTGCTGGAAGGTTAAAATACAGATACTCAGATACATTTGTCTTTGACGAAACGGGATATTGCGGATATACATTTGCTAAAAGCCGAAACAAGTAGCCGGGAATACAGCTACTGAAATACGAATGCCGAAAATGCTTTTTTTTTGAAGTGCTGATGTTGCACCACTACATTTATGGAAGTGCGGCTTAATATTGTAAACAATGTTGCAGCGCATTGAAACTTGCAAGTAAACAATATCGCCCTATTCACTAACGAATACAAATGACTAGAGAGAAAGCATATAAATATTTCACACAGAAAATCCGCTTTCCTGTGAAGTTCGTTGTCTTGTTGTCAAGGCAGACAATGCTTCCTTGACAACAAAATCCGCTTTTTTGTGAAGGTCGTGCCTATAACAGCGTTTAGGCGACAGCAACCTTTCAGATATGCTGTCTGCTAGATAGCAATGGGAACCCTTCAACAGAATACTTGCCGAGTTACCTTCGAAAAATTAGGGCTGCTGCACCAGCCTTCCAAGATACGGGCTTTGTTGTCAAGGCAGACAATGTTGCCTCTGTGGTTCAGCTTTCTAGCTTTCAGCGGTGTCAAATGAATCACCACGTGAGCCATTTCGTGCGGGTGGTAAATCCTTCACCGACCTCCCTGCGTTGCCGACAGGTGGCGTTCCAGAAGCCTTGCTTTCCTGTTTGCAAACATGTCTGATCATTCCAGTCTAAAAAATAACGCGATAACCGTGTCCTGCACATCATCTCAATACAATCGATACATCGTGATGGTGTGGAAAAACAGACAAACAAACAAGGAGTGCTATAGGCAATAAAGCACAAACAGATCTTCCTTAATCAGGTTCAAAAAATATTAACTTCCACAAATGCCATGCTGCAGAGCTTGAAGGAGGGTTTCTTGAAGGGCCAGTAGGCTTAGTGGGGTTATCTTATTGTGAAATTTGAAGCTGTTGCCCGGCTTCCGACATTGACGCCAATTAAACTTATGTCAAAGACTGAACAGTGGAAAAATTTTTCTAAATTATTATTTCGTCCTGATTAAATTTGTTTTGTGTATCTTTATTTGTCCTAGCTACACAAAAATTTTAGCCATGTATCTCTCCTCCGGAAATCTCCATCATCACCATGGTTCCGCTGAAGTCGCTCGTTAGCATTCACTGTATGTCATTTTACATCGAAGTCATTTTACAGAGGAGCAATGAGCAATGTTACAAAAATGAGGGAATGCTAATGTTTTCCGTGTAAGAAATAGATAATGCTACTGAGCTTTATGAGCCCCTTTATGACGTATTTTACGAAGTTTTCTCCTCATGAGGCGTCAAACTGAGTAGTAGTAGAATACTAAGCTGAGGAAAGCAACCTTATTACTACGGGCAAGGTCCTACCCAGAATATTTTTTGGGGGATGAGGAAAGTGAACTGGGGTCAACAAAATTTTTTAATTGTGCGAAATTGCTTATGTGGACGTCCTTAGCAATGAAAAAAGGATGTCATCACTAGTCATGTGGGTGTAGGTACTATTGGTCGTTAACACCACAAGGACGCCGTATTTTCCACTTCACACACGAGTAATTCTTTTAATAAACGACATGTTAACCATCTTTGTCATTCAAATGAAGAAGCCTCGTGATCTGTTACTGACAGATTTTGAGAAAATTTCATTGTTTCGCGAAGCCACCCGTTGCGACTTTTCTCTTGAGATCAAGTTGTTCGCGCAACCTACCTCGTTCGCCGGTACAAATGCCACCAAATTTCGACCACACTGATTGTTCCGATGAAGCCCCTCTGTACGAAGATACGAAGTTTTCGGGCAAATGTATTGCTTAAATATTTTCTAACGCCTTGCTACGGGATCATCTGAGGCGACTATCTTCAGAATATCGAGAAATAAAGATGAATGGATACTCTGTTAGAGAACTTGCGGTTCGTAGATTACGTTGTACTTATCAGCAACAAGGGTAAAAAATATTCACAAATGATTGAAGACCTGAAAAAGGAAAAAAAAATGTAAATGCAGGGTTCACTTCACGCTGAAATATATTGTACTTTAAAGCGAGCTTCACGCGTATATCTTGTTAATTGGCAGCCTTTACTGCCTATGTAGAAGTATTGCTAAACGTGCAAACAGTCCTTCGAAAAAAATTCCGCCATATCCACGAAGTGAATGATGATGAGTGGGTGAAGCTCCGGAGGTAAACCTGGTAAACCATGAATCCTCTGTACATTTTGCCCACTCGATTTTATTACATCACTCCCCCTAGCGTACGTCGCCGCACTAAATTGAACGATTGCCTTCAACCAATGACACGCGCCATATGTGACATCATTCCTATTTTATAGGATCTCGCGTATTTCATCAACTACAAGTACCGCTTTCTAGTTTATAACATCTTGCATCTTTTCATCATCAGCTACAAGTACCACCATCTAGTAAACACTACAAGAACTAAACGAGAGGTGGCTACATACAGGAGACGGTACCGCCATCTAGTGAACACTGCAAGAACTAAACTAGAGGTGGCTAGATACAGGGGACGGTACCGCCATCTAGTGAACACTGCAAGAACTAAACTAGAGGTGGCTACATACAGGCTACAGGGGACGCACTGCCCACGCCCTAAGGAGCTTCGCCCCTAAAAACTATCTGCTGGTTCACGTTGGTGATGGTCCATCTTCAGCAGTATCTCTTTTTTTTACGACATGCAAGTGAGAGAACGTAAGGCATGTTCTATAGAATACAGGTCATCGCAAGTCCTGTGCTCACCCTGCCGTTGTGGTCTAGTGGCTAAGGTACTCGACTGCTGACTTGCAGTTCACGGGCTGGAATCCTGGCAGCGGCGGCTGCACTTTCGATGGAGGTGAAACTGCTGTACGCCCGTGTGCTCAGATTTCGGCGCAAGTTAACAAACTCCAGGTGGTCCAAATTTCTGGAGCCCTTCACTACAGTGTCTCTCATACGGTGGTTTCGGAACGCTGAACCCCACAAATGATCATCATCATCTGTATGTCCGGGGTTTTTTCTATTTACCCTAAAAAAGTGGCGCCTGTTAAACATCGACATCAAGAACTTGCTCATTCGGCAGTCCAAGTAAACACAATTTGAAGTCCATCAGAAGCGCTTGGTCTAGAAGTGGCAGAAGACATGCGGAGAGAAACAAGTTGGTTCAAGTTAGATGCATATTCTGGAAATTTTGTGCTGCAAGAGCAAGTGAGTAGAATGTGTGTCATTGGATAAATTACAACTTCAATCACGGAAAACATAAAAACGGTAATAACGTGTAATGTAACACTATTTGAGTCGACGTGAAGGGCTTGTTCACCGTTTAGCAGTCAGCGAGCCGCGCGTCCTTCCAACAGCTTGCACTCAATAATTCAATTTTGGCTCCACTTGCTCCATTGGCTTACCGCACTGAGATACGTCTCTTTCTTTATTGTCTGAGCGTTCAAAATGAGTGGCATGCCTTAAACAAACTTGCAGCAATACTCGGCGTTGATTCCGTTTTTTTAATGTTGAAACACTACAATTTTAATATACCAGTTATTACATTGCCGTTAGGAAGCGGAAACAAACGCACCACGCTGACAGAACTCTACGTCGAAAATAGATTGCTGAATATTGCAAGTTGTAAGTATTACGATGCTATAGGCAATATGAACAATTGAAACAAAAAAAAAACTGCAAGTATACCACTGCAGTTCTTCTCTACTCCAGCGTAGAGCAGCGAACATGGAAACCTGTTATTTAGCTAATCTTGCAGGAAGTTCTGAGAAGGATTATTTGCATTTCTCTTACAAGATATGTGCCGCCGTCATTTTCACCTTGTGAGGCTTCAGAATGAACCAAAATCCAAATGTTGAGGCTTGGGTACCACTGCCACAACTCGAGATTGTAAACCGGGAGCGTTTCTACGCGATGCTGCCCGGAGTGAGTGCATCCCTCGCGTTATACACTGCACGTGTCGTTTTAATAAACGGCTGCCTTGCACGAGCAACAACGGTGCAGTAGTAACAAACGCTGACAATTTATTCGGCCCCCCTGCTGAGTGTCCTTTCTTCCACTCGTAAAGAATTCAATTTCGGCGGTGCACCGATGAGTGACGGCTTTCTTTGCGAAATGCAAAGCGTCGACTCTATTCCGCAGAGGCAGCAGCCGCCGCCGCCGCCGACACGTTTGTCGCGCCGTGAAAGCGAGGCAAATTTGGGAAGAGGTGGTGCTGGGGGAACTCTGGTGGCCCCCGAGGCCAGCCCGAGGCCACGAAGAAAGGAGAGAAGGGCCTGCCGAATCGGGCGGCGAGGAGCTCTGTGGCTGTGCTGCGTGATTAAATTTCAAATACTTTGAACGCTTCGCCGTAGAGCGTCCGCGCTCGCTCGTGTAGTATGCTTCCGCCGTATTCCCAAGGAGAATGACAAAATGAATTCGGAAGTGAAAAAGGGTCCCAGAAAATTAAGGTATGGTAGGTGATCTTGCGAGCATCAACTCCGTCGCCCAAACGGGACCCGTAATATAGCCGCGTGAGGGTATTGGCTTGTGTTGGAACGATGTACCTCCAAGTAGATGATTGATATGAGGAGCTCCACGTCCCAAACCCATCATATTGCTACGGAAGAGAAGAGACGCCGTATCGACGAGACTGTGGATGAGATATATTTCAGGCCAGCAGTAGCGGCGTGACCAGTTGACCAGTGACTGAGCCGAGACAACCCTTCGTCTTCCTCCTCGCGCACACAAGCGCGTGACGCCCTAGAATATCAGTATGCTTGCATGTAGCATAATCCTCGGCAGCATAAGTGCGCCGTCTCGGCGCATCTAAATTTAAACGTCACTGGGAGAGTGGTAGGGCTTCAAGAGCGCAACATGTAGAATATCGGTAGCTTGTGGGCCACATGAAGGCTATGGGGCGAAAGGACAAAATTCTTATGTCACATTAGTAACCACACGAAGGACTCGGTATGGACCTGTGTACCGAGTAATCAGTTTTCCCGACAAGCTAACTTAATGCATCGGAGACCACAGCAGGGCTAAAAAAGTGTACATTGCGGTGTCGTTGATCGTGTCTTTTTGTGTTTTCATTGCGGTGTCGTTGATTTGTGTCTTTTAGGAGAAAGTCAGCGACATCTGTGGAACAGCTTGTTAGAAGAGCTTGTGTGATTGCATAACGCGTGGTGTAGTCGGTGGCCACGGCTATCCACCTGTTGCCCGGGGAAGACAAGGGAAAAGGGCCAAGTAGGTCTATACCAACGCGGAAGAATGGTTCTGGTGGAATGTCAAGTGGTTGAAGGCGTCTGGCGGGAAGCGTCGATCGTGTTTTGTGGCGCTGACATTTCTCAGAAGCCACGACGTATTTTCTGGCTGAGCGTGCAAGCCCGGGCAAAAAAAAAAAGCGTCGGCGTATGCGGTCATAAGTGCGTGACACACTAAGGTGACCGGCAGTCGGAATGTCATAAACTTCGTGTAGAACTTCCGAGCGAAGGTGTTTCAGAATAACAAGAAGCAGGGCTGGTCTATCCGGCTCAACATTTTGTCGGTATAATACACCATCATGGAGGACGAATGAGCGATGGGACTGATCGGAAGATGTTGATTCAAGCCGCTCGACGATAGCAAGCAAGGACGCATCACGGCGCTGCTCATCACCGATCCATGTCATTTGCGAAAAGGAAAAGACGCAAGGGTCGGTGTTAGGCATAGTGCTCGATTCAGCGACCGAGTAGCGGGACAGGAAGCCTGCGTCCTGATGTAGGCGTCTGGACTTATACGTCACCGCGTAGGTATACTCTTGCAGTAGCAGAGCCCAAAGCTCGAGGATCCTTCAGTGACGTAGGCCAACATAGCGCATGATGGCTTTTGGCTGTAGTTCTTTCACCGTCCCGTGTGGACAAGCTATTCGTTCACGTCCGAATCATGTACCAAGCAGCCCGGTTAAGTGCACTGCTGAAATATTTGAGCACATAACTAATGTTTCAGCCAGTGGGTGTAAAAGTGGGTTTTAGCATATGATGGACGCAAATGATGGACGCATAAAGAAACAGACAGGCCCTACATATCGCACGCAAAGAAAAAGCTGTTGGTTTGTGTATTTTATAATGCTTGCGGAACTTTCTAACTAGGCTTTGCTCTGGTGCACCTTCATTATTATTTCCTCCCTTTCTTGTCACGGCTATCGTTCCGGTCTGACAGAACAGAGGCCGCGCTTCAAGGGTGCCGGCGCGATCAGTTTTGATTCCTCCTTTTAAATTGAACAACGAATATATCAAACTACGGGCACATTCAGAGTTTTATAAAAACTGAGTATGGCATATATTACCATGCACAGCTTTGTAATATAAGTACCTGCGCTCAAGTCGATAATTAAGAGGTGAAGGAACCAAATTTTACAGCATTTAAGTCACGCTTGAGGTTGGCTGTGTGTCGTAGAGAGACGGTTATCTTCATTATGAACCGGCACGTGCTCTCCTATTTTTTGGCATTGTCTTCTTCCTCGTCTATTTCGCTCCCAGAACACAAACGCGCATTTTTGCGGTGCAGTGAGATTCAGCCCATATCTGTGGCACATACGTTTTTGCTAGCCGCGACGGCTTCTTCGTCTCTATTCGATGAGTGATGATAAGCGAAGCTTGCTCAATTTATTTGGCGCATAAGCGCCAATAGTTTTTACAGAAGCGCTGCTATAAAAGAGGACGGCCGTGTGTCGGCCGATAAAAAAAATCATTATCCGCGTGAACTAGCACGTGCTTTCATCATCATTGTTGCCTTCAGCTTCGCTCTCAGAACATCAGCGTCATTACTCCGACGTGGCATGCAATAACTTCGATGAGTGAAAGGAGTACAGTTAGAAAAAAAATAAAGAGAGAAAGAGTGACAGTGAGAGCAGATAAATGAATAAATGTGAAAAAGATAGATTGTATAGCACCCCGCCGTGCATGCGATGATTCTCGCCTGATTTATCAATACACACACACACACACACACACACACACACACACACACACACATATATATATATATATATATATATATATATATATATATATATATATATATATATGCCCCGCAGCAGTGGTCTAGTGGCTAAGGTACTCGGCTGCTGACCCGCAGGTTGCAGGATCGAATCCCGGTTGCGGCGGCTGCATTTCCGATGGAGGCGGAATTGTTGTAGGCCCGTGTGCTCAGATTTGGGTGCACGTGAAAGTACCCCAAGGTGGTTTAATTTTCCGGAGCCCTCCACTACGGCATCTCTCATAAGGTGGTTTTGGGACGTTACACCCCAGAGGTCAATCACTCATATATATATATATATATATATATATATATATATATATATATATATATATACATATATATATATATATATATATATATATACATCATAGCTACATGGACGTGATTGGCGTCATCCATTCTTTCCTTGAGGTACCCCATGTAGTCACCACGCTGGAAGGCATAATCGTGGAACAAAAGATTCATATTTGAGAATTTGTGTTCATATGTCCGTTCTTTTGGGGATGAGTGTGCGATGAGTGCATGTGTTGTCATTTCCTGCTTGCAAAGCCGATGACCGCCCTACTTAAAAACATTGACTCTGACTGCACGTGGAGCTTAATGCTGCGTCGGAGCATGTTGGCTTCGTTCGATTTATTCTGCGCGACATTGCGAAAGAATATGGGCGCCGGTCCTAATTTAGGAGCTTATTGCTGAAATTGAAATGGGTGATGGCATCGACCTGTATATGAACTGCGCATTGGTAAGGACGCTGCACCGAACGACGACCTGCTGCCTGCTGTGACACATGGTGACGCTGTGAATTATTTGGTGCCTTCAACAAGTCACGCCCCGCTGCAACAAATCAAGGCTTGCAACTTGCGGGGCACTTTTAGGCCGCGGAATTATATCCCTTCCGTGGTGGCCAATTTTTCGATGAAGGCGAAAATGCTTGAAACCCATGTGCCTAAAGGGCCACTCAACGGTATCCCAAAATACAAAAAAGGACGCAATATTCTTTCCTGATAATTCTCGTCTTTCTTAGCGCACTACTGGGAACGTAGACAGCAGTTCCCGTGACGTCTACAGCATACATTGTGTCGATTCCTTGATGTACGCGAAATATAACATGTGATTTGTCTCCTGCACTGCTTTGCCATGCAGCCGCCCATTCGTTCTTTTTAAAGACGATAGTCTTCCTTGGGTACCTTTGACGGAAAAGTTTTGGTCTGTTTGTCTGTCTGTCTGTCTGTCTGTCTGTCTGTCTGTACATTTGTCTGTTTCTCCACCCTAACAATACCTCAAACGGCACCAAACGGCCGACCCCATCCGTAGCGCCCACCATTGTTGCTGAAGATATAGTGTTCACATATAGTTGTGCGATTGTCAATTAAAAAGCGATTATTGCGCATATCTGAGTCGCCATAACAACTTGTCAATTTTTGTATGTCTGTCTTTCTACTAGAAGAGGCACACACAAGAACTCTAAGGGCTGTAGCGGTTATCGCGCTGCGCTGACAGTGCAACGCGATGCTCAAAAGGGTGTTTCGTACGCTTTGCTACGACGGCAAGGCGATGGACCTGCCCGTCGCTTTGAGTTCTACACCTTATCACCTCCAAGACAGGTGCGCATCTTTCTCTGCGGGCGCGCACGCCTTCGTTTTCGAAGTTAACTGCCAGATGGCGCTCGTGTATAACGTGCCCCGAAGCGCTCGTCCGCCTCCGCTACACAATCAAGGAACTTTAACGCAGCGCCTCCAGAATACCATTCACCAATTTTCTTGCGCAGAACATCAAATAAAGTTTTGTTCACTCTCTTCAGACTCAAGACTATCGCCTTTCGACTACATTGGCATTGTAACATGCAGATTCGGGCCCGATGTTTTTTTCTCTCGTGAAGATTCGGGCCCGATGTTTTTTCTCTCGTGTGTGAAGGAGGGGAGAAAATCACCCCCTTGTCTTTGAAAGCGAAGTGGTGAGTGTCCCTTTAAATTTAAGTGCACGTCGAGGAATCCCAGGTGGTCAAAATTTCCGGAGTCATCCACTATATAGTGTTTCTCATAATCATATGGTGGTCTTGAGACGTTAAACCCCTAGAAGTATATTAGTACAAGTCGCGGGATGGGTACAACTTTTTCAGCGAATGAAAGAAGAGCTTAGCATCAAAGTACTTTCTATGACAACGTGTCGTCGTCCTAAGCGAGGTTAATTAACCACACTTTTTCAAGCTATACGGTCCAAGAAAGCTTCGTCATTGTCCAAACGCCTGCTACCGACAGAATTTTGTTTTGAATTGTGCAAACTCGTGTTGCATCATGGTAAAGAAAGCGTTGGTGTATTTTGGGAGGCTCAAGTGCCACTTTCGCATCCTGTTCCAAGCTCCGTGAACTGCGTGCCCTCTACGATGGCCTCAGGCTTGCCCTTCTGTCGTTCTTCAGAGAGGTGAAAGCACGCAGGTGGTGTGGCAGTAGTCCGGTCATAGTAGCCGTTGCCCATTACGAAGTTGAATTTCCCGTCGGGGTTCGTGTTATGTATTAAATTCACAGATTTTCTTTTGAAAGCGAGCACGTTCACACATATTGCACCGCGAATCCAAACCTAACAACTCGAAGAATAATTGTAATGGTATTATTATCGAGAATTTTAACGTCCCGAAACCACCATAAGATTATGAGAGACGCCGTAAAGAAGGGCTCCGGAAATTTGGACCATCTGCTGCTCTTCAACGTGAACCTAAATCTAAGTTCATGGGCCTCAAGCGATTTCGCCACCATGGAGATTGCGGCTGCCGAGGCCGGGATTCGATCCCCGCTGCCGGCGGGTCAGCAGTCGAACACAGTAACAAGTAGACCACCGTGGCAACTCGAAGAGGATTTATTTGAGCATAAGGCTCTTTTGTACATCACTGCGAATCTAGGAAGCATTCTAGAGAAGCGACGTAATTGCGCCAGTAGATGTGTTAAATCTGGGCAAGTCTCAAAAGTATACTTGATTTTCGATACATGAAGACTGCAGCCAAGAATGCGTTTCTTCTTTCTTATGTCTCTTCTGTTAATGGGCAACAGCCAAGCGCTCCGGCACTTATCTGATATCCCGGCTCACGCACCCTTACTTATTGCAATGAAAGTGTTATGAAATCAAAACTTGAGTCAAGTGAGGCGCCGTAGTTGTCCACCTCCGCTGGTGTCCGTTACTACTATCACAGAAATAAAAAATAAAACCTAGCACCAATAGTACAGTGGGGCTTGAAACCAAGTCCGCTGGGTGCCAGACAAGCATTCTACGGCTTAGCTTCGGCGGCGCTTGCAACTGGTTGGCAAACTTGCTTTAGGCAAGTTTGATGGCGGGAAATCAATCACGTTAATACAACTTATAAAGCGTTTTAAGACAGCGAAAGAACAACCAGTCGTCGAATAATGCGAATAGTGTATCGAGTGGACCGTCCAATGCCCTAACCCATTAAAAAAGCTTGTTCGTCTTCCCCTACTAACTGTCGCGCATACCCACTTCAGCCGTAATTCTTCGTCGTCATTAGCCACTGCATGAACAATTGGCGAAAAATTCTTTACAAGTGTTTAGCGGATACCATGCTTCTCAGAAGAATGACCAGAAAAAGTATAGCAAATGTCGGCCTACTACCCCCCAAAATTTATTATTAATGCCCTAGTGGGTATCAAGCAAGTGTGCTTGCAGTAGTTACCCAATGAGTGTTTTGAAAGGCTCTCAAAGGCCGCTATTCCAGCTTTTGCTGTGACTGTGCTGCACCTTCCGCGCAGACATGGCGATGTTATTCTTTTTTATAGGCAAACTAAACGTTTTAACGCATGGCTGTGCCTGGCCTTTTTAAGCACAAATTCAACTTCTTTTACTCCATCCGTAAACAGCGCAAATGATCATAATGAAGCCGGTGGCACGTCCCAAGAACTCAACTCACCGCTACAAAGCTCCAGACTACGATTCCAGGTATTGTCAAACATAGCGGCGTCCTGCCCTCTCATTTCCGAATGTCACGTCTATGCAACCAATATATGAGTATTTATCTCAAAACATTGCATTCAATCTCCCTCGCAAGTTCTCATATATGCCGTATGAAAAATGTTTAGTTCACATTTGCAATGCCAGCTGACATTTTCTCCAAATGCTACCCCTCCCTGCTGACTTCAGCCTTGTTCATGGTTCCGGTTCTCGCGGGAATTAATTTAGTGACTGTGGCCCGCACCCTGACGTGAGTTTGAGAGCCCTGATGTATAGCATAGTAGTATAAGAAGGCGTAAGAAAAAGTATGGGGAGAGGGTGAAACCGTAGCCAAGGACGGACTGTGCAGCTAGGTGTCCATCAGATGGGCTGTGACCAAGCCTTGCGTGACTTAGTGCATACAACACAATTTTTGGGGGTCGTTAGTCACGTGAACGTCCTTTCCTTTTAGCATTTGCACCACGATTTCGCATTCACTCCCGAAAACGACAGGAGGAGGCTTTTTTCTCTCTCCCCCTCTCTCTCTCTCTATATATATATATATATATATATATATATTTATATATATAGTAAGCCTTTATTGTTTATTGGGCATCTACGTTGCTACACATTGATCATAGTGGACAAGCAATTGGCACTGTATTTCTTCAGCATGACCGGGACTTTCGCGAGGCAGTTGTCGAGTATGCAAGCCGCACTCTCACCTCCGCACGAAAGAGGTGCTCCGTAACCAAACAAAAGTACTTGGCCATGATGGTGTATCCCGGAATTCCGCCCGTACCTGCATGGTCGACATTTTAATCTAGTCAGAGATCACTTTGCTTTATGCTGGTTGTCGACAAGAAAAAATTGCCGGCACGCCTCGGGCGCTGGATTCTCCTATTACATGCATATGACTTAGACGTAACTTATAAGACTGGACGACAGTACCAAGATGCTGATGCTCTCTCACTATGCCGATTGCCACCACCATCGGAGCACGTCACGTTACCTTGTCAGATTGGCTGCACCGAGGACGCCTCGTGAATTACGTCCATTGCTTTCTTGACTTCAACTCGTCCTTCAGAGCTTGCCACTCACCAGTGAGCCAATTCCTATTGCACTGACATCATCGGTCACGTAATTGGTGCTTCATCTTGCCGAAATACTAGGCTAAGAAAATAAAAACTCAAGCTATTCAAGTTCGAAGATGATGTACTGTATTGTTTGTTTGTTTTTTCACCCGGAAGGCCATCGATGTGTTTCCGTCGTACCACGCGCTCTACGAGCCGACGTTCTGCGGGCTTCACACAGCGACCCGACCATTGCACATTTTTGTTACCACTAAACCATCGATCATGTCCGCAGCCGATCCTTCTGACTAGGTCTTCCATGAGTTTATCTAAACACATTGCCTCGTGCGCACTTTTCAAATGCCGCAAGCGGCCTACTACTGCCCAACTCGGGAGAGCCATTTTCTTGCCCAGCAGAGCCATTCTCTGTCGTCGGAACTGACATCATCGGGCCCCTTCCAACTACACCAGACGGCAAGCTTTGAATCGTCACCACGAATTATCACTTCACCCGCTATGTTTGAGACGGCCTCGATCATTTCAGAAACTGCTTCCGAATTAGCAACCTTCTTCTTGAACGCTATCTATCTACTTCACGGGGCCCCTCGAGTGCTTGTGAGCGACCGAAGCTAGGCAATTCTTTCAAGCCCGCTCAGTGAACTTCTCCAAGCTTCAACAACAGTTCACTAGACAACTTCCAGCTCCCTGCCGCAGACGAATGGTTTAACGGAAAGATTTTATCACACGCCATGTTACATGCTGTTTATGTATATTAAACCTGACCATTGTAACTAAGATGCGATTCTTTCATTCATCACATTTGCGTATTTTACGTCTGTTCATAGAACCACAGGCTACTCTCGATTTTTCTTAGTATACAGACGCCAACCAACGTCATGGCTCGGTGTTTCTTTTTACTCTGTTCCTGCCAACTCTTCACCAGTCATTTGCGACCAATTTCCGTCACGTGTTGCCCAATGCCGTGGCCGCGCCTGTAAAACCAAAAAGCAAGCCAAGAGGATCTCAAAGATTGTTACGGGGCTACCCACCACATCGTTCTTTATCAACCTGGTAACGATGCGTGTTCACGGACGCGTGCATGAACACCTAGTTTATGCGAAAAGCTTGAGTCTTCCTATTTTGGCCAGTACAAAGTTTTAGAATAGACCTCTCCGGTGAACTACAGTGTTGCAATGAAAATACGGAAACATAAAATGCTAATAAAAGGGGGAGGTCTCATAATAAAATCTGCCAGGGGGACCTCCTGTTAGAACAAGTATGAATAACGTGAAACAAAGATTGACAATTAACAACATATTCAATTTAACAAGGTACCACATACGTAAACACTTGATTGATTGATTGATATGTGAGGTTTAACGTCCCAAAACTACTATATGATTATGAGAGACGCCGTAGTGGAGGGCTCCGGAAATTTAGACCACCTGGGGTTCTTTAACGTGCACCCAAATCTGAGCACACGGGCCTACAACATTTCCGCCTCCATCGGAAATTCAGCCGCCGCAGCCTGGGATTCGAACCCGCGCTACGTAAACACTTATCAATGAATATACATACATACTGAGTATACACACATGCAAAAATAGAAATCTATTTGAACCAATACGCTTATAAATGCACAAATAAGATCAGGCGATGCACGTGGTTCGTAAAAATAATTTATATAACGCCTGAAATAATGTCTTGAAGGGCTTGATTTATTAATTGGTGGACATGAATTCTACGATGAAATTGCAGAAAACACAGATTTCATTTTACTGGAATTAGCATTTATTTTCGGAAGCAGAAGGTAACTATTTTACGAAAATCATGTGTTGTTATTATTGTGAATACGTTTTAGGGGAAGTATGTCAGTGAGAAGGTCACCTGTTCCACTTCTGAATAATAAAACACCAAGTCTGTGTTAAAAAGTGAAAAAGTGGAGGTGATAGGTAGAATTTGGAGAGTGCAAAATAGGAGTGCTGCTGATGCTGTGTATGAACTATGAGTTTTGATACGAATTGCTCTTTTCTGAAGGAGAATGATGGATGCCAGGTGAGTGGTGTACGTGTTGGCCCAAGATGAAACGCATTAGGTAAGGGGACTGTGAATAAATGCATAGTAAACCGATTTGATAATGTATTGCTGAAAACAATATCTTAAGCAAATGAGTATGCGGATGCCAAAATCAGCATTCGTGATGACAGAGTTTATATCCAAGTTAAATTTAAAGTGAGGATCTATGTGAAATCTAGCAAAGTAATGAACTTTGATATGGTAATGACGCAGTTACCTATGTGTGTTTCGGGTTTAAATGTCACACTTTTTGGGTGAGTGAAAGAGCATGAAAGTTGTTTTAGTAGGTTTGATTTTTAATAAGTTAATATAGCACCATGAAACAAGGTTATCGACACCTGTGGTTATACTTGATAGCCGATTATTGAGATTTTCGTCACTGAAAAATATTCTTGTATCATCAACATAAAGGATGCAGTCAGAAAATGTAAGTGAGGATGGTAAGTCATTATTGTCGATGAGAAAGAAGAGAGATCCTGAAATTGAGCCTTGTGGAACTTTTTGGTTAGTTGTTATTGGATAGGATAAAACACCACCCTAGTTGACAGCTTGTGTTATGCTAGTGAGGTAACTGCGCAGAAGGGTTAAGGTGGGCCCACCGATTCCCAGGAATTAAAAGAACATCAAAGAGATAGTGTGGTTAGTGGTATAAAATGTTTTAGTTAAGCCAATAAATGCCACCCTGGCCCTTAGGCCTTTATCAATAAACTGTTTTAAGCTATCAGTCAAATTTCTTAGTGCTAATTCCCTAGAGCGCTTAGTACGAAAATTAAACTGCTTAGTTGACAAAAGGTTAAATTTTGTTCGGTATTCCGTAAGGCGATCAATGGCAAACTTCTCAACGGCCTTACTCGGAAATGGGAAGATTGTAGTTGGCGATAATTGAAGAAAACTTTTCGGTCTCCTTTCTGAATGCAGGTGTTACCTTCTTTGTTTGAAGATTGTAGGACAAACGCCAGAACAAAATGCAGTGCTGAGATGATCAGAAAACATAGATGATAAATTGAGATCAACAAGTTGGATTTTGGAAAGGTAAATAAATCTAGGCCTCATCCTGTTGTCTTCAAACTTTTTCATAGAGCGTAGAACTTTATCAGGTGATAAGGCTCTTTAAGAAAAATAGTTAGACAAGCGAGACAATGAAGGCAAGCTAGCAGCAGTCAATACAGAGTTGTTGAAAATTGATTTATTAAATAAATTGGCTATCGCGATGGGGTTGGTTATAGTGCTGGTGCCAGCCGAGAGTTCTGTTTAAGTGTGTCCAGCTGACGCCCCCACTGACCTGACCAACACTGCCGCGGGACAGAGGTCGTGCATGTATTGGGTCTCAAGCTTTTTCATATGCGTTCCATAGTGCAATTCGCAGCAGCCTGGTCACTTTTAGTTTAAGCATTTATTGAACTTCATTTTCCTTATCTGTAAATAACCATCGTCAGTGTTTGCGTGATTCGTCGCCAGCGCCATCTTGTATATATATATATATATATATATATATATATATATATATTGAGATCTAACAGGCAGTAATGCCAAGGAATGTACAGGGGAAGTTATCAGAACCAATGGAATGTAAATAAAAAGAAAGAAAAGTGGGTGAAAAACCAGCCGTGAGCAGGAATCGAACCTACGACCTTCGAATAATGCGTTCGATGCTCGCATCGAACGAGCATCGAACGCGTATATATATATATATATATATATATATATATATATATATATATATATATATACTACTTTGCATACACTTGTGGGATGGCACCTGTTCAACAGCGTAAATTGAAAGGACTTAGCACAGTGTTATCAGCCCACGCTTCATCGGGTAATCGTTGCGCGACACGTCCCGGAGAATCATTCATGAGCACGCCATACAGGAAAGGGACTAAATGCGGTGAAACATGGTCCTGATCCACTGTTTACATTTCATTAGGCCCCCCTTCAGACTGTTTGAATACATTTCAGCGGAACTAACGAATTTCACGCGTATGTTTTACAACTCCTGAAATTCGCATTTACCCGTCAAACGAGCGTGTTGATGATATATGGTGTTTGTTTGCGCAAGGGCCATGTGATGGCCAAAGAGCGCCATGAACAATGATAAAAAAAAACGAGCGTGTTAAGTGATTGCGAATATTGAGTACCGGGCTGTCAGCACAATATCCAGAGTTGCCACGTTACAAATAGATTAGACGAACGCCTTTGTGTGATGCCGCTGAATCACTTGTTCGGTTATTTAGTTTGATTCTTTTTAGAGTGGACGCTTTACCAGCTTCTCTAATTATACGAATGAAAAATAACTAGCGAAGCCAAAAACAGAAGCACTTGTGTGCGCTCTTATATTCTTCTTTCGGAGGGGGGGGGTAATCAAGCAATGGGTGAAAAGAAGGCTTTCATTTACTGACTTAGACTTGCATCACACGGACGACTACAAAGCACTCACTTCGATTCAATCTTCATTCTGTTCTATCAAAGGCGTGGGTGTTAAATACAAGAGTAAAGAAATAACATCATCATACTGAAAACGGTGTGACTAACAAGAACTAATACACGCGCAACACGAGCATTCACTTTCAGTAGGCCGTCTTAATGGGAGAAGGCAAATATATATGCGATAACATTGCTGGACCAGCAAGGAACGTGTCACACTCTCTTTCAATAACAATGAGATCAGAAAATATGGTAAGTCTGCGATGAACGCCTATCATAAAGAATTGTGTGGATATATTCTGCACAGCGAAGTCATCATCATCATCATCATCATCAGCCTGACTACGTCCACTGCAGGACAAAGGCCTCTCCCATGTTCCGCCAGTTAACCCGGTCCTGTGCTTGCTGCTGCCAATTTATACCCGCAAACTTCTTAATCTCATCTGCCCACCTAACCTTCTGTCTCCCCCTGACCCGCTTCCCTTCTCTGGGAATCCAGTCAGTTACCCTTAATGACCAGCGGTTATCCTGTCTACGCGCTACATGCCCTGCCCATGTCCATTTCTTCTTCTTGATTTCAGCTATGATATCCCTAACCCCCGTTTGTTCCCTAATCCACTCTGCTCTCTTCTTGTCTCTTAAGGTTACACCTACCATTTTTCTTTCCATTGCTCGCTGCGTCGTCCTCAATTTGAGCTGAACCCTCTTTGTAAGTCTCCAGGTTTCTGCTCCGTAGCTAAGTACCGGCAAGATACAGCTGTTATACACCTTCCTCTTGAGGGATAGTGGCAATCTACCTGTCATAATTTGAGAGTGCTTGCCGAATGTGCTCCACCCCATTCTTATTCTTCTAGTTACTTCGATCTCATGGTTCGGCTCTGCGGTTATTACCTGCCCTAAGTAGACATAGTCTTTTACAACTTCAAGTGCACTGTTACCTACCTCGAAGCGCTGCTCCTTGCCGAGGTTGTTGTACATTACTTTCGTTTTCTGCAGATTAATTTTAAGACCCACTTTTCTGCTCTCCTTGTCTAACTCCATAATCATGAGTTGCAATTCGTCCCCCGAGTTACTCAGCAATGCAATGTCATCGGCGAAGCGCAGGTTACTAAGGTATTCTCCATTGACTCTTATCCCTAACTGTTCCCATTCTAGGCTTCTGAAAACCTCCTGTAAGCACGCGGTAAATAGCATTGGGGAAATTGTGTCCCCCTGCCTTACACCCTTCTTGATTGGTATTCTGTTGCTTTCTTTATGAAGCACTATGGTAGCAGTTGATCCCCTGTAGATTTCTTCCAGAATATTTATATATACTTCATCTACGCCCTGATGGCGTAGTGGTTAGAGCATCTGCCTCGCATGCAAGAGGTCCGTGGTTCAAATCCCGGTGCCGCGCAGTTCCCAACCGGAAAAAAATCCGCGTGTTGATGGAACTGCATTAAGAGGCCTGGGGTGCGGCCTCACCGGTAACCACCGCCGGGAACGCACTCCCTCACCAGAGAAGGATTGGCCACCCTGGTGCAGTATCTGGCCACTACCTCCCACATGCATACGTCAAATAACTCACGGCTCTCAGTCCCCAGCAGCTGCGAAGCAACTGACCATGGCGGCACAGCGAAGTATCGTTTCATAATCTCTCTCAGGTTGACCTTTCCTACTTCGCAGTTCTAGAATGTGTAATTGTCCAACGTGTGATGGTGAGTTGGAAATTATAGGCTTTAGTACGCCATGCCTCGCAAAGAAATATGAGTCACTGGGTGCAGCCATTTTAGCTGAGCTTACCCATTATCTTATTTTTTAGCTATCCTACACCGGTATTCTCCAAGGCACAATAAACACGTGGGTGAATGTCAATTTTGCAAGCATGTAATTTTGTGCTTGTCACAATTATGCAACCAATTAGAATTGCACGAATCAATTAAGCCCATACATATCAAATCATCCACCCTTTGTGGTAGGCTTTCTACGACCTAAATGTGTCAGACTAACTCACATCAAAAAAGTATTATCTACCAAATGCCTCTAGAAATAGTGTGGGTTGAAACTTGGTAAACCCAATTCATAATGTGCTTGGGTAAAATTTTTTATAAGGTGCATGGGTAAAAAATGTTCAAGCGTTTTCATTACGTGAGCTTTTATGTTGAGATTCCTGCATGAGCATCACGAGTGCACGCCGACTATTTGTGAGATCCCACTCCTTTGTACTCCTGGCTAATACAGTGCGCCAAACAGGCTTCCATTAGGATTTTGTGAGTCTCTGCTGTGCTGCTTTCATAAGAGGCTTACAGACGCTACCAACGTAATGAGTATTACAGCAACTAGTTACGCCAGGCAAAGTCTCACTGAAGAAAAAAAAAAACAATTCACTTTCGATTACGATACTGTCTAATGCGAATTCTGAGCGAAACTTCGTGCTTAGGAAAGATCACTGGCGTTCCATGTTTCGGCTTTCCGGTAAGTGCCAGCAACGCCATACATCATAATTTCTGTGATGTAGGACAGCCTTGACTATGCTATTATTATTTTCTCTGTGGATCAACGAGGTAGCCGCTACACATGTGTAAGGTGTTGTGTGCGCTTTGCTGATGCCTCATGCGGCTGATGTTGATGACGATGAAGAAATGTGAACAAGCGCATTTCAGTGAGTGCGTAGAGTTAAACCACGTTGCATTAGCATTGTGAAATGAATGTTTTTTTTATTTTACTCTTCTGCCATGGTATAGTACACCTTAGGTTAATACGATTCCTAAGCGTGCATGATGCTTGTTTAGGGTCTTTTTGCGAATAAGTTTAATCGAAGCATCAGCGTGAGGTTCTGAATGCTTTATGTGTAGGAAATCAGAAAAAAATTAGATCACATACTTTCTTACTGTTTAAAAGGGATGTAGGTTTGGAATGTTTTACAGATAATGCTTTAAAAAAAGAAGAGTTTTTGTAACATTTACCACAGGAATCAGGATTTTACACGCAAAACTTGAGCACGATATAACTTTTGACCTAATTATGCTTCTTGGACTCCACTGTTTATGGTGGGCAAGAATGATTGGGTTTCCCTGTGACCCTGACAAGTGACCTGCTCGTGTTTTTTTGTTTTTTTTCGCGAGCGCATTGTTCAGTTCCTGGGTGTGCTCAAACAACAGGACTTTGTTCACGGCTGGCTGGCCAGGATTGCACCTCTGGCGCACCTTAAGGATTTTAAGAAAAGCCAGTGGCACTTTATTTTCAGTTGCTTCTTTTGACACTGTTCAATATTTGTGTTTTGTTCTAAATTGTGGATGTGCTACGACGCAATAAATCGGTAACAAAGTAAATCATACAGCAAGGATCTGTGGTAGAAAACTTTTCTTCCACGCAGGGGGCCGAAGTTCAAATCCAACTTGATCTCGAGTACTTTTATCTTTCTGATTTTATTTTTTCATGTGTATTGGTTACACCACCAACGGCTACATCGACTTCGTTCAATGCAGGGACAGGCGCCTAAGAGCTGCGTTCTAGAACAATTAAATGCTGTTTCATTCACCGTGAAAGCTGTAAATATGCTCAGCACTGATTTGCGTGCTCTTTAGCCACCCTGTCATTCACGGGCAAGCGCATGCTGGCTTTTCATGGCCGAAAGGAAACTATTTGTACTAAAGCGGGACTCTATTTCCTCCTCCACTCTATCCCCTCCTTTTCCTCTTCTAAGATTTCTCTTCACGCTCACTTTTTTTTTTCTCCTTGCTGCTGTGTATTATACTTGGTTAGGATGAATTTCCCCCTTCCTCCTCACCTTCATTTTTATTCCTCAACCCCGGCCGTACTGTACTACAAAAAGCTATACTATGCTTTACCTTCTCCTCTTCTCTTTCTGATTCTATCCTCCTCCTTTCATTTTCGCATCCTGATTTCTTCATCCTGCCACCTGGCTATACTATCATAAAACGTCTTTACTCTACAAGGCAAGGCTGTTCATGTTTTTGCCTGCATGACGCAAAGCGATGCCGTGAGAAGACAGCGGATAACACATGGGATACGATGGCTGATGTCAAAATTCAACTGCCAGGGCCCCTGGGGCCCTTCACATTTAGAAAGAACAATATGTATTGAGACACTTTTCCCGCTAGATTCTCTTCCTCCCTGTCACCCTCACATCTCTCGTGCTCACGTTCAGTTTCCTGTCTCATCCGTTTGCTATACTATGTGATATATGGCTATTCAGGTTGTTACGATCCTATATTAGCGCAAACAGAGGAAAACTCGACGCATTTCTGACACTTGCAAATCTTGAACAAACACAAACCATTTATTTCCATCGATATAAACACCCGTGAAAAATTCCGTTATCTCGCACCAATTACGGCACCCAAAGACTTAGCCACATGCTACCTACTATATTGAACTCATACGAGCAGCAAGACATAAAAATTGACACATTAAATAATATCGATGTGCAAAGACTAATCTTGTAGATTTGTATTGTTTACATTGGTCACTCTGTATTTATTTGCATCGTTTATTGTGTACCTTTATATATTTTTTTCTTATTACTTCTTTTGTGTAACCTCATTGTGTACCTTTCTTATGTACGAAAGCGATGATATATACTCTGCGAATTACTGTGCTGATGTGTTTATGAAATATTTCTTTTTGTTTGTATACCTTGGCCTGTCATTTACTTTGTCTTCTGCTTGTATTGTTCCCTGCTTTATAATATTTGTTTTTTTATTTTCTTGTACTTTGTTTTAACCCTGTCATTGCTGACGTAGGGTGGACGGTGCTTAGTCAAGCTGCAATAACTGCAGCTTTTTTTGTCGTCTCCCCATTTTTCGCCATTGTATCTGTTTTGGTGAAAATAAAATAAAAATAAATAAATTAAATAAATGGCTATGCCATACATGGTTTCGCAAGCTGTGCGAGTCACCTGGTACGTTAGACGTTGAGAAAATGGGCCCCTAACGTAATCCGCACCATTCATTCGGTGGACTTACTCGTAAAACATGTGCAAAAATATCAAGAACTCAGCAACGTACGCCAAATTGAATAAAACAAGATAGTATTTTACCTTAAGTTCTGCATCCAGAAAATTGCTCGTATAGATTCAGTTCAAAGACGTCGCTTTATGCACACACACAAAAAGACTCCTGCCTTTGCTTCAATGGTTGGAGCGAGTGCATGTCTATTGAAAAGCTCCTCAAAAGAAGTCGAAAAATATTTACGTACCTCTTACCCTAAACGCAAACACATTGAAGTACTAAATAAAGGTCTAATATAGCTCCAGACTAATTTAAAACACCTGAGGTTATTTAACACGCACTAAGTACTAAGTACGCTCTTGCATTTCGCCCATTGAAAGGCAGCCGCCACAATCGAGAACTATACCCACGATAAAATTTTGACTGCATCAGACATCACAACATGCATTTGGGGCAGCATTTCCGCATATTTACCTATACGGATGCTCTTGCCATGACCAGTATTTCAATCGATTCGTATTCTTGACATCATCAGCAGAATGTCATACCACGTCATACGTCATAGTCTTCGCCAGGATGCTTTCTCGACAGTGAGGGAACGCAACAACTAAAATAGGCTCCTTTCTTTTACACTTTGTCTTCCCCTCAGCGTTGGTGTCTCTTAACACCACAATATTTAATTGCATTGTTGCGAAACGCGCACACAATCTCCCATGCGTCCGAGCATTAGCGCAGTGTGTGGCCACCAGAGCGGGAATAGGCACCACCTAAGAAGCGTGGAGGTTGCAGAAGAAGCACACAGGCTACCGCCACAGTGCGAAAAGAGCTGGCCATGATGCGGCTTGGACGCTATATTTGCGCCCGGCCCAACGGTCGTAGAAAAAGTCCAATTAGGGTGGCTGGGAGCTTGCCTTTCGACCTACTTGCCAATTAGCGATCGAAGGGCTACAGAGGATGCTCATCCAAAGCCGTAGCAGCCCTCTCCACAATACCGCCGGCCGAGGTCGTAAAGCCTGCCCGCGCCGAAGGTGCTGTGCTGGTACGGCGCGCTCTTGAGAGCCGTAAAATGTGCGGCTCCCAGGACCCTTAGTCTGTGTCCTGTGCCAGCACTTGGCGATCGGCCTGTAGCCTCTGAGCCATCGTCTCGTTTTTCTCTCGTCAGGGTTGACCAGCTGCACTGACACATCCAACCCGTGAACTCTTTTGTGTCTTTGAGAAGAGCCCAGAATTCTCTCTGATGCTGGTGGACAGATAGAATACGTGACTTGCGTATATGTGCGACATGGCTCTTTACGACTGCTTCTATCATCCACAAGCAGCCCTTACAGCCTAGCCGAAAAATGTCTCCGTTGACATTGGATCCGGCAAAAGAGACACCGATCGATGGGACAAAACATTTGTGTACTTTTTGTATTGCCCCAAAACGTTGTCCGCGCACTCAGTTAATCTAGCATTCTCTTTACTGGCAAAAACTTGACCATAAAGCAGAGCTCATTTCCCGCAAATTATTATCACTGCCACTAAAGTGGAGTTCAAATGCTTCCTGAAAAACAAATACTTCAATTTTAAGCCTGTAATATGTGGCGTAGGTCTCGCAAGTTTCATACAATGCAACCGTTACAATATTATAGACATGAAGTGCCGTCGGATGTTGGCCAAATAGTGTACTTGCTATAATTCATAGTCAGGCTCTTAGTAGCAGCCGATATATATGCGTGCACAACTTCGGTGAATGACTGTGGGTTCAGTACTACGATTGCACTTTATTTTGCATGGCTTATTCCAAGTCCATATAACCTTAAATTAGGATACTTGAAGTTTGAAACAGAGCAAAATAAAGAAGGCCAGTGAGAGAAAGACACAATGGCACTTTTGTTCTCTTCTGAATTTGAAGCCTACTCGTCCAAACTTCCATTTTAGCTGCATGGGCCACGAAAAGCCGAAGGGTATTGGCTCTACACACGATTGCATTTAGAGAACGTGACTTGTCAACCACACGCATTGAAGACTTCAGGAAAACAATATACATCTCGGGCTTTTGTAGCTACAAGTGCTTGAAAGATTAAAACAGCCCAACAAGAGGGATATGCAGTGCTAAGCAGGCACGTTCGCTGAACGATACTGCTACTGAAAACAAGATTACACAATAACGCAATTTCTTTATTGCAAACAAACTGCTGCTGCTCGTCTACATGAAATCAACGCTATATTCTGAATGGATTGTTCCTGACTTGGCATATTCTCCTTACGAGAGTCTTGCATCCACAGGTTTCGGCGGGACTCCTTAAATATATTGTTCTAGTATCTACGACCAAGAAAAAAGGCAACAGTCTTGCACTCACGCAATGAATTACGTTGGGCTGATTCATTTATAGTAGTGATGGCTATTTTTTGAAGTACGTTTCTGCGTTACGCAAATAAAGACAGTTGTCCACTAGAAATAAATAGGCGTAGCAGTTGTCGAACAAACGGTTTTGAAGACGTTGAAGAAAGGCTGTATATGGAGCCCAAGAGATCTCCGTTTCGAACTCTGCAGAATTTGCAACAACGTCTTGGGTTTCTGCTGCACACAACAGTGCGCAAAATAAGAAACATGCGTAACACATGGTTTATATGCAGAAAGCCTGTGGCAGGCAACAAAACAGATAACAAAGCTAGTGGTTTGGTTGCTTGACACCTCAGCTGTGCTAAGTATTCCAGAGAACACACAAAGACCTACCCTATTGTCTTTGTAGGGAAGCCTGTACTCACATAGTCCAGAGTTCGAATCTTAAGAAATAAAATATTTGGCCATCGTAGAAGCGCTAAACATTTCCCAATTACCCCATCAAAGAGTGTCATATCATTTTATGCCAACAAGGGCACCATAATATTTGTGATGAAGTGATTGTGTGTGGTCAATGATTCTTGGACCAGATTTTATAAAAAAACTATGACTTGCTGGAAAACGTTTCAGCCTATGTTTTTTTTGCACTCTCCAACAGCTGCAAAGCCTTGAACGCCAAGTCACAAATTCATACAACATGAAAGAATAGGGTACAAAAAAAGGACACACTAATACTGCTGGCTAAACTTAATAAACAAGGCGTAATTTTCAACGAGTAATTTGACAATGAAATACGCCTCAACCTTGTTCGCACTAAGCAGCCTGTGCGTCACCACTTAAATGACAACGCTCATGCCAGATGAACTGACGTTTTACACCTGCTGCAGGCGGACCTTCGGGCTCATAGAGAGAGATTAGGGCAATACAAGTCAAAACCCCTATTTTCTCTAATGGAGAGTGTAACTACAGTAGTGTTAATAACTCAGGAGTGCAAATCAGACCATGCGCTAATCAAGACGCTTGAGCCACTAGCGACTCTCCTGTCATGGAATGAAAGCAGAATTTTAGGAACCTTATGTCTTGACGATAGTAATGTCATCGGCGTTCGCAATATATCTGTAGCAGTAAAAGCGACTTCTGCTCAGGTACCTTCGAAGCTACTGATAGTAAACAGTGTGCGCGAATTGTAAAGGTGATTACTCTAGTGTAAAGAAAAAAAGGCTTATCTCCCTTTGTAAAAATTGGTCTAACACGAAAGTAAATGTGTCTACACAGAGGTAGTTGAGCATATATTTTGCATTGTTTCACCACGGGGGGTAAGGAATGAATGCTACAGCAACAAATTACAAGGTCACGCAAATAACAAGAAACAGCTTAAAACATGCAGCGTGGACTTCAAGCAGTAATCACGCTCTAGTTGAGCAAACAAAAGACGTGCGTAGACTAGCTGTCAAAGCTCTACACTTATAGAACGCTGTACAAACAGAAAGAAAGACGCACGACACGAGTGCACAAATATACATGGCAAAAGTGTGAACTTTTAGAATTCTTAGTTCAACGTTTGTTGGCAGCGTGCTTTTTCCGCAAACGTGGACGCGTGACAGTGAGCCGAGTGACCTTAGCGCTCTCCTGAATCGCGAGTCTGATCAGCACGCGTCCAGAAGAGACCACACTCTGAGGAAGCGGCGCTCATAAAAATGTGAGAGGGGCCGGCCTATGAAGCGCCCAACGTGAGTCATTCGCACCGTACCGCTACTGATGACGAAAGCGCGCTAAAATTGCAGATATATAAGTATACGGACAAACGGCGAATGGCGTATATAAATAGCTTGCCGTTAGTAATTTCGCCACGTACGTGCCGTGGCCTAGTGGTGACGCGCGCTGCGGATCGAGAGGTCTCTGGTTCAACGCACCGCAACACAATCGTTTTTTTTTTGCTTTTTTCTACGCAATCTGTTTGTATAAAATTTTACAGCATCATATCTGTCACGTAAATACGTCAGTAGAGCGGTGGGAGGCCCGGCATAAAACGCTTTTGTGTTGAAACAAACAGTGTATTGAATTATTTAGCATACCAGAAATTTTTTAGCTGTAACATCCTACCTAGATGCCTCATGCATTGATAATTATTGAAGATACAAGGTCAAAGGCCCTGCCGTGGTGGTCCAGTGGCTAAGGCACTTGGCTGCTGACCCGCAGATCGCGGGATCGAATCCCGGCTTCAGCGGATGCATTTCCGATGGCGGCGGAATTGTTATAAGCCCGTGTGCTTAGATTTGGGTGCACGTTAAAAAACCCCAGGTGGTCAAAATTTCCGGAGCCCTCCACTATGGTGTTTCTCATATTCTTATGGTGGTTTTGGTACGTTGAACTCCACATATCAATCAATTTGTCCATAAGAAGGTGAAAGGCGAACCTTGAATAAACATGAACTCTGCTTTCACAAAAGCGAGACACATAAAACACCTTCTCAGCGGGCAAAGTGTAATCAAATATATTCTTCAAGTGCCTTCCAGTAAAATACATCGTATTAATTTCCTTTTCTGCAAGTTTTACCTCTAATTCTTTAGCAACACTCCTTCGGTTGTCGAAAGATATACTTTTTTACTTTTTATCCTGGCCATCAAGGAACGTCTTTCTAGAATAACAACAAATCAACAACACCCATATTAGCTGCTAGATTCCAAAAAAAAGAAAAAAGTTAATAAATATAATAAGAAAACGAATATAATCCTGAATCAGACACTTGTGCTTCCACTGGAAAAACAGTAAATTATCTCAAAAAGTTAATAAAAAATATTGGCAATGTTTATTCCGTTTGAAATGCAGCTGTTCAATATTTTACAGTACATACGGCAAGAGTTTTTTTTTTCATTGTGTTATGGGCAATTAGATATTTTTGTCAAAATCTTTGGTGACACCGAATTAAGCTGGTTTGACTTGAATGTGTTTAAACTAACTTATTCTGGTATTGCCAAGAAGAGTGCTAGTGTCAGTTGCTACTGGTCTCCACACCAGTTTTTAGATATTAAATGGTCATTAATAAGCATAATGAATATAACATGAAAGCGTAAATGAGAGTGAAATGTTACAGTTGGAACAAGAACATTTGCTCCATGCATAAAAATGTACGTTTGATAAAAACAGGCCTGAAACATCGGCAGTTATTTTCATACTTTGTTGATACAAAGCACTGAGTATTAAAACAATACAATATTTGCTTTTCATGAACTTTTGTACTTTGAAAAGTCAGTTTAATTTTAGAGCATATAAAGTGGTTTTAAAGCGATTAAAATTCTCGGATCAAGTTCACAATCATCAGTTCATTAGTGCAAGTGAAGTGTACTTAACAAGCATGATAGCCCCGGGCCTCTTTCAATCTCCTGTTGACCATCCTTCCTCGCTCGGCTTCAACTGCTATGTAGCAAAACTCCAGTCCCTGTGCGGATCACTCAAAATGGACTCAAAATGATAAATGGAGTCAAACTGGACTCAAAATGATAAATGCCTTTTCTAAAGACAGGTACAAGATTACTTTTGCATGCAGAGCTTCCCGTTCTTGCAAATGATTTCGCAGACCTGCGGCTTCAAATATCGCAACAACAAAGTGGCGAGATTTATAGCGGCTGCCGCATAAAGTCAGCAAATTTCTTGTATTACGCTTCGCCCATCGAAAGAAAGAAACATTTTTCGCACAAAACATCAGCCACTGAAAAGACCTGACTTTCTCTTTAAGACACATCAATGCCACAAAACACTACACTTTTTTCTTGTTTTTCTTTCGGACGGGCACCCTTTTATTTGTCGTTGTAGCTTGCGAAATCATTTCATCCATGAGCTATAGAAGATCGGTTTGACAAGGATACCTTTTTTTATACCATTTGGGGGACACAGTCAACATCATTAATTACAGGTTAATGTATGTATTGTGATTAACCTAAATAAGAAATACGAACTGAGGGTAACCTAGAAATACGCGGATGACATTCAGTCATGATAGAAATAAAGTGAAACACTTCAAAGAGAATCTGGAATTAGCGAAGCAATGGGTAACTTGTGGGTAATGGGTGACTTCCACGCAAAAATGCAAACGGGAAGGAGAACAAATAATTGGAAATTATAGCATCAGCTACAGTATTAGAAATGAAAGGCGGTAGTCAAATTCACAAAGAAAAATAAGCCTCGTACAATAAAGGCCTTCCTAATTAAAGCATAAGGAATAGAAGTGTACTTTGTACACATTTCACTGAGAAACAAAAGACCTACATTTCATGCTTTGTTGTGACCGAAACATAGTACAGAAATTTTAAGTAGCAGGTTAGGTAAAGCGTGCAGTTATCACGGATTACCTAATAAAGGCTATGGTCATTCTCAAACCTAAAATAAAAAGAAGAAAATTGCTCTTTAAACAAGAGAGGCCCATCTAAATGTAGCGAGTGTAAGAAATAATGCGTTGAGGTTGCCCTTGTAAAAACAAAACGATGGTTTTGTACCCAAACATGATAACGGAGATGAAATGAACAAAACCGTAGCTATAGACTACATTTTGTAAGAGCAGTTGAAAGGGGAAGAAATGCACATAGACAATAAGTATGGCAAAGTCTATCAAACTACAAAACATGTGACAAAGAAACGACTGCCATTATATGTCAGAGCCTCTACAAATACGTGTCTTAACTCACGCAAATAAACATGAGGAAACTCGTTGATGAACAGAAATATAGCATGCAAAGAACAGAGACAACTGTAAAAAAGAAAAAAAAAACAGCAGCAGCAACAACGCGGCTAAAATAAAACCGCGTAGGAAGGAATAAATGGATGCAATTCAAGATAAACAGGAGAATGCTATTCGCAATTCCGATTACATAGTGAAGGTAGTACAAGACCTCTGTTTCGAAATTTGTAGTTCGCACATAAGTCATACAACCTTGAGTGTAATCAGAGTTGAATAGGGCACTGAAGTCTCATGCGCAACTATTCAATAACTTAAAAGGACTCTACAAGGAATACCCCGCAGAAAAGCGGCCAGAGAAGATTGCGTAACCCACCATCTAAAAATTCATGAAGATTTTATATTCATGAAGCTTGCTACCATTTACACACAGTGTATTAAGGCCTGAAGTGACCTGGTAAGTTCATGTACTGCTAGCAATATATTGATACACCGTAAAAGAGGTATAAAAGAACTTGAATAACCTACGTAGTGTTCCTATAGTAGCTAATACTTAAAAGACATGACTTCAGACACGTGGGTGTTGTCTGCCATCTTATTTTAAACTATTTGTTCCCCCTGCTCTTCATTTCTTCCCATTTTTTCCTTTTATCTTGCACTCAGCGCAGACTGCTTTAATTGAAACCCATCCGCTAACTTTCAGTTTAATATAAAAATTCAGGAAAGTATTTTTTATAATAAGCTGAGACAAACACGACGTTATGTAACCTAACGTGAAAAGTGGGTTCAGGAAAGGGACGCTGCGCGATACATCACGGTATATCAGCTAGATAATAGAGAACGTTGTTGTGTACAAGAAACTCCTCTATATATAGCTTACATAGGAAATGGAAATAATACAGCCGACTCGGAAAAAAACCAGCAGTTCTGAAAGTATTGCTTTACGAAAAGGTGCTTAGAGCATCTGAATACTGCCGCCAATCTTGCGAAGACTCCACAGCTACCTTGCTTCTCCACAAAAAAAAAACAAAAACTTGCCAAAATCAACGCGGTCAGGAAAGCAGATGCAACCTCGACATTGGTGTTCATTGCAGGCTTTGAGTTATTCAGAAGATCACTTTGCGGAAAATGGGAATAAAAATTCACGGAAAGCATCTCAGCAACTGGCGGCTTACCTATGTTACTGTGTTCTTCAGCAATGATGATGGTGAAGTAAAAAAGAAGAAAAAGTGATTTATTGAGTACCTAAAACAAGAGAGTGTTACAGTACTGCTGGAAAAAAAACAAAAAACACTACAAAAAGAACACCAAACTTTATAAAATAAGGACCACGCATTTTGTTGCGGAACGGTAACTTTAAAAAGTAAAAAAAAACGTTAAGCTTGATGGCAAAGCAACGCAGAGCCCTCGATATCCTTGTCGAAATTAAGGGGAAAAGTTGAGGAGCTATTGCACGCTGTGAAAGTGGAAGACCAGCGAGAGCTCTTTAGAACACGACACAGAAATGACGCAGAATTTAAAACTGTAGCCAAATACACTCCATGCAACTGAATCCGAAAGTTATTTCCTGAAAGCCCTTTTTGAACTTAGCGTATGCCTATTTGAAGCCTTTCGCTGGAGCAGCACGCACCGTAATGCCTCGAAATGCGTCATCCAGTGTTCGCTACATGCACTCGCCACTACGTGCATGATCCTGATTGGAGTTTGCCGCCCTTGTGTTCGTTTGTTCGCTTTGAGGAAATCAGTGGTGAGTAGTACGTTTAGCCCAATTTTGTACGTTTCTGCCATCGTACTTTGGTCAACCAATGTTCTGCGTGACAATACGCCCATTTCCATAAGCAAGGCCAGTGGGAGGAAGCCCTGAGAGGCGGCGGTCCCCAGGCACATCTAAGAGCTGTCTAAAGGGCTCGCGAACGGGTTAAGACCTATTATTGTGCGGATGAGCGTGACCAACAACTTCGACATTATAGTTCTTTAGGACAATATTAAAAGTTTCTAGAAAAAAAGGGAAAAGGAGGTCGCGTAAGGGAAACATCAGAAGGCCAGTGGTTATTGATTGATTTGTGGGGTTTAACGTCCCAAAACCACTATATGATTATGAGAGACGCCGTAGTGGAGGGTTCCGTGAATTTAGACCACCTGGGGTTCTTTAACGTGCACCCAAATCTGAGTACACGGGCCTATAACATTTCCGCCTCCATCGGAAATGCAGCCGCCACAGCCGGGATTTGATCCCACGACCTGCTGGTCAGCAGCCGAGTACCTTAGCGACTAGACCATCGTGGCGGGGCAAGGCCAGTGGTTATTTCGTGTGGCAGAATGATCACGAAGGTATAGGAAATACCGCCGAGGATGACGACCTCATAGGGAAGTAATACAAAACATACTGCAGTCATAAAATGCAATCAGTTCGCGCAGGACTTGGTCTGAACATCGGGAGAGACCCTTTTGTTCTGCAGTAGACACTCACTAGGCTGATTATTACGGGGATAATATATACGCAAACAGAAACTAGAAAGTAAGGGAGTTGCGCAGTGGGGATGGCAGAAAAAAAGTGAAAGAGAATGATAACATCCAATAGCAGTCCACGCTATAAAACAAAGGCATTCTCGAGGAGCAGTATGGAGCCATCGCCTAGTCGCGACACGGATGCCATTCTCTCCTCCGTGCATACCTTCGCGGCAGCTGCACTCAGCCGGGCGACACTCGAAGAGTGAGATTCCGCCTGCGTGCTTACACAGAATGATCTAGATGCGGACAATGTACACTGCACCATTATTCCTCCCCCTCTCCTTGAGCAACGGTACTCTCCCGCGAAGTGCGCGTTCCAGGCGCCTGTCAGCCTTTGTTTCATTTGGTGCGTCCCTTGTCAAAGGTTCCGCCGCACTTCCCTCAGCCGCTCGAGCTGGCTAGTGCTACACTCTTACTTAAGCTGGGACCCGGGGCGATGCAACTCGACCGTAAGTGCCTTTGTCCATCGTGGAATAACAGTAGCCATAGCGAACGCGGAAGAGGAAGCCGTGCAACTCGCTAGCGAGCGCCTCAAAGGAGAGATGTCACACGGTCCTCCAAGGCGAGCATTGGTTCGGAATGAAAAAGTGCAAGGGCAGCGTGGCAAAAATCAAGAGCAAGAGAGTCAATACATTCCTTTATCAGACGTAAGTAATGCAAGCGGCATCTTGTGTATAGAATAAAAATTCATATGGCGGCTTAATGGGTGAAAGATATGATAGAGGCACTTTCTCTCGTTTTGTGACGTCCAACCTCGGCAGAACGAGCACACAGGTAAGGTACACATACAGCCCGTATAGTTGATCAAGAGCATGTGCGCCTTTTTCGTCTTAGTTTTCTGTACTGTATAGCAGAAACTTTCAAAGGAGACTTATTAGCCACGACCAAGTTAATATCACACAGGTTTTTACAAAGATGGGCTTCAATGTCGTTTTGAAACCAGGAATAATGAAATTATGGATTTCCGCTGAACTAAATATGAACAGATGAATCAAATGAAGTACACTGATTTCATACGCATCATGGGGCAACGTCTCTTCGACAGCTTACGTTCAATTCGAAGGGCAGTGGTAGACATTGCGTCAAGCTTACCATATGTCTGTTCATGCGATGTGACAAAAAGTGGTACCTATTATGAACCGTAACAGGTAAAGGAAAATGAGCGGGTGAACACGACCTAATGTTTACCTTCTTAAGCGCTTTGAGCAGGGTATTTTCTGAACAATACAAGAGGTATACCACATCAAAACATCATCATCATCGTCAGCATGTAGGACTTTTTTACCTTTTTTATGTAGGTAGCATCTACGCTACATTATTTATATTTACTTTGAGCGTAAATATACACTAAATGTAATTATACATGTAAACGTTTCGTAAATGCCAGAAAACTTTTATCTATCTATCTATCTATCTATCTATCTATCTATCTATCTAGCCGCCTACAACTTTTAGCTCTCCTGGCCGTTTCGATAATGGAATCTATACCGAAATCGGTAGGGCACAACATGACTGTATGGCGAGCTAAGTGATTAGCCATAACATTAAAATCATGAAACGTATGTCATGAATGTTATGATTTACATGTCATTTTCTTGCTGCCCTTGTGGTAGTTTCGTTCACATGACACATTGCTAAACTTGTATAGTATGGCATGACTAAATTGCGAACATAGGTGACAGGCCCTAACGTAGAAATCAGGACATGCATGTCATGTAGGTCATGACTACACGCCATGCCCATGGAGCGCTCGCTGTGGTTTCACTAACTTCGCATGTACAAACTTCGTATTGCGTGACGTCAATGAATGACGAAGGTATATGACTGGTGCAAGCATGATAATCATGACATGCGTGTCATGTAAGAACATGACTGTATGCCACGCTTGTGATCCGCTTGCGGCCGTTACACCAGCTTTACATATATCAAATTTGGTATTTTGTCACGTGCATGGATTACGAAGGTAAATGACACGTCCAAACATCATAATGATATGCATGTCATGCAAAATAAGACTGCATGCTACGCTCGGAGCGCTGGCAGCCGTTTCACTAGCTTCACATATACTTAATTTGGCTTGGATGACGAAAGTGACTCGTGCAAACATGGTAGTAATGACAAGAATTTCATGTAAAAGCATCACTACATGCCACACTGATGACGCGCTGGCGGCTATTTCGCTAGCTTCACACATACCAAATTTAGTATTAGGTGACGCGAACGGACGAAGAAGGTAAATGGCAAGTCCAAACATGATAACGATGACATGCAGGCCACAAAAACATCACTATCTGCTTCGCTCATAGTGCGCTCTCGCCCGTTTCGCTTGCTTCACATATACCAAATTTGGTATTACGTGACGTGAATGGAAGACGAACACGAATGCCAGGCGCAAGCATCATAATCATTACATAGAAGTCATGTAAGGCATAATTTACATGCCTACCTCTGCTGGTGCTCGTATTGCAAACGTTAGTGGTGCCGTCGTTACGTGACTATAAGCAGCATTCTGGCATCTTATATACATACGTCAGTTCGCATTACATTTCCACATGCACGTCCATCCGCCTCGTAACGTTGTGCTCATTTTAAAGTGACATATCAACCTCCCTCAGTCGCGCTTCACTTATCGTCAATTCGTATTGTACGTGGGATCTGCCTATTATTCTTCACTGGACCTTTGGTCACGATACTGCCAGGTAGGTATTGATGAAGTCGGCTGCCCTAAAAGTGTTCGTAACTTCTGATGGCGTGTACGAGTTCGGTATGCCGTTCAGGCTTTGCAATGCCCCTGCCACTTCGAACGCCTTAGGGAGAACATACTTTGAGGTCTCAAGTGGCGCATATGCCTTTGCTATTCGGATGACGCCGTAGTTTTTTCAAAGAACTTCGGATCTCATCTCCGGGGTCTCGCAAGTATCCTAAAATGCATCCGCCAGGTTGGGCTACAATTGAATTTGATGAAAATTCACTAAGATGCCCGGGAGCTCACCATCTTAGGGCACGCTGTCAGGAAGGATGGCTTTCTACCCGACCCAAGAATGCTTCGCGCGGTCACCGAGTTTCCCAAGCCATCGGCACACAAAGAACTCATGAGCTTTATTTGCCTATGCTCATGCTTTCGACGATTCATTCATAATTTAGCATTCATTATGGCCGTTTTAACATGCTTCTTGCTGACAGTGAAGATAACTTGGCATAATAGTTCACCTGCGAGGATGCATTCACTAAATTACGTCATCTATTGACATCGCCCTCAATACTCCGCCATTTAACAAAGACGCCCCTTGAAAAATCCACAAAGATGCTGGTGGAGTCGGCCTCGCCAGCCCTATTCTTGCTCAACGAAAGTCTTGCTTTGACAATTACGTCGTTACTTACGCAAGTCACACTCTGACCAAAGACATTCTTTGTCATGGACAAACAATGTCTAGCCATTGTTCGTGAAATTGCTAAATTTAGACTTTACATATATGGTCGAAGTTGAGTAATAAGTGTAATGTATCCAATGTAAAAATGTATACCATAGAGAGAATGGAACGCGCTCTAAAGAATGGAGGAAGCGTCAAAGCAGCGAAAATGAAAGTTGGGATAGGCAAAAATCGGATGTATGCACTAAGGGAATAACTACCAATATGGATAGGATAATTAAAAGAGCGGAGCAGTTTTGAGAAATCTGTACAGTAGCCGGGACAACCATGACCTTAATATAAGAACTAGCAGTGACCCAATTGACACCCCCCCCCCCCAGTAATTATGGAAGAAGTCAGAAAAGCCTTAGAGAGCATGCAAAGAAGCAAAGCTGCTGGTGAATGTCAAGTGACTTCATATCTGCTGTAAGATGGAGGACAGATTGTGTTAGAAAAACTAGCCACCCTGTTTACCTCGTGTCTGTTGACGGGAAGAATACCAAAACCTTAGAATAATGCTAACATCATCTTGGTACATAAAAAAAGTAGATGACAAGGACTTGAAGAATTAGAGGACGCTCAGCTTGCTCTCCGTACTACACAAGCTATGTACAAAGGTAATTGCTAACATAATTAGGACAACATTGGAATTTATTCAACCAAAGGAACAAGCAGGATTTCGAACAGGCTACTCAACAATCGACCACAATCATACTATCTCTCAGATAATTAAGAAATGCACAGAATACAGCCAGCCACTATACATAGCCTTCATTCATTACGAGAACGCATTTGATTATGTAGAAATATCAGCAGTCACGCAGACACTGCGGAACCAGAGCGTCGACGAAGCATATATAAACATCCTGGAATAAATCTACAGGGGATCAACTGCTACCATTGGGCTTCATAAAGAAAGCAGCAGAATACCAATCAAGAAGGGTGTAAGGCAGAGGGATACAATATCCACAATGCTATTTACCACGTGTTTACAGGAGGTTTTCAGAGGCCTAGAATGAATACAGTTAGGCATGATAGTTATTGGAGAGTACCTTAGTAACCTGCGTTTCGCCGATGGCATTGCATTGCTGAGTAACTAAGGGGACGAATTGCAACTCGTGATTGCGGAGTTAGACAAGGAGAGCAGAAAGGTGGGTCTCAAAATTAATCTGCAGAAAACGAAAGTAATGTACAACAACCTCGAAAAAGAGCAGCGCTTCGAGATAGGTAATAGTGCACTTCAAGTTGTAAAAGACTATGTCTACTTAGGGCAGGTAATAACCGCGGAGCCAAATGACGAGATTGAAAAAACTAGAAAAATAACAATGGAGTGGAGCACATTTGGCAAGCACTCTCCAATTGTGACTAGTAGATTGTCCCTATCCCTCAAGAGGAAGGTATATAACAGCTGTATCTTGCCGATATTAGCAACGGAGCAGAAACCTGAAGACTTACAAAGAGGGTTCACCTTAAATTGTGGACGACGCAGCGAGCAATAGAAAGAAAAATGGTAAGTGTAACTTGAAAGGACAAGAGTAAAGCAGAGTAGATTAGGGAACAAACTGGGGTTAAGGATGTCATAGCTGAAATAAGGAAGACGAAATGGACATGGGCTGAACATGTAGAGCGTAGACAGGATAACCGCTGGTCATTAAGGGTAACTAACTGGATTCCCAGAGAGGGCAAGGGGGTTAGGGGGCAACAGAAAGTTAGGTGGGCAGATGAGATTAAGATGTTTGTGGGTATAAATTGGCAGCAGCAGGCACAGGACCGAGTTGACTGGTGGAACATGGGAGAGGCCTTTGTACTGCAGTGGACGTAGTCAGGGTGATGATGATGATGATGACGACGACGACGACGACGACGCTTCAGAGCCTGCAACTCTACCTCAAGTCGCCACCTATGCGAAAGAATGCAGGCAGCTCGCATGATCGATAACTGCACAAGATCAAGCACACAATAAGAACCACCATGACGCCAACCTACCTCCTCAGTCATATTCGCCTGAAACGTTGGTGTGGCTTTGCGTTACTTCATCTGCTCCTGGCCTTTCAACAAAGCTAGCCACCTAAGTACGAAAGCCCCTACCACCTCCTACGTCAGGCATCCCCGTTGAACTATATGTGAAGCCAGTTCAATCGTATACAAAGCACTGCCATCGTGGCCGTGAGATTGTTGACATCGACCGACTCACGCCGCAGTATATGACCCACCAGTCGTACCAGTTCCTTAGGTCGCCTGCATGGCTCCTTTTTTTGCGGGGGAGTGATTTGTGCAATGAATAGGGTACCGACATCAGTGCCCGCCAAACGTGAAGAAGAGGACTGTGGTTGCTGCGAGTGATTGCTGCGTTTCGGGTACGCTGATCGCTTCACCTGTGCTAGTTGTTTAATAAACACGGCAGACTCAATTTTAATTGTGCGTGTGTGTGTGTAGGTGTGTGCGTGTGTGTGGGTGGGTGGGTGTGTGTGCGTGTGCGTGTGCGTGTGGGTGTGTGTGGTGTGTGTGTGCGTGTGTGTGTGTGCGTGTGTGACCAAGTGTAGCCCCAAAAGCTCGGGAAGGTAAAGTTGAACAAAAGGCCCACAGCTGTATAGTTGAAAGACTTTACCTATATATTTTTTTCCTTAAATGGCAAATAACATACGAGAAATAGATGATTTGCTCACAGCCTTGATGATTGTTTTTTATGTAGTAAGAGGCATCTTAATACGACGAGAACACAGCAATGACGGCGTTAGTAGCAGGAAGAAAACGGTTAACTATTTATTTGTGTCTCATGTAGTAGGCTTGAATAAAATAATTGCGGGCCTTCCGGCGAAAAGTCTATGGTTGCTTTAAAATGTTTAGGAATGGGCCCCTGGTAATCCTGGAGGAGCAATGAAAGTGGACCAAGTACACTGGTGAAACTAAAACTGAAGCTCCGATTAGCGCAATTGATAAACAACCAGAATGTCGTCACTGTTTACTTTATCAATTGAAGAGAGGTTAGAACGTACGTACGCAGTTTGAGCTTTAATTGCAAACAAAACGCGCACAACTATGAAGGGAAGATAATCAATTGTTCAACAACTGTATTGACGTCTCGAAATACTATGGGAGTTGCTTCTTCCAAATTTCGGTTTACGTTTTGTCAGCGAAGTTTGTCAGAATTTATTACTCCCTAATAATACTAGTAGATGCTTTTGTGGAAATTAAAGCGACGTCAGTCTCTTCACATAAAAGCCTTCAAGTTTCCTTTCACATGACCACCTGTCTGGAATCGATAAAGATTTAAATGACCTAATTTCTTTAATTGCTGTCGAAATTGTTTCTGCCGCTTAGCTTAAGATGCCTGCCACCACACAAAAATAATTATGAAGGAAGCGTGAAAGTGTGTTATTTTCTACATTTTCGAGCAATATGGCTCACGTTTTTTTAAACAAACACATTTCCAGATTTTCTGTGTCAATAGTTAAAAGGGCTTTAAGACTGTTCCACATGGCGATATTTTCAATCTCCCCCCAATGTCTTCTTATATTACGTGTGTCAGTGGTAAATACTGGGCTGGCACGTAGCGGGCCTGAGTTCGATCCCCATTGTGTTCTTGGTACTAAATATTTTTTCTTATTTCTCGATAGTGAATATGGACACTGGTGGTGGCGGTGGCGGACAACTACGGCGCCGAGCATGACCCGAGTTTTGATCTGATAACGGCTTTCGCTGTAAAAGATAGAGGGTCGCTCGAGGGACTCGTTACTTTGCGAGACAAAAGCGATGAGACTAACAGACAATCAGCGCAAGGAAAGCATAAAGGAGGGGCGACATTTTTTTTCTTTGCAATTTCAGCGAAATGACTATGGCCTGAATATAGTCGAATTAAAGTAAAATAAAACGTACCCTTACCATCGGTTGCAAACGAATCCAGAACATTTGTATCACGTGTTCGATTATCTATTTAGCTAATTTAGCTACAGAATAGTTTGACGTCTTCGTTTTTGAATAATGTCTCAGATAGTGCTAAATATAGAAGTACGGGGCCACTAAAGTATATAAAAGTTAAACTTAGTTGTGGAATACGCCCTATTGCATCTTGGATGCACGAAAATGTTTTTGGGTAGACACTCCTCTACATACATAAAAACGCTTTCACATTTGAAGATTATTTATTGCAAACTTTAAGGGCCTTTTTCTGAAGCTGACTGTTCAGCCACTTTCCAAGAACTCTGTGAGTTGGGGCTAAGGTATTTTTAAAAAAAAACTTGAAAAAAAGTATTGCATGGCTAGCGGCCAAGAGAAGTGGAGCGGCATATTTTAGAGATAAATTTGGTGAGAAAAAATGACAATATACATAGCGAAAATATCACCACGCTAAAAAGACAGGCCAACACAAAGAGACACACAAAGCTGCTGCCGAGGAAAGAAAACACTGCCGCACCATTTTTTTTTCAGCAGCAAAGTCTACTACTCGAGAACACCGAAATGAGTTTCTTTCAGCATTATGCTCTATTCTGCGGTTCTGCGGCAATTTTTCTTGCTTAAAGCTACGTCTGTGTGCCCGTCCTGATTGAAGAGAACAGGAGAACATTCCTGCGTGCTAGGGTGTACTTGTCTATGCTGAACTTCTCATGTATTTTTTTTTCATTTTAAAGTAGGAATTCTTCCCCGCGTCTCAAGTGCACTATTTCTTCACAAGGAAAGGGGCAGAAAAAGAGGTACAACAATAATCATTTTAAAAAACAAGGTTTTTCGCAGGCCCTCTTCCAAGACCTCACTGACTAGAGCGGGTAGAGACACGTATAAAGAGCCGTATAACCTGTATAGTATAATCGCCAGAACATAACACCAATATTATTGGTAGAGCTGCTAACACCTTTGTGCTTTCAGAAAATTTTCTTGCAGCAGGCAATTGTAGCTTTCGAGATACCTTCGAAAACGGCAGGGAAGCTAGCGTTGCGAAGCGCTGTTACGCATGGTTTTCGGTGGAAGACAACATGCAAGGCTGCCTTATGTTGCTGTCTAAAGAGTGACAGGGATTATATTCAAGCTTGACTTTCAGAAATAAAGACACCTTGCGTAAAGAACAAACGGTGGTGCCCATGTCTTCACATTTTCCCCGGATCTCGACAACGCAATATATTGCGTATGTGCATTGCAATATGCCGTATTTTTTTAAAGATGTTCTTTTCACTCTAAAAGTTGTTTTTACAGACGATAATACCACATGCCACACATGGCAAGTTGAAGCAGTAAGCAATGAAGCACATTTGGCCGGTTTTTTTTTTAGGGAAAAAGAAGAATTGTTAGGCGAAACGAAGAAGCTCTGTTACAGATTAATTGAGGCGAAAGTCTTAGGTTCCTTATCAGGCAAACTTGACTTTCGGTGGCGACCGACCCGTGGTGTCGTGGAGGACTGATGAAAAAAAAAGTATCATCACGTGATAAAATCCAGATATGGCATTACCATAACCACAAAAATCACAAAGAATGGTGACGTCGTCATGACGTCACAAATTCTGTCATGACGTGATACTACGCAATGCTTCTAGGCGCCGTTGTAGCCAACATTTCTAGAACTAGGTAAGTTGCAAAACTGAGCGTTGTTGCGCGGCGCTGCCGCTGCCAGCGACGAACGTGGCGCTGCTGTCGCATCTGGATTCACTCACTGCATGCTCGCTCGTGTAATTCCCGCAACCGCCATCGCCTGCGCATGTTGCACTACGTCGATATCTGTCAAGGCTTCTTTCTGCGTGAACAGTTTTGTGCTTCAGCGTGCTCTGTTGTGCTTTGTAAGTGTTGCGTGTTTTCATCATGGCTAGATGTGGCGTTCCCGACTGTAGTGTAGCTACAGGAAATGAAAGGCACCACGACATTTCTTTTGTGCCCACGTGTACCTGAGCAGCGAGAGGCATGGCGCCACACTATTCGTCATGCGTAAGAGAAACTGCCTAGCATCTCACGTGTGTGTAACATGCACTTTCACGAGAAGGACATCCTGAAGACTTTCAATCACGTCATATGATAAGAAGGTACAAATCGCCAGAGGAAAGTGGGACCTCGTCGATGGATGCGTTCCACGAATATTCCCAAATTTGCCCGCTTACCTTTGTCGCAGGGCCCGCGACAAAAAAGCGAAAGCTGCCCGATAGGAGTGGGGTATTTTCCAGAATATCATCGGCGAAAAAGAATAGAATATCTCCGAGCACAGAGTTCCAATACAGTGAAATATGTCCTGACATGCCGTCAACTAGTGGCGTCATTTCCCTTCAAGACATATGAAACGTTTGTTTGCCTGCTGCATGCTGGTGGAAAGTTGTTGAGAATGGCGAGACAAGTCGTCTTGTGGTGTTTCTAGTGCTCAAAAAAAACGCCACTTGTGAAGAAATGTGTTGTCGTCACAGAAAACATGACAGTCACAACTAGCAGCCGTCACCATCACTTGACCAAGTCACCCGACAATGCAGATACCATCACCCAATTAGTCGAACTTCTGGAGGACATAGAAAAGCTGAAAGTGTGTTCATGCTGTCCCAGTGCGTCAGCAGGCAGACTCGTGAGTAATGACTACGAAGTGCTCACCGATACCCCGAAGTGCGGTCTCTGTTCGAAGCTTTGGCTGCAGCTGTGTTAACAGGTTTCATTTGAGGAACTCAAGAAGAAGCAGAGCAGAGACATGCTCAAGATAATGGCCGCACGCGTAGGTTTTCGACGGTCTAAGCTGCTAAAGAATGTGACCAACATGAAAAAAATAAGCTGTTTACATAACCAGACAAAACACACGAGATTGTGTCACATAGTTGTAACTTATTTTCAAGCACAAAAAAACACAGCCACAAGATACGATGCAGGACATTGTAACTGGGTTTTTTGCGTCTAAAAATCTCTTGCGAACGTACACCAACTAGCAACTAACCAAAAAACTTGTGTATCTTATGCTATATATATCAAGCATTGTTTATTGTGGGCTGTTCAGAAAGCCATATTTATACTATATTTGCCTTACACCACTAAATATTGCGCAGTATTAAGTTTCTGTGGCAGCACAACAAATCTCGATAATATACTGTTAGCAAAGCTCTTTCAAAACGACCGCCACGGCGTCTTGCCATGACGACTACGAGTTTTCGTCTGCTAGCGGAAGCTTGTTGCGCCGCCAGTGCCACCAAACCGGAAGCTATATATATATATATATATATATATATATATATATATATATATATATATATGCGTTATAGTTAGTAAGTAGTACTTAAAAAGTGTGCATGTATGACGTTGAAGTTTATTATCAATTTATGAAAGTACAAGCTGCATGGTTTATAGGCGTCAAAAAATATTGCTACCAACTTCGCTACGGCTTGCGAAATTTTCGTCAAACCATTACATTATTCATTCTAGGTTTTTTGGCAAATAAAAGCATTCTTATGGGTAGATAAAGTGTTTTTAATGACTAACTCCATGTTTTCTTCACAGACAACAACATTACGATGTTTTACGTGGTAGGAGCGTGCACATAAAACAGATAATTCAACAAATATCCGTATGCTATTTACGAGCGTTCATCCCTACCATTAGAACGCCTAATGAACTGACGAGACTTCATTCTGAACACACAAGGCGTGCAAACACCGACACAAGTACACAGCCACGACACACCAAACTCAGACTAACAACTGAAGAGATGCACAATGACGGAACCCACTTACGAGACTTATTCCACCAAGTTTCACCAAAAACTCGCAGGGTTCTTGTGTATTCATCTAAGATGACTCGAAGGCGAAAGCTTTCCTCTTCTCAGTAGATATAGCATAAGGGAGCACCAAACACGAACCGTTGCTTCATATGCACCGTATTAATTTTCTTCTCTTGAGGTCGCGCGTTCTCCGGTTTCATTCACCGCTCATAAGATGTTGCTACAACCAACGTTTCTAGACTAGGTAAGTGGCAAAACTCGCCGCGTCAAGCTACTCGTCACACGGCGCCGGGACAGCTTCCGGTTTGGTGGCACTGGCGGCGCAACAAGCTTCCGCTAGCAGACGAAAACGCGTAGTCGTCGTGGCAAGACGCCGTGGCGGCCGTTCTGAAAGAGCTTTGCCAACAGTATATTATCGAGATTTGTTGTGCTGTCGCAGGAACCTAATACTGTGCAATATTTAGTGGTGTAAGGCAAATATAGTATCATTATGGCTTTCTGAACAGCCCACCATAAACAATGCTTGATATATATAGCATAACATGCACAAGTATTTCAGTTAGTTGCTGTGTTGTGTGTGTGTGTGTGTGTGTGTGTGTGTGTGACGCTATGTTGGCTGGGAGACGTGGGAGACGTCTGGCTCATACGCCATGTTTATTCTGTTTATTCTATTCATGCGCACTTCTCCCTCATCGAAATCTACTAACCATCCCTGCCTTCCTCCGTCACAGATTTCCTCCTCCCCTCAAATGATTGCGCGAGTTACAATGAACAAAAAGAACAAAAGCATAGTGTTAAAGTGAAAAATATCAAAATGCTCGGTTGTTCGATTTCAGATGGGAGTTCCTTAATTCGCGCGAACAGTTCACAGCAGAGTGTACAGTTCGGTCATATCTAAAGGAATTATGATGGACGAGGCTGGCTTTTGTGTTCTGAGAAAACAGCTTGCATTTTTGTGAAGAACGGACGATGTTGAAAGGCCTTGCAGGTTAGAAAATACGGTCTTCGTAGGCGTGCCTGTCTGTCCTGTGTGCGTGCTTCTAGTCATAGCCTGATAGCCCGGTGCCTGAATCTTTGTGATGTACAAGTGGGGACTTCTCCGTTTCAGTGTTTGCTGAGGTGTTGGCGCAGTAATCGAATGAGTACTACTGGCCTCTTGTGCAGAACGCGTTCCTGGCGACGGTCATTCATGCGAAAATGCCTTACGTCTTGTATTCGGTCTTGCTTTAATTTACTTGCTTTGTGACGTCGTCCTTCTTGGAGTGTCCGTTTGAGTGTCTGGAATTTTCGGTCTTGCTGATGGCGTGGCTGATGTTGCTGTACAACGTGCTGTGGTGGGTGCCCTTCTTGAACATCGCGCGGTTTTCTTGGCAACTCAATGTTGTGTCCAGTAGGCAGCTAAGAGTCTGAGGGCTGTTGACATACAGTTCGGGCAGAGAAGGTAATCCTCCAGAGTTGATGGAAAGCTCTTCAGAGGCTTCTTCTACGCCCTTCACTATGATGGGATCTTACACCTGTAGTGTGCGAGGTTCAATGCATATGAGCCTTTTGTGCTTCTTCGATCGTTGTACGAGGGTGTACAAGAGGCGGTGATGCATGAACCTATACGGAAGGGGCGTGGCTTGACAGGGTATCTTCCCTATATAAAAGCCGGCCCATCATGTATGTGACGGTCACGTGAGGCTTGCCGGGAGGTGGACAGGTACTAGAAAAACTTGTCGACGCGAAACTAAGTGGTGGCTTATGTAAGCAAGGTGAAGAATAAAGTCCATTGAATTCTTGACTAATGGCTCTATCTTTGTGTTGCAGTGAAGAGGTAAGCGTAGATGATTCTTGTGCAGATGGGAAACCACGTGGTAGGTTGTGTCTTCTGGGAAAACCAACGGCATGTCATTCCGTGATCAGATCGCTCACGTTGCCTGACAAAAATTCTAAATTCATGCTCTTTGATCAAGTGCCTGAAGGCTGCCTATGATGACTGAGTTCAAATGTATCGATAAGGTGGGTTATAATCGGATTATCATAATGTCTTGAAAGGGGATGATCATTTCCTCTCCTATGTTTTGCGCGATTTATTGTTTTTGAATACAAGGGTGAGGTGAAATTTGAATGCTTTACCGGTGACATATTCGGTGAAGTTTGTGACGATCTTCCGTTCCGACCAGAATGCAGCGGCGGCGTGAAGCTCAAATAAGTTGAAGCAGTCCTGTACGGGTCCGTCATCCGCTGATCAGGTGTACTTGGGGATGCCGATGGTTCTGTCATAGGGCAGGTCCCTATGTACTGCTAGGAGATGATTCGTAGTCGGTATATCGCTAGGACATTTATGCAGAACTTCGTCGATGACCATATGATGACTGAGAGACGTGGCTTGGCCTTCCGACGTTATATATATATATATATATATATATATATATATATATATATATATATATATATATATGTTTCCTGGTCAGGAGCGTGGTGGTGGTATCGTCGGCGATGCCTTTTAGAACATGCGTAAATTTGTCAGCCTCTGACATGTTCGCGTCCACTTTCTTGCACAAGTCAGGGATGTCCTCCTGATGAAGCCAGACTCTGGCTGAAACGTCGAAATAAACCACGTAACCACGTTGTGTCTGCTCACAGAGCATCTACTTAACTATATATATATATATATATATATATATATATATATATATATATATATATATATATATATATATAATATATATAGGCAGGCATGGTGGTTGAGTGGCCGTAGCGTTGCATATAGTCTAGTAGATCCTCCGTGAGCGGTCACAACGTGGTTTATTTCGACGTTTCGGCCTAGAGTCTGGCCTTCATCAGGAATGATGAAGGCCAGACTATATATATATATATATATATATATATATATATATATATATATATATATATACATATATTCTCCTATATTTTCTTGGCGTTATTGTCTGTTAGATCACATTATATTGTGTAAAATCACGGAAAAACGAGCCCTTACGTACCCACTTCTTGCCTTATTCATTAACGAGGGTCTCGTACTAACAGACTTAGTGCCTTTAGGTTGTATACGAGGGACTATTGGTCAGCTCCCCACTCGTAACAAGTTCACGTGTTACATGACACCAAACAGGCTCAAAAGAGTGTGCCACACTCGCCGCCATGGCTACTGGTGGCGCTGACTGACACTCACACGTTTAATTCACATATAAACCCTATAAAGTGGCTAGGAGGATAGCTGTCGTGGTAGCTCAGTGGTAGAGCTTCAAACGCGTTTTTCCAAGGTCACAGGTTTGGATCCTGCCCACGGCAAGTTATCTTTTCCCCACTTTTCTTCATATTTACCTTACAACTTGGTCTAATATCTTCCCCGATACTTTTCTTGGCATTATTGTCTGTTAGATCTTATTATATTGTATAAAAACACGGGAAAACGAGCCCTTAGTGGCATAGAAATAGTGGCAATGTACCTGTCATAATTTGAGAGTGCTTGCAATATATATATAAATATATATATATATATATATATTTGGCAAGCACTCTCAAATTATGACAGGTACAATGCCACTATCCCTCAAGAGAAAGGTATATAACAGCTGTATCTTGCCGGTACTTAGCTACGGAGCAGAAGCCTGGAGACTTACAAAGAGAGTTCAGCTTAAATTGAGGACGACGCAGCGAGCAATAGTATGAAAAATGGTAGGTGTAACCTTAAGAGACAAGAAGAGAGCAGAGTGGATTAGAGAACAAACGTGGGTTAATGATATCATAGCTGAAATCAAGAAGAAGAAATGGACATGGGTAGGGCATGTAGCGCGTAGACAGGATAACCGCTGGTCGTTAAGGGTAACTAACTGGATTCCCAGAGAAGGCAAGCGGGTTAGGGGGAGACAGAAGGTTAGCTGGGCAGATGAGATTAAGAAGTTTGCGGGTATAAATTGGCAGCAGCAAGCACAGGACCGGGTTAACTGGCGGAACATGGGAGAGGCCTTTGTCCTGCAGTGGACGTAGTCAGGCTGATGATGATGAATATATTATATATATATATATATATATATATATATATATATATATATATATTGTCACGATGAGTCACAAGTACTGGGAGATTTATTAAACCACCAGGTAGGTAGCACTAGGACGATGCGTCAGTCGTGGCTGGCTCTCGAGCAGAGAAGAACCACGCGATCTTCTTTTTTCCTCCAGATTGAGAGCCGCTCTTGCTGTTAACCCACTACGTGCTGGTGGCATTATTCCCCCTTCCGAAAAAAACAAGTACCAAAAAGAAGAAAGGAAAGTACATAGCAGCACGACAATGCTACAACATAGGCACGTGAAAAAAATTGGAAATTCGGATAAAGGGAAAGTAAAAATTGAAGAGCGTGCAAATATAGGAAACGTCAATGAACGAGAAAGCAAGTTTACAAAATAAACAAAAAACACAAAGAATGCTGTACGGTACAGGAAAAGTTACGAACAACGCGCAATAAATGGTTTCATGCGAAACACATGAACGACGTCCGGCCTCAGCCGTGTCCTGCTCCGCGCATGGGGTGTTGAGTCCGGAACCACTTCGTAGTTCACGTCACTGACGCGGCGTAACACTTTATATGGGCCAAAGTACCGGCTGAGCAACTTTTCACTAAGGCCATGGCGGCGGACGGGCGTCCACACCCAAACTTGATCTCCGGGGCTGTAAAACACTTCTCTGTGGCGGGTATTATAGCGTCGTGCGTTTGCCTGCTGTTGCAGGCCGATGTTCAGTCGCGCGAGCTGCCGAGCTTCCTCAGCACGCTCTGCAAATTCTTCGGCATCTGTTGCCAATTCGTCTTCGTCCTGACACGGTAGAATTAAGTTTAGCATGGTCTGCACTTCGCGGGCGTACAGAAGCCGAAATGGCGTAAATCGCGTGGTCTCTTGCATGGCGGTATTATACGCGAAGGTCACGTAAGGTAAGATCCGGTCCCATGTTTTGTGCTGTACGTCGATGTACATTGAGATCTTGTCTGCGAGGGTCTTATTCAGTCGTTCCGTAAGTCCGTTTGTTTGTGGGTGGTACGCAGTTGTCCTTCGGTGTCTGGTGTTGCTCAGTTTGAAAACTTCGTCCGTAAGCTGTGCCGTGAATGCTGTCCCTCTGTCCGTTATTATACTGGAAGGAGCACCGTGTCGTAACACGATGTGGCGCATGAAAAATTGTGCTACCTCAGAAGCCGAGGCTCGTGGGATCACCTGGGTTTCAGCGTAGCATGTAAAATAGTCGGTCGCGACGATCACCCATTTGTTGCTGTCCGCAGACATAGGAAATGGCCTGAGAATGTCCATGCCGTCTTGGTCGAACGGCGTGCAGGGTGCTTCAATGGGCTGAAGCAAACCAGCTGGCTTAACAGATGGTTGCTTTCGGCGCTGACTTTCCCGACAGCTCTTGACGTACTTCTTTACGCTTGCTGAAAGTCCTGGCTAATAGTACCTCTCGCTCACTCTGGCAGGTGTCCTTGAGTAGCCCAGATGACCGGATGTGGGTTCGTCATGCAAGCGAAGAGGACGTCGTCTTGCATGTCTCGAGGAACCACCAGGAGGTAAGCACGATCGTTCGAACGAGCATTCTTCTTGTACAGCACACTGTCTCGCAGGCAGAATGACGTCAACGGGCGGGATAAATGACGCGGTATGATTGCGCTCTGGCCCTCTAAATGATCAATGATTGGACGAATCTCTGCATCATCTCGCTGTCGTTTCCTCAAGTCTGATGCACTAACGGCGCCCAGAAAGCCTTCGTCTTCCTCTGCTTCCTGACTGACGACATGAAGGGGTGCGCGTGACAGTGTGTCAGCGTCTCCATGCTTACGGCCGGACTTATGGACGATGGTGACATCAAATTCCTGCAGCCGCAAGCTCCACCGTGCTAGCCGACCTGAAGGGTCGCGCAGGCTTGCCAACCAACAGAGCGCGTGATGGTCCGTCACTATCTTGAAGGGACGACCATAAAGGTACGGGCGGAACTTGGTGATTGGCCACACGACTGCGAGGCACTCTTTCTCCGTAGTGGAATAATTCGCGTCGGCACGGGATAGAGAACGGCTGGCATAGGCTATCACTCTTTCGATGTCCTCTTGACGCTGAACGAGCACTGCACCGAGCCCAATGTTACTAGCGTCGGTATGGACCTCCGTGTCAGCATCATCGTCGAAATGAGCGAGAACGGGCGCTGATTGAATGCGCTGTCGCAGCTCATCAAAAGCTGCTTGTTGCTCGTTTTCCCAGACAAACGGCGTGTCTTCCCTTGTGAGACGAGTCAGAGGTTCTGCTATCTGTGCAAAGCCATGAATGAAACGGCGATAGTAGGCGCTCAAACCAAGGAAGCGCCGGACGGCTTTCTTATCGACAGGAGCTGGTAATTCGGCAACAGCGGCAAATTTGTCCCGATCAGGATGGATTCCTTCGGCGCTAACTACATGTCCAAGAAATTTTAGTTTTTTATAGTCGAAGTGGCACTTCTGTGGCTTTAGTGTGAGGTCCGCCGATCGGATAGCCTCCAGCACGCTGCGCAGGCGGTGAAGGTGCTGCTCGAACGTGGTAGAGAAGACCACCACATCACCAAGGTAGACAAGACAAGTCTGCCCCTTGAGCCCTGTGAGGACAGTGTCCATCATTCGCTGGAAAGTTGCCGGTGCTGAACACAAGCCAAAAGGGAGCACTCGAAATTGGTATAGGCCGTCTGGAGTGACAAAGGCTGTTTTCTCACGGTCTCGCTGATCTACCTCGATTAGCCAATACCCGCTTTTGAGATCGAGAGAAGTGAAATAATGGGCATGACGAAGTCTATCCAGTGAATCTTCGATACGTGGCAGCGGATACACATCCTTTTTCGTTACGTTGTTAAGCTTTCGGTAGTCGACGCAGAAGCGTAGCGACCCGTCCTTCTTTTTGACAAGTACGACTGGAGATGACCACGGGCTGTTAGATGGTTCAATAACGCCATCGTCAAGCATCTCGGTGACTTGCGCACATATCGCTTCACGTTCTTTGGCCGACACGCGGTAGGCGTTCTGGTATATCGGACGTGCGTCCTCGTACGTGATGATCCTCTGTTGAGTGATGGACGTCTGGCGGATCTTTGATCAAGTTGCGAAACAACACCTGAACTCGAACAAGAGCGCTCGTAGCGCAGTCTGGTTAACGGTGGACAGATCAGGGTTGATGTCAATATTACTCATTGACGTGTCGGCGGTATCCACTATTTCCGACGTGAGACAGTTGGTGACGTTTGCTACTTCGTGGGCAAACGCTATCGAAGTGCCAAGGAAAAGATGTCGATGCTCGTTGCTAAAGTTGGTTACGAGCAATTCAGATCGTCCATCACGAAGGTGTATTACACTTATAGCAACACAAATGCCTTGCTGCAGGAGGTGTTCTAAATTTCTCTGAGCCACCACATCGCCATCGCCCAAACCACAGCATGTTACGTTGACTAGAACACTTGTTCGTGGAGGAAGCGTCACACTCTGTTCAGAAATACGGAGTACGTCGACACGCCTTCCACCATCCTGCACGTTGATTGCTCGCTGGGCTGAGAACGTGACGCGGCGCTCTTGCAGATCAGTGATAGCTCCATTTTCTTGTAGAAAGTCAACTCTCAGAATGACGTCACGGGAACATTCGCGTAGAACAAGGCAGCTTGCTACGAATGTGCACCCTTGAATCTGTACTCTAGTTGTGCAGGCACCCAGTGGAATAACGACGTGGCCACCAGCTGTCCGAATCTGCGAGTTATGCCACGGCGTGATGACTATCTTCAGCTGCGTTGTCAGTTTTCCGCTCAGTACGGAATAGTCTGCGCCGGTGTCCACTAACGCATTAACTGCACAACCATGAATTGTCATGCTATGTCGAGTGAAAGTCGGCCATCCTTTGCAGCAGTATGTGATGTCGGACCGGTTTCTGTACAGTTCTGCGTCAATAGGAGGTTTTCAGCGCTTCGACATTCAGCGACCCCGCCCCCAGAGGTCGCTTGGGCTAGTTTTCCCGGCGGGGGCTGGGAGACTGTGTGGTAGAATACCGCTGGGGCGTTGATGAAAATCGCCTCGGTGATGGCGAGCATGACTGGCGCCCGGCAGATTGGTGATGCATGCTGCTGGGAGAGGTAGTTTTCGATGTCGCGCGGTCTCTGGCCGTAACGGGGTGGCGTTGAGTACGCAAAGAAGCCGCGAAGCCCAAGACTACGATATGGGCACTGGCAGTACAAGTGATCAGCTTCTCCACAGTGAAAGCACAGAGGCTGGCGGTCAGGTGTGCGCCAAACATCAGACTTTCGAGGAGACGTGCGCCGATCGTCGATGTACTGAACTGGTTGCACTGAACGATGGGCGACAGAAGCACCAGGGACAAAGGCCAACAGTGGTGGCGTGTACGTGCCTTCGTAGTATGGTATGTGTGGCGCTGACTGTAGTGAAACAGCAGGAACAGGATGGACGAATAATGGCGGCGATGCAGCAGGGCGTTTCAAGGCTTCCGCGTAGGTTGTCTCACGGCGGTATTCAGCAGGAGCTGGCACAGCTGTATCATGAGGCAAGGTGTCCCGGAGGGCCTGGTGCAGCTCATCCTAGATCACGGTTCCAATAGAGTTAACCGTAGGATGAGGTGTTACACCAGCCTTTTGTAACTCTTCACGTACTATATCACGGATGAGTTCACGTAGACAGTCGTTGTTGGTTCTAGTGGCGGTGAAAATGTCGGCAGTAGACAAGCCACTGACTTGCCTGTCGTATTGGTTGGATCGCAGCTGCCGCATTTTTTCCATTGTCACGGCCTCGGACAAGAACTCCGCGACCGTCTTCGGAGGACTTCGCACGAGGCCGGCAAAAAGCTGGTCCTTGACACCGCGCATCAAGTGACGCAACTTCTTGTCCTCCGTCATTCTTGAATCGGCCCGTCGGAAGAGGCGCGTCATGTCTTCGACGAACGTGGTCACAGTTTTGTTTGGCAGCTGGACGCGGGCCAGAATAGCTCGTTCAGCTCGTTCTTGGCGATCAGCACTGGCATAGGTCTGCAGAAGTCTACGAGAGAATTCGGGCCACGTCGTCAGCTGTTCCTCTCGGTTTTGATACCACGTACGTGCCCCGTCTTCGAGACAGAAGTAGACACGACCCAGTTTCGCCACGTCGTCCCACTGATTCAACGTGGCTACGCGCTCGAAATCAGCCAACCAGTCCTCAACGTCCTCGTGCTCCGAGCCATGGCACGTCGCCGGTGCGCGTGGGCTTTCCAACGTGTAGTGGTTCGAAGTCGTGCTTCCCGTGCCGGTTGCCGAGGTTTGCACCGAAGCGCTGGTCATACTTGTCGACATGGCGGGAGCAGTATCGTCAGCTTCCGGAGGCAATCCCCTGATTCGGTGGCTGGTTCGATGTACGGGAGTATTGACTGGCACTGGACTCGTATCGCGGCTTCCTGGGAGGGTCTGCAGCAACCGTGAAACTACCTCCACCAGTTTGTCACGATGAGTCACAAGTACTGGAAGATTTATTAAACCACCAGGTAGCTAGCACTAGGACGATGCTTCAGTCGTGGCTGGCTCTCGAGCAGAGAAGAACCACGCGATCTTCTTTTTTCCTCCAGATTGAGAGCCGCTCTTGCTGTCAACCCACTACGGGCTGGTGGCAATATATATATATGTGTGTGTGTGTGTGTGTCTTGGGGCGAATCCTTCGAACAGTGGGTCATTTTCTCCAGCGCCTCCTAGTGAGTTGCCCTTTTCATAAGAAGAAGAGCAGCTCGTGCAGAGAGTCGACTCCCACATTGACTGTCGCTGTCGTGCATCATCGGCGAGTGTCCGCCAATACACGTCTTAACAATTTGGTGGAGGTTCTATGCTCTTCAAACACCTTCCATCCGCATTCCATGTCCTTGCAGTTTCGATCGCGTACCGTGCCTTCTACCATGCACCAAGACGCTGCTCAGCAAACGCTTCCTCTTGCGCCAACGCCATGTTCCGGTGTCCCCCGCATCTTCGACCCTCCTGTCTTCCCCGGCGTGAATGGCACGGACGTCGAGGACTGGCTTGCCATGTACGAACGCGTGAGCGTCCCCAATCATTGGGACGAGGCAGGTAAACGTGACAACCTGGTTTTCTTTCTCACGGGTGTCGCCGGCATGTGGTACAACAATCACGCGTCCGATTTCCCGACTTGGTCCGCTTTTAAAACCGCCATCATCGACGTGTTCGGCCGTCCTGCCGTTCGTAAGCTGCAAGCCGATCATCGTTTACGTGAACAAGCACAACAGACCAGTGAGTCCTTCACAAGTTACATGGAGGACATCCTTGACTTGTGCAAGAAAGTTGACGCAAACATGTCAGAGGCTGACAAAATCGCGCATGTTCTAAAAGGCATCACCGACGATGGTTTCACCATGCTCCTGGCCAAGAACCCTCGCACTGTGGCAGTGGTCATTAAACTATGCCAAAGTTACGACGACCTGCGGGGGCAGCGCTTAATGACCCGTCGACCGCCATCACTTGACGCTGATATCTCAGCTTTGTCAGCAGTTTCTGACCACAAAAGCTTGCTCGCCGAAATCAAGTCTCTCCTACGTGAGGAAGTTGCCCGCCATGTCTCTGTACTGGCTTCTGCTTTCCCGCAACATGCTCAATAGCCGTCAAGTACACTTCTGCCTCCCCTCCACCGAGCCATTCAGCAGAAAATCGTGGAGGTCCTTCCTGAACACAACCAACCACCTCCTTTATTTGCGCCACTCAGCTACGCCTAAGTTGTCGCCAGGCCGCCCCCACCGATCCACGTGCCCCGAGTGCCACCCATTATGCAGTCATATCAGCAGCCGGCTCGCCCATCGCGTTCTGTGACATGGATGGAACTCGCGAACCGATGGCGCACTTTTTACAATCGCACCATCTGCTTTGCTTGTCGTTGCGTCGGTCACGTGGCACGCTGTTGCAATCATGTGCAGCAACCGCAGGGCGTTTCTAACTTTCCCAGCTTATCGAGCGGCTCTTATGACCAACCACCGCCTATGTCACCATCATCCCGCCCCGCTCCGTTCACCATCTCCGCGACGTCGCTCACGGTCACCGATGCGGCCACGTCCACTAGAGGGCGACCAGGAAAACTAGCCGTCGCAATCCACGAGGCAAGGGCTGCGACGTTGTCGAACTGCGGAAGCCCTTTGGAAAGCCCAACAAACGTGACAGACGTGCTTGTAGATGGTGTCCGTGCATCTTGCCTTGTAGATACTGGAGCCGCCGTATCCGTCATTGACGAAAAATTTTGTCGATTACTGCGCAAAGTGACCACGCCACTTTCCGGGCTTTCCCTTCGTGCAGCCAGTGCCCAAAGCATTCACTCTAGAGCGATGTGCACAGCCCGCCTCATGATTCAGGACGTGATGTATGCCGTCGAATTCCTCATAATTCCTTCATGCTTTCAAGACGTCATCCTATTATGGGATTTTCTCCCCCGCCACGATACCGTCATTCATTGCACAGCAGCCGAAATAGAGCTCACACAATTCTCTTCTTTGACGCCGGCCGACAGTCCACCTGCTGCAAGCAAGGTACTCGTCAGAGACGATACGCAAGTGCCTGCAAACTCATCCGCGGTGGTGTCAGTCTATTGCGCAAGTCTTTCCGATACAGCTGCACTCCTCTCGCCATCTCATCATGTTTTCATCAGAAAAGGCTTGCTTGTTCCTTTCGCGACCGTGCAAGTCAATCACGGCAGCACCACTATTTCTGTTCTGAACTCATCTCCGGACCGTGTTACGTTGGTTCGAGGGGAATGTCTCGGCAGCGTTGATCCCAACGAAGACGCACAAGTAATGGATCAACGCGATGAAACGCACTGCCCAAGTTTCAGTACGTTTAGTGCTGTTTCTACATCTGCTTCATCGCCCGCTGATGTATTCGGTCCCTCCATTCTCAACAACCTTACGGCGGGCCAGCGTTCCTACCTTCTGGCCCCGTTGGAAGAATTCCGCTCTTCTTTTGATGTCGCTCAACATTCTCTCGGCCGCCCTTCCACCGTTACGCATCAAGTCGCCACAGGCGCGCAACCACCACTGCGACAACGTCCATAACGCGTATCTGCCACATAACGCTGTGTAATCAACGAGCAAGCCGACGAAATGCTTCGCCGCAATGTTATTCGACCCTATAACAGCCCCTGAGTGTCTCCTGTCGTTCTCGTGGCGAAGAAAAACGGTTCTGTGCGGTTCTGTGTGGACTACCGACGCCTCATCACGATCACTCGTGAGGACGTGTACCCACTATCGTGGGTATCTGAAGTGATTGACGACCTACAAGGAGCAGAATTCTTTTCATCCTTTGATTTGCGCTCAGGGTACTGGCAAGTACCTATGGTTGAGGACGCTTGTCCGAAGACCGCTTTTGTCACCCTCGACGGCTTGTACGAATTCAACATCATGCCAATTAGGCTCTGCAATACGCTCGCCACCTTTGACCGCATGATGGATACCTTTATGCGTGACCTAAAATGGCACACGTGCCTGTGCTACCTCAATGACGTCGTCGTTTCGCTCCGGACATCTTCACGCATCTTCAACGCCTGCGGCATGTTTTAACGCGTCTGAGTGACGCCAATCTGCAACTCAACCTAAAGAAGTGTCGATTTGCAGCTCGGCAGCTGACAATACTCGGTTTTGCTGTGTCCAAGGACGGAATTCTTACTGATCTAGCCAAGCTTCGGGCCATGACCGAGTTCCCCAAGCCGACATCCATCAAGGAACTGCGCAGTTTCGTTGGACTGTGTACCTACCTTCGGCGCTTCATTCGAAACTTCGCGACTATCATATCGCCGCTAACGAAGCTGCTCGGAAGTAACGGGCCTCTCTATTCGTGGTCATTACAGTGCGACGATGCTTTGACAACGCTTCGTCGTTTGTTTGTTCACGTCGCCTCCCATACACCGCCACTACGACCCTACGGCACTTACAGAGGTACACACGGACGCCAGTGGTGTCGGCCTCAGCGCTGTCCTTGCGCAGCGCAAACCAGGGTTCCCCAAATATGTCGCGACATATGCAAGCCGTACGCTTACAAAAGCTGTGACTAATTACATCATTATAGAGAAAGAATGTCTGGCAATTGTGTGGGCCCTTACAAAGTTCCGACCTTATTTGCATGGTCACCCATTTGATGTCGTCACTGACCATCGCGCACTATGCTGATTGTCGTCATCGAAAGATCCCTCAGGCCGCCTCGCCCGGTGGGCATTTCGCCTGTAAGACTACGACATCCGCGTGCTGTACACCGTAACAGAAGGCAACATGCTGACGCCGACGCCCTGTAGCGCTCTCCCTTGCCTGACGACAATGACCACAACTCAGCGTCTCACCTTGCCATTTCTTTCATTAGCATTCATACCATTGGTACTGAACAAAGTAAGGATCAATAAATTGCCTCACTGATAGACTTCCTGACTGATCCATCCGCTCCCTTCATTCGCACGTAGCGTTGTCAAGTCTACCATTTCGCTGTTCGCGACGACCTCCTCCACCGACGCAATTACAACGGTGACGACCACCAGTGGCTACTACTCAGACGCCGCAGTCTGCTCTCTGACATGTGCGAATTCTATCATTATGATCCGCAATGAACGCACTCTGGGGTATCGAAGACTTACCACCACATTTGCCAACGGTACTTTTCGCGTGGCATGTACCGCTACGTGCAGGAATTCGTTCGCTCCTGCATAGATTGTCAGCACCGCAAAACGTCAACGCACCAGTCACTGGTAGGTCTGAAACCTCCACCTTGCCTTGCTAGGTCGTTTGGGTGCGTTGGCATCGATTTGTATAGGCCACTTTCACTAACGTCAGCTGGTAACCACTGGGCCATTGTCGCTGTGGACCACCTCACGCGATACGCCGAAACTGCCGTTCTCCCCGCGGCTACAGCGAGTGATGTGGTCTCCTTTTTGCTCCAACGATTCATGCTGCGACACGGTCCACCCTAGGAACTGCTCAGTGATCGAGGCCGCGTCTTCCTGTCTCAAGTCGCCGAAGCCATTCTCAAAAAGTGCAACATTGTTCACCGCAAAAGCGCTGCTTACCACCCGCAGACGAATGGCTTCACCGAACGCTTCAACCGTACGCTCGGCGACATGATCTCCAAGTACGTCGCCACCAATCACACAAATTGGGATGCCGTTCTACCCTTTGTTACCTACGCATATAATACCGCCCCTAAGAGCACTACTGGCTTTTCACCTTTTTTTATTATATGAAAGGCACCCGTCGCACACCATCGACACGTTACTTCCGTACAAGCCAGATCCGTCCAAGTGGGCGCCTATTTGTGCTACATCCAAGCTTGCAGAAGAGTGTCGAGAGCTAGCAAAGACTTTTACTGAGCATGATCAAGAGCGGCAAAATAACATTCACGCTGACGCCAGCACTACTGCGCCCACGTTCCTCCCTGGAGCACTCATCTTGCTATCAATCCCTACCACTGAAACTGGCCTATATTCAAAACTATTGCCCTAATACAAAGGCCCCTACCATGTCGTCAAACGCACTTACCCTGTAAACTACTTGATTGAACCCATCCAACTATCTTCGGACATGCGCCGTCGAGGGCGCAACATTGTCAACTTGGAGCGCCTCGGGGTCTACCATGATTTGCTCATAGTAACCAGCTGCTAGGTCGCCAGGCGGCTCCCTTTTCGTACCCGGGGTAGTTGTGTCGAAGCCTTTGAACAGTGGGTCGTTTTCGCCAGCGTCTTCTAGTGGGTCGCCCTTTTCGTAAGAAGAAGAGCAGCTCGCAGCTCGTGCAGAGAGTTCACTCCCGCATTCACTGTCACTGTCGTGCGTCATCGCCCAGTGTCTATCTATCTATCTATCTATCTATCTATCTATCTATTGTCGCGGTTCAACGTAAGCAGTGCACCGAGACGTTGAGTCCAAGAAACGACGGCGTGTGTTTTTTATGCAGGAGCCAAGAGCAGGCGAGCAAAAACAAAAGCACGTCGTCTTCTTCAGTCCCCCTTTTTACGAGACTGTTGGCGCGCACATCGTCTTCGTTCTTTGTTTCGTGCGCGGCATTTGCCTCCCCTTAAAAGAGCATCGCCCCGATGCTATAGCTGAGACAGTAATTTGCGCAAGAAGTCACTTTGTAGAAGCGACGGTGCCTCGCAGAGTCACTCGCTGACGTATGGCTTAATGCTCACTACGTGCACAAGCTCAGGTCGGTGCTGGCGACGCCTTGAACAGTTTGGGCTATCCGGGACGACTTCATAGGTAACGTCACTTAGTCGTCGCAGCACTCGATGAGGTCCGAAGTACCTTCTGAGCAATTTTTCGGATAGTCCCCGTCTTCGTACAGGCGTCCACACCCATACCCTGTCCCGGGTTTCGTACGTTACAGGTGTATGACGTTGGTTACAGCGGCCTGCGTCGTACTCTTGCTGTTCGTATATTCGCAGACGTGCGAGCTGCCTGGCTTCCTCTGCGCGTTGAGTAAACGCGTCAGCACTCGTTTCGTTGTCATCGCATTCGTGTGGCAGCATCGCGTCTAACATCGTTCTTACTTCTCGTCCGTAAACAAGGCTGAATGGGGTCATCCGTGTGGTTTCTTGTTTCGCAGTATTGTATGCGAACGTTATGTAAGGGAGAATATCGTCCCAGTTTTTGTGTTCGAAGTCCACATACATTGAAAGCATGTCTTCCAGAGTTTTGTTAAGTCGCTCGGTCAACCCGTTGGTTTGTGGATGGTAAGTTGTCGACTTGCGATGAATAGTACCACTGAGCACCAACACATGATCTAAAAGCGCGGCCGTGAATGCGGTTCCGCGATCTGTTATAACGATCGATGGCGCACCGTGTCTAAGCACAATGTTCTCTATCAAGAACCGGGCTACCTTCTCTGCTGTGCCTCTCTGGATGGCTTTTGTCTCGGCGTAGCGAGTAAGGTAGTCGGTTGCCACTATAACCCAACGGTTGCCAACACTAGAGGTGGGAAGTGGGCCTAAAAGGTCCATTCCGATCTGGTCAAACGGCGTTGTCGGGATCTGGACAGGGTGTAGCAAACCGGCTCGTTTCGTTGGAGGTGACTTGCGCCGCTGGCAATCGAGGCAGGTCCGAACATGATGCTTTACGGTAGCGGTGAGTTTAGGCCAGTAATATCTCCCTCGAACTCTGCTCAGTGTGCGCGTGTAGCCTGAATGTCCAGATGTTACCTCGTTGTGGCACGCTTGCAACACCTCAGAACGAAGAGTGGTAGGGACGACAAGCAGGTAGGTGCACCCGTCTGACGAGAAGTTCATTTTGTAAAGGACATTGTTTCGCAGACAGAACGACGATAGTCCTCTTGTAAAGGCTTTGGGTGCATTCTGGCTTCGTCCTTCTAAATAATTAATCAAGCCAAGTAGCTCAGGATCGTCATGCTGGTGATCTGCGATGGTTGACGTGTCGAGGATTCCGAGGAACGCTGTCTCTTCATCAAAAGCAGCAGCTGACTCTATTGGTGATCGAGATAGGCAGTCGGCGTCCGTGTGTCGTTTTCCCGACTTATACGCCACCGTTATATCAAACTCCTGTAGTCTAAGGCTCCAGCGTGCCAATCGCCCGGAAGGATCTTTCAGACTTGTTAACCAACACAACGAATGGTGGTCACTGATAACCTTGAATGGGCGGCCGTAAAGGTATGGGCGAAATTTCATAACTGCCCACACCACGGCAAGGCATTCTTTTTCAGTGGTCGAGTAATTTGCGTCTGCACGTGACAGAGTTCTGCTTGCGTAAGCAATCACTCTTTCCTCGTCATCCTGGCGCTGTACAAGCACAGCTCCGAGGCCAACATTGCTGGCGTCAGTATGGAGCACTGTAGGGGCCGTGTCATCAAAATGGGCAAGCACGGGGGTCGTCTGTAGACGTTGCCGCCTGTCATTGAAAGCATCTTCTTGTTCGTCGCCCCAAACAAATGCAACGTCATCCCTCGTGAGACGAGTTAAAGGTGACGCAATGCGCGCAAAATCTGGAATAAATCGCCGATAATATGCACGGAGACCCAGAAAACGCCTACTGCCTTTTTATCTGATGGTGTTGGAAACTGTGCGACGGCGGCAACTTTTTCGGAGTCTGAATGAACTCCTGCGTAACTGACGACATGGCCAAGAAACTGCAGTTCCTCAAAGCAGAAGTGACATTTCTCCGGCTTGAGCGTCAGGCCTGCGGCCCGTATGGCCTGCAAGACCATTTGCAATCGTTCAAGGTGTTCGTCAAACGTTGTAGAAAACACAATGACGTCGTCAAGGTATACTAAACAGTTTCTCCATTTAAGGCCAGAGAGAACGGTATCCATGAGACGCTGGAAAGTAGCAGGAGTGGAGCACAAGCCAAATGGTAAAACCTTAAATTCGTACAGTCTGTCTGGCGTCACGAAAGCGGTTTTTTCACGATCCCTGGGGTCTACTTCAATTTGCCAATATCCGCTCTTTAAGTCCATGGAAGAGAAGTAACGTGCGTTTCGAAGCCTGTCAATTGAATCATCTATGCGAGGAAGCGGGTACACGTCCTTTTTTGTGACCTGATTTAGCTTTCGATTGTCCACACAGAAACGCAGGCTGCCGTCCTTCTTTTTCACTAGAACAACAGGTGATGCCCAGGGGCTTTTCGACGGTTTAATGACGTCGTCTTCAAGCATTTTTGTTACCTGCTGTTCTATCGCTTCTCGCTCTTTTGAAGCCACACGGTACGGATTTTGATGGATTGGTCTAGCCGTGTCCTCTGTGATGATTCGGTGCTTGGTCAAGGACGTCCGGCCAACTTTCGAGGTCGACGCAAAACAGTCGTGGAAGTCGTCTAGCAGCACAAGCAGGCGTTCCTGCTGTTGCTGAGTTAAAGTAGGGCTGACGTCAAGGTTAGGTGCTAGGTCACGTGGGTCTTGTGCAGGTGTTGCTTCGAGTGCTGAAAAGCAGTCATGAACATCTGCGATCTCGTCGAAATGTGCCAACGTTGTGCCTTTTGGAAGGTGCCGTCGCTCGGAGGTGAAATTGGTCAACAGCAAGTTCGTTCGGCCGTCGGTGACATTGACTATTCCTCGTGCTACGGAAATCCCGTGAGTGAAAAGCAGCGAGGTTAGTTGGTCGGCGACTCCTTCACCGTCGAACGGTACGTCACATGCTACTGAAATGAGGATACACGATCGAGGCGGCACGACTATATTGTGGTCTTTGAGACGAAAGGATTTGTGCTCTGGTGATGTATGATCAGTCAGACGAGCACTCTCGTAAAATGAAACCACGCGGTCCGGGATGTTGATTATTGCGCCATGCTCCCTGAGAAAGTCCATTCTTATAATTAAATCTTTTGCAGCACTCTGGGAGAACAATGAAAGTCGCGACGAAAGAAGAATCTCCTATGCTGATTCTTGCTGTGCATCTTTCTGTGGGTAGCAGCAATTGACCACCCGCTGTTCTTATATGTGGTCCTGTCCATGGCGTTCTTACTTTTCTAAGATGATGAGCCAGCTTGCGACTTATTATGGAAAAATCAGCACCCGTATCGACTAAGGCCGTCACTTGCTCTCCGTCAATAATTACATTGAGGTCGGCGCTCACCATTTCGTCGTTGTTAATATTCGTTGGCGTCAAGTCGTTCTCTCGCGGCAGTACTGGGGGCTTTTTATCGTCTTGTGGTCGGGCTGCGACCTTACCCCGAGAGGTCGCCGCCTTTAGTTTCCCCGGTAAGGGCTGGGTGACCTTGTTGCCCGAAGGTCAGCAAAAGTACGTCGATTCGGTGATGATGTCTGAGCAGGGGATGGAGAGCGTGACCTGTGGGCGGAATTGGCCTGGCGATGAGGAGGCCACTCGTGATAGGGAGACCACGTTGTTGAAGGTCCTCGAAAACCAGGGTCGTCATGGCGAACAATGTAGTCGGCGTTGGCACGGTGACCGTCGTACCCTGGCCGAGATGGGCGAAGCGATGTGTCGCGGTACCAACAATAGCGAGCTATATGGCCGGCCCCACCACAGTTGAAGCAGAGAGGGCGCCGATCGACGGTGCACCAAGCGTCCGTTCTGCGAAATTGTGGGCGTCTTATGTCCTCTCGTGGTTGTGAGTAAGGCGCGGCAAGTGGTGACTGGTGGCATGGAGACATCGGAGACATGGGCTGACGTCTGAAAGCCTCCTGCAATGGTTGCGACGAAGGTGCGGCTGTAGGTGGCTGGTAGTATGATGTAATGGGCTGGACGGGTGGTGGTCGGCGGACAGCGTCGGCGTAACTCAGTTGGCGCTGATCGCGATCGAGATCAGCTGCTGAAAAAGCGTGCCTAAGTTCGTCACGAACGACTGCGGCAACGGCGGTCGCTGGTGTATCTACTGGAGGATTCCAAAGCTTCTGCATTTCTTCGCGGACAATATCTCTGATAAGGTCACGTAGGGAACCCTGATTGTCCAGAGTCACTGAAGCGGCGTTGATTGGGGCGGTAGTGGACGAGCGATCATATTGCTTCGATCTTTGGTGCAGAGCACGCTCAATGGCAGTGGCTTCTTTTATAAAATCGGCCACGGTAGTTGGGGCATTGCGCACAAGTCCAGCGAACAGTTGTTCTTTCACGCCACGCATAAGGTAGCGCAACTTCTTCTCCTCGGACATGTTGGGATCAGCCCGACGACAGAGGCGCGTCACGTCTTCAGCAAACATTGCCACAGTTTCGTTAGGTTTTTGAAGCCTTAACTCGAGCAACTGCTGAGCCCGCTCACGACGGTCGACGCTAGCAAAGGTGTCAATCAGCTGCTGACGAAAGTCATCCCATGTGGATATACGGCCTTCTCGATTCTCAAGCCACGTGTGAGCGCCGTCATCGAGAGTGAAATACGTGCGGGCGAGCTTCTGTTGAGCATTCCACTGGTTGATGTCGGCAACGCGTTCGTAATGCTCAAGCCAATCTTCAACATCTTCGTGTGGGGCACCACTGAAGCGATCAGGCACAAGTGGCTGAAGAAGGGTTACCTGCGTTGGATTGGAATCGGGGCTGCCTTGTATCCCTTGGACCAACTGTGGCTGGCTAGCGGAGGCCATTGGTAGAGGTACATAATGCCTGGTAGAATGTTCGTCGAAGGAGGTCAGCTCAGGAGATAGGCCTAGCAACCGCCGACTGAAGCGGTGCACAGGTGTCGTAACAGATGGCTGCGTGTCGGGACTTGATGAACGGCTCCCAGATGGGGTGTTGAGCATGGGCAGGCTTGCAACCCAGCGCCTCCACCAGTGTCGCGGTTCAACGTAAGCAGTGCACCGAGACGTTGAGTCCAAGAACCGACGGCGTGTGTTTTTTATGCAGGAGCGAAGAGCAGGCGAGCAAAAACAAAAGCACGTCGTCTTCTTCAGTCCCCCTTTTTACGAGACTGTTGGCGCGCACATCGTCTTCGTTCTTTGTTTCGTGCGCGGCAATATATATATATATATATATATATATATATATATATATTTATAGATAGACACTAGACGAGCAATGCAATCTACTTGCTCCAACGCTCATTGTGTGACCTTGTGACCTCCAATATATTGGTCAAACGGAGACAGCTTTCCGGTTGCGCTTCAATAATCACAGGTCACACGTCAGGTGCCTGCCTATCCTACCCCTGTCCAAACACCTCGCTACCCCTGGCCACTCTTTCGACAACATAACTGCCACAATACTCGAATCTGGTTTTAAATCGCACTACGAAAGGGAAGTTCGTGAATCTTTTCTTATTCATAAATGTGACGCCATAGCGTCTGGAATAAACGAGAACCCAGGGAGGCTTACGTTTTTACCGGCAAAACAGATAAATCAACCGCCGTAGCCCACATACACGTTCGTTCACTGCCGTGATTACGTTGCGGTGTCATTGGTGACACATTAGTTAGTTGACCAGAACGCATGCACACTCTGTTACCACATTTGTGACATCAATGGTGATATTATGCTCATGTATATTTCATTGACAATGAACGTAACTTACCATGGCTTTGCCTTTTTTTGTTCATTCACAAATGTTGCGATATCACAAGTGTCCATCATATTATTTGTATCTATGTTTTCAAGTCACCTTGCCCTACCATATTCTGTATAGCGCGCTGCTGCTCCGCTATCAACAAAATGCTGCGCATGTCTTAATATCTTTTTGTTAACATGTATGTCAATATTGCTAAGAGTGATTATTCACAATTGGGGGCCCCCATGCTATGTCCTTAAGAAGTGCGTGTTAGTGTAATATGCACGTATGCCCTGACGAAAGCCGGTCCCCGGCCGTAACGTTGGCAATAAAGCATCGTTTTTCGTTTGCTCGTTAGCTTCTTCTGGTGACTTATAACTCGACCGGAATCCAGAAAGACTTTCACGAAATATATATATATATATATATATATATATATATATATATATATATATATACTCTGTGTTTTCTCTCTACTTCCATTGCATTATATTCCAATTCCAACATTTTGACATATTTTGGTCCGGTAAACTTGATCGATTAGTGTCCAGAAGAGTTGGCTTTCTTTTTTATGCCAAGCCGACTTATTGTACCTTGTTGAATGAGACTTTGTATGTGATAGCAGGCACCGACGCCCGTATTATGTTAAGCTTGTCACATCGTCCGGACTTGTAGAGTAAGGCACTGGAAACGGCGTGTATGAAGTTTTTTCAGGTTGTTTTCTAGACAAACTGGTGCCAATAAACACAAACAGCATGACAAAAGCGGTAAGTGCTGACACTGATCGTAAAACCACTCCCTTCTCACACTTACTTCTTGTCGTAAAGTTTACGCCCTCTTTGGCACTCGTAAAAGAAATGAAGACGTGCTATAACAAACTACAACTTTTCTTGATATCGGAGTACAGGTTCTAAGCTACAAATTTTACTGCAGTTGCAGCGCTTTGTAACTAAGCGTGATTTTTACATGTTGCATTAAGCGTATGCGCACATGTACTATTTCAATATTGTCACGGCGTCGTGACGTGGCCGAAGACAGGAGACTTCGTGTTGGGATTTAACTGTTTATTTGGGCGAACCTGTGCCCGGTAAACGAAAAGTCCAATTACAGCAGCAGTCTTGCACAGATAGCAGTCTCGGACTGATAGCGGCGAACGGAGCGTCGGCCTTCGATCAACAACCGACGAGCGGCGAAGTGCGTCGGCATTTATACTCTTGCCGTCGAATGTTCTAGCGTTATCGCTGGCGGTGGCGTAGGTTCCAGAACAATCTGTACCGTTCGCACAGTGGGCGTGATCTTATCGAAATGATCTACTACAGTCCGGAACCTTCTCGAAAACTGCAGGCGCGGTTTGCGCTGAGAATCGTGTGGTGTTTTGGGACGATAACAAAAACTTGCGAAATGGAACGTGGCATTGCCCCCTCTGAAAAAAGGCATCATCCCGATGCTTTAACTAAAGACGAAGGTACAATAATAATGCAAGAGAGTGCAATGAATAAATTACGATACAACAATATTGCAAAAAAACACTGTTTCAGTTTGTTAACGCGCTTGAAACGGCTTGAGGCACGCGACATGGACGACTTCAGGTCGCGATCGGCGTCGTTGAGAGATCGTGTTGCCGTCGGGGACAACCTCGTAATCAAGTGGGCCGAAACGTCGAACCACCCTGTACGATCGGAAGTACCATCGCTGAAGCTTTTCTCTTAGTCCACGTCGGCGTATCGGCGTCCACACCCAAACACGTTCACCGGGCTGGTATTCCACGAAGCGCCGTCAAAGTTTGTAACGGTGGCTGTCGGTCGTCTGTTGATTCTTGATACGGAGACGCGCAAGTTGTCGGGATTCTTCGGCGCGTTGAAGGTACTCGCTCACATCGAGGTTTTCTTCGTCGGTGACATTGAGTAACATGGCATCGAGCGTTGTTGCCGGGCTCCTTCCGTAGACCAATTTGTATGGAGATATCTGCGTCGTCTCCTGCACCACCGTGTTGTATGCGAAGGTCACATACAGAAGAATGGCGTCCCACGTCGTGTGTTCGACATCGACGTACATTGACAGCATGTCGGCGATCGTCTTATTAGGCCGCTCGGTGAGGCCGTTGGTCTGTGGGTGGTACGCTGTCGTCCGGCGGTGGTTTGTTTGGCTGTATGCCAAGATCGCTTAAGTTAAGTCGGCAGTAAATGCCGTTCCTCTGTCGGTGATAAGGACCTCCGGGGCGCCGTGACGAAGGACGATATTTTCGACGAAGGAATTAGCTACCTCGGATGCACGGCCTTTTGGCAGGGCTTTTGTCTCGGCGTAGCGGGTGAGGTAGTCGGTAGCTACCACGATCCATTTGTTTCCAAAAGCCGACGTCGGGAACGGCCCCAGTGGGTCCATACGAATCTGCTTGAAAGGTCGGCAAGGTGAATCAATTGGCTGCAGAAGTCCCGCTGGCCTTGTTGGCTGTGTCTTGCGTCGCTGACAGTCCCGGCATGTCCTCACATAACGAGTGACGTCGGTGGTAAGACGTGGCCAGTAGTACCTTTCTTGTATCTTCGCGAGCGTGCGAGAAACACCGAGGTGCCCTGCCGTCGGATCGTCGTACAGGGTCTGCAGGAGTTCTGGTCGCAGAGCTGAAAGCACCACAAGGAGGTACTTAGCTGGAAGCGGTGAAAAGTTTTTCTTTTGTAGAAGACCGTTTCGTAGAGAGAACGACGCAAGTGCGCGCTTGAATACCTTCGGGACTTCGGCGGTCCTGCCTTCGAGGTATTCTATTAGGGCCTTAAGTTCCGGGTCGGCCCGCTGTCGTTCAGCGAAGTCGTCGCTAGTTATCGTTCCCAAGATGTAGTCGTCATCCGGGTCGTCGGGTAGCGGTTGGTCGACCGGCGCACGAGAGAGACAGTCGGCGTCGGAGTGTTTTTTGCCGGACTTGTAAATGACAGTAATGTCATATTCTTGAAGTCTCAGGCTCCATCGTGCGAGGCGACCTGAAGTGTCCTTCAAGGTGGCTAGCCTAGCCACATGTAGTTTCACGAAAAGGTGCCAGCATGCATCTTTCTTACTTATAATATAACTTTTCCGCCTTTTGTTTAGAACGTTCTAAAAACTTTTCGGCTTCATCTCAACTGAAATGCAAGAGCCACAATGTACCAATTACAAGCTTAGTTACAAAAAAAGAAGTTGCGCCTGCCACTTCCCGAATTAGATGTAGCCACCTTGGACTCCGTGACCTTTACGGTCCCTTCGTCAACCAGAGCCCGCCTCCCTCCACTAACGAGCAAGCCTATAGCACTGAAGATTCACTGAAAGGTGAACTCATCGTATGTTATTGGCTCACAAGACACTGTAGTATGCTTGGAAATGACCACGCTGACACATCCGCTAATATTCACACCAAAACTGCCGATTAGTATTCATTGCACTTTGGTACGCTGATGCTGCTGCGCTCATTATTCGATGCGCTTGCATTGCTACTGTTGGACTTCTGTTGCTAGTAGTGCTTCTGTATGACATTCTCACCATGTGCTTAGAGACATCCACTGTCACAGCACTGATACATCTGCTTTCTGTGTCACCCCGACGAGAACGAACGACGTTCTACAATTTATGGCTCGGCACCACATTTTCATTTTTATGTGCGTTAGTTGTTAGAACAATCTCTAGATAGTGCCACGTCCCACAACTGAACGTTTGCGCTCCCTATACAGCCGAGAGTTGACGGTACGAATGTTCACTGCCTAAGGTAAGCAATCATTGTTTATGCTTTGTGTGAGGTCTAATGAATGTCATTTTGTGACTTGGGCTATGAGAAACGGCGTAGAGGAGCACTCCGAACAATTGAAACCAGCTGCCATTCTTTAACGAACGCAGAAACCCCGCAGTACACGTGCCCACAGCATTTCAGCTTCGGCCTAATGCGACCATGACGCTCGTGATCCAACCAACATCTATCAAGTCAGCACCCAGCACTGTAACCACTTGACCACCACAGTGACTGTAAACAAGAAATCGCTACTATATAGTATGGCGAAAAGTTCCAGAGAAGTTGGCTCATCGCCATACTGACGTGTACGATGTATACAGGCCTTCATGATAATCTAGTAGCACTGCCTGCTACCGTTCTGTGTACGCGGTTGTTTTGTGCTCTTCTCTTATGCCATCAATTCGCTACTTTCCTCTCCTTATCTTACTATTCCAGCATTCCATAACACTGTGAATGTTATCCAACCGGAGATATCACCGGTCAACGTCTGCGCAATAATGCATGTGTGCTCAGTTTAACGAATGGATAGGAAAGGCTGAGTTATCGCAAAGCTTAGCTGCTTATTCGTAGCGACTAAACTGCATCTGGTTCGGCTTCCGAGGGCAACCCCTTTCTCGTGTCCCAAGTTTTTTTCTATTACTACAGTGGTGACTAAATAGTATAGTACTCACGCGAATCTGGCTGTCGGCAATCACAGCCAATGGGATAGAGCAATTGTTTAGTTTCTCCGGAAGTGAAAGCGAACAGCGACTCAGTGACATCAACAACTGAAAAATATTAAGAATCAGACTGACTACATGCGGTGCCTTGGCAGCCAGCAGACCACAACATGCTGCTTGGATGTGTAGAGTGTGCACAAAAGTCAGTAAAGCTAGAGTAGAACGGTGTTTTTGTGTTTCTTAGGAGGTTTTCGAGATTTCACCACACTTCAGGAGACTGTGTATATAACTGCCTTTTGTAGTTTTATTGGTTTGATGTGTTTTACGACCACCGGTTTTGTATAGGCTTCTCTTGTGAAAGTTCTTGTATCAGGATGGAGAACGGCGGGTGCCGTTGCATAGAATTGAAGTCATCCTAGAGGTATGCAGCATGGCACCATACACGCCTGATCAAAGCGTGTATGCTAGAGCCAGGCGCCGTTCATGATTCAACGGAAAAAAGAAGCGTTTAGCTTTTCATTTTTTTACCAGGAACATTATCGATGCTGCTCTAGTAATTTATTTTATGTGCGAGACAAACTTTTGAATTATGGTAGTGCAACGGCTTACGAAGTGAGCGCGTGGTATGTAAACGCCGCCACAGCAGTAGTCGAAGAGTTCATGCTATGACGTCATGCAAGCCTCCCATCAGGCGGCCTCACCTTAACTTCTAGGGGCTAGCTGTGTCCATTGAAAAATGAAATGTGAATGAGCATGCAAACACATTCACACGCTGTTTCGAGAGGCGTACGGGTTTCGCTGTTTCCAAAAATACTGCGGGCAGGACGCGATAATTTTCGCATATGTAAATTTTCTTCCATACCATGTACTTCCCTCTATCTCACCCTATATTCAAAATAAAAAAGTAATGTTGCAAAGACAGCATAATCAGTAGAATCATAATCAGTGAAACATAGTCATGAACAACAAATAACGGTCAGGTGTGGTATTACGCGCTAAAACAAGTGTTAAGTTGCTGTATAAATATTCACAGTTAATTATATAACTTACTGCACGCCTCAAAAGATAGTCTTCACTTAAGACCACAAATAGAAATACGCCACTTTTTTCGTTCGTCAAAGGCGGTGCACCCACTGCTCAGCTTCTGAGTAACCTAACCAAGTTCTGTCGTATTCACCTAGCTGCATTGTGGATCGCGCTTCTCACTCCATTTACATTTTAAACACCGACACAACGCGCGCATTAAAATCTGCGTCAAGCGATTACCTTAAAAGCAGCCCCCATTATCGTAATAAAAGTTCGAAGTATCGAATTTCAAAGCTCGTGCTTAAGAGCATCGATGGGCGCAGAGGTGCTATGCAAACTGGCCCGAGCTTCTCGGGTAGACGAGTTTCCCCGAGCTCACTTTACGGCGGCCATGGCATCAATACAGTGCGGAGCGTGTCATTGCAGCGCTGATCAAATTGGCTACAAGAAGACGCATGGCGACATAAACGCATGTTGAACATTTGCGGTGCTGCTGGCCCGCAGGTTGCGGTATTGAATCCCGGCTGCGGCGGCTGCGGAAATGTTGTAGGCCCGTGTGCCCAGATTTTGGTTTGTGTTAAAGAACCCTAGGTGGTCAAAATTTCCGGAGCCCTCCACTACGGTATCTCTCATATTCATGTGGTGGTTTTAGGACGTTAAACCCCACATATCAATCATCAAGTTTAGTGTCCCGACTTTAGAAGTTTTTTTTTCTGTGTCAGAAGTACCGAATGCCAGTAATCTATTCAAGGCATGCCGTCAGAGCAGGTACCTTAAACAATACTAACTGATGCTAACAACTACTCTAAACGAAGTTAATTTGTCGATGACAAGTTGTTTAAAAATGTTAATCCTTTATACTAGCAGTCAAACCTAGATTGCGCCATCTAACACGCGAAAAACAAAAGCTACAACATGTGGAGTTGGGCAGCAAGTGGTATTTATGGGCTAATATGAGCGCTTGTGTTTCATCTACAAAGAAGACCGCTTTGAAGGCTGAGCAATGTCAATCAATCAATCTATTAAATAACTTTATTTTCACCAAAAAAGCAAACATTTTTGGTGAAAAAAATTGGCTTGTAAAAACAAAACTGTCCAATGGCAGATTGACAAAGCCCCAGCCACTCATCGACGGTGAAACGAGAGGGTACAGCATTTGATCTCAGAAAATAAAAAAAAGGTGCTAAACACTTCAAGTATACGTCACAATGTACAATGCACAAACGAATAAAAATATGCACGCACGTATGATAGACATAGGCATATACGCATAATATATGAATAATGAAAGAAAAACAACTTGCAAAACACGTGTATGTTTCATTGTTACAAAAAGCAAGTTTGAATAGCTACGTGAACAGCCCTCTAATTTATTTTTTGTGTAATAAAACATCTGTTCCTTGCATTTCAAAATAATTTAATGTTGCTGGGACACTGTGTCGGATGCGTTGCGTACAATAGCGCGTGCGTGAGAATGGAACGTGCCAAGGTGGTTGATATCGGACGTGATAAGTAACTTCGTTTTGTTTAAGGCTCGCGAGTTGAAGATATGTGTCTGATTTCTCGAGTGCTGCCTTTTTGTAGCAGCAGAGTAATTTGAAAGCGCAAAGATCTGATATTTTAACGATTTCATACTGTTTGAAAAGAGGGGTGGTGTGTTCCAGGTAGGGAGCATTTGAAATAATTTGAAACATTTTCTTTTGTAACACGCTCAGCTTTGACATGTTCATGGTTGTAGTTTTATCTCACATCAGGAACAGGAAGCAGTAACTTAGATGAGAATTAAAAAGTGCATCATAAAGTAACCTTTTTATTGCATCTGGTAGCATGAGTCGATGACAGTTGATTAGTTCAACACACTTGGCCAATTTCAATGTAACCGCATTTACTTGATTTTTCTATGACATGTGCTCATGGAAGATGACGCCAAGTATTTTAACGCATTTTTCAATACGAACAGTGAATGGACCTAGGACAAGCTCCTCAGGTACTACAGCCAGTGTTCCGCGAGCACGATATACAACATTCTTAGTTTGGCTTCATTTAATACAAGGCTGTTCACCTTGCACCAGTCATTCACCTTCGCGCAGAACATGCTTGCTTCAGCTTGAATGCTACAGAGTTCCTGGCTTTAAAGAATATGTTGCAATCATCAGCGTGAATTATGAACTGACAAGTGGTGTTTAGTTTTATGATATGATTTAGGTAAAAGAGGAAAAGTATTGGTCTTAAAATGCTCCCTTGTCGTACTCCACAAGAGATACGCTTCAGGTGTGATTTCTGAGTGCCTAATTTAGTAAATTGATGTCTACCATGTAGATAATAGCGAAGACGTTGTGATGCAACTCCCCGAAATCTATAGCATGTCATAATTGACACGGTCAAAGGTTTTACTAAAATTGAGATACAACCCAATTGTCAATGTTTTTTATGTTTTTTAATATAAGCTCTCTATGAAGCAAGAGTGCATCCTCTGAGCAGCGATTTTCTCAAAATCAAAACTGATAGATAGTTAAGAAATTGAATCTTCTATTAAAGCTTTCGATGCGGGTGTTAATAAATTTCTCAAGATCTTTCAAAACACTGGCAATTTTCATACTTGACTGAATGTATATACACTCACCAAAGTACATACCAATAATATAGGAAAAATGTGCAAATTGCTTCTACTATTTCGCCAAATGTAAGAGTAACGTCCAGATCGCCAGAGCAACTGCCAAAAATTTTATAAAGCAATGGGGCGTATCTCATGATATTATTAGAGGACAACAGAAAATCAAATAAAACCATAAAATATTGTACAATAATATCCAACATTGTCATTGCTAGTGGAAAATGATTCGTTCAATAAAAATTTGAAATGTGTACAGCTGCTTACAACTTGTAAATAAAGTACAAGAGAAAGGAAGAACAATGATAAGCGCAAACAAAGAAACACAAGGAAAAGTTACAAGGAGCCGCCAAGTACAACTTTCGAAGCTCCCAACGTTACACTTTCGAGCTGTGTGCATGTGAATTTAGACATAATAAAAAGCCTCATGCATTCAGCCAACTTCCGTGAATTATATTCAGTGCTTCCAGGAAGAGGAAAATACATTGACAGTTGGGACAGTTATTAATAAGCACTCCCATTTTACTGAATGAATAAAATTTACTAAATGACCGGGAGTTAACTTTGAGTGAGGAGGAGGGAAGAGGGGATTAACGCCTGTCCCATCCCACTCTCCGTCGATAAAGAGAATGCTTATCTATCATCAAAAACTATGTCAATTACCAATGATGTGTACATGCAGTATACCAAAGGTGCACCAAGAAGAAAAAAGGGGCAGACCAGGGGTGAGGGTCGTTGTTTTGAGGAACGACAACACACGGGTCGCTTTCACCTCATCTCGTGAACGTGCAGTAAGGTAGGAAGATGGGCGAACTAGTAACACAAGCATGGCGACAGTAAAGCCCTAATTTCCGCAAATAGACATCTTTAGCGTTTTGATACTCTCTAGAAAGGATGTGCTTATTGGCAGAACGTACATTGGGAAATCAGCGCGGAAGCTCTTATATTACTTTCCTTGGCTTCTCCGAAGGCGGCTCAAGAATAAAAAATCCATGCAAGTTTGCCTACTCGTTACGCATACAATTTTATTCTTTTTTTGTGATGGTGATACATTGCCGATCTCGTACATTTCTCGACGTTTTCACTCTTGGCCTCTTCTTTTCTCCCGTTCTTGTTTTTCTTCATCCCACCCATTTGTATAATTTTCTCCTTCTTCACGTCGCTGTCTTTTTCTACTTCTACGAGCCAGTGGTGCGGGCGTGGCTGTGTTTCCATACCGTTTCGTAATATCAGCCAGCTGTGCCCAAGTGGAGAGGCGAATTTAATTAGGAAACTTCCCAGGAATCCGCGGGTCGTATCGTCGTTTCTATTTCACTCGTTTATCTTTCCTGCCTCGTCCGCCGGGCTCCCTGTATCTCTCGCCATCCTCTATTTCCAGTTAGCCTCTGCCTCTTCTTTTTTCTTACTCCTCCTTGTAGCAACATTTTCTCTACTCACTCCCTCCCACAGTCCCAGTTCCACCTTTCTTCATCGCCGCTCTTCACGGAGTGCGCGGTTTCGGACAAGCTGCACGCGCAACCAAACCACCACCCTTCAAAAGTCGCCTTCGTTTCCCGTTACCATTGCGATAACTCCCAGAAGATGCAAGCTCCGAGAAAGCAGCTGGAGGAACGTCCTCTGAATCCTCTCCCTCACATTGCCGCCCGAACAAACGATGAGTCCCAGCCGCCAGAGCAAGCCGAACCACTACGCACGTACTTATTCTACACGCATGCGCACACGCACCTTCCAATTGAAATGAAGTCCTAGCTTGTACAAACGTGAATGCAGAGAAAGAAGCTACACGATTTCCAGCTTTTCATGTCTTGTCTGCAGCTTCCTGGATTTGTTTTCTTTGGCTTTTATTTTTGTTCGCTTTTCACTTGTTTTTTATGCCATGAAGGACATGGGGATGTGTTTATTGTTTGAAACCTCTACGCACAGCGCGTTCGCACGAAGCAGCTTTTATTTCCATTCCTGAATATATCTGGCCATGATTCCATCTCCATTTTTCTCTCGTACTAGCTTGATTCGAGAGCCCTCTGAAGTGTCACGGTATTTACCTAATTAAAGGTACCGTTCTGCCGAAGATTGAAACTGGATTTTCTTTCATTACATTACCCTCGATGTGTAAATATAGGCAGCAGAACCTCTTTATTACAAGGTGTATGTAAGAATCGTATCACTCCGATTGTTTCACGTTCCAGACAAAGCCTAATTTGAATAAAGTATAAAAATAAATAAAGGAAGGATAATAGTGGGTAATTAGCACAGCTTCCAGGATCAAATAAAAGTAGGCAAGCACAATCGCGGATGATCAGAATAGATTGCCGCCGCATTAATTAAAAGAACATCACGTGTATAAATATATATATATATATATATATATATATATATATATGCTCTACCACTGAGCTACCACGGTGGCTATACCCTCAGCCACCTTATTGGGTCTATCATCATTATTATCATCAACAGCCTGACTACGTCCACTGCAGAACAAAGGCCTCTCTTATGTTCCGCCAGTTAACCCGGTCCTGTGCTTGCTGCTGCCAATTTATACCTGCAAACTTCTTAATCTCATCTGCTCACCTAACCTTCTGTCTCCCCCTAACTCACTTTACTTCTCTGGGAATCCAGTCAGTTACCCTTAATGAACAGCGGTTATCCTATATACGCGCTACATGCCCGGCCCACATCCATTTTCTCTTCTTGATTTCAGCTATGATATTCTTAACCCCTGTTTGTTCCCTAATCCACTCTGCTCTTTTCTTGTCTCTTATGGTTACACCTACCATTTTTCTTTCCTTTGCTGGCTGAGTCGTCCTCAATTTAAGCTGAACCCTCTTTGTAAGTCTCCAGGTTTCTGCTCCGTAGCTAAATACCAGCAAGATACAGCTGTTATATACCTTCCTCTTGAGGGATAGTGGCAATCTACCTGTCATAATTTGAGAGTGCTTGCCATATCTGCTCCACGCCATTCTTATTCTTCTAGTTACTTCATTCTCGTGGTTTGGCCCCGCGGTTATTACATGCCCTAAGTAGACATAGTCTTTTACAACTTGAAGTGCACTATTACCTATCTCGAAGTGCTGCTCTTTTCCGAGGTTGTTGTACATTACTTTCGTTTTCTGCAGATTAGTTTTAAGACCCATTTTTCTGCTCTCTTTGTATAACTCCGTAATCACGAGCTGCAATTCGTCCTCTAAGTTACTCTGCAATGAAATATCATCGTCGAAGCGCAGGTTACTAAGGTACTCTCCATTTAGTCTTATCCCTAACTGTTCCCATTCTAGGCTTCTGAAAACCTCCTGTAAGCACGCGCTAAATAGCATTGGAGAGATTGTGTCCCCCTGCTTTACACCCTTCTTAATTGGTATTCTGTTGCTTTCTTTATGAAGCACTATGGTAGCAGTTGATCCCCTGTAGATTTCTTCCAGGATGTTCATATACACTTCATCGACGCCCTGATTTTGCAGTGGGTGCATGACGGCTGATATTTCTACTGAATCAAACGCCTTCTCGTAATCTATGAAGGCTGAGTATAGTGGTTGGTTATATTCCATATATTGGGTATATATGTGAATTTAAACGTAGGAGTGTCAGTCAGCGCCATCAGTAGCTATGGCGGCGAGTGTGGTACACTCTTAATTATTGATTGATTGATATGTGGGGTTTAACGTCCCAAAACCACTCTATGATTATGAGAGACGCCGTAGTGGAGGGCTCCGGAAATTTAGACCACCTGGGGTTCTTTAACGTGCACCCAAATCTGAGTACACGGGCCTACAACATTTCCGCCTCCATCGGAATTGCAGCCGCCGCAGCCGGGATTCGAACCCGCGCCCTGCGGGTCAGCAGCCGAGTACCTTAGCCACTAGACCACCGCGGCGGGGCACACTCTTAATGGGCCTGTTTGGCATCACGTAGCACATGAACTTATTACGAGATGGCAGCTGACCAATAGTTCCTCATATACAACCTAAAGGCCCAAAGTGTGCCAGTGCGATAGTCTCGTTAATGAATATGGAAAGAAATGTATACTTAAGCACTCGTTTTTTTTCGTGTTTGACATAATATGAATGAGATATAATAGATCATGACGGTTTTGACTGGTGGGCCAGTCCATGTGAGGGTTTGCAAACATGTGATCGGAACGTCATGATGATGAACACGGCAAAAATTAACCGAGAGTGACCATTTAACTGCTATCGCAATAGAAGAACACGAAACAAAAAAAAAACCGCCAGGCCAGCACAGATGACAGCAGAGTCACAGTGAAAGCTGAAAGAGCAGCCTTTCAGAGCCTTTTCTAAACGCTCTTTGGGAAACTGCTACAGCCACACTTGCTGGGTACCTAATACGCCATGAATATTCATAATCTTTGATGATGATGATGATCCTTGTTACTCTGGCACACATCTATAAAAGGGGATCGGCCAAAAACCAGGCGGCAGGATCTTTTAAGTAAATGGCTTATGGTTTGTAGAAGGACGGCATTCACTATGCTAACCTTCGTCATTCTTCCAAGAAGCGTGGTTTTGGGACGTTAAACCCCACAAATCAATCAATCATCCAAGAAGCGTGGTGTTCGCTACGCACTTGCAAAGAATTCTTTGCAAAATTTTTATGCTGTGGCTGATGACAATGAAGATTTAGGCCTGAACGGCGTGGCTGACTGGCAGAATACTGGTATGGTATGAAGAGGACCCGGGTTCAAACCATGCTGCGTTTTTGATGTTTTTTTATTTACTGAGTATTTTTTTCTTATTTCCTGCGATATTGGTTACGGACACTGGTGGTGGCGACGGTGGCAGCGGACAAATACGGCGCCGCATGTGACTTGTCTTGTGATTTCATAACAGCTTTCGGTGTAAAACAAAATTCAATCTGATATATAGCGAACAAAGTAACGTTCATACCAGAAATGTAACCATACGTATAAGATCCTATGCCATTCCGCAACTCCAAGGAAATAAAACACACCATGACGATGATACTGCCACGTAAGTTTCTTGTTCCCACTTTTGTTTGGTTTTGTTTTCGCTCACAAAGCCTGAATCAGGAATGCTGAACGCAAACTGCACCTTATTGTTCGAGAAGGTTCGCGATCATTGTAGATCGTTCTGTTAAGAGTACCCGCAAGACGCGAACACTTGAAATCATTTCAGAACTTGAGCGAAGACCAGTGATAAAGCTCGAATATTCAACGGCACATGTATAAATGTCGCCGCGCTTCGCCACTTGCCATTTCATCAACGGGTGACGTTCTTTTTGCCACTATCAGTGCCAGTGTCTTGCTGACTTTCCTTTTACGTCACCATAAGTTCCATTTCACTCTTGGGAAATTTAACTCCCCAAAACCACCGATGATTGTGAGAGACGCTGTAGTGGAGGGCTCCGGAAATTTTGAGCACATGGGGTTCTTTAACGTGCACGCTATTCTGAGCACAAGGCCTACATCAGTTTCGCCTGCATCAAAAATGCAGCCGCCAAAGCCAAGATTCGATTCCATAACCTGCGGGTCAGCTACCGAGTACCTTAGCCACTAGACCACCATGGTAGGGCAACACTTGTCATAGCTGTTAAACAGTCGCTTCATCTTCACTACATTCAAATGAGAAAAAATGATGCTATAGTGCCGCTCATTGTTTACCGTTAAAGAAAATTCTTCTAGATTGGACTTTTTTTGTATTTGCACGAGATCTCGTTCGCTTTCCGAGGACAGCATTGTGATCACTAAAACCGAGAACAACGTATATCTCAATAACGATATCAGGAGTATAACAGAACAACAAATCCAGAATGTTGTCACCTCGAGTAGGGCTTGTAAGATACTGCATGAGGCCGAGCTGGTCAGTCAACGTTTTAAATTCACAATATGTCACTGCATTAGATTTTAGGACAGTTAGCGTTATTCGACTTAGCAACCGGCAACATAAAGTCACCAGCAAGAACGACACACTGTTTAGGAAAAGTGCTGGCAATTTTTCTCAGCTTACGCATAACATTCGGTTCAAAAAGAGGAGGCCGATAAAAAGCACTAATATAAAACTAGAACGATCACTTTACTATAGGCGGCACCAAAAAGATTCAATTTCGTGGTTATCAATAAAGATTTCTTCGGACATATATGAATCCTTCACAAGAATGAGAAGACCACCACTATGCTTTGAGCGGTCTTTCCAATACATTTGAAAATCGCAATGAAACATTTCAGAGTTCAAAACTTCTTCACCAAGCCAAGATTCTCACCCAATTACTGTGTCAGCTTTCACTGACTTGATTAGGCCACCCAGATCATGAGCTATAAGCTTAACACTGCAGAAATTCATGATAAGGAGGGTAATATCTCGGGCAAATTGGGGCTTTTGTTTCACGTTTTTATATCATGTCACGAAGGTCTTACTTCTGCGACATACTGCGCATAACTATCCCAATTGATTGATAGATTGAGGTGGGGGGTTTAACGTCCCGAAACCACCATAATAACTATCCCAAGTGTAAGTTCTACCGTCAATGGTAAGCTTATCAAAAGAAAGTTTCACTGAGGGGCCACCTTTTTGTTATTTTGCATGTTCACATGACTACTTTCTTTTTTCATGCAGCTGCCTGAAATAGTCGTCACTGATTGATAAGCCAGAATCTCTCAACTTGTGTGCATTTTGTAGAGGTCAGCTTTTTCTTTAAAATTGGAAATCCATAGAATGACCAGCCTGTTGTTCCACTGGTTCTTTGTTTCAATGCGGTAAATTCTTTCAACTCTGATTAAGGTGACACTCACCTTAGTAGTAAAAATATTGTCCAGAACAGTTTTACAGAGTGATTCAGACGTTTGACTGGTACTATCTCTCACTCCATAAAGAACCAAGTTATTACGCCTGCTTCTGTTTTCAAGATCATCGAGTTTCGCTTCCATCTGAACAATGCCTGGTGTCAATTCATCCACTCGTTTCCTACAACGTTCAATTTGTACACTTTACCGGCAAGGCGCTTTGATGCACTTTCAATTGAATCTAATCTCTGATCCATACGAGCAATGTAGTGGTCGAGCTTCTTGCTAACTATTCCCATCACCTCAAGTATTTCTCTCTGACCTTTAAGTAGCTCTTGCATAGCAGAGTCATTAGGAACTGGTTTCAATTCATTGTTCCCACTCAGAAGCAATACCAACCTACACGCTGCATCAAAGCACTTCTCCACTCCATCGCAAAAGCTCTTGCGCAAGGTAACAACACCCGGCACCAAAACCTCGTGGAGCATTTGAAATAGGAACGCTTTTTACTATCCTGTAGAACATACGTACAAGAGCAGATTAGTATGTGGCTGCATGCCAGCGGTGCACATTTGCCCAATGCCGCTGAAAACGTTGGAAGGGTATATCGAGGCCTCGCCTCTCACTTTCAATTTCTCTGAGTAGTTCAAGGCACCAGAAACCGAAACTTGAGCTGGTCACCCAATTCATAAAAATTCATCCGTGCAACGGAAGTTAGGATTGCGCTGATTGGTGTCAGGTGACAATCTCACTAGCAGCAGGCTTTCCGGTGACCACCAGTCCGATGATAGCTTCAGGCACTGAACAATGTTGGTTTATTCTCACTACACATGCGAAAGAACTCACGGTTGCTGTGGTCGACTTACAAAAAGTCAGCACATATATGGTGTCCCAGCATATTCTACCCAAGGGTTAAAAGCATGCTGATGCACTTTATGACAGCGCGATGAAATCAATGTTGATGACCGCAGCATGGAGTTAGTGCCGCAACTATTTTTGCGATGGTTCTCACGCTCTAGAATTTCGGGAAGACCTGCTTCACCACCTAGACCTCAACGTTTTGAAAGACATCATTAGTCAATCCCTTCCTTTGGCCGTGTCTCAAAAGATCCCGGCCGACCGCTATAGAAGCGACGAGCAGCCCTGCCGTGGTGGTCTATTGGCTAAAGTACTCGGCTGCTGACCCGCAAGTTGTGGGATCGAATCCCAGCTGCAACAACTGCATTTTCAATGGAGGCTAAAATGTTGTAGGCCCGTATGCCCAGATTTGCGTGCACGTTACAAAAACCCCAGATGACCAAAATTTCCGGAGCCCTCCACTAAGGCATCCCTCCTGATCAAATGATTGTTTTGATACGCTAAACTCCAGATATCTATCTAGGAGCGACGGGCAATGCTTGACGCAATTGATTGATTTCTTAAATAACGTTTTATCTCTCTCTTTTCAAATAGAGAGATCCACCGATCTCTGATGCAGGAAGGCTGGGCAAGTTTTATTGGAAAGTTTCACATCGCGTTGTAAAATGTCTGATAGAACAGTTTCCAACGCTTGATAAATATTAGTGTTTTTCGGCTTGCAACAGATACCGTAGATATACAAAAGTACACCATAAGACATGTCCAACGGTGCGTCGTAATTCTGTGCTCCCTAACAATCCACGTGAAAATGATATGCTTCCCTCCCTGCATTTTATGAAAATTATAAGTAGCCGCTGTGGTTATCGCCTGTGCTGCCGCAAGCAACACGTGCGTCATAACACAACCACCAGCGACGTTACTGTCCGTCGCCATGTTGCATTTTAAGCGGAAGCACAGCCCGCCAAATTTTTTGGTGTTTTCCACACAGAATGTTATAGAGCATTGCAGTCACGACGCCCATATAGGCGCACTACCGGGTGTGTCACGCGGTATTCTTTATTTTACAGGCTTACTATATTATATTGATATGTGGGGTTTAACGTCCCAAAACCACCATACAGGCTTACTATAGTACGCAGGAAAACACTTGATATATTAGAAGATTAGAAATCACGTAACCTCAACTTACAGCAGTGTGATTTTACTCACAGTCCCCCCCCTCCCACCATCCCAAAAACTTGAGCATGCTTAAGCTTTGTCTTCAACAGCACCATGTCAGAGTAATCGGGCTTCGTACGCAGCGCCTTCGCACTTGTGTGCCATATATATATATATATATGGACTATTGGTCAGCTGCCAGTTAGTAATAGGTTCACGTGCTACGTGACGCCAAACAGGCTCATAAAGAGTGTGCCACACACGCCGCCATGGCTACTAATGGCGCTGACTGACACTTCCAAGTTAAAAATTGACATATATACCCAATAAAGTGGCTGGGGGATAGCTGTCGTGGTAGCTCAGTGGTAGAGCATCGAACGCGTTATTCGAAGGTCGAAGGTTCGGATCCTGCCCACGGCAAGCTATCTTTTCACCCACTTTTCTTCTCATTTACATTAAAATAACCTCTCCCTGTTTGTAAACAGTGTGACGTCACTGCGGGCACCCCGCCCCCTACACCCTCTTTCGGAGCAGGTGCTAGTTGGCAAGAAAGTTTCTCCGGCGGCGTCTTTATGCATAGCAAAGCTGTGTGTTTGCATTCTTTCGACAGAAATTTCAACATTGCTATGTTGTAAAGTCATAGCTTATGAAAAAAAGGGATCGCGGAAGGGTCACTGCTCATAGTGTGGGAATTCGCTCGTCATAGTTGGAGGGATGGAGAAACTGTTTAGAGTACTGAGAGATGCGACTAGCACGCAGTGGGCTTCACCATGTAGATGGCAGCCATAAAGAAAATGCGATCTTTTTCGAAAGCGAACGTTTTGAATGTACACGATTACAGGCACTTGGAAAAATATTTGCATGGCATGGATGTAAAATTGCTCAATTTCCATCGTGGCATGAGCAATGCAGTTTTAAACGGGGTAAAGCAAAGGCGGCAGCATGGTTTTGAGCTGCTGTGCGCAAAGTCACGGATAATATTCTCATTCAATGCACAAAAGTCTCATCGGAGATGAATGAAAAAAAATACACTTGTTGCCGTGGGTTAGGCTGAGGTTAACATGTCCTCGTGAAGGTCAAAGTGAAGTTCTGCCGCTGCGTTTCTCAAAAACCCAGTGAAAATTCATGTGATGTAAAACCCGAAATCCTAATATATAATATTATCTGGCACAGTTAACTTGCTGCACGTGACACCTATAACGCGTTTTCATACCTATCGCTCCTTTAGGCCTGATACACAAACTTCTAACGCGCAATTTCACTTCATAAGGATCTAGCCGTAAAAGTACAAAGTAGATAAGAAACCGAAATCTTCACTGTTTCCATTACCACGTATCAGGTATCTGATATTACAAGTTATAGCCGTGGTAAAGCATATATGCAGATTCGGCGACGCTACAACATGCTTATAGCTGATGCGTAGTCGTATATCACCAGGGAGATCATGCACTTTTATTTTTCCGCACGCCGGGCATACTTTAAAATGTACCAAGTATATATATATATATATATATATATATATATATATATATATATATATATATATATATATATATATATATATATATATATATATATATATATACAAGACTATGTTATGCTCCACTTGTGTGCCAGGATGCCCGAGTAGTAACGATGCTCGTTTTTAGATTGCGAGTACGCGGGTTCGAATAATGCCTTGTCAAAAAATTTTATTGCTAAATATTTATCTTTCTGTACTAGTTTGTTTCTCACGCTGCGCGGATTGGCGCACGTGTTCTGAGATTCAAACGGAAGATGAAACGGTGAATGAAGATAGGGAGTACTACTTCGTGATGAGGACAATTAGCTGTCGACGCGAAACGACACAAAGAAAAGCTCAAGTGTCCGCTGTTAAACTTGGAATGTGTTGGTTGCATAGACGATCAGCCGTTAAACATTGCAAAATTGTGTTAAGGGGCGACACTAATAGGTTCCATTTTTAACGTTGTAGCTTGGTAATGAAAAAAAAAACAATGCCACAGTTTCCCCGCATGAGTGAAGCAATGAATCCTAGAAAAATAAATTGCAGATGGTATACAAAGTTAGGCTGGAAGCTAACTCTTTTGGATGCAATCTCAAGAAACTCTACAAAACCCTGGTGTAGAAGAATACGGCCACTCCAGAGACTCTTTTCACACTGTCACTTCGCATTACGTGCTTAGCACGTAGAAGAGTATACGAACCGCCCGCTGATGGCTGTCGAATTAGCCAGACAGCGCACGCTCCAGCGATGGTGACTGCGTCCGCAAAATCAATGTTCACAATTGCTGCTCTAGCACACCCCCTCCCCCTCGCGTCTTTTCTCGTTCATTAAAGAAGGGCAGGGAGTTTCCTCCCACGGCACTCGACGAACTGTATCGCATGCGCCCTGCCAGCGACGGAGATGGACTGGCTTAATTGATCTCTGCTTCAGCCGCATTCGTCTCCCCTGCTTGCGCGCTCTTACGCGAAAGTACAACGTAAGATGCACTGGTGGATATTATCAATTTGGACATTATGTCTTTATGTGGGACGTGACGGTAGTGGTGATGGTGATGGCAATGGTGGTGTCTACGGCAAAAACACGGCGAAACTGTATATAAAATTGTTATAGCAATAAGTAGCAAAATGGGCGACGCAGTTTCTCAAGCTATTCCTAATTGACAAAAATATAGGCAAATTTTGCTCCACACACGTTCAGCAGAATAGCTGCTGGGGCTATACAACAAACATTTTAGAAACAGATCTCCCTAGGAGAATTTATAACCCAACCCTCTGCCGTTCTTCAGTAAAATAAGCTCAATTTCTTTGTTTACTTGTCATATAACCATCAGCTTAACCATCAAAGATTTCAAACAACAGAAGCACTACACAGGGGCCATGATGGTCACTCTACATGAAGAGCTTGAATGCGAGCTTCAGCGCAAAGATGAAATCTCGGTCGCTGAAATCCTTCAGAGCGAGGGCGCACACTGCCTATTCTATGACACCGAAGCAGTGCGTTCGTGAGCGTATGTGTGTTTGCGTGCATACATTTCGGCGTCGTGCTTGTTCATGTTTATGTATGTCTTTACATCCGTGTATGTCTCCATGTGGTCCTGCGTCTCCGCGTGGGGGCGTGCGTGCGTGCCTACTTGTGTGTGCGTGAAGGTCTGTATTCCAATTTGTCATCTGCCTCGCAAAAGAAAGCTTGCGCGAAAGCACTATATGATTGCTTGCCTTATAAAGGGAATGGTTGTGTTTTGTATACATAAAGAGCACGCCAGCAACAACAGCAGCAACAGAAAACAGCAAGAACGCCTGATGTATTGCCCACGAAAGCTCCCGCGGGTATCACCTTCGCCCAACAAGAATCGTTTTTGGTGAAAGAGTTTGATCTTCAATCTTTTTCTTCTGGAATTCGTTCTGGAGCCGTTCGGCCGTTCGATAGTATAGTGCGGTTACTCTTCATTCACTTTGTTTTGTCTTTGGTTTTGTTTATTTTTAATCTGGAAGATTGTCGAAAGCAGCTCTCCTGTTCTTCTGGCATTCAATTTCTTTTTTTTTTCAGCACGCAATAATCCTCAAGAGCGCCGCCCAGAAACCGCCACTCTGGGCCCACTTCCGCGTTTTTCGGGAAAGTGCTCGGGGCAAGTCGCTGCACCGTGGCTGCTTTCAGTGGGCGCTTCAGGGCTGTACCGGACATACACAGGGGAGAGATCACTTCGTCCTTCCATTTTCATCATCGTTTCAGGCGCCTCCATATCACATATTGTATGTAGAATAATGTTATGCTTTCAGAAGGGAGGCCGCTGATCAGTTGCATGCACGCGCAGCATACGACATTTAAATTCTTTATTATTATCCTGTTGAATGTAGAACAAAAACAAACAAACAAAAGAAGCCCAATTAGGGTGTCATTACGAAACACTGATTAGAGACTGAATAGCTTATAGCCTCTTAGGATACCACGGCATGCGTTGTTAGTATTTATGTCCTGTGACTTAAACGCAGCTGAAAGAAATGAGTAGGTAACTGGTTTTGTGGTGGGCAATTTAGGTGTATACGTGCCACAATGCACAAAAGGCGCAAGAACTACGTTAGTGATAAAGAATTCATGAGAGCTGGCGCGAGCTTGTCCTTATATTTCTTGCTTTTTGTGCAGACAGCCAGCCGTAATAAATTAGTTCGTAGAAAACCCATTTAGTATGATCTACTCGGGAATTACTGCTGTGTATAAAAAAAAGGCATCTTCACTCTAGTTTTGCGAAGCCTGAGGGAAGTGCGAAGCCTCCTTTGCTTCTCTTCGGGTTTTTCTTTGTTTCCTCTGCTACTTCTCTCTTCTTCTCTATTTTCCAGTTTTTTCTCTGGCGTTTACAGCTTATTTTTATTGATTCTAAAGTCTATTTTTATCGTTTTTATTTTGCTTTCTCTTTCTATTTCTCCGTTGCTTATCCCTAATTTTTCTACATGGTTTGCGTTTTGCTTCTCTTGCCATGATATACTAATGTCCATATATAATATCATCAAGGTGCTTGAAGAACAAGAGAAGAAGGCTTCTCTATGAATGGTGCGAGCAACGCTCAAATTGGTACAGTTGCTAGACTATGTGTGCTTTTGCCTTCGTTATGTTAAGCTTCGACTACAGCATACGACAGCACGGCCGCCTAAAGTTAGCCGCACTTAAAACATTCCAGGCCAGCCCAGGAATTTCCACATCAAGGCGTTTGTTGTAAATTGTTTGAACCTGAGAACCCGAGACTTTCCAACACAGACTGGTTTCACTACTTGGTTTCACTACTGGATAGACCTGCAGCTCAAGCTGTCACAGGTATTCAGGTGACAAATTTACGTTATGATGATGCACTGCAAAATTGGAAACGTCTGTTTGGAAACCGGAAAATTATTGAGCAGAAATACACGGAAAAATTGCGCATACTCAAAACAGTGAAATTATAGCGAGCAATGTCATTGCTCTGCGCGAGCGCTTCGACACAGTGCAACTGAAAAGGAGGGGACTGCATATTCTTGGAATCCTGGAGTCTTCGTACGCGGCTATGCTGAGCGAAGTGCTGCTCAAAGTCATACCAACTGATTTTGTCGTAGAATACTTCAAAAAGGAAAGTACGGGGAACGCAATGGAAACGAGCGAGGTTTCTTTGAATCAGGAACTTGAGCAATTGATGAAGTTTCTGTGCATCGAAGTTGACTCAGAGAAAAGAGGTGTTTGTGAACGATCCGCCAAAGACATAAAAACAGCATACCTCTAATAAAGCGATCATTCAAGAAGCCGTCTGTGACTCCTACAACGTCGGATATTCAAAACAAGACACCATCTTTCCTCTCGTCCTGCTTTTTCTGCTACGCTACCGATCACAAGACAGAAGACTGCACGAGTGTCATCACTCCTGCGGAGAAGTGCAACAAACTTGTGACAGATGGTCGATGCTTCACTGCAGGACAAAAGGACATCTTGTCCGTGATTTCTGACGGAGAGTGCACTGCAAGGCATGCAAACGTAGACACGCCTCCGCGATGCGCAATGCTCGTAGCTTGGAAATACCATCAACTAATGCTCAGAAGAAACCGAATGCCACGGTGTAAGTTTCTACTCGGAGAGATTCAGCTCCCTGACTCAGCAATGATGTTCTTCTCCACACTTTTTGAGCTTGGATAACGATTTGGTCACATTGTCGTAATGTACGCGGAGTTCTGTATAGTGGAAGTCAGTGAAGATTCGTTACTGAGAGTGTCGCATCCAAGCTAAACCTGACCGACTATTGCCGAGACCAAACTCGGTATCAGTGCGTTTGGTAGAGTCAGCGGTTCGACACGGAAGTTCATAATAGTCAAGTTCATGCTATACAGTCAGCTTGACAGCCTGAACATCGATGTTGAAACGACAGTGGTGTCCTTTATTTGTGAGGAGGTGACTGATGCACCAAAACAGAGTCGTTTTCTTCAAGCCGTCGCAGTGGAGAGGAAACATCTTGCCGATGCAGTTGTTTACCCAAGCGTACATTGTAAGCCTGGTGTGAGTGTCCTCGTTGGATCTGACCTACTTTGGAAGTTGATGCCCACACGAGTAAAGCGAAGTGGGACGAAGAAAATCCTGCCTTACTCGCTATCAACACAAATAAGGGCTCCACTCTCCAGGACCCCTTATCTGGCGTTGGAAGTGCAAGTAAGAGAACAAGCACTCAAGTATGTGTTCTTTGAACGGGTTACCACAAAAATAATGAGGTTGTTTTTTAATTACAAAGATTTCGGCAGCACAATTACATCGGAATGTTTGACAAGCCAACGTCTCAGCGTATCGCACATGTTACAGACGAAGTCAACAACACTTCGGTTCTTTTAAAAGGACGATATGAAGTTGTATTACCCATGAAATCTCCTCTTGTCGACATCGCCGACAATCTGGAAGTAGCCATTTCGAGGCATCACAGAGTTGTTCGGTGACTGCCATCAAACGACGAAGCCATGGGCGCCTACTAGAAGGCTATCAGCATGCTGTAATGGTTGAAGATGTCACTTCTCACACATAACACCTTATTGAATTCGCCTCGTCGTACTGGACAAACCAGTACCTAAGGCATCCCGTATTTTTGATCTGCATCCATTCCTAGACAATGATGGGATTTTGAGGTTCAAGACACGGCTACACAACGCGAAAACATCAGAACACGGAAGGTGTCTGAAGATATTATCAGCTGACTACCGCTGCACATACCTCATCGTCGACCACACGCACTGGTGCTTGCTTCACATTGGTATAACGATACCCTTTCAGAGCTATGGGAGTATTGTTAGGCGATTAAGGGCCACCAGGGTGTGAAAAAGGTGATCTCTAGATGGAAAGTGAGTGCTAGGTTCAAGCTCCAACCTGCATCAGCCCCTACCACATCACTTTCGACCGATAGGGTGAAGAGAGCACACACACTTCAAGTTGGGGGTGTTGACTTTGCCGGTCCGGTTTTTGTTAAAAGAAGAAGTCCGGTGAAAGCCTATATTGTTATTTTAACGAGTGTCGTCTTTCGAGTGATTCACTTGGAATTGTGCACAGATATCACAGCGGGGTCATTTTTAATGGCTTCCCGTCGGTTTGTGTCGTGACGCGGCTTGCCTGCTGTAGTTGATTTCGACAATGTTCTTGATTTTCGTGCTGTTAGTTGTAAATTAAAAATGATGTATCAAATTTTTAATGACTTTCAAGACCAGGTCTTTTGCTCTACTAACCACATTACTTGAAAAGTCACAGCTTTGCCGCAAAGGCGAAGCAATGAACGCAATAGGAACAAATTGGAAGGTCGCACGCCAAATGGCAGGCAGATCTAAACGTGCCCCACGTTTCTAATGCACAAGTGACGCACGAAAAGTACTCTCAGGTACAGATGAACGCAAATAAGCGATTCAGTCGTTACTTCGCTGTGTCTGAAAAGCGCGCCCTTTTCGCAAACGGAGACTGTGCAACGAATGCAATGACCTTTGTGGGCCCGGTCACTACAAAAATAACGTTCTAGAGAAAGCCCAACACCAGCCAAGACGTACGATTGTCCCCACCGCCAGATAAGGGCGTGCGAGCGAGCGTCGACCTTCTCCACTCTGAGGAGCAAAGTACGCTTGGTAGATGAGAATAGGTGCCGCCGCACGCTCATTAAGCTATCTTGCTACTAATGCCTAAAACACTATAGCCCCCGCGAAGCCCATCACCAGCGGTAAGTGGTAGATATCAATAGCTTGCTGTTTGACCGTTCAAGGGTATTCTCCTTGGTGCCTCAGTAGTTAACGACTTGCATTCACGACTCAGAGGTTCTACGTGTGATTCCGCGCGGCCGAATCTTTTCCAGAATTTTTTACCTTCTTTCATGTATATATATATATATATATATATATATATATATATATATATATATAAATATATGGTGAGCGACGGCGAGGCCTATGGCGTGAAAACCCAGCGGAGTGTGTTCATATAATTGCTTTCGCAAACAAATTCATTGTTGAGCGTGGTCCGTGGTAGGCTGGATTTTGGGAAGATGATTCGCAGTGTTAAAAGCTGTCTACAGGCACTTCTATGGAAAGGGTGCTTCGGTTTCGAGCAGCTTAGAACATCTTTGTCGAAGTAAAAAAATTAGTAAATTCTAGGCTGCTACCATACCCCTCCACTGACGCTACCGATCCAGCCGTACTTACGCCTTCGCACATGCCAACAGGTAGGAAATTTAGTGCACTGCCTAGTGGTAATACTGCTGAAACATCGGGAAGTCGCTCCGATACTTTAAAGCATTGTAAGTATAGGCATTAAATGGTAAATAATTTTTGAAAGCATTGGCATAAAGAATATCTTTTTTGTTAAGAAGTGCGTACATTAGGGCAGTACAGCCTAGCAAACAGCTTAAAATTAACGATGTAGTCGTCATTAAGCAAGACAAGGTGCCTATAACTTTTCAGAAAGTTGGTAGAGTGACTGCTGTGTACTTATCAAGTGATAATCACGTTAGCCCACAAGATCATCTTCGCAAGAGGTACGGAAGTTACAAGGTCAGTGCAACTTTTGTGCCCGTTGGAGTTGTGTGATTGAACATTGTCGGGCTTGGAGGATGCTGTAAATTATTTGAACATCCCGCAAACTGCGCATGCATTGGAGGACTGAAAACAACGAAGAGGAAGAGAACGTTCAGGAAATAGAACATTCTCTTTCCATGGTTTCACGGGTTTGCGTTTCTTTCATTTGGCACCTTTAGACGCCGAAGCGTGGTTTTCCCACAGAATTTGCACCGATGATAACAACTTCGAGGGAAATAACGTGCTCCCTCTTTTTAGCGCTAGTCAACAGCCTACAATGGCACTCCAACAAGACTCGGTGTCTGCAATTGCAAAATAGTGAAAAAGGTTTATCAATACATGTAATAGATATGAAATTAGGAACTGTAGCGTATTTTTTTCTAATTTCAGTGCACTGCGAAATGTCTAAATACACAAGTGAAACACATTTATAACTTCTATGGAAATATAGAGCAGCAAACTATGGAACATCAGTAGTTTAGAAAAGGTTTCTCAAAGTATACGCTGTTGAATTATCTTATCCCGTCAAAATTTTCCTTCATTCTCCTGTCTTAAAAGGGTAGCATTTATTGGTCTTCACTAACCTGCGATTAGTGCCATTTACCATACCCGAAATCTCGACATACCGCCTTGGAACAGCACACGCTAAAACGTCTACTGCGGGCATAGGAAGACGCACCGGCAAGGATTTCCTCCAGGTTACTTTTCTGCCTCCGCGTTTCAAAACGAAGGTATACGTTATGCGCCATCGATTTGTTTTTGTTCGTTCTACCTATGTATACCCAATGTTGTTTACGTGGTCCTTTACTCTATTTCCGAATCACATGTTATTCAGTTTACGCTCGCCACCCTCTTGCTCTAAAGTATCGTATTTATTCGGTTTACTGTGCTTCCGTCTCTATAATTGCTATTATTACGAAATGCTCCGGCCGGATTTAAAATATTCCAAAGATGATGCAAGTAGGTCCATAAGATGTATTTACAGCGCAGCGGTCGGCAATCATTTTCTGACTGAGGGCCAAGTTGTACGTAGTGTACACAGCGATTCCGCACGACAAATCGTGGAAAGTGGCGGGGGTATTTGCGGCCAAAGAAAAATTTAGACAATTGATGATAATGTACAAAACGGGATTACAAATCACGTTTATTTTCAGCACGGATGCTTCCAAGTTGGAATCAAACATAGGGTATAACAAACTAGAATCCAATTTTAGGTCGAAAATGCCATGTCGGCCATTAGGTAAGATATGATAGCCATTGGATATTGGAACGATCTTCCGGATCGTGTTGTATCTTTTTCTAACCGTGAAACGTTTCGTGGTAACGTGATTTCGTTGCACTCTAATACTGTATAGAGCTGTTGCACCTTGATTTTTGTAATCTTATATATATTGTCTGCCTTTCTCCTTTATTGTTATTTCGTTTGTATACTAATGCCCCTCTTTCTCAATGCTCTTCATTGGGCCTGTAAGGTATTTTGAATAAATAAATAAATAAGAGAAAGGAGGAAGGGCGACCATACCGGGGGCTGTAGCTTGCCGACACCTGATCTAGCGTATAGATAGAGAGAAATGTTGTCGGTAAAGGGATAAAGGGACACTAGGGAGCGAAAAACTGTGATTTTTTTGTGTATATATAAATTACAACACCAAAAAAAAAGGAACCTCTTCATGCGGCAGGCTGCTTGGTAAGAGACAAAACGCCCGAGAAGAAAATGTGGGTGGCCACACCACTTCGAAATTCCTACACCAAAAGACGTGCCGGTATAGATTTTGACGGCGTCTATACTACATTACGCGTTGCTACACATCAACAAAACTGCAGTACATCGTTCTCTGCGGGCGCAAGAGACTCGAGATAACCAAGTTGCAAAAACTTTCCTTGAGCAAACGTCTCCGAAACACAAAGGCTATCCTTTGAAATTCGTGACGTCACGCCCAAACTTTACTAGTGACTTTAAGCTCAATGTTTTTCGCTCCTATATGAACATATAAGAATAAAAATGACGTCATTAGAGTCTTCACAATGCTATTGATCACACTAAACCAATTAATTAACTTTTCTGTCCTTGCCACCACCGTGGTTGATTGCTTGCCTGACTATCTCAGGTGTGACGATATATATATATATATATATATATATATATATATATATATATATATATATATATATATATATATATATATATATATATACATGGTGTTATTTTTATTTCAAAAAAGAGCAAAATGCTGATCTCGAAACTGGGCTACTACATTTCCAAGCTCGAGTGGCGTTTCAAATGCAGTACAGGATGTCGTAAAAATCTTTCCCTTTTAGTAGCAATGGAAACAGTTACACCACTTTTAAATGTCCATGAGCTTGAGTTAATTGTTCGCCCACAGAAAGCGTCAGTTGCCAACTGTCTGCCCATAAGTGAGAAAATGTACTGAGCACCTGTCGAACACCAGTAAAACGCAGGATTAACACGGGTAGCAATGTTGCATCGATATTCCCACAAGCTTGGCCACGCCCAAGCAGAAACCATTAGCACGATTTTTAAGCAGGCTTTCAGTGAAAATGCCATGAGCGCCGCACATATAGGAAAGTGGTACAACCCCTTCAAAGGAGGCCTCATATCAGTGAGCAGCGAACCCCGTTTGAGCACACTTTCAACAAAGTGAAATAACAATGTTGTTGAGCAAGTGAGGATGTCTGTTGTAAGCAACCTTCTTGTCCAAGTTCGATAACGTGCCCATGAGGTTGAGGCAAGCATCAAATCAGTGCGTTTAATTTTTAATGATGATGTGTGGTGCAAATGACCGAAGCTGTGGACAGCAAAAGCTTCGTCATCATCATCTTCATCAGCCTGATTACATTCACTGCAGGACAAAGGCCTCTCCCATGATTCGCAAGTCAACTCGGTGCTGTGCTTCCTGCTACCACTTTATATCCCCAAATTCCTAATCGCATCAGCCCATTTAATTTTCGCTCTCCCCCTAACCCGCTTGCTCTCTCTGGCGATCCAGTCAGTTATCCTAAATGACCGGTGGTTATCCTGCCTACACGCTATACATGTCTGGCCTGTGTTCATTTCTTTTTTTTTAGATTTCCACTATGATATCCTAAACCCCGGTTGATTCCCGGATCCACTCAGCTCTCTTCTCTTCTCTAAAGGTCACACCTATCATTTTCTGTTCCATCGCATGGTGCATGCATGCGTTGTTCACAATTAAAGCTGAACCCTCTTGTGAGCATTCAGGTTTTTGCCATGTAGGTGGGTACTGGCAAGATGCAGCTTCGTATCTTCAAATTAATGACCCATGAGACCATTCTCTGGTGCGATTCACAGTTTTTGTTTCACCAAAAACAACAGCCTCCTAATTCGTAAGATTTTCTACTTTCGCTACATTGCGGCATTTGGCTGTTTTCCCAAGGTAAAAAATTGTGCTCAAAGGATACCAATTCAAGTGACGGGTTGATTTCATGAGGAATGCGACGGGGCAGCTGATGAAATTTTCAAAAATGCGTTCCAGAAGTGCTTGGAACTATAAGTTAAGGGCTTACGGAACGTTGTTCCATGCTCAGGAGTCTACATCGATTAGGGTTTCGTACCTTTTAAAATATCATTGTATTTGTGCTGGCCAAAGGCTCGATACTTTTCGAACACACCTCTTGGTTTGCGCAGAGAACGCTGAGTCTGTACCGTGTCGGTATAGCGGAGGCCATCTTTCAACTAACGAACGTACACTCTTGGTACAAACTATATCGAAATTCGAAGCTATACTTCTCACTTCATTCTGGCAAACGACTTCGATTTGGAAGTCTTGGAGTGGGACACCACGAATCACAGTGTGCCTTGCACAGACGGTATTATTGATAATCATCAAGCCAATCGGCAGCGAAACTATTCACGAGGCACTAAGAATGAAGTGTTATATAAATATCAGTGTGATCAGTAGTCTGTTCACACAGAAAGAAATCAGCATAGAGGTTATTACACTCCCAGGTACCACTTACAGTCCCAGATACGCTCGCAGATACCACTTAGAAGCGCTGTAGCCAGCCCATATTGCCGCATGCTATATACAGTCAATTTTCAGAAAGCAGACGACTGAACAATGTTCAGTTGTCTCGCGTTATAGGCAATGAGGAGTACCTTTGAACGCTTCAACACAATTTATTTAGGACGCACTAGAGGGCTATAGTTGGATGGTCATGGTAGCTTATGGCGGTACGCATTAGAAACAACGACGACACAGAGCACAAGTATTTCACTCTCACGCTTGCTGATGTGGCTGTAGTCATCTATCGGTTGAAACCACTTCTCCTCTAGCATTGTTAGCACGCCAGTACTATGGGAAGCCAGTGCTGCCCAGATGGTGCACCTACCCTTCCTCCATGCGCACCCAAAATTTGCACGATGCGCCGCCCTGGCGAGCTGGATGAGGACCAGCTGGTAGGAGAGAGCCGTCGTGAGATGCACAACCGGTACGTTATAACATGCCCTCGTACAGTCGCGCGCGCTGAAGCCCATGGAGAACGCCAAGCGGCACTACCCCAGGCTTTGCCCAATGTGCGCCATGCTGCAGGTATACTTTGGAACGCGCAAGACAAGCGAAGAATTGGACACTTCGCTGAAACCTGCGACTCAGCGTAGGATCAGTGATACCAGTGATAAATATGCGCTATACGGTGGTGTGTGCCTCCGGTACGGTGCTATATATACTGTGCACGGTCGGATACTTTCGTGAGACTGTGTTGTCGAAAGGACAGAGGCCGTCCGATGTGAAGTACGTCTATGACGCGAAAGAAATATCGTGACTTTTCCGCCTAGTGCCAAGCAGTGCACGGCGTAAACTTACAGGTAAGCGTGTTCATATATTGCTTGCGAAATTCGACGTATACTGTGCATGTTGGTAGTTATGCGTTTGCCTTCAGGTAAAATTAGAAGTTCCTCAGGCATCAGTGAGATACCATTTAGTCTATTCACAGCTGTTTTGAGCGAGAACATCACATTCATGAGGTTGGTAGTCGCAGCTTTTCATCATCAGCCTGTCTACGTCCACTGCAGGACAAAGGCCTCTCCCGTGTTCCGCAAGTTAACCCGGTCCTGTGCTTGCTGTTGCCAACTTATACCCGCAAACTCCTTAATCTCATCTGCCCACCTAACCTTCTGTCTCCCCCTACCCCGCTTACCTTCTCTGGGAATCCAGTTGGTGACCCTTAATGACCAGCGGTTATCCTGTCTACGTGCTACATGCCCGGCCCATGTCCATTTCCTCTTCTTTATTGCAGCTATGATATCCTTAACTCCCGTTTGTCCCCTAATCCACTCTGCTCTCTTCTTGTCTCTTAAGGTTACACCTACCATTTTTCTTTCCATTGCTCGCTGCGTCATCCTCAATTTAAGTTGAACCCTCTTTGTGAGTCTCCAGGTTTCTGCTCCGTAGCTAAGTACCGGCAAGATACAGCTGTTATATACCTTCCTCTTGAGGGACAGTGGCCATCTACTTGTCATAATTTGAGAGTGCCTGCCGAATGTGCTCCACCCCATTGTTATTCTTCTAGTTACTTCAATCTCGTGGTTAGGCTCTGCGGTTATTACCTGCCCTAAGTAGACATAGTCTTTTACAACTTCAAGTGCACTATTACCTAACGCAAAGCGCTGCTCCTTTCCGAGGTTGTTGTACATTACTTTTGTTTTCTGCAGATTAATTTTAAGACCCACCTTTCTGCTCTCCTTGTCTAACTCCGTAATCATGAGTTGCAATTCGTCCTCTGAGTTACTCAGCAATGCAATGTCATCGGCGAAGCGCAGGTTACTGAGGTACTCTCCATTAACTCTTATCCCTAACTGTTCTCATTCTAGGCTTCTGAAAACGTCCTGTAAGCACGCAGTTAATAGCATTGGGGAGATTGTGTCCCCCTGCCTTACACCCTTCTTTATTGGTATTCTGTTGCTTTCTTTATGAAGCACTATGGTAGCAGTTGATCCCCTGTAGATTTCTTCCAGAATGTTTATATATATTTCATCTACGCCCTGATTCCGCAGTGCCCGCATGACGGCCGACATTTCTACTGAATCAAACGCCTTCTCGTAATCTATGAAGGCTATGTATAGTGGTTGGTTATACTCTGAGCACTTCTCTATTACTTGATTGATAGTATGAATGTGGTCAATTGTTGAGTTGCCTGTTCTAAATCCTGCTTGTTCCTTTGGTTGATTGAATTCTAATGTTTTCTTTACTCTGCTAGCTATTGCCTTTGTACATAGCTTGTATACTACAGAGAGCAAGCTGATTGGCCTGTAATTCTTCAAGTCCTTGTCATCTCCTTTCTTATGTATTAAGATGATGTTAGCGTTCTTCCAAGACTCTGGTACTTTTCCCGTCAGGAGACACCTCGTAAATAGAGTGGCTAGTTTTTCTAACACAATCTGTCCTCCATCTTTCAGCAGATCTGATGTTACCCGATCCTCACCAGCAGCTTTGCCTCTGTGCATGCTCTCCAAAGCTTTTCTGACTTCTTCTATCATTACCGGTGGGGTGTCGCCTGGGTTACTGCTAGTTCTTATAGTATTAAGGTCGTGGTTGTCTCGGCTACTGTACAAATCTCTGTAAAACTCCTCCGCTATTTTAACTATCCTATCCATATTGGTAGTTATTTTGCCTTCTTTGTCCCTTAGTGCATACATCCGCCTTTTGCCTATTCGCCTTTTGCATACATCCGCCTTTTGCCTCTTCACTGCTTTGACGCTTCCTCCGTTTTTCAGAGCGTGCTCAATTCTCTCCATGTTATACCTTCTTACATCGCATACTTTACGTCTATTAATCAACTTCGAAAGCTCTGCCAGTTCTATTTTGTCTGTTGTACTTGACACTTTCATGATTTGACGCTTCTTAATTAGGTTCTTCGTTTCCTGGCAAAGCTTGCCGGTGTCCTGTCTAGCTACCCTGCCTCCAACTTCCACTGCACACTCCGTGATGATACTCCTCAGATTATCATTCATTGTATCTACGCTAAGGTTGGTTTCCTCGCTAAGAGCAGAGTACCTGTTCTGCAGTGACACTCTGAATTCCTGTACTTTCCCTCTCAGTGCTAGCTCATTGATTGGCTTCTTGCGTATCAGTTTCTGTCGTTCCTTCTTCAAGTCTAGGCGGATTCGAGCCCGTACCATTCTATGGTCACTGCATCTTACCTTGCCAACCACTTCCACATCCTGCACGACTCCTGGGTGTGCAGTCATTATAAAGTCTATTTCGTTCTTATTTACGCCATTAGGGCTCCTCCATGTCCACTTGTGGTTTTCTCGTTTTCGGTAGAAGGTATTCAAAATACGCAGATTATTGCGTTCTGCAAATTCTACTAGTAGCTCTCCTCTGGCGTTTCTAGTGCCGGTGCCATAATCTCCTACTGCCTGGTCTCCAGCCTGCTTCTTCCCTACCTTTGCATTAAAGTCGCCCATTACTATAGTATACTGTGTTTTCACCTTACTCATTGCCGATTCCACGTCTTCATAGAAGCTTTCAACTGAACCGTCATCATGGCTGGATGTAGGCACGTAAGCCTGTACTACCTTACGGGCTTACGCGCCTACATCCAGCCATGATGACGCTTCAGTTGAAGGCTTCTACACTATACATTATATAAACTGTTTTGCTACGCGCTTTCCTTTTTGGCGTGTTCAACGGCTGGCGTGACCCCACAAGATGCTCGTATCGCAGTCTTTAAAAAATGCTTTTGAAGCTGACGGTGATTCGTGAAATGAATGTCTAAGGCAACCTTCACATGAAAGGCCAGTGTAAAGCGGACATCAGTCGTGTTAGCGGAATTGCGAACATATCGCAGCGGTCATGCTTTAACAAAGTCTATTCGTCGTCGTCAGCAGACCGTTCGCAAGCTTACTGTCGGCCGTCCTTTAAGCCTGATAGTTAAAACAAAAGAATGACTAGGAACAACCTGAAGGCAATTGAAGAAGAACGGTTATTCGGGCGAGTTTGTTATATTTCATTGTAATAAGGGGTGCAGCCCAAGTACAACAGTGCTGGAAGAAAGGCAAACGGAAGGTGAGGAACGGGATGCGGAGGAAAACAATGATGTCCTCTTTGCCTTCCGTTTCTCGCCTTTCGTTTGCCTTTCTTTGCAGGACTTTCGTGCTTGCGCTGCAACCCTTATTACAATGAAGGTATTTTGTGGTGGCTCATGGTTGACATGCACAGTGTGGTCAGTATTGCAACATGTGTAGATAATCACGGTTTTTCCAGCAGTCATCGCCTTGTAACCAGTCTGAAACTCTGCACGTTAAAGTCACATATAAGACCGTATTTACTCGAATGTGACGCAAGTTCTTTTTTTTCTCCTCTCAAATTTTTGCCACTGAAATCGATCCTCACGTACTGATCGAGTACCAAAATTACATATTTTTGTCTTCCTATAGACGTAATGATATGTCACCCCTCGCGTTACAATCGTATTCGTGCATGCTTACGCAACCTGAGTTTTCCCGTGCTTTCTTGAACGTTTTCAAAGCAAGTTTTAGTTAAAAGACTATTGATATTTTCCACAGCACCAACCCCTGTGCAACAATGCAAATTCACGCCAGAGTGAGTTAACCATGTATGCTCTGGATTATTTCCCCTCTTATTAAAAACATGTTTTGTGGTTATGGCATTCGTGAAGACAACAATGACGCTAATCTCCAAGCTTATTTTTCTTCGTCCGATCATGGCCCACGGTGGCATGGTTCACGTTAGTATTTTTCTGTACGCCCGAATGTTTTAAAGCGTGATAGACAGGGAGGCACTCCATGTCTGAAGAAACTTCATCGTTAGTTCTCTATACTTCGTCGAAGGATTTGGAAGGAAGGGAGAAAGCACAAATTAACAAAGCACGCAGGCAACCACATAAAAGTATAGATGGCTGCCCTAAGCTGGGGTAATCAGAAAAGGTAATAGAAAGATAACAGAGAGCAGAAGAGAGGGAACAAGGAAATCAGCGTGGAACTCACTGACGTGTGTGGTATGTCGCACCATTGTTCAAAGGTGTTCGCACAATACCGTCGACCACGAGAAGCACTTCGATTACATTTACAGCCTTGCGGACCGACAAGCGACAAGGACGGGCACTGAAAACGGCCGATTGTGTAGTCGTCGCAGTGCGTAAGATCAAAAATAGTTGCCTGTTGGTACATTTCGGCTTAAGACTCCCACTGGATGCCTTGGGATCCCACCAATAGAGATGTTAATTTTACTTTCTATTTATTTAAAATTTTTTACACGTTACCTAACCACAAATAATGTAGACGTTTGTTTTCTTAGTTTTATATACTATTGGTTTTATTCGCTTTGTATAGTGCTGAAAGCGAGCTTCTACGGCAATTCGCCTTCTTTTATATTAATCCAGGCAGTAACGTATGTGACAGTGGCATAATGAGACGTGCTGTGTACGAAGTGGTGCTTGTGAAAAAGTTGGCGAGCTTTTATTAGACTACATAAGCCATAGATTACCTTTGCTCATGTATTTTGTGCTTGCTCATGACATTGTAAATTCTCCCCAAAATATGAGCGCAATATGTGTACAGAAAGGACATATTGAATACGGATATTGTTCAATGATAGGTGAAGGCTTGAAACATTTATATGTTTCCTGCTATGATGAAACAGTACAACATACCTTGGTTTACGCCTGCTTTACACCTCGCAGTTCGTCCAAAGTAGAAGAAAATCGCAGGCAGAGCTTACATTGGTTTTATGTCACACAGACTCTCAGACATGCAGTTAAAGTTATCTTTACTGTTACAAAAAACTCATAAATTCATGAGTCACTGCGTAGAGATAGAACTTGTCAACGGAACAACGAGACATGAGATACGTTATGTGAAGAATACTAATGTGTTTCTAGAAAGCTGTTACAAAGAAGTTTGCGTACTGCAAAAAAAGGGGGGGGAGGGCGTTGTTCAGTCTGACGTTACACAGTATGGAGAATCGTTGATATTGCGGATCGCAATCGATATAGTCTCTACAAAGTGGTCAATAAAACCCTGCCTTCAATGATGAAAACACGGAAAGGAGCCACCCTGTCTTTTACCTAATAATGTATATAGGTGCTCATTGCCGCTGTAATTGGGGGGACACGGGTCGGAACAAATCTTCGATTATTCGTAATATGCAAAATATAATCGTGAACTGAGCTCACGTTTCGAGAGATGGCACGTGTGCGCATGATTAAACGGTGGGCGCTGCGATTCTCCTCGCAGCGAACCCTTCAAAAGCGGTGATTTTCTTCTGTGATAATCTATGTAGCAATGCTAAATGAAGCTTTGACATCGAATGACTTTGTTCTTTTGTCTGTGTTTTTTGTGCAACCTAAAACTATGAATTCTTATCACACATTTCACTTGTTCTGAACAAGAAACAAAGCGTGATCAGGTTCCAGCGCGCCTTGTGCTCAGGTATTGATTTACGTGTCAAAAATATCGCCATTACACAAATTAAGAACCCTCATCAATAACTCCTGCATGCTAGGCTCTATCTAAACGTACACAGATGCGATATATCCTCGTTATGAAAAGGTATAAGCATATACACTTCATGTGTACTGTGAAAATGCAAATACGGCACACTTGTTAAGGATCTAATGCAGATACACGAAGGAACATTCCTCATTACTTGGTTATCGCGGATATATAAGAAAAAAGAAAGAAACGAACACGTGCCGCCAGTGCAGCAATAAAAAAGCTACCGTAGCTCGCACTATATATACGCAATGCTTCCAATAGAGCGGGGCTGATCGGAAGCTTTGTAGTCCTGTCATTTTCTGTTTTGCAAGTTTTCTCTTTCTTCCTATATTTCTTGCTTCTTCTCTCCTCTCTTTTTTCACTGTTTACTTCTATTTATTTCCCTCCATGCTCTTACCTATTTTCTTTCTTTTTATATTTCTTTCTCTTTCAGCCGCTTCCTTCTTTCTCTCTGTGTGTGACCGTCCTCTCCCCATCAGTGTTATTACAGGCCATACCAGAGAAATCCACGCACGTGTTCTGAAAGCGAAGCAGAAGACGATGATGAAAAGGAAGATGTAGAAAATCAGTTCACGATGATGACCATTGCCATTTCCGACAGAGAAATGAGGGCGAGCTCCAAGGGTTTCGCGGTTTAAATTAGAGTAACAACAGAAATGTTAAAAATGACCCTTTCATTACGAAGGCTTGCACTCAACAAGCTATATTAAAATTCATGAAAAAAAAAACGCTAAGGGGAAATCGTTGGTTGCTATTTCCTATAGATCGAAAACTTCATGTAAGAAAACCAGTATTCTTAGCAATATTGGTTCATTGATGTATATGATGAAGATTTTAAGAAAACAGAAATATAGGATGAGGGATTTCGTGGTATTACCAGTATATTTCAATGGTGTTTTTACCGGGGTACAAAAACATGGGTCTTAAAGTTCCTATAGTTGTTATTTAAGAATAACTTCCCTTAGACATGTCGAAATAGTGTGCGCTCGAAAAATACAAGAATATATTAGTGCTCCTATTAGGTCCCGGCTTTCAATACATAATACATATATATATATATATATATATATATATATATATATATATATATATGTGTGTGTGTGTGTGTGTGTGTGTGTGTGTGTGTGTGTGTGTGTGTGTGTGTGTGTGTGTGTGTGTCAGGCAGTGGTGATGTGGCTTGAAAAGAAGACGCACCTTTCTTTGTCCTCGGTGTTTTCCTCGCTGCCCAGTAGTGTTACTCTAGGCCCTGTGTCGAAACATTTTACCGTGATCAGGTGAAACTACAAGCTGTGGCCGACTTTTCACAGCCTTGAACCTTGAAAGAACTTCGCAGCTTTGTCAGGTTATGCTCAAATATGAGCATAACCCCACATAGCTCCGAAGTATACTTTCGATGCTACATACGCAAATTCACCACCATCATAGCCTCCTTTATAGAGCTTCTTCATGCTGACCGTGCACAACCTTTCTACCTGGCCACCAGATTGCGATGCCATGTTAACAACGCTCTGTCGTCTTCTCAGATCTCCTCCGATTCTGTGGCATTTCGATCCAAGCTTACCGGCAGAAATACACACGGACGCCAATGGTGTCGGCCTTGGAGCCGTCCTTGCACAACTAAAGGCTGGCTTGGATCAGCACGCCGTTGCTTTCGCCTGTCACGCAATGACGAAGGCTTAAACGAACTTTTCTGCCACAGGAAAGGAATGTTTGGTGATAATTTGGGTGATAACTAAATTTCGACGATACCTCTATGACCGCTTGTAATAATGGACCATTATTCCTTGGGCTGGCTTTCTCCTTTGAAACAGCCTTCGGGTCGTCTCGTTCTATGGATGCTTTGCTCATCTACAAGAGTACAACATTCGCTTCTCTACCGTTCAGACAGAAAACACTCCGATACGGCCGGCATGTCTCGCTCCCCACTACGTGGCGAGACTGATTTCCGATAATACCGCGTTCGCCTAGTCCTCCCTCTCTACTGCTAATATGGTTTCAAAACAGAAGAAGGGCCCAAGGATTGTTTCCATGTTCAACTTTCTGCAAAATGCATCGACATCTTCTGTCAGTCGGGCATTGCGTCGCCAAGTACACAACCTCTGCGTCCCCGATGGACTTTTATACCACCGTAATTACCTTACGAACAGCCAAAAATGATCGCTCTTCATTGCTCAGCCTCTCCGCGCGGACATCCATTCGGCGTTTTATGATGACCCACAGTGCGCGCATGCAGGTGTACTAAAGAATTTCGAATGCCTACGCCTTCGCTATTACTGGCACCGCATGTACAGCTTCCTCCGTCACTATGTACGCTTCTGCCTAGTGTGCCAACGTCGCAAAAATATTCCTCGCCGTTCAGGTGACCTAAGGCAACCTTTTCCTGGGGCAACAAGTGCATTTGATGGTGTAGGATTCCATATTTATGGTCCTTAATCGAGCACTTCCGACGGCAACCAATGGTATGTGGCCATCAACCATCTGGAGCGTTATACTGGAACTTCACCTTTACCTAGTGCACGCGATGATGCCTCACTTATTCTGCGTTCCATCCTGCTCCATGGTGCCCCAAGAGAATAACTCAGTGACCGAGGCCGAATGTTTCTTTCTGACGTCATGGAAGCTCTCCTCGAAAAATGCCGTATTGTTCACCGTACAACAAATGGCTATCAGAGACTAGTTGGATGACTGAAGTTTTCAATCGAACTCTGGGTGACATGTTTGCCATTTAGGTCACGTCTAACAACGGCAATCGGGACCATGTGCTTCCCATTTCCCCTTTATTTCTATGTACCACCATAACACCTTTCTCCCATTTCACCCTTATTTCTACTTTATGAGCGCCAGCCATTCTCCACCAAAGACATTATTTTTTTGTATAGCGCTGATGCCACAAAACCAACAACCCTGTCTGAAGCTGCTGCCCACGCAGAGTCGTGTCGAGAGATCTCCGCTTGCTGACATCGAAAGACTAGCAACTTCCGAAGCACCGCAAAGATCCTGCCGTCGCACCTGCATTTTGTGATCCTGGCTTGATAGTGTGGCTTTAGGTGCCTGCCACAAGCTCTAGATTGTCACCGAAATGCATTTCAAAGTACCAGGGTCCTTACCATGTGGTAAAGCAAACGTCTTCCATGAATTATAGTGTAGAACCCTTAGAACTACCTCCGAACAAGCGACGCTGGCAGCGCGAAATTGTGCATGTCAAAAGTTCAAAGCGTTACTACAAAACGCCTGTGCTCTGCTACTCAAAAGTTGCCGTGAGGACTTATTTTTTTCCGGTGAAGATAAATACACGGGACAGCAATGGGGAGTGGGGATCTGGCTTAAAAAGAACAGGCCAACGAATTGGTTGTAAAGCCTTTTTTTGGTGCAGTCCTCTGTGTGGATGGATGGCTGGATGTATTAATTTTATTTGGTCCATCGTAACGTATTTTAGCATGTTGTGGGTCGCTCCCACGTCGGAACAGAAAGATCAAATCTCTCTGCTGCGTCGCTAGACTGGTGGACTGCCCACAGCTGTTGTCAATCCGGAGCATGCAATAGCACCCTCCCATTTGGACGGCGTGACTACTTCCCCAAAACGTAACGCGGGACACCGCCACCGCAAATGTTCCAAGGTAGCTATATCGTGGCAGTAGAGACATCTATTAGTTGACCATATTTCGGGTATATTTTGTTCAATAGCACGGTATCGGGGTGTACGCCCTGACCTAAAGAAGCCTGAGTGTCAGAGCCTGAGGTCTGCTTAGTTTTCTGTGCGGTGGAGGGCATTCTCACCGCGTATGTAAAAATGTTTTGTCAACTCATTATACGACATGGGAGGGCCACGGTTCTCCAAGACAACGGTGCCGCCCCCCGATAGCTACGCGGTTTACTAGTCCTCGTGCATCTATGTGGGATGACTCGTTGAGATTGTACGGGGCTCCCTCCATGCGTCCCATATGAGCTGGGAACCAAACGAGTGAGTGTGGCTTGATGTCTTTGTTCCGAAGAATTCGCAAAGCTAGTTCCGATATTGTTTCCTTGGCAAACGCTCGGACTGCCGATCTCAAGTCACCGTAAATATTTGATCTCCTGTTATCCAGCAAGGCCAATGCAATTGCTTTGGTATTTCAGCCACCGTAATCCAGACCGTTGTCGAGTATGTGATACCACGCTCGTGGTTGATGCTCACTGCCGCATATGCCTTCCCCTCGGGATATCGGGCCGCATCGACAAAGGAGCAGTCCCCGGCATGTTTTTGAGCCATTTGTAGTGGAGCCCTTGCCCTGGCCCATCTTCTACCTGCGTTATGCTGATTTTTCCTCGTAGTTGACAAGAAATACTGCAGAAGTGAGACTTGATTTCCATTGGTGGAATCCCCAGCTACCGCAGGATGTGTCTACCGGAACGCGTGGTGAACAGCCTGGTGAATCACGCCCTCTCCTGTGCTTCTGCAATTTCTTTGAGCGTGTTGCGCATGCTGAAGCGAAACAATCTATCCGTGCTTGTGTACATGGGAAGCCCGAGAGCTCTCGTGATGGCCTTTCTGATTAACGTGTTGAGCTTATCACGCTCCAACCTCTGCCAGTTGTGCATGGCTGCAATGTAGGTGAAATGGCACATCACAAGGGCGTGCACCAACTTTACGAGGTTATCTTCTTAAAGTTCCTGTTGCCTGTTGGCAACCCTTCATATTAGTCTAATGGCATTGTCAGTTTTTCTGGCGAGACTCGTGACCGTCAAGTTATTGGAGCCGTTTGACTGAATGGTTATACATAGAATCCGGAGGGAGTCCACCCTGGGGATCAAGTTACCCTCACTTGTCCTAATAGTGATGTCAGTAACCTCTAATGGCTTCCACCGTCTTGGTTTGGGGCTCCTGCGCTTCAGCCTGTACAGAAGCAGTTCCAATTTCTGCGGCGAGCACCGAAGACCAGTCGGTTTAAGGTAGTTTCCCGTGACATCAATAGCTTCCTGTAGCACAGCCTCTATTCGTCCATCGCTGCCAACGGTACACCATATATTGATGTCGTCAGCATAGATGATATCATAAGTGCCATCGACTTCAGAGAGTCTCAGACAGACCGATCATGACGAGAATAAAGAAGGTCGGGGATAGTACTGAGCCTTTTGGCATCGCTCTGAAGCCAAGCTTTACCGGATCCGAAACAAGATCACCCATCGTGAGTATAACCTCCATGTCAGTCAGGAATGACTTTATGTAGTCGTGGAGGCGCTTGCCAATTCCAGGGCTCGAGATCTGACACAGCACAAACTGGTGCAGCACGTTGTCAAACGCCCTCTTCAAGTCCAGTCTCAATATGGCTCTTATGTACCCTGTGTTCGTATCCATAACTTGACATTTCATTGACTTGATGCCGTCTTGCGTCGAGAGGCCGGTCCTGAAGCCTATCATGTTGTGGGGATAATTGTAGCGTTTCTCCAGGTATAAGGTAACCCTTTTCAGAACAGCATGTTCAGCCACCTTACCTACGCATGATGCCAGGGAGATGGGCCAGAGGTTGTCGAGGCTGCGAGGTTTGTCCGGTTTGGGGATGAGGATGGTAGTGTCCGTCTTCAACATCTCTTGGACACTGCCACTATTGAACACCTGGTTGACGATGTCCGTCAAGTACTTAACCGGCCTGTCAGCCAGGTTTCTTAAAGCCTTGTTGCTGATCTTATCAGGACCTGGGGCTGACCTGCCGTTAAAGTCATGCAATGCCTGCCTGATCTCCTCACTTATAAAGTCTGCGTCCAGTTCAGGGTTTCTTTCGCGGTCCTGCTTTATCATTTGACGACTCTGCCACCCAAAACACATCAGTTATATATATATATATATATATATATATATATATATATATATATATATATATATATATATATATATAGTATAAAAAGAGGTCGACAAACGTGCGAAAAAACACTAGTTTTACTAACGTTTCGGCAGGTGGGCCTGCCTTCGTCGGAGTGAATGGTTACACATGGCACACAGGGCACATATATAAGCCGCTTCTTTGCGTATCACACGGCTAAGTCATTATCAGTAGTATAGGAAACAAGATTATATATCACCAAAGGTACGTGGCTATAGTGCATATACATCTGAAAACGCGTATCATTATACAATAGTGAATTGGCACGTATTAGATACCCTACAACTTGTGTGGAATGAAACAGGTCAGCAAAATAACAGACTGCGCACGCAGTAGCTCACTTGGTCATACGTTCTGCGGGATAATCACAGCCTAAAAACATTCAGTAAGCCTTTAAAAAAAGAAGTTTAGAAAGGTAAACAAAATCACAAAGCAGGCAGAGCAAAATGAATGCGAGTAAATGGTGAAGCGACAAAAGCCACCTAAATTATGTAGGTAATATTTGACAATAGGCCAACATCGTGCGAAGAATATACACTTGTCAGTAAAACAAAAAAGCGATTTACTAAGGCAATATGCAAGTAAGCGTACCCGGGCTCTCGTTCATGCCGGCAGATAGTGTTTTGAATTTATAAATTAAAAATGACTCTTTTACTTCGCGTTCATGGTGTGATTTAAAACCCGATTCCAGTATTGTAGCTATCATGTTACTGAATGAATGACCTGCCTCGGTGACATGCCTTGAAATCGGTAAGTTAGGAAGGGCATGCACATGAGCTTTATGATTATTGAAATGGTATCGAAAAGCAGTTTCAGTATGACCTATGTATTGTACATGACGGATTGAGCATTCTAGCAAATATACGACATTTGCAGTGTCACAAGTAAAACTGCCATTAATTTTGAACTTGAAGTTCGTCGCCGTACTGGCTGCCAGTGTTGTTGTCGTCATGTGTGCACACACTTTACAGCGGGGTTTTTTACAAGGACGGCAACCAAGCGTCTGGTCGTTATTGTTCTGTCTGGTTTTAGAGGAAGTTAATAAATCTCGCAAATTTCTGCCTCGTCTGTACACAACACGTAGTGGTTCTGGAAACGCTTTTGCAAGGCGTTCGCTCTGCATAAGTATGTTGTGGTGTTTACGGAAAATTGATGCGACATTAGGTGCCGATGCGTTATGGGTTAAAACCAGGTTAACCTGTGAATGACTTTTAGGATTTTTCTTGGGGATGCAGAGTGCTGTACGGTCTTGTGCGTCGGCACGCCTTACTGCGTCATCGACTAACTTGGGCGGATATTTTAGTTTAAGAAGTGCAGTGCGTAGCTGGTTACAATTATTATCAAAGTCAGATTGCTCAGAGCAAATTCGCTTAAAGCGTAAAGCCTGGCTGTAAGGTATGCTGGATTTGCAGTGTCTTTTGTGGCTGCTTTTATTGATTGATTTGTGGAGTTTAACGTCCCAAAACCACTTCTGATTATGAGAGACGCCGTAGTGGAGGGCTCCGGAAATTTTGACCACCTGGGGTTCTTTAACGTGCACCCAAATCTGAGTACACGGGCCTACAACATTTCCGCCTCCATCGGAAATGCAGCCGCCGCAGCCGGGAATCGAACCCGCGACCTGCGGGTCAGCAGCCGAGTACCTTAGCCACTAGACCACCGCGGCGGGCCTTGTGGCTGCTTTGAAAGTGCAAATACCTCTGTCTGTCAGTCGGCTTGCGGTAAAGTCTAGTGCTCAATTTTGCATTATCGAGACAAACGGTTACATCGAGAAAGTTAATAGTCTCTGGTGAATATGTGTGCGAAAAGGATATGGAAGGGTGAGCATTATTAAAGTCCGAAATAAAAGACAAAAGTTCCTCCTCTCCATGTGGACAAATCATGAAAATGTCGTCCATAAATCTTTTGTAATAAAAAGGTTTTAGTGAACGACCCGACAAGAATTTGTTCTCAAGGGATCCCATAAATATATTTGCATAGCTTGGCCCAATCTTAGTACCCATAGACGTACCACTTACTTGAACATAATGCACTCCATTGAATTCAAAGTTGTTGTACTGAAGAATCATTTCAAGCAGTATAGCTATAGTCGAGCTATCAATGGACTTGTCGAGAGCAGAGTGATCGTAAGCCTCAACCACGGACCTTATACCATCCAAGTGCGGTATGCTTGTGTAGAGAGACGCAACATCGAGAGTTACAAGAAGAGCGTTGTTAGGTATAATAAGGTTGGCAATATCAGAAAGGAAGTCGTTAGTATCTCGCAGAAATGACTGGAACGTAGAGGGTATCTGGTTTATCAGGCTATCTACGTAACGTGACAAGTTTTCTGTCACGGTACCTATGCCGGAAACCATTGGGCGACCAGGATTGTTGTGTTTATGGATTTTTGGCAACAAATAGAACCTACCAGCTGCCGGACTAAGAGGGATTAGAGAAGCTGCCCTATCATTTAGTTTTTTCTCCTTTATTAGTTTTCTTATTGTGCCGTCTAATATCGCTTTATAATCCTCAGTCGGATCGGCCTCGAGTCGCCTATAAAACAACCTATCATCAAGCTGACTGTTCGCTTCAGCATTATATTTGGTCGTGTCCATGACAACGATGGCACCTCCTTTGTCTGCAGGTTTTATTGTGATGTCGGTGCGTTCGCCAAGGTTTGCTATAGCTTTTCTTTCAAGGGTCGATAGGTTTCGACGAAAAGACTGGGGTTCATTATAAGCTTGAATGATATCTCGCTGCACTGCTTTAATAAATATGTCCAAGTGTTTGTCACGTTGTGACCCCGGTGTCCAACGTTTAGCCGAAGGTAAAGCGGTTGGATCGTCGGCGGGAGTCGGCTAATCGAATAAATATTCGCGTAGTCTCATATTTCGTGCGAAGTTGTCTAAATCTTTGTATAACTGAAATTCATTATAGTTACCACTTGCTGGACAGAAGCTTAAACCACGGGATAAAAGACTGAGTTCTTCTTTAGATAAGATAGCAGTTGAAATATTAATAATGTTGTCGGGTGCAGGTTTACATGTTCTTTCCTTGGCCGAAGATGTAGGCGTTGAGTTTCGAAGTTTTACACCATCTCTGAGCAAATTTTTGCGTTTCTGTGCGTTAAGCTTGGAACGTTTATTTTGCTCATATGCTCTTAGGGACGATGATTCCTCTGGAGAAAGGCTAAACTGATCGAGTAGTTGGCGCTCCCTGTTTATCAGCGATTTCACGGAATATCGATAATGGTTTACTACAATATGTACTAGCTCATGTGAGGCGTTCTTTAAGATGTCAAACCACTTCCTCGCGTTGCACCTCGATAGCTTTGATGTTGCTGGCTGTAGACAGAGACTTAAACCTCTAGGTGGAATGGAAGCCGCTAAATATGCTTCTAGAGTAGACACATGTAGCTCGTAACGGACACGTTTCTCGACAGACTTCCTAATTATTTGAAACTGCTTAGAACACTTTGAACTCACGATACTATTCGACAATGAGTGCTGTAGTCAATTATTCGGTTTTCTTTTTAAAACGTCTGAATATTTGCGTCGAAGTGGGTACCTGGAGCCCGTAAGGGAAACTGCCGTCTTTCGTGGGTCTTGTGGAGCCAAGCTGGCTGATGTTCCTGGTGCGGAATTCCTCTGGGCAGAGCAGGAGTAGCATTTCTCGTTCCGGGGCACACAAGGATGATCCGATGACCGCTGGTTGGCGGACGCTGTAGGCGTTGATTCGGCGAGCATGGCATTGCTGCGTGGCTCCTTCAAGGTAGGTTCGTTGCGAGAAGAACTCGCATGACCCTGGATACTTTTGGTCGGCCGCATAGCCCCAGGTTGCCTTTTGCGGGTCTTGGCGGTTTCTGGCGTAGTCCGGTGGCTTCCTTGTGGGGTAAGCCCCCGAAGGTGCTGGGGCGAAGATACAGCGTCGCCCCAACCATTTGAAGTTGCTTCACTTGGGGAGTCAAAGCAAAGCTGGCGTATGTGACTTGCCATCAGCGCGACGCCCTCGAAGCTCACGTGCAGTCCATCGGCTGCCAGTACTCGTCCAGGTGGCAGCCATTCGAACATGTGGTCCAGAAAAGACACATCCCTAGAGCGTTCGCAGAAACTTCGTAATAGGCTGTTGAAATGGCTTGCTTCGCGGTTGAAACGATGGACAAATACTTGCTTATTATTTCTGCGACGTTGATTCGTGGCCCTTGGCAAGACAAGATTGGCGTACAGACGGCTTATTTCGGGTCGCTCTTCACGGATTAGGTGTAGAAGGTTGCGATAACACCGAAAGGTTGCTTGAGCACTTCTTTTTGCCAAGTCGTTGCTCCCGACGTGTAGAACCAGAGTTCTTGTCGACGAAGGAACTAGGTCAAGCAGTGAAGGAACATCCCTGACCAAAGCGCCCGACTGCGTTATGAACGCCGGTGTTCCTTGTAGCAGTGGGTCGAAGTATTGAAAAAGGTACTTTGTCTGTGAATCACCCAAGATAGCCGTGGTTATTCCGGACTTATATATATATATATATATATAACTCCATTTAAAGATGCATGTTAACTTTCTTTGACTCTTTGAAGAGGCACGCCTCCCGTAACTCGCTGAAGAGAACTAACGTTTACCTTTAGGAGGGTTACAAATGAAAAGACAGGAGAATCTCACGAAAAAGAGTAAAAGTGCTCTCTCTTTCCTTTTTTCCAGGATTGTAATACAAATTCTAAAATTACAGACTGGCAGCTTTGAAAAGCTTGACACAGTCGGCATTCAGTTTTATTGTTGTTTCACTTAAGCCAACTCCGGCAATTTTTCGAGGTCTTAATGAAGTTCCCTAAGTTTCTTCATTTGCATGTTTGCACCACTCATGCGAAATTGCAGGCTTCAGAGCTTCGCAGATTCTTTTCAAATGAATGTTTTAGTTTGCCTCTGAACGCTCATCTCGCTTGCCAAAATTTATGCCAACATTTTGTGTGTGACGTTGATTTTTGCCCAGTGGTAGTGACGGAACTAATGTCCCACTGCAGCGTCTGCTTCTCTGCTATAGATTGTGTGGGTTTGGCTGGCACTTACTTGGTTGAGCGTTTGATTTCGTTTTCCGTTGTGGGCCTTCGACAGGTAGCTAATGTTGTGGGCCACACACGACTCGCCATGTGTTAACTCTAACAGCGTAAGCGTTTTAGCCGATCGCAGCGAATGACGTGGACAGGTAGTGCCACCTGGCGGGTAATATGCGCAGTCAGGCAGGTTTGAGGCAAAGGATTACGTCACACGTAGAAGCGTACTAGGTTGGGTTTTGGTTTCGGTTTAAGTATTGCGGTTTTTTGCTATATGAATGTATTTAAAAATTTGCTGAATTCGCTGAGCATTTCGACTAACTGGTGCGTGACAATAGTGTCCCGAGAACATAAAAAGACCAGTATCCTCACATTGTCAAAAATTGCTGGAGTTGGCCTTTAAGCAACCAAGTACCTCAATAACACTATAAAGTCTAAGAAAAAATGAACTATTCGAAAAGCAGTTCTGCTACACACCAATAATTGTCATTTGACTTGTTTGCGTTGGCTTTCAGAAAAACCCGGCTTTGGCTATTTTTCTGTCGGGAATGATATGTCACACTGATGTCACAATGATATAACAATGATATGTTACACTGATGTCACACTGATGTCACAATGATATGCCTGCACCATTCGCGACAGCGAAGTACCAGAATTGTACCGATAGCGTCAGGAAAGTACTCAAAGTAGATGCCGATTATTCTTGCGTACACAGACACTTCCCAAATATTCGATTTATTTAGAGTGAAGGTTTTTGCTACTTCAAAAATCAGTTTTATACATAGTAAATTTGCACACTGTGAAGAATGAAAATGGCGAGAAAGTATCGAAAAGAGAGCATGACCCTTACAGCAAGAAGTGGTAAGTTGGCTTCGCACGAATGATGCCATGCTTGATGGAAGTGTGAAGCTTGGTGGTCTTCCTTGTTTCTGCGTAGTTTGAACTTTCTTTCTTTTTCTTTCATTTCTTCTTCGTTAAGTTTTTTCTGTATATTTTATATTTTTCCTCGATGTAATTCCTTCTGTTTCTTGCTCTTTCTACTCTTAATGCTATTTCTTGCATTTCCCTCCACTTCTTTCTCTCTCTTCTATTCCATTACTTTTATTATACTGTCTATGATTTACCGTCACACCTCCTTCTTTCCTGCATCCTCCCCATTTTCGACTTGTTATACTGTACTATGCGATCCCCTTATTATAATATACTATACAAGGATGTGCTATGTTCTGCTCGCGAGCCGGGAGTCAAGCGTCGTAACCACTTGGCTGAGTGGTTACGACGCTCGACTTTGGGAAGTGGGTACGCCAGTTGGAATCTTTCCTCGGCAAAAATTTCTCTCTTTTCAGTTCTTTCTCTCTCTCTGTACTTGTTCTCTCGCCCGACAGTGTTAATGGAGCTCATGCCGGCAAGATTGGCACACTTGTGCTGAGAGTGAAGCAGAAGAGGGGGAAGAGAGCATGTGCTGGTTCATTATGACGATAGTTATCAGTTCGCTTAGTAGGAACTAACGGTCGGCTTAAACCGCTACGTGGCTGAATAACGCTATAGTTAAGGAGACCTTTCAGAGGCAATGGAGTACATATTTCAAGGACAACACAAGTGTTTCGTTGAAACATTTTGAGCGTATGAAAAAAATTGGGGGGGACCCTTAAGGTTCTTTTAAGAGTTGAACGCGATAGCATTAATCTCTGTTCCTAGTGAGTACTTGAAATACTTAGTGTATGAAATATCTTTGATCTTTTATACCACCCACTGCGTAGCCTTAAAGGTGCCGTAGCGTGTGTGCCTTTTGTAGTGGGTGACTTGCTTTGAACTGTGAAGTCATTATGATAATACTATGTTCTTGCGCCCGATGCAACGTACACTTCTGCCGCACGTTAATGCGGTAACATTTCATGTTTCATTGTGAAGGATGTATACATAACGCGGGAGTTTGGCAAAGCATGAAAGTTGCTGTCACTGCATTCCTAAGTAGAGGAAATTATTTTCAACGTTCCCAAACAGACACCTGTGTAGTAAGCAGTACACCCGCTTTCCACGCAAACAACCCCGCTTCGATCCCCTCTCAGACCAATAACTTTCTATGATTTATTTTACTTGCATCTTTCTCAATTATTTTATCAGGCAAAGCTGATTTCTTGCTCCCTACAAATGACACTCACGCCAGAATTTTCGCGAAACGCACTCTTTAACGCTAAAAGGGGAAGGAGCGTGGATGCACTTCAAGATCTATGCGATTTTATGTATAGCACCATTCTCTGCGGTGCTCCACCACGAATCGTAGCGAAGGAGTGACAGCTCTGCCTGCCAGGATGTTTTCTTTTTCTCACTGATAAAGAACGCGTGGACGTTAAAGAACACTATACAGAACATGGCAACGGTAAGGAAATCACGTATATATTCGATTACTGGTTTGTGGAATAATTTTATAGAAAAAAATACTGTGCTGCGATAAAAAGGTTTTCAAAGTACCTCTAAAAATAGAACACTCACAAAGTCTGAAGTTGTTTTTGCTACGTTGAAATGAGGTGAAAAGCAATTTTGCCGCGTATACTTGCACCGAAGGATAATGAATTAAGACATTTTGGAGGTTACCTGCACTGGCAAATGCTTTTCTATCAGCGCTGTTTCCTTGACGTTGAGGGTCAACACGTGTATATTAGGAGGCGCACTCTAGTTTCGGGGCCTCTGCCGCGCTTGATGAAAGCAATACGGGTCAGGAGAGTCCCCCTCGTCGGCTTTTTGACGTTATTGCAAGTTCGCCCCGGGTGAGATAAGGGCGGCAGCCAAGCGGCCAAAAGAGCTTGCCCACGCCAAACAGCGAGGCTGTCACCAAGAACAACACAAGCATGTGGCGAAGAATTTGCTGCATGATACGTATCAGGGGCGCATAATTACTGAAGGATCGCTTTAACATTTACTCTCGTTCTTCTTTCACTGGTATCATCTTCATATTGACTGCTCGAGGCAAACTATCGTGCAAGTTTGTGGTAAGACGTTCATGATCATATGCGCTAAAATTAAAATGAGAGAAGCCATTGTATTCAGGAGAAGTGCACAAATAGCGAAGCTGCTTAGCTCAAAATACGGAGGTTAGATCGAACTTTGAACAAATGTATGAACTCACTCACTGTTTGTATCGGTACTGGTTGGCATTTGCATGGCGTCTTATTTCTAGCGATCGTCAGCCTCTAGGGCAGGCCCTGAAAAAGTGGATTGCGCAACCACAGAGATGCATGTTCCGCATCCAAATTTCGTTAAAGTGGAATTTTTTCTGATGAGTATGATTCCCAATATCGGCTAAACACCTTATCTTGCAGAAGGTTTTATTACTATACTGCCACGAAAGTAGGCGAAGTGCTTGCAAGGAGTTTTTTTACAATCTTTTTTTGCACTGTGGGCACAAAGCATTAATTTCATTAAGATTTACTCACTTTCTTCTAGCTTAGGTATGTAGCCCAATGGTCAATACACTCGCCTTTTGAGCGAGGGGCTCCGGATTGAACTGCCTACTTTGCAAGAAAACTTAGTTTCTTCTTTTTATGTACTTCTGGAAGTTTGCGTTTGAGGAACACAAAAAAATCCTGCCAGCGAATCTTACAAATTTTGGCTGTAATAAAATATAGAAAAAAAACCGCACGCCAGATGTTCGTGTCATCGCGAGATTTTATAGTACACCGTGTCATAGAGGAAAGCCGCGTGCTCCAGGTTATACACGCCACAACCCGGTATGCTCACCAGCCCACCTATATAATAAAATAGCTATCTGTCATTGTAGATCAGCGGTTTCTGTGCTCGACTACTGATATGGTGGTCGCGGGATCGATCCTGGCCGCGGCGGTCGCCTTTCGTTGGAGGAGAAATGGTAGAGTAGAGGCCCGTCTGCTGAGCAATATCGGTGCTCGTTAAAGCGGGAAGGTGAACACTTCAAGAGCCTAGACTACGGCGCCTGTCATAATGATATCATGGTTTTGAGACGTAAAATCACTGATATAAAACAACAGGTTGTTTTAGCGTCCTTGTTATTCCGGCATACACCATGGCGTTAGCATTATACCTGGCCACCACGCGCTGGTACAGAGTCATCTTACAACACTTCGTGTAACCACCATGTCTTTGAGAAAAAAAAAGGTTAAATAGGCATTGTGTTCGAAGATACGCGGTTTTCTAAATTTTATATTGGTGGTTAAGTAAGCTAAAATACACCTGTGTAACACAATAACCCGTGTTAGCGTGGTTCAGCTTTTCGCCACCAGATAGAGCCATCATGCCTACCTCTGTTTGCGCACTCGGTGACCCGGTATTCCGCCAACGGTAAGAAGCTTGTGAACAAAACTGAACTCTCCATTATCCCCCCCTTTTTTTGTCGCATACAAGCGTAGGCTTGGACCGAGAATAGGAAGTCCAAAGCGCAATGACACGCCGTGATGGGTATACGACGTTGCGCTAAGCATGTTATCAACTTTCGGTCTTGGCAGCCGCTATCCAATGGGGTGGAGTGCAAAGACACCGGTTCACTTAAATTTAGGTGGACGCTACGAAACACCAGGGCCCGGATTCACAAAACTCACTTACGAAAACATTTTTGCGCAAGAGAAATTTTCTTGCGTAAGTCGATTCACGAAACAAAAAAACGTCGTAAGAGGCCATAGTTGTCACATCGGCCACTGCAAATAAAGCGCGCTGTGACTGCCCGGGAACATGTCAGCGATGGTGATGCAGTTGCTATATTTGCTTACGTCACCGAAAAGTGCTCGTAAGTAGATTCACGAAGCGAAATTGTGCGTAAAAACAGCATGGCTGAGAGAAAATCCCAAGAGTAGTCGGGACCACTCTTAGGAACAATGTGGCTACTTAGAACCTGCTGCCGCAGCGGTGTACTTTGGTGCCCTGGCTGGTTTTGAGTTAATTCACGCCCATCAAGGGCTGCCTGATGACTGCTGGTGCGTTTTTATTTCTTTCGCCGCTTTGAGCTTCGCGTGTTGTTTCCCTTGTACGCAGTGGATGGTGTTGACAACCACCATCGTCCAATAAGTTCGAAGTCGCAGTAATTGAAGAATTCTATTGGGCGTCAATGGCATAAAACTACGCATGTAAATATTTGTGGTTGGATGAAAACCAATGTGATACGTGAATGGTCGGTGTATTCGAACGCGACATGGCATAAGATCAACCTTATTTGTTATGTTGTTGTGTTGCGCCCCATCTCATCCAATTAAAAGTGCGACTCGAGATTCTTGCCTCATTGGTGGAAATTACCACCAAAGAGGTTAATGGGAGCACATTCCTTGCACGCTATTGGAAATAAAAATGAGAGGAAGTTTTCAGTGAGTGGTTCCTAAAGTTTGTGCTCTAGTGTACTTTCATTGGCTCTAACTGTCAAATGGTTGCGATCTCTGAAATACAGCTGTCGATGCACTTTGGGACGATCTGGAACAAAGCGTACTTTGTAATCCAAAGCGTATTAGGGGTGTGCGTGATTACGCATGGAACTGCAAACAAATCATGCATCTTCACCTTCACTGTTCAGACACCGATATGGACCGTGATACTATGGCAAGCAATCGGAATTAAATGACCCTAGTAACTTTGTATGACACCGAAAATATGCAAAACCTCGCGATTCTAGAGCAAACCTTGGCTGAATTCATCCCTGCGTCAATTAGCAGCCATTAAACTTGGCGCACGAACATCATTCAATGGTAGGGCGAGCCACTGACATGTATTTTGTGCGACGTAGCGACCACTTGACCTGAGAATAATAGCGTTGCGAAGGCGAATCCCCTGTCGCATGCTCTGATCGAAGCAGACGACAAACGCGAGCAGACGACGGCTTGGCCGACAGGCACAGCTTGTGATTGGTTGTGAAGCAATACCCTCTACATCAGCTCACTCCGGGACGTTGCCAAAACACTTCTTTCATCTGGCACGCCTGTCCTGTTCGTCATATCACCCCCCTCGCACATAAGAGAAAATTTTGTCACGCCGTGAAAATAGTGCAAGTACTTTCTAAGAGCTCTCTTATCATCTTATGTGCTGCGCAGTGGTAGAAAACAACATGGCGTCGTAAAGAGCATATCGGTCGGTGCGACTTTCAGCAAACGCTTCTCGCACGAGTTACTTCAGCGTTTGACCGGATGTGTTGTGATTACAGCAGCTCTTTCGGTGCGTGTAAGCAGTGCGGAAAGCTGTGGCAGTGCAATGGTGTACGGTGAAGCGCAGCGAAGCCTGTGCGTCGGTGTGGTTATCAAGCGGAGATCGGCGTCGATGTATCGACGACAACTAGCACTCGAGAAGCCTGCAATGTGTGTTTGTGTGCCGGTAACAGTTCGTTCGCTTGAATTTCCAGTCTCTCAGTTTGGTGCTGTGCGACATTTCGGATTGACAGCGTTTTGACACGTTACTTGAGTGACCCCAATTACGTACGGAAACGTATGAACTACGCGCTCGGTTCTTGCTTCGTCACTAGTTAGCCCGTACGCTTTTATTTACTTGAGAGAAATGTACTGTTCGGGAGTGAAACGATGTTCGTTGTGAACAGTGGTGCTGTGTTGACGTTCCAAGACTCTTGAACAAGCTGTGCTCGTGTGACCGAAACTTGAAAGACAACGTTGATAACTGTTTTGCCCTGCGAAGTCGTGGTTGGGCAGCTTGGCGCTTTTGTTTGTTAAGTCGTCACTTCTCCTTTTTGTGATAACCATAGTCCTAGCGCTGGGATGTGATCAACCAAAACTGCGAGATGCTACATTCTGTTGTGAATCGTGTTACTTTGGAAGCGCGCCTAGACTGTTCTTCGGTAACAAATTGAGAGTTCTATGTGGCAGCGAGAGCCCGTGAACGTCAAGCTTTCCTCCAGCCCCCCCAAAAAGCAAAGATTTCACCGGTGCCTTGCTTTGGATGAAGTTGTAGGCCAATACCGCCTAACTACAGGTTTCCGAGTTCGTCTGGCCATTGTTTTGCACGGCACTAGAGCCTTGAAAACAGCCGGTCATGGCCAGTTCTTACACTTTATCAATGAACGTGCACGCCTGGCCAGCCCTTCATTGCTGTCATTGGCAGCTTCCAGTCTGCCGATGCCCTTTGCCTGTTCGCCGTACTTGGTTCTTTATGACACCGACGGCCACTAAATGCTGCCATCGGTGAGTTCACCTTGCAGAACTAAATTTCTCCGGTACTATAATTCATGCAATTCTATAACGTGTGCCCATCAGATGTAATGTTTCTCTAAGGTAAGTGGAAGCATGAAAAATTTACTACTACTGTTATATACATATATATATTATGGAGCAAATACATAAAAAGTTTTTTGTGATTTGATACAAGTGAGCTCTTGTTTGATTATGAGGTTGGGCCGGTCGATTGACCACGTTTGATAGTTGGAAAGTTAATGTGAATTTATTTTTCAGGAGCCAGGTTGCACCTAAAAATTTATGTTATTTTGGAAAATTAGTTGTATAGACGATTACCACTGTGGTAGTACTATACTTCAGTAGGACATATATATTGCGGTACGTAAATTTTACAAGAGGCTTCTGTTTATTTCAAAGTGATTATAGCAGATTTTGGTCACTTTAACGAAGTGATAGCTTCCTCAAATAAGTATTAGAAGTGAGTGCTTTTAATGATTGTTTTTAAATATCTCGTTTTTGGCTCTTCACAGATCGCAGAGATTGGTTTGTTAAGGTCCTGTGATGCATCGGTTGCACATTCTGGCACATCAGTCCTCATCATTACTTGGAGCACCTGTACAAAAATAGGAAGGACACGTTCTCCCTAACTGTGCAAGCCTATGTCACTGCTCGGACTGTTATCATTCAGCGGATGTGGCGTGGAAGCATGCGTGGCAGCCTCATCTGGAGGGACTTCGATCTGCTTGGGAGCTTCGAGGGCACAAAACTGCCCAACGGCTGGCTGCAAGGTTAGTTTTTCTTTAATACATACGATTACGTGAACACCACTTACTGTGCACAAATTTAAAACCCAAGCATGGTTGCTTTCAGTGGATACCTGTAGTATTCTTACACATAATTCTTATTCAACATTTATAGAACTAAATTGCAAGATAATTGAGAATGTTGAAAGTTGAAAGCCTTGTTACGACCGGCCCTAGGGAACCAAGCAAGAGAAGTTGCGGGGAGAACCGGTTCTTGACCGACTGTGCCGTCGACCCCCACCTCCCCATTCAGGCTCCTCCCTCTCGCCGGGGGAATTCCGGAATCTGCTGTGCGTTCGTGACCATGTTTGGGCTTATTTTAGGGCGCCGTGACCATATATGGACATCGTGTTAGGTTGTGCCACTACATGTGTTGTGAGGTGTGTTTCCCCCTCTCTCCTGACCGAGGTGCCGGAGCCACCGTATTGGCTGACGATGCGGACAGTGCGCCCAGTGTCGGCAACGCGGCGCTATAAAATGCCGACGACGTTTTGTATCTCTCTCTCTTCTCTCTTTGGATCAGTTGATCACTTCTCCACATGTAAATAAATCTCTGTCGTTCGTTCGGGCGCTTCTTCTCGCTGAATTGTTGGACGATGGATCCTGTGACGGGGCCAGCTACCGAAAACGAGACCGGCAGTACCCGGAGTTCCAACAGCCTGCAGCTTATGAATGAAACTCCAATAATCTGAGACTCAAAAGCTTGTGCTTTGAAACGAGCACAAATACTTTGATTCCTTATTGAGCTCTCCAGCTTGTGACTCCCTCTGTGGATCAAGTGCTCTGGAAGAAAATAGCAATAGGGTGAAAATTGCCTGGCTGTTCACAACTTGCACGAAGAAAGACCTATTGAAGAAGCCTCAGATGACATAGGGCCAGTAACTGCATCTTTTACCTAATGTAGCTTTTTCTCTCTCAGTGCTGTTGCTTGTGTTTCAGCCGAACATGTTCACCACGATTGCATAGTGATATATATTTTTCTACAAATTGTACCTGACCTAAGTATGCATTGTTGATCTCTAAAGGTGACGTTCAGTGTCTTTTAAAGCCATGGCTTCTCATTTCTCTGACTGTGGCTAGCCTATTTCAGCAGCAGAGCGATGCAGCTAGCACACATGCAATCCAAGTCATGGAGCGCTCCTTTGGTGTTCTGTGCAGGACACAGCATATCCATCTGGCAAGACACTGGTATCAACAATATTGATGAGTGTTGGTGGCACCTGTAGGAGCCTGTTGTATTCGTTGTGTATGATTATTTCCCCTGATGAAGTGCATTTTGAAAGGTTTTCTTCATTTAGAATAATAGATGTCAGAAAAAAGCAGTATCATAATCCACAAGTTCTTTGTGTCTTCTAGACTGCCCATTTGCTCCTATATGCGGTATGGTGAGCTGACTATGTTAGATAGCCTTAAAGTTATCAACATTGGCTGTTGTGTTGTAATGCAGTCTAACTTTTGTTTCTTAGTGAACTTATTTGTGGTCTACTTCTCGCACCTAGTGTAAAACCGAAATAAAAGAAACTCTGTTGGCTTTTTATGCATGTCAGAAGCTTCATGCCTTCATCTATAACATTGTGGTTTTGCTCTTGTATTATATTAACTATATTTTCAGCCTTCACTGTTTGTGTGTGTGTGTGTGTGTTGAGGCTTGTCATTGGCTTCTGAAAATACATTATCTGTAAATATGAGCACATAATTGACAACTATACACTGTTTTATGTAGCATGGTTGTAACAATGACCTGTATTTTTCTAAGTTCCAGCAGTAACAAGGGGTTCGGTGCTCCACGGTCATGTACAGTGTATCAAGAACACTGCACAGAAGACCAACAAGTATAAAGGGACTGCCAGTGACTGTTCTCCTGCTCAAAGTTTACAACAGCAGAAAGAGCACATTGTGATGTCAGGAGCAGCTACTGCTTAACGTCTTAGCAGTGCATTATTCAGCAGTTCCTTTGCTTGCATTCGAAATTATTTAAATTTTGCATGGAAGATACCAAACTATGACACTAATTTAAAGGCTGCTATAGTGTTAGTGGGCAAATATTTTTGAGCTGAAGTTTTTAACATGTGTGTTAAGTGCCTGCGTGCCTCTACATTTGCATGCCAGAAATCACAGCATCCATGGTCGCCAATGGTAACTGTGTTTGCATTCTTTGTAGTACAAGAAGTGAAGCAATGGATGCAGTAATCATGTACTTAGTCGATGTAATCCTTCAGTGTACACTCATTTGTATAGCACCAATAATGCCATGAGTGTATAAGCTCTGGGAAGTGAATCTATGTGGATTATTTTATTTGGAAGGAAGAGGATCATCACTACTCCTAGTATATCTTAACAGTAGATTTTAGTGCTTGGGTATTATCCCACTGCCTGTCCGTCCTTCAACAGTCTACTTATCTACTGTGTAAGTGTAACTTTTTAAATGTATAGTTTGCTCGGATAGGTTTGTTCATAATGTAATGCAAGTGACTTATCATCTATGCAGCTCTACTCAGACTAGAAATAAAAGTATTTATTTTTAAATGTAGCTATAGCATGCATTCACTTGTGTTTTTCTAGGTGCCTGTACAATTTTTTAGCCCTACAAAAGTGCTGGTATACTCTAATATTGAATCTGGCATCTTAAAATAGTTTGTTAGTGGAAGTAAGAATGTTTACAACCAATAATACTATCCTCAGATGAACTGTGAAAACTCTGTGGAAATTTATCCACAGTTTTTGACGTTGTGAAGGCAAATGTTATGTTCTTTTATTGTGGTCCCTGTTTCATGCAAATGACACATAATTACTTGGCAGTGGCACAGTATTAGTTGTTATTTTACACATATGTGCTGAGCAACATCGCAGTTGAGGCCAGCAGCAAGACATACATGCAGTGCACTGGAGCATCCCCTCACATAATGTACAGTCCTTGCCCACCAGTAAACTCAATATTTTTCAAGCAGACTAATAGACAGCTGTATGGGAACTGTGTTGGTGTGCAAACTTTGAAGACTTCTTGAGGAGTGTTTTTCATCATTTTTGTCCAAGTGAAGTAGCTACCCAAGGCCACAACTAGTGGGAATGTGGTGGTTTCCTCTCTCCAAAAGCACTCCTACCAGCTGCCTCAATGATAGCATGGGGTGAATTCACGAACTGGAAAAATAATTGGTCTTTGTTTTCTTGGCCGAAAGAGTCACTTCCACCGTTGAGCCACCACGACGCGCCAGAATAGAAACTTTTAGCTAAATAAAGTTGATTCTACTTTTGAGAAGTGTTTTGGGGAAACGAAATGGCACCTATAGCTGTCAATATAAACACTGTTTGCACCGAGGAGCTTAGTAGCTTATATTTGTAATATTCATGTATTGTCTAGAATTTACTCGCGCTGTGCCAACTTTCAGCCCAAGTGTCCTAACATGCTTTGTTAGTGGCTTGTGAATGAGCCAAGCTATGTAAATAAACAGAGTGATATTGCAGACATGTACAAAATATTGATGCACAGCTCTTTTCTTTAGCAAGACATTGTAAAGGGCTTTATTCTTGTGTTTTTTATAAAGAGTGCTTGTCACTGGGCATCAGCGGAAAACTATACATCAAGCTTTTGCGAGATGGTTCGAGAAACACCGTGTTCAGACATAACAGTGCCGGTGGATTTCTCTCGTAAGTTACTTTCTGTAGTATATTCAAAATGAGTTAATTAGAATTGTTGTTTTATAGCCATTCATTTTCATATTTACACCTGAGTGTTTGTATGTATGTATGTATGGGTGTACATATGTATATGCGTGTGATTTGATTGATATGTGGGGTTTAACGTCCCAAAACCACTATATGATTATGAGAGACGCCGTAGTGGAGGGCTCCGGAAATTTAGACCACCTGGGGTTCTTTAACGTGCACCCAAATCTGAGCACACGGGCCTACAACATTTCCGCCTCCATCGGAAATGCAGCCGCCGCAGCCGGGATTCGAACCCGCGCCCTGCGGGTCAGCAGCCGAGTACCTTAGCCACTAGACCACCGCGGCGGGGCAATATGCGTGTGTGTGTATATGTATGTATGCATGTATGTATGTATGTATGTATGTATGTATGTATGTATGTATGTATGTATGTATGTATGTATGTATGTATGTATCTTTTAAATGAGAATTCGTTTATCATTGGTGAGTAAGTTTGGTAATGATATGGCTGAATTTGTTTCTAGTTATTTCTCTTTTGAGCCATTACATATTTCAATTTATTTTGTACTGCATAAAAATAAATGTAACCTTACACAGAATATGTGTGTTCGAAGAAGTTGTTTTATTTACCAACCTACAGTCATGGGCAAGAAATTGGGTAAAATGGAACGGACTTGCGAAGATTAGTTTAGAGCATAGCTATTCTACATGGCATATCTCGTACACATTGCGTTGGTTGAATATGTCGATTTCAACCTTTCAATTTTAATCAGAATAAGCAAGCTATCACCCGTGGTTGTATATGTGTGTGATATTTATGCATACTGTGATACCGGTTCGCAATTACAATTAAGGTCACAAACCTAGTCAAGCTGAATACACGAATTTTGTCCATGCACCTTTCATCTGCACTGGAACTGTTGTTAATAAAAATAAACTTCAGTTTAGAAATTTATTCTAGTAAACAAAAGCAGGGTATCTCTTTATCACACAAATCGAATTGCCATTGTTCTGTTCCATTCTGGACAATAGGGGACCCTCTCAGCAAAACTCGATTAACTGCTATAGTTCATTTTAACGATTGACAGCGACATTACACTGAAGCGTGCAGCATGACAAATAGCGGGAGAGAAGACACAAACTAATCACTCTGTTCGCGTCAGCTCTAAATGTCCGTGCTCTTTGGTCTTGCTGCATGTGATGATGCCCACCAAATTAGCACGAAAGCGTGTCCCTACAAAGGCAGTCAACTTGGCTGCAAGCAGTTAGCTCACTGCATGTGTAGATTTTCTTCAAAACACCATGAAGACTGATTGCTGGTCGAATATCCAAACACGTGAAAAGTAATATACCAGGTATAATATTAGTATTTCAGCACTGGACACTTTTGCGATAAGAGAGAATGGAGGAAAAAATTATGAACCCTGAATTGTTTAATTTTTGAAGGAGCACAATACAGCGCTTTTGGGTCAAAAGGGGAGTGAAAGAAGCAAGTGCGAAAGCCTACTTCTCAAAAAATTAGTACCCGCCACCACGCATAATGTCCGGCCGGGCAACCTCTTGAAAAAAAAAGTGCTCAGTGATTCTGCGAATCGAACCAAGTACCTCGTAAATTGTAGTTGAGCGCTGTAACCGCTCGTCCACTGCAGCAGTGCTTGCATTCGCCCTATTGCTGATATATCGTCATTCCTTCGAATGAAGCCAAATGCAAAAACGTCCGGTGAAACTTTGTCAAAAATAGAAAAAATAGTTAGAATGCGTTTGCCCAAGGTTACTAGAAGATAGAAACCGCCACGCGTGACTGTATAACCGTGCGCTATTTATTCTTGTACATTACTGTCATGACGTTGGGATAGCCGGCTATAACGTAGGCTACCTTCTCATAGTTTACCAAATATAAATAGGAAAATAAAAATATATAACAGCCTGTGACAACGCTAATCAACTATTATGAGTTCACTGTCACTAGTGTCACTTTCACTAGATGAATGCTCAGTTTGCTTCCATGATCGTTATTTAGGAAAGTTTTGGCTCATTAACTCAACTCTCCTAATTAGCAATGATTCTCACATCTCAGGACAGTCACACTTCATCTCGCTTTCTGAGTGGCTGTCACTCCCATATAACGCGTACTCCTCTTTTTTATGCTCTCCGAGCATCTGACGCTGCTTTGCGGAGACTTTCCCTGACTACTGCTGGGCCAGAAAATTGTCTTTATTATCTATCAATTTCAAGCTTTCGCGAAGCCGAAACGAGAGTCTCTCTCTCTCTCTCTTCATCCTTTTCGCACGTGTGATAACGTCTCTCGACCTCAAGACTCGTATACACGTCCCTTGCTTTGTTTGCGCACTCAAACAACGCTGGACGAAATATTTGCACCGCGTTTTGTGAAAAGCATTAGCACTGAGACACCTCCCGACGAGTCTCCCTCATTTTACGTAGACATATACCTAAGCGTAAGCGTATGCACGTTCTCGCATTCCGGCTTTTTAAAAATGCTGCGGCGCATGGAACCAGCAAAATTGCGCTCACAATTTCATTTGATTACTGGTGTTATCTATTTTAGCACAATTCTTCTGCAGGCACCAAAGTCGCTCATGTGTCTTGTAATAAGAATATTGTAACAAAGGCTACCTTTGACTATAGGTACAAAACACCCTTACGTTCACCACTATACCGTGCTAGATTGCACGGAATTAGTTAAGTAGCAGCGCAGCTTCAATGAAATGTAAGGTAAGTCGTCGCTTTAAATAAGGGAAGACATTCAAGGCACATTTTCAAACATTGCATGCATTGATTTATGTGTGGTTTCATTTATGTGGTGCACCTGGAGTGTTGTTTACTTGTACTTGGCGAGATAGTGCATGGATTGCTCGGTGGCTTAAGGCCATCAAGCAATTATTTTTTTAGCTACAGTCGTTAATTAAAGGCGAGTGCTTGGCTTTGCACAGCCCACCAAAACGTCTATTACAACGTACGCGGCATCCCGTAAACGCTGTAGCAGACGCTCGCGGAACTGAAACTTAGATGCAGCAAATCATTGGCTATCATCGTATACTCTCGATGCTAGACGCTTTGCGTGCTACCTTGATATTATCGGCACACACTTCTTTCTTTCCTTGTCGTTTCATCGGCTATCGTCTGTCCTCCTTGCCCTCTTAAGTGCCGAATAAGTTAAATTCATACCCGCGCTATAGTAATCCCTCAAGATAACATAATTTTTGGCTAAGAAAATGCGTAGCCAAAGAGAAAGCTTTGTGAATTCGGGCCGAGATGGACAAAAATTATCTGGAGCAGCTTCAGTTTTATTATGCACCTTTAGTTTTGGAAAACCGCATCATATTTTTTTGCCGACAACTATTTCGCTCAGTTACTGCTGCATTTTCCCTGCCGAATAAACTAGATATCCGACTTTGCACACACGAATTGTGGTAGCTAGAATAAAGGCTTGCTATGTTCCCGCGATACCCTACTGTATTCTGCTGCCGCTGTTGCAACAGCTGGTTAGTTTCCTCTCTTGTGCTTCCTTATCTTTAGTGTTTTATTGTAGTACCTTTCCCTTCTGAAGATAAAAGTCATGATAGAGAGCATTGCCTTTCAGGTCGAAAAGGTGAATGCGAAAAGCAACTTCGCATTGCAAAATAGCATTTAAAATTTCCAGAAATGATTGGGTAAGGCGAACGTGAAGGTAGCGTGAACGTGGTTAATCTGTTTCACAGAAAAAGCCTGGAATTTCTTCTGCAAAATGGCTGCGTGGTGAAGAAACAACAGACGATGTTAAAATACGGCGCTCATAAAAGGAAGCAATAATTGATATTGTTATTCTACATACGAAGCCCGAGGCAACACTTGTTCTGCTCAGTGACGAATCCCTCTCAATAGCTATCTGCATACGTGATGGCATTAATGATTTTGCCCATCGCCATCTATTCGTAGGATAGCTGGGCAATATTTCGTAGTTAGAAAATCATTACGAGCAGCGTCATGACATGCACACGACATTTACTACGTGTAACTATTTTAAAGGGGCCCTGCGACACTTTTGCGACCACCTTGTTTAGCATCCGTACGCGAATAGCAATAATTGCTGAGACGAATGCAACAAAAACGATATAGATTGGTGTATGAAAAGTGAGGCTAAGTGTCCTTAAAGTTGAAAACTCGAGCAGGCGATGACGAAAAGCGTTCTTTTTCGCATTTCACTTACCTGCTCACTTCGAAGACCGCTTCAAATCACAGCGAACGTCTCATAAACATATGCCGGAAATGTCACCTCTAGGTGGCTTTCACACAATACCTCGTTACCGCTCTCTTCGACGCCGTCTTTGGAATGGTTATGACGAACCACGTGCGTTCGGGTAGCACAAGCTCTCATGGTCACCCTGTTTAAAATACATACATACGCTTTGGGTAGGGTCACTGTTCGGCTTGCATGCAAGCCGAGTTATACTGAAACGCCCGCGTCTGCCGTATGTCGCACGAATTTTCGGCTCGCTAAATTTGCGACATGCTTTTCCAGCTTTCATCATCATCATCATCATCATCATCATCATCATCATCATCATCATCATCAGCCTGACTACGTCCACTGCAGGACAAAGGCCTCTCCCATGTTCCGCCAGTTAGCCCGGTCCTGTGCTTGCTGCTGCCAATTTATACCCGCAAACTTCTTAATCTCATCTGCCCACCTAACCTTCTGTCTCCCCCTAACCCGCTTCCCTTCTCTGGGAATCCAGTCAGTTACCCTTAATGACCAGCGGTTATCCTGTCTACGCGCTATATGCCCTGCCCATGTCCATTTCTTTTCTTGATTTCAACTATGATATCCTTAACTCCCGTTTGTTCCCTAATCCACTCTGCTCTCTTCTTGTCTCTTAAGGTTACACCTACCATTTTTCTTTGCATTGCTCGCTGCGTTGTCCTCAATTTAAGCTGAACCCTCTTTGTAAGTCTCCAGGTTTCTGCTCCGTAGCTAAGTACCGGCAAGATACAGCAGTTATATACCTTCCTCTTGAGGGATAGTGGCAATCTACCTGTCATAATTTGAGAGTGCTTGCCGAATGTGCTCCACCCCATTCTTATTCTTCTAGTTACTTCAATCTCGTGGTTCGGCTCTGCGGTTATTACCTGCCCTAAGTAGACATAGTCCTTTACAACTTCAAGTGCACTATTACCTATCTCGAAGCGCTGCTCCTTGCCGAGGTTGTTGTACATTACTTTCGTTTTCTGCAGATTAATTTTAAGACCCACCTTTCTGCTCTCCTTGTCTAACTCCGTAATCATGAGTTGCAATTCGTCCCCAGCTTTAGGTGCTGCCAAACTATCGCCACATTCGCATACTAAGTGCCCCGCCGCGGTAGTCTAGTGGCTGAGGTTCTCGGCTGGTGACCCGCAGGTCGCATAATCGAATGCCAGCTGCAGCGGCTGCATTTCCGGTGGAGGCGGAAATGTAGTAGGCCCGCGTGCTCAGATTTGGGTGCACGTTAAAGAACCCCAGGTGGTCGAAATTTTTGGAGCCCTCCACTACGGCGTCTCTCATAATCATATAGTGGTTTTGGGACGCTAAACCCCACATATCAAACAATCAACCACCATACAAATATTGCACGCTACTTATAACGTGAAGACAACCAAAAGCGAACGGTCCTTATCATGACGTCACATGATATGACTCGACTTCCCATGACATAATATAACTGATGCGTGTCGCCATAGTCCGAAACCAAGGTAGTCTGCTCCGTGAAATAAAATCAAAGCAAAGTCGATTTCGGTGTTGCCACTTGCGCAACAATATCGGCGAATTCCACAGCACCAGAAGAACCGATGAAAAATACATGCTCAAATTGTGTTGCAGGGCCACTTCAACGATTCTTCAAGCCAGATAGAGGAAAACGTTTCGTGGTCAATTACGACGCAATACTAATAGAAAGCTTGCTTGACATTTTGTTTCATAGAACCCAGTCGCCAAAGTGATTATTCTAGGTAATTAAAGTTGCTGCTTCCGTTTCGATGAAACACAAAGGGCAGCAAAAGCAGGTCGTTAAGAGGATCCCCGCGGGCGTTGTAAACTGTTCACAAGCGTGCATTTGCATACACGCTTGTGCGATCACTTGGTGAACGTGCACCCACTCATCGTGAAAGTAGTAAACTGCGCGCATTCTTGCTTGCTTGCTTGCTTGCTTGCTTGCTTGCTTGCTTGTTCCTTTCTTTTGTGGCTCTCACCCACTAAAGGGGATTGGCCAAGAAGCCGGTGGTTAATGCTAGTCAATACCTATAGCTTTCCTAGGCTAGGGGAATATGATTACTGTGTTTTGACTGTGAAAATTATTTGGCGCAATGTAAAAAAAGAAGAAAAAGGGGGAAGGAGAGAAATAATAGAATTTGTTGAATATCTGAGGTGTAATCTAATAAGAAATTCTTCTGAAAGTTAAATCATTGTAGTGTATCAGCTAAATAATAAATGGCAGTGTGGCTAGTAAAATTCGAGAGCTGATCACTGACTGAGCAAGGTAATCTTCTTTTGTTATATAGCAATTCGCAGAGAGCCCCGCAAATGTTCCTGTCACTGTGTCCCAATGAAGCAGCCCCAAAAGACAAAATATTGGCAGTGTTAAGTGATATTCTTAGTTTTTGTAATAAAATTTTGAAGCAATTTTTTCTTTGATTTTTGAAACGGTGACTTGTGATAAGAAAATCATCGATATGTTCAGGTTTGTTACAGCTTGAGCACAGAGGGCATGGCACCAGACCAGACCTGTTTAAGTAGAAATTAAGAGGTGGTACACGGCAACGTAATTTTATTATCAAGACTTCTAATTTAGGCGTGAAACACCATTTATTATTCCATGTGAAGTGCATGTGCGAGAAATCTAGATTCAGTATCGTGATTTTTGATGAGTCTTCAAGAAGAGAAAGTTTTCTAAACCTTGCTGCTGTTACATAAACTGTAGGAGGCATGATGGGCACAATCGGAAGATCAAGAGATGTTCACGCGAGTGTGTCAGCCATCTCCTTTATAATTATACTACGATGGCCTGGCACCCATATCATTCGCGTTAGACGAATGTTTGCTGGAATTAATGATTTCAAATATTCTAGTACAGCTGATGCCGACGGCGATGATAAAAATGAACACACGGAATACGAGTCAGTCACTATCACAGCTGTCGAATGAGTCACAGGAAGTTTTCGAAGAGCTAGTATACCAGCTGTTATTTATGCGTCAAATATGGGTGTATAATTTGGGAGGCGTAATGAAAATGACCAGAATATTGAGAGAGAAAAAATACCTACACCTGCCTTCTCGCCACTCATAGATGCATCCGTTGCAATTACTATATTAGTACCTAATTGAGACAGGTGTTGTTCTAATAAACAATCAAATATTTGGAGGGCAAGTGTTTCGCATTCATGGGGAAAATATCGTCAAATTCTATTTGCACTTGGCCGATTTGTTTGACAGATGGTGTGATCTCGAATATATTAGCATTTAAAGCATCTAGAAGTGTTTGAACAAATAGCACTTGGGGTTTATATACACGGCAATAATGCTCATTAAAAAAGACACCAGACTCGGCAAAGAATACAAACTGTCGCCCTCTTAAAGTGGATTCAAAAAAGTTTAAATAGCTTTTGACTGTTAAAATACGGAATCTGCAAGCAAGGGTGGGTATCCGAGCTTTTCGATACAAAACATTGTTAGCTGTGAATTTTGGCACACCTAAACAACTACGTAGAGCTTCCCGCTCTAAGAGAATCAGGGGGTTTATTTTGTATGCTGGTCCATCAGAGAATAGTACATATCCGAATTCAAGAATCGGACGGATGTACATGCGATAAATCATGATCAGCGTATCTCTGCGAAGACCTCCTAATCGTGTTTACTCTTTTTCATCGCCCACATTTTATTGTTCTGACATAAAATATGTGTTCTTACGACAGCATATTAAATGGTGCCTACATGCATACATGAATGCGCGCGTATATATATTTTCACGTGAAAACATGTGCGTGTCTAAACGACACGCTTTCGTGCGTGCCTATATTGCTGCGATATTCCCGCGCGTTCCTGTGTAGGTTTACAGCCCATGAAACCAAGGTTTTGACGGAAGCCAGTGTGGTCGGGAACTAACATAGTGAAAATCAAAAAAAAGACGTGTATGATGAAAACAAGAGTACAAAAAATACGTTTCAGCTCCACTGACGAGAGCCTTGTTCACAATAAATTGTGAACAAGGGTCCCCTCAGAGAAGCCTAAACGTCTTTTTTATTCTCTTGTTTTCAACGTACATATTCCCCTTTCAAAGCTTTTTGTGATGTTATAGCTCCTTTTGAGTGCGTTGTGTTCGTTTGTTGTCTTATAGCGGCAGGTGCGCACGCTTATACTGGGTATGCGGCGTTTATTACCGTATGAAGTCAACTAGTACTGATCCCAAGAGAAGCGCAGGAAAAAATATTTTCTTGCAGTTCAAAAACGATGCGTCGAAGGAAAACTGCTGGGGTAGTATTACTGCCGGTTGACGTTGAAGCCACACACAATATCCGCCCTAAGCTAGCATTGCACTTAGTTTCGGCTGTTTCCATTTCTTCATTTTTGTATAGGATACGACGTATTCTTTTTCAGTGGCTGTGAGTAACAACGATAGCTTCAGCTATGACCTCGCCGATGAATTGCCAGGAAAGAACATGAAGGAAGGGGTAGCTATCAGCATGAAAAAATGAAAAGTCAATTTTCTTCGTCAAAAAAAGAACTTTAAGGATGGTAGAGGGCAGCGTGACATTACAGAAGTGCCGCACAGCTATGTTCACAGATAATCGGTTGCATTCGCTCAACTTATCGTCGCGATTGTGGTTGCTGCCTTGTTTTTCCTGGAATCAATAAAAAATTGGCGACTTTAAAGCTACGCTTTCAAAGGATATCTACACGCGCTTCCATGCACGCGACATACCAATATCAAAGGTAAAACTTACAGCTCCCTTCAACAGCAGTTCTTTGAGAACAGTGTTGTGTGTGCCCAAAGTACGAGCGAGTACTGAGTGCTGGTGCACTGAAGTTTTCTGTGCGTTAGTGCGCGTTCAATTCACTAGCTTACCACACACACACACACACACACACACACACACACACACACACTTCAGTGCTGGTGCACTGAAGTTTTCTGTGAATTGGTGCGCGTTCAATTCACTAGCTTACCACACACACACACGCACACACACACGCACACACACACGCACACACACAGGCGTGCATACACAAACGCACACACACGCGCGCACACACAAACGCACGCACACACACGCACACACACGCACACACAAGCGCGCACACACGCGCACACACACGCACACACACGCGCGCACACACTCACACGCACACACACACATGTGCGCGCGCACACACGCACACACACGCACCCACACATGCACACACACACACAAGCGCACGCACACCACGCGCACACACACCCACACACACGCACACACATCCACACACACGCACACACACACGCACACACACGCACACACACACGCACGCACACGCACTTACACGCGTGCACACACGCCCACACACACACACACGCACACACACACACAAACTCACGCACACCACGCACACACACACGCACACACACGCACACACACCCACACACACGCAAACGCACTTACACGCGCGCACACACGCACACACACACACAAAAACGCACGCACACCACGCACACACACACGCACGCACACGCACTTACACGCGCGCACACACGCACGCACACGCACTTACACGCGCGCACACACGCACACACACACAAACGCACGCACACCACGCACAGACACACGTACACGTACACACACGCACACACGCACACACACATACACGCACACGCACACACACACAAACGCACACACGCGCATACACACTCACGCACACACACGCACACACGCACACACACGCGCTGTGCTGCCGTCGCAGTTTCAGTGACTGCAGGTAAAGTTATCGCGAATGCACAGAATCCATTACAAGCGATTGAACTGCCAGGTGGCATGAGAAAAAATTTATGCGCGGGACATTTTTTTATCAAAATTTTGATAAATCGTCTACCTGTGTGTAAGGGAATGCGTCCAGAAATTTGGTGTACTTCGTTAGGGCTTACTATCGATACACCCACTACGTGCATGAGATAGAGAATAAAATATTTATGTAAATTGTAAGAGAACATCCGTGAGGCGTTGTGCGCCATAAGTTTGAAACGGTGGGGAAACCACGGCTCATCATAACCACCGCATCAAAGCAAGTTCTGAGCGGGAACCACCAGCAACGTTACTAAGCGTGACCCGAAATAATAGTATACTCAATAAAGTCTCGATTAACAACAGCTGTTTCCTCAACAGACTCGCAGTGCAAGTATGGAATCAACACTTAAATGAGAAGGAAAATACGGGAAGCTTATCGAAAACAAGACAGTGGTTTCTGAATTGCAATAATAAACTATTTATCTGTGACATTGACCAAAAGATCGTGCCGGTGTAAATGTCTGCCGAATTTTATTTTTCATGTTAAGAACTTGCAATAGCCCCCTTCATCTTTGGCAGTATGGTTTCTTAGTGAGCGAATGCGCGCTTGAAATTTGGCTTGCGACAGGACTTGCTTGCATGAAATAGCTGGTTTTTTAGCCATCTTAATTAGCTCCAAGTCACTAATTTATGCGTTCACCCGTAAAAAACACGTAAACCTTATTTTGGATGCAAGAACTGAGGGTGCCGTCAAGTGAGGGCCTGATTGATCAGCTAGAACGGGTGAGCCACGCACGGCTCGATCACCGTGAACCTTCGCGAAACCGCAATATGGTGGTCGTATAGCCATTGGGCCCGGCCTTGTTGTCAGGCTCAAGCCATGCGTGTTTTTCGCCTACTTGTTTATAGTCGGGCTCACTGACCATGCCTTTCCTCTCTGGGAGCCAATGGCTGCCTTCGGGTGCATATTCACCGCCTTTTTTTTCGCCTTTTTCTGGCGCTGACTCGCAACGTCAGATGCTCTGAGGTTGGCCCGAGAGGTTGACGCGCTGATCTGGGCATCTTGTCTTTGCACTCGATTGGTATACCCTTCGTGTGATAGTCGTAGCGTCACCGACAAGATCACTCTCAATCGGTCCTGTGTAGTTTTTTGGCACGGCCTGCAAGCCCATGCTTGTCGCAGTGGGATATATCGTCGGTTAACACATCCGTATTCATTTTATAACCTTCCTTGAGTGCTTCTTGTCTGACATACCGCTGAGTGCTGAAACCCGGTTGTAGCGCCTTTGAGCACGGTGGTGGTGGAGTACGCCCCGTCCCTACTGGGTTGCGCTCGGGGTAAGCTTCTCGAAACTTATCTCCATATGGGAAGCGCTTGAACTATATTGGCCTGCCTTTCTGCACTTGGAAATTGAAACGAGCACAAAAGGAACCATGAATGACAATGACGAAAATAAGAAAAAAAACGTACAGGCTACTTTATGTCACCGCCCACAGTCACGCATATATCGCATAGTACATACACCCAGGGGCGTAGCAAGGGAAAAGGGGGTGGTTCAAACCCCTGAACTTTTTTACTTTTTCTTGCGTACGTATACACGCATGCATGAACTTGCATCGGGTATGTTTTAGATTCACCCCCCTCCCTAAAAAAAGTATTGGTGACGCCCCTGAATACACCCCATATAATTCATTCTATCGGTAGCATCCTATTGTTAGGATTCACTTCGCCGAAATTCCTACAACACTTTTACTCTTCCTACAGAAAACTATAATACAGTACAACAAGAAATTTTTGGATTTGTGAAAAACTGTAGTTGTGAGCTCTGCTTCATGGCCGACATGGTATTTTACATTTCAAGAACGTACGATGGCGTTGTATGCGTATATACATATTGTGTGAGTTCTGTATTTTGCGTTTTTTGTCACGTATGCATTCACCAAGTCTGACACTTTGGTTGCTTGTGCGTTTAGGTTATATTTATCAGTACATATACTTCCAATATCATTTTGTAGGTCGCGCATTTACTGTGGCTGAAAAAGTAATGTATACTTCGCCCCAAAGTAAGTGCTGGTTCACCTTCTGTGAATAGTATCATAGCACCGAAGCTGAGCAGGAGTGCATAAACTTACTAAGAAAGTCGTCAACTTGCTTTCACTCGGTATTCTAATGGTATCAGCACCCTTGCAACACAGTTCTTCTAAAGTTCTTTGCTAACTTTCAAGACCAAATTCGTCTGCATCAATCATCCTTGCCTGGTTTTCGTTATAAACGCAGTGACTCGCCACAAAACACGTGACAGCACCAATATGGTACAGGGTGATCTACCGAGAAGTGTTCGCAAGTTGTAGGTAAATATAGTTTTTGAATCTGCTTCACCTATCCGAAATATATGTATACAGTAAATTTAAGAATAGATGTTTCTCCAAACTAAGCGAAGGCCAGCTGCATTTACAACGACCACAAAAAAGCCAACATTATTGCGTCACTGCATATATGGCTGGACTTGATGCATTGCTAGAATCCTTTGATGCATAACTAGAGAGAGATAACCGTCAGAAAACACTAGGGAAAAAAGTTATGGTACTTTGATGCAAGCAAATCTCAGACACAGGCAAACCTAAAAAAAAACGCTACCAGGCGTAGGAACGAATGGCAAGCAGTGCTGATCACTTTGATTGATTGATATGTGGGGTTTAACGTCCCAAAACCACTATATGATTATGAGAGACGCCGTAGTGGAGGGCTCCGGAAATTTAGACCACCTGGGGTTCTTTAACGTGCACCCAAATCTGAGCACACGGGCCTACAACATTTCCGCCTCCATCGGAAATGCAGCCGCCACAGCCGGGATTCGAACCCGCGCCCTGCGGGTCAGCAGCCGAGTGCCTTAGCCACTAGACCACCGCGGCGGGGCAGTGCTGATCACTTTCAGTCAAAAACAAGACCAACATCAAGGAGGGCAGCTATAGTATTAGAAAAACCACCAAGCACAGCATTCCGTGTAGCCTATCCGTCAAAACCTTATTTGTGAGGCAGAAGCTTGGCTACAATGTTTATTTGGCAACTTTGAATGAAGAAAGATGCCTTCGAAATATATGCGAGTAGTTTTGCTACTTTGAAATACAGCCCACTCACGATTATATTTAAGTGCGCATAATGCGCGTTTTTACATTTTACAAACTGGTTGAATTGCAAGCGCCATGCGGAAAATTAGCAAGACAGATATGAGACATTTTCATGGACAGAAAGGCATTTTACGGGAAGCGTCTACTTAAAGGATCTGGGAACTTCTTTCAAGCTTGAAAAAAACAACGAGACGGTTTTGCTGTTGCAGTGTCATTATAATATATTTTTTACATTTCATTTTGCACAAATCTTACGCTGATATTAGTTGAATTTTGTAATCATGTGTCCTTGAACGGGGATAGTAAGTGACGTACTTGCTGCTAAAACACGTTATTTTGACCTTGAAATCGGAGACACGCACAGGCAACAAAAGCTCTCGAAGAAGCATTGTATATATCCGTCAGCCACTATACAAAGCTTGTGTAAAGCTCTTTGTTACTTTTAACGAGCCGACATTCGATTCATTTGTTCATTCTTGAGAGCGAATCTCTCATGTATCCGCCCTTGCGCCGAGCGTTCGTGTGCCTCGTCTCTCGTTGTCACTTGGTGTAACTGAGTGAACAAGCACAGCGAAAAATGGAAGGTACGCAACGAAACAGCATATCAATGGTGCTAATGAACACATTAGCGCATCGTGCCCACCTGTCACTTTTTATTGTCGCAGTATTTCAGTTCAAAAAGAACAAAGCATCATTAGGTGTTTAAAAGACAACTGTTCATATTGTTGACATCAGTTAAATTAAAGTAGAAATCAGACAAAACCTTTGAAGCTTTGAAGCAGTAGCTGCTTACTCACTAAAAGTGGTAAAGAAACTCATTCTGATTTGCCCAAGTGCCAGGCAAGTGTTTCATTTAAAGCGCGCACCTTAGGACCGGGAGGGGGGGGGGATGTTGATTTCGAACGCAACTTCGCAGCCCCGTGACGTATGCTGCATGAGTGTAAACAACTGAAATCACTTCACTGAGCGTATACCGGCGACGTCAATGGCTACATTTGCAATGTCGCCACGACGCATGTTTCATTTGCTAGGTGAGCGCTGCGTGTTCTTGTTTCTTTTATACTCGAATCACGCAGCTTATATTGTGCAGACAACTGAAGGAGCTGATAAAAAAAAGCAGAAGTGCAAGTTAGGAAACCTAGATTCACTGAGCGAATTCTGATGGCGGGTACAATAAGTTGTTGTTGACGCCAAACAGTGAAGGTGACAATTTATCTCAGTTTTGAAGAAGCCGCAATTTCAGACGTGCTGAATAATGTTTGCTTCAATCATGTGTAAAACGGCATGACGAGAAATGATGATGGAAGCACCGACACCTAGCATAACGATGGCGCGAGCTTTGGATCACGCAGGCAAAACTATCCGCACTTCATGGTGGTTTATTTACTACTATACCTCGACGTGCTATTTTATGCGCTACCTGAGACAGTGTTTAACTTGTGATTGGCGTGATGTGATGCTTTAAAAGGTGTCTAAACCACTCTTCATTAGGTCAAAATGTGAGAGTGTTTTATTTATTGCCTTCATTTCCCTTCCTAAAGACACAGTCTCCATATCGCTACGTATTTCCTTATCCTGCAGGCAGTTAATATCAGCACTTAGCGTGGAACCTATCAGGATTTCCCGGTTTTTGGTTACACCTTGTTACCTCGACTTGCAAAGCCATAAACACACAAAATTGAGGAAAATCATTTCATTGCGCACCATAGCCTGGCGAGACAAGGCAGAAGGGGCATGCGACTGTATGACGAAGCAAGAAAAGAGAAGGTTCACAGCTGATATCCCACGTATAAAAACCACTCCAGAACTAACTACACAATGTTGCGTTAACGCATTGCCGACGTCAAGAATAACACCGAAAGGAAGGCAAAGTTCCGTGAGAGAATAACACGCTTGTTTTTTGTATAATAAAGAGTTGCTTAGGGCCCTTTATTGACTTGTGTCTAGATCAGGAAACGCCCAGCTATAGGAGGTATCGCAGTGCCCATGAACAACACGTGGCACGCCGCACGTTTCTAGATGGCTGCCGGGGGAGGATCAAGCCATATGCTAGCCTATAGGACATGCGTATGAACGTCATTTGCCTCTCCTTGCGGATGCTCAAAATTGGCTGTACTGAACTCTATATCAGATGAAAATACCCGCTCACAATAAGGGAAGTACTCAATGCTTTGCCACTTTATTTTCCAAGCGGCATGAAAGGTTATATTCATGTTCAGCGTGTATCAATGATAAGTCGCCAAATCCTGGCGTGCTACAGAAAACTGCATCAAGTAGAATTGATATATGAAATTAAAGCCCGTCCACGGTACATAGTGAGCCTGCCGGGAGGATTTGCCGCAGTGGCACGCTGTTGGTGATTAAAGTCGTTGTTGCGACACAAGGCGGCATTTTTGCGTGACAATGCTTCCTAACATGTTGTGCTGTCAGCATTGCTTTCGCATTCAGGAATGCACAGTTGCTTCTTAAAGGAACACAAGCACGAGTACATGTGACCCACTCCGCTGTTCTTGGGTCACAGGCATGTGATCAAACTGCACCGCCATGCGCAGACTGGCCATGTGCAGTTCATTTCTCTCAGAAGTTGCATGTTTGATCCCCAACTGGAAACACGGCTTTCTAAAATAATGTCAACGCATTCTTTTCGCATCATTGGAGAATCTAGTGTTGTGAAAAGTCGTCAAACAGTAACGCCATTCGGATGTTACACATAAAATTCATCTGTGAAGTCAGTGGCGCGGATCGTGGCGGTGGCTAAAAGTTTCGTCATTTTATTCGCTTTTACTCGTCGATGCTGTCAGATGCATGCTGTGCTTCGTGAAGCCCACCATAATTTATGCTACATGCATCTCAACACAAAAAATTTGCGTTTATTTTGATCTCAACACTCTTGCATGGAATACACCCAAAATGACTCGCTAGTGTGAAAGAACCGTGTACAGCACAAAGGCACGTGAAGTGCAACTAGACCGCTGCTCGAGGGTTGGCAACAGCGTGTTGATCTTCACTTTCATTGTCGTAGCTACCACAGCCTTCCCTCTGCCACGCGGGAAATTATCGTCGTCAAGATAACTGTTTTTGACCTCACTGTTCAAATCAATATGAAGAATTTTCCCCACAGGGAGCCTTCGATGTCTCTACATCACCATGTTTAATGACAGAAACATGCTTTCGTTCTCAAAACTGTAATATGTGTCTGCATCGGCTGATAGCAGGAATAAACTACTACGAAACCATTTGGAGTTTTCTGCTGCCTATCAAGAATGTACAAAAAAAAGTGATTTCGAGACGACCCACGCTGCGCTAGATAGGATAGCAACACACACATGCAAAACACACCACGTGTAGAGCATGACGTGTACAGCTGGGCTTCAATAACGTGGTTGTACAAGTATTCTATCGGTTAATCATGTTTGATCCCTATAAGAATCTGGCTTTTAAGGACAGCATTGAAGCCGCGACGCGTCCTGTACGTGGCCGTATGTTCACCATAGCAGTGGAGCAAACGCGGCCCCGAGTGACTGAGTGGTCGCTCACACGATTCGTAACTGAGCTTTTCGAGCAAATTATGAAGCGTCTTATTTGAAAGTACAACTTAGTTCTTACGGATGTTTATGGCTGTTCACTTATAAAACAACTAATCGCCAGTTCACGCGACTCCCCGCGCACAATAGTATGGTTCTCATGCACTAATAACATTGACACACGCTATGTTCGGGGTAAACAAAGGGGTGTTTGACAGAAAGAAATTGAAAACTCAAAATAAATTGAAACTCAAAAAGAAATCACTAATAATACAGCTACCGGAAACTTCACATAGATAAAATGTGTGCGCAATAGGTCATCAATGCGTTTATAGACTCGCCCAGGGTTATGAAACTTTACGTCTCGCAAAACAGAATCGGATCTCTCTTGCCACAGAGGGCCTGGTTCATTCACTGATGCAGAAAACATGCAAACTAGCAGTGTTTCTCTATTGATGGTGTGTGTTAAAGATCAGGTAGGACATCGTAAATAGTGAGCGCTGCAGTTTGTCGTCTGCCAACTCTCCTCCAAGGAGTACTCCTGACATCCGTTTTGTGGCGTGACAGCGCATTGGCATTGCGAATACAAATATCAGATATGCTGGATTTTTATGAGTGTTCATTAGAATGTGGCGTTTTGTTAATCAGGCAGGTCGATGCGTGCGCACTCTTGACGCGTGAATCATAGAGTGGAAGAACTTATACGTCCGCCGCCCACTGTAGCCCTGGTAAAAAAAACTTTTAAGTGCAAGTGTGCTTTCCAGCTTTTGCAGATACCGAGTTACCGGAACTGTTAGAGGCAACGGAGCTAGTGGTGACATCTTGTGACGTTTTTTCCCGACTACAATTTTTTTTTGTTTTTTAGCCCAATAAGGCATTGGTGCAGTTTGTCGAACCGTGACGATGCCGTGTTGCCTCCGCCAAAAGAATCGTCACCATGACACCCAGCTCCTATTCTAACACAAGTCCACAAGGTTCCCTGCCGGCTGACACACAGCGGGTGGCTATCGAGAACACCCACTTGCCTGGACTTGTAACTCTGTTCGGCAACTAACTCTGAGGGGAGTGCTGTGGCAGCAGCCAAGCCAGACCAAGTCACCAGGCAGAGCAACCCTCTACTTTTCTCCGAAACTTCCAGAGAACCTGAATAAAACCATTGGATGTTTGGGATCCACGCCACGTGCTCATGTCTGCTTCTCCCGTGCGTACAACGTCCATACAATGACCATACAACGTCTTTCACGATGATTAGGGACATTGAGAGAGCTGATTCTTTACCACAGAATCGTACCTGTCTGTAATTTTATGATCACTCTCAATCTTTTCGCCGCACCTTATCGCGAACTGAAAGCGTGCCTACGGCTGCGATAAAGCTTCGCATTATTCGGTATCGCACACTTCTGCAATTATTTATTTATCCTCAATGAAAAAATGGTTAAAGTACGGAGTGGATAGGAATAAAAACAAGCAAAAACAAAAAGTGATGGAAAATAACCATATCACAGTAGAAGTATATCAACGAAGCGTGGCTGCTACATAGTTATCGTGATCACTAACGGAAAGAAATGTAATCACATTAGTCTGAAAGGAGTGGCATATGAGGTCTGTGCGGGTCGAACATTTTTGAAGAAGCCCTGCGAGTGCTTGTGAATGTATTGCTGTCTGAATTAGCAACAGCAAATCGCAGTCTCTGTCCTGCAAAAAACTTCGTGTTCTAGCCATGAAGTGTGAACCATGAAGTGCAAAAAACTTCGTCTCGTAGCCTTGAAGTGAACTTTCCACGACCTCTCTTCATATTATGGTGTCTTAGTCAATAAAAGCTTGCCTTCGAGAGCAAAACACACTTAACAGGAGCGCACAGTCACTCGCTGCCGCGCAGAGAGTATCGGAAAAGGACATGTCAGGTATTTAGCTCAGCGGAAGCCTCTCACGATTCACGGGGTGCTTGTCGCGGCTTGAGTTTTTTATTTGCCGACACTATAAACATTTGTGCTTCTGTGGCGAGCATTATTACATGCACAAAGTTCTGTCGACGCCCTGCATGTGAGCAGCACACGTGGCAGTGAAGATATCAAATTCACTGGTATGGTTGCAGTATATCACCGCTATGTCTCAGCATCGCAGCTCCTGATGTCGTGAGGGGCTTGGCGTTGAGTGTTGCATTGCAGATACACTTTATACCGCCCTGTAAATGAAATAATCACAATTTTGTGACAGACACAACGTGACACATTTTTTTTATGGAGCCATGAGCAGCGACACTGATAAATGACTTGGCTGATCGAGAAGACCGGAGCTGCGAGAAACGAGTCGACCGATGGCACCGACACCCCTCGTAGCCAGTGTGACACTTCCGAAGCTCTAATGTAGGCTGCTGCCATCTGATGGTGGAATTATCAGACTGGTGCGTCTAGAAATGACTGAGCTCACCGTACACCATTTGCCTGATTCCATGCTGCGATGTGATGAAACGCCTAGAAATGAATAGAATCAGACGCAAAACTCTGAAGCCAATAAAAGGATCTTGATTGTATCGTGCCGGGGAAATCGAAGATCATGTTTGAAATGGATAGTAAAATCCGTGCGAGCGTAAAACACGGTACGAAGAAGCGACACATACGACAACACAAGCGCTAGTTACCTATTTCCTGTGTTTTTCATATAGGAATATACAAGAATCATCAGCAAAAAAAATGACAGGAGAGGAGAATAGGCGATTTTTTATAAGGCATCTCATCCTTGTGTTGATTGCCAGAGATGTAAAAGCGCTAACTCTTTACTTGATAATGCCAACGATGCCCCACTCACACACTTGTTACCCGCACGTGCAATATTGATAGCCTCAATAAATTCCCTAACCTGCTTGTCTTTGCGGCATCTGACTACTTCGCTCCGTTCAAACAAAAACTTGTGTCACCTGGATCGACCTTGTGACACAGATGCAGTGCCACATTGTCTACAATGCATACTAAGATATCTCTGTTTACTTTCATTAACAATGTAGTGGCGTTCCCTAGACCTGCCGTTCACACATCGGCTTATTGGCTCATTATACTCGCAACAACAAGGCAACGGAAAGCTATATATCACACTTTCTTCATAAGGAACAAACATTCTCACGTGTTCAATTGTGCACTATTTTTTTTCTTGCTTCTGACACAGATTTTTTTTTTAAATACACAGTTTCATGGGCGTTGAAAACACCACCTTAACCAAAACGATTGTACTTGCTTCCCCAAATTGGTGAAGTGGGCACATGTGTTTTTTAACAGTGAAGCTGTTAAGCACTGCTTGAAAATGTCTCTGCTGTGCAAAAAAGAGAGAAAAATCCTCGCCACGTCATCACCTAGCAACCGACCAAACCACAGCAGCGAACGACCCTGGCGTAACCCAGCACTATATACGGACTAGCTGAGGCGTCTCCATTTCTTCCCCTACTGCGTCTGCATCACTGCACTAAAATGAAGCTGCTTTGTTGGCGCTTTTAGGAAATGGTATACAGCATGAACGAATGGATACGCAACGAGCCGTGCACAGCAATGTGCATTTCTGAACGCACGTACTCCGCGCCCGTTGTAATATAATGACAGGAGGCCGGATTCATAGGCACTAAAAATCAGGTTTTAGCGTCAAAAATAGCCGACCGAGACACTGTTCTAGGCCCTAAAAATTGTATATATAGGCTTCATCAACTTTCACAAAGTTTAAATTTTTGAAAAAATACCTGTCATTTGGGTCTCCGACACGAAAGCAAACAGAAATGTAACAGAAAGGTTTAAGTTTATGATGGTACAAAGGCATCAATAGTTTTGCATAACCATGCAATAATTCTTTTCTATAGGGTTCGTAGAATACGGTCTGTCTTTTTCTGGTCCAGCATGGTTAGTTAGGTATCCCCCGTCAAATAACACGATCCCGGGTTTCTTTCTTTACAGAATGGTTGAGAAGAGCAACACAGGAGCAAACAGCTATAGCGCTAATAGGCCAGAAGGGTCTTCTTGCCTCGTATGGACTCGGTATTACCACACAAGGTCAGTTTTTCTTCTGTCTGTCAACTAACACTCTAAAAGGCCCTTCACCAGGTTTGATAATTTCAATCAGACAAGAGGAATTCATACACTGGACGCCCACAATCTCATCAGCTACGATTTTTCATGCGACGCGCTCTTGAGGGTGAAATTATAGCGCCTAGAATATACTGGCTATGGTGAAATGCCAGACTGAACGCCGCTTCATCATCTCACGGGCGCGTGCCCAAAACATGGTGGAGGTGACTAAAAAAACAAGCAATTGTCCTGCATATGAGCGTAGTACGTGACACTGGGAGAAATATTTGAGGTGGCGAGTGTAATTTGGGCAATCTGTTGCCTGAATAAAAATAAAGGTTGGCAGAACTATTGAAACATAATAACAAAATCTCTGTTTGTTATTTTTTTCAATTTCATATCGAGCGAGAGGCGAGATCTATAACCTCCGCTCATTTCGTTTGCGTTGGAGTTCTCGCTGTTCTCGCATCATGCTGGCGCCACCATTCCTAACGCTTGGCGCGTCTTTGGTACATCATCCCTTAGAACAGTTTCAATGGTGGTAAGGGCACATAATACATGTCAGCCTTTTCACACGTGCGCGCATAGAGAAATTCATGCCACAGAAACTGGCAATAGAATACGGAGAACATCGGAAGAACACAACACCACTTGAGTCCATTACCTCACATGGGCATTTCATGGAAATGAACCTTGCGTTCACAGGACGTTAATGCGTCTGCATCGTGTGATCTTCGGGCTCCGAGTTGCTCCAATACCGAAGAGGACAGAGATGTAATTTCGCTTTTGAAGTGTACATCAGGCGAGTGGCAAAGATTTCAAGCTCACCAACTCGCACCATGCTTTCGCAGCTTGTAGTGAGCGAATTAAAAGAATATCATAGTACAAAAATTATTATTCGCCGTACAACAACTTGTATTATCTAAGTAAAATTTCTCGTGTGACGTAGTGAAGCGGCCATTTCAAAATTAAAAACAAAAACCACGTGCACAGCTTTTTTTAATCTACATTCTACTTTCTCTTGATACAACAATTATGGATATGTGGGCTTTAACATTGTAAAACCACCATACAATTACGCGAGACGCTGTAATGGGAAGCTCCAGAAACTTCTACCACCTGGGGATCTTTAACGAGCACTCAAATCTGAGAACACAGGCCTACAGCATTCTTACCTTCACCGAAAACGCAGCCGCTGCAGCTGGGATTCCATCCCGCGACCTGCGAATAAGCCGCCAGGTATACCTTAGCCACTAGATCACCACGGCGAAGCTTGATACAACAAGTAATCGTCCTGCGTACGCCAAAGTAGTACGTGACACTGGAAGAATTATTCAAGGCAGCGTGTGTAATTTGTGCAAGCTGTTGCCTGTGACAGAAGTATTCAAACATACAAACGGAATCCATGTGTGCTATTTTTTAACTTCGTATCGAGTGAAATTTTATCTGCCTTCATTTCATTTGCATGGGTGCTCTCATTGTTCTCGCATCATGCTGGTACCAGCATTCCAACGCTTGGCGTGTTTTTGTTGCATCGTTCCTTAGAGCAGTTCCAACGGTGTGACGCTGTATATGGTAGTAAGGATACATGATACATGCCAGCCTTTCCACACGTGTGCACATAGAGGAATCCATCTTACAGAGGGAGGAAGGGGGGGAGGAAGCAACAAAAGGGAGAAGGCAGGGAGGTTAACCAGAAAGACATCCGGTTGGCTACCCTACACTGGGGGACTAGGGAAGGGGACAAGAAAGACGAGAAAGAGGGAAGAGATGGAAAATAAAAAAAGGGTGGGGAGAGACTGACAGTCGTTTCACTGCAGCGTGTAGAACTCTACCGCATGTTAGAGGCGTTCACACAAGCCTGTCTCTTAGGAAACACAGCAGGGCTTTCACTGCCTTGTGGGCTGTCGAGGCATGTGGACGTTGCTGTAATAGCACCTGCACAGAAAGAGGCCGATCATCCAGCCGCCACATTGCGTTGGCAAGTACTTGTCTATCTGAGGCAAATCGAGAACAATGGCACAGCAGGTGTTCGATATTTTCGTCGGTACCGCAAGCATCGCACGCCGCACTGTCAGTAATTCCGATTAACATGGTATACCCTTTCGTGAAAGGAACTCCCAGCCAGAGGCGATAGAGAAGCGAAGCTTCACGTCGATGTAGGCCGGGTGGAGGCCGGAGTAGTAGTGAAGGGTCCAGCTCGTGCAGTCTTGTACGTCGTATGCTTGGTGTGTTCCTCTCAGTCAGTGTGAGACTGCGGGCCAGTTGACGAATCTGCCTCGCCGCCTCCGCTCTTGAAAGCCGAATCGGAACGCTGTTCGCTTCTTTATGTGACGTGCGAGCAGCTTGATCTGCAGAATCATTGCCGCCTATACCACAATGCCCAGGTAACCACTGAAAGACGATATTGTGGCCTTTTTGTATTAAAAGGTGGTGAAGTTTCATGGTTTGGTTGGTCAACTGGTCGTGGCGTCCGCGTCGGAGAACTGATATGAGACACTGTAACGCTGGTTTAGAGTCAGAAAACACAGCCCATTTACCTGGTCTTTGTTCTGAATTGATGTGTTCTAGTGCATTGCGCAGAGCCTCGAGTTCTGCCATCGTTGACGTTGTCACGTGTGAAGTCTTAAAAGACTGAGTTACCCCTTGTGATGGTATAACCACTGCTCCACCTGAACTAGACGGCGTAGTAGAGCCATCCGTGTAAATGTGCACGTGGTTACTGTATTTTTGTTCCATAAGAAATAGACTCAGTTGTATCAGGGCATGTGTCGGTAAGTCCGATTTTCTTCTCATTCCTGAAATCATTAAGTGAACTCACGGCCGGCTCAAGCTCCAAGGAGGAAGCAGTGGCTTTGATGCAGGTGTGCACGTCTCAGTAAACAATGAACGATGCTTGTAGACAGTAGTGCCGTATATCGGGCAAGGCCTTTCAGCAGCTAGACTCGCCAGGTAGTGAGAAGGGGTCCTGGCATAATGCCTGAGGTGCATGCGCATTGTCTCGGTAATAATATGCGTCTTTATCGAGTGATCTTGAGCAATGGCAATGATTTCAGCCGTTGAAGCACTGCGGGGAAATCCAAGACATATCTTAATTGCTTGGACTTGAATGCTCTGAATTGCACGCAGGTTGGTCTTGCCGGTGTTAGATATTGCAGGTAAGCTGTACTGTAAGAATCCGATAAACAGCACTCTGTACAGTTGTAGCATGGATGGTATGGGCACTCCCCAATTCTTTCCTGCAAGGAATTTGAACATGTGGCATGTTGTGATCAGCCACTTCTTCACATAGTTCACGTGTGGAGTCCACGACAGGTTTCTGTCTATTATGACTCCCAAGAACCTGTGGCTTCTGCTGAATGTTATGTATTCTTAATCAATCAATATGCTGTAAGCAGACATTGGCTTCCGCGTGAACGCTACCACTGCACATTTTCCGCAGGACACCTCGAGGCCTTGTTTACGAAGGTAGCATGACGTCGTTGTAGCAGCCTTCTGAAGGCGGGCACGAAGCTGAGGCCTTGTCACACCTGATGTCCAAATGCAGATGTCATCAGCGTAGACAGAAAGTTCTACAGTACTAGGTAGCTGCTCGACTAGACCAATGAGAGTTAGGTTGAAGAGTGTAGGGCTTAGCACTCCTCCCTGAGGAACTCCTCGGCTGCTGTAATAATCAGGTCTTAGGCCATTCGCTGTCATCACGTAAAATGAACTCAGCTGTAAGTAGCTGTACACCCACATATATAGCTTGCCACCAAGACCTACTGCTTCTAAAGCACTAAGGATGGCTTCATGGGTGAGATTGTCGTAGCCGTCTTAACGTCTAGAAACAGGGCGGCGCACAGTCTCTTACAGGCTTTCTGGTGTTGAACATATGTCACCAGATCAACAACGTTGTCGATTGACAAATGGCCGTGCCTGAATCCGCTCATGGATACTGGATAGATTTCGTAGTGCTCTAAATACCACTCCATTCGTGTTAGAATCATTTGTTCCATCGTTTTTCCCACACAACTGGCAAGTGCAATAGGACGATATGAAGCAATACCCAAAGGAGATTTACCAGCCTTTGGAAGTGGAATGAGGCGACTTGACTTCCATGCCTGGGGAACCGTACCACTCTGCTAGGAGTCGTTGTATAGGCGTAAGAGTGCCTTCCGAGCTTCGTCTTCAAGATTACAAAGGGCACGATAGGTAATGCCGTCAGGTCCGGGTGCTGAAGAACGTCTGCACAGTGCCAGTGCCGCCTCTAGCTCATCCATAAAAAACTGGCATTCCATATGGAGATCACGTGAGAGCGGTTGGTTGTCAATTGTTCCCACTCTTGATACTGTGAAATTGAAATCACCGGCAATTCTTCTACAGAAAAATTGTGGGATGTCAATCTGTCTGCATTGAAGGTGAAGTGCCAGAGATGTAAACGGGTGTCGCTCAGAAACAGGCAGTAAAATACGGAGCTAAAGTGGTTGCTTGGACGTGATATGGTACGACACAGTGAAAAATATAGAGAACATCAAAAGACACAACACCACTTGCGTCGACAACATCGCATAGGCATTTCATGTAAATGTAACCTTGCGTGCGCATGTCGTGTTTATGCGTCGGCGTCGTGTGATCTTGCGGCTTCGAGTTGCTCTGATAACGGAGAGGACACGGATGTATTTTCGCTTGTGAAGTCTGCACGGGGCGAGTAGCAAAGGTTTCAAGCTCACCTCCTTGCACCATGCTGTTGCAGCTTGTAATGAACCGATAACAGAATCTCGTGGTTCGGTGCGCCACAACTTCCAGTGTCTAAGTTAAATTTCTCATGTTACTTACCGAAGCACCCATTTAAGAATTATGTGATAAACAAAGCAAGTACCATGTGCATATTTTTTTTCTCCACTCTACTTTCTCTTGGTGATTCGGCATGGTTCAGCATTTCTTGTTCGTCGTCTGGCAGTTGCACAGAAGCACTCCCTGTTCCCTATGAATGCATGTAGACGCAAAGGAGATGTTGAGCGGACGACGCGACGCGGATGAATACGCGCACATGTGTAAAGGCTAATCGACCGTTTCATTGGTTCAGAGCTCTAGTAGCTTTGACTGTTGACAAAGAAACTTGTAAGATGTATTAGAGGTTGCATCCAATAGAGTTCTCAAAGCTCAATTTTGCCCGGTAACATGAATGCCGTTCTCCAACTGTCCTCAAAAGCAAAATTTGAGGTCAAATAGCGTTCATTTAGGCATCGATTTGGAAAATAGACATTTATAGGCACTCATAAGAATTCAGGCACAAACTTCAAAAGTAGGCGTTTGTAGGTACTATATAAACAAGATAAAATTAAACAAGATAAAAGACGCCTTTTCTCTCTTTTCATACCAGCGAACGCACCGAAAGATACACGCAGAGAAGGGGAAATGTTTGGATCAAAAGGGAGCAAGAGCTATGTCGGTTCATCCTCGAGCGTACGGAATTTATTTTTTCTTCTAATGCATGGCTTACTTTTAGTGGGCTCGAAGAAAGACGATGGAATCGAATTGAGCCGGGCATGTGGCACGTGGGCAGGATAACCGCTGGTTATTATAGATAACTGACTAGATTCTCCTGAGAAGGCAAGTGGATTAGGTGGAGACAGAAAGTTAGGTGGTCAGATGAGATTATGAAGTTTGCGGGTATAAAGAGGCAGCAGCAAGCACAGGACCGATTTGACTGGTGGAACGTGGGAGAGGGCGTTGTCCTGCAGTGGACGTAGTCAGGCTGATGATGATGATGACTTTCAGTGGGATTGCAAGTGAAGGAGAGGGAACATAGTGGCATCTCGCGCTAGCTGCGATAATCATGCAGCTCACGATTTTCAAATCAGCCAATGATTTGAACATCGGCCTGGTCATTCGAGTTTACACAATCATCCGTCGAAAGAAGAGCGAGTGATTTCAAACTGGCTTTGACGATAAATCTTAAAATCCAGGCCAGGCGCGGTGCTCGAATGATTGCCTATCATATTCTCAGGAGCCTGAACTACCAATTGTACAACTACAAACTGACTGGTACTCTGCCTTGACTTCCAATCAGCAACGTTTCTTGACCATACCGTAAAGGTGCTGCTAGGCAACATTAGAAAAATTTGAAAAAAAAGAAATTTTAAAGGCACCACAATTTTCATATTGAAAAGGGTTTACAGCAAAACGCACTAACAAAAACACGGTAACAAAGGCGACACCATGTGTTGATATTCAACAAACTAGCACAATCAAGCACTATTCTGTAATTTTGTCACATATTGACAGCACACTTTACTCATTGTTGTTCGCAGTGATTCTCAAATTCAAGTTAACGTTACAAGTTCTTAATCACACAAGAGCCCACATAAAAAAAGTAATCATACTTAACCCCTGTCGTCGCATCGCCCATGTGATGGAGTCCGTCTCATGCCGAGGGTATCTATGAGAGTCGAGTACACGAGCACCAGTCAAAGGGAAAAGAGTTCAATATGAGCGTTCTTTTACCTGGTCCATTCTTTCAGATATGCGTATAGCTTGGTCATTTGAAAGAAGTTTTTATGGCGACACAATATTAACACTGCGTTGGCAATAAGCAATGCAACGTGTATACAACTTTAAAACTAATAAACTAATAGTAATATTATTGATAATAGCAACAACAAAAGAAAACTGACACGGTTTCTTATGAATTCTCCTAAGACGACTCGGAGGCGAAATCCATCAAGCCATCATTTTCTTCTTACTCAATGCACTGATTCTCGTGTGCCCCATCCAAGAGCTCTCTAAACCTCACTTAGTTTTTCACGGCTTCCTTGATTACCCAATTTTTTACTAAGCGACAGTGTCATTTGATGCCATCGTTATTGGACGTCACAGTATATGCAAATGTCACTTCTTGACAACGTTATGTGAGGACGACATCACGTCATGGGGATACTTTTCCTGTCACTCCAGTTAAGGCTCCCGCTGGCGGTACATTTTTGCGTCCGATACTTTAACTGCCATTGCCACCATACAAATGGGAGACGCATCGTTGTGGAGGGTTTCGGACATCAACCTGAGGTGCTTTAACGTGCGCTGACAATCTGATGTACTCGGGCTTCAAACATTCTGCCTCTATTAAAATGCTACTGCCACGGCTGGAAACAAACTGGCTTTTTTTTCGGGTCATCAGCTAAGCCCTGTAACCGGAGTGATGGCTAATTGTGTTGCGAAGTCCCGAGTACGCGGGTGGTGTATGGCTCTCTCAACAGCTACTGAAAAACAAAAGTCCGTTTATCCGAAGGAAATGCAATATCTGTAGCATGCTATACCAGCAAAAAGGACTTTTGAACAAATTTTCAGTGATGAAAGGGTAAGAACTACTGCTGTAAAAAACATGCATTCAGTGACAGGACGAGTCGCCGCAAATGCATTGTCCCTCGCCGTGCGCAGAGAGCACCGCCGCGCGAGGTGTGCTTCAGTCTTGCTCGTCCTCTGACATGGTGTTAGGTAAAAGGATAATCACCTGAAGTATCCGACTATCGAACGAAGTGCCACACACTTTGGAAGTCTGCGTTCATTAACAGGCCTGCCAGCTTAAGGCGATGTTGTGAAGCTTTTCTCGTGCGGCGCGGCTCGGGCGCACGGTTTTATTGCACGCATCGTTAAGTTCATGCCGATGGATTATGCCACGAGGCAGTGGCGACTTGCATTGGCGGGCTAACAATGCTTCGCAGAATAATACGTTCCTGAAATGAAGCGTTGGCTTTCCGCAGTGAACGAGGTAAATACGATCAACTACTCAATATGGTGGTCTGCTCCAGGCTACCGCTCACGCTGTTGCAACAATACAGAACCAGGAGGCGTGCATGGATTATTAAAAACAATTTCCGTCGTGTCGACATGCGTAGGATATTAGCGCTGTTCTTTTCATTTACACTTTAAAATCTTTTGCGCCCTGCAGGTGTCTTTTTGTCCCCTAAAAACAATCGTGTATTTTGTGTATCTTTCCGTTAGCGCCGCGCCCTTGAGCACTTCCAAGTCATGAACAGCGTGGGCTATGTGAGCCTGTCATTAAATTCTTCACAATAAAGTGGCAAGCGCTGACTTTTCAACAAAAAAACGGCATTCTGGCGACGATTATTTGCGTGGGAACAATATTGGCTATATAATAAGAGTGGAAACTGGCTTTGGAACTTAGAGGCAAATGCGTAGACCTCGAAAAAGAGAGAATATTCCAAGATTATTGTATACCAGATGGTGCCAATAAAGAATGAGTGCATAGGCTGGTTAAACTTATCGACATAACATCATAAACCAAGCTGCAATTTGATATGAAAAAAGCAATGATACAACCCAAGAAGTAAGAAATTTATTAACTCATTAAAGTTCATGAATTATTTTAAATGTGCCGAATTTGCATTACAATTTCTGTTATTGAAAGCAATCCCACTACGTTAGTATTACTCTTCCTAAGTAATGGCATTGCTTTGAAATTACTTTGACAAAAGTTCATCCCTCGCACACTAAGTCATGTGACCTTTATTGACAGCACTTATACATCTAAATATAAGACATGCTCGTTTAACCTCTCATGCCGAATACCTTTCTTCATCATTTTTGTGTCATAAGGGCAGCAATCATGGCACATTTAATGAAAATAAATTGGGAAGTGATGAGTCATTTTTTGTAATTGCTTCTCCGAATTAATTCACGCCATCAATAACTTACCAGCCCGGAAAAGAAGCTTAATTGCTCAGTTCAGTAAAAAGTAATTTGGTTACTGTTACCTTGTTTGAGGAATGCCATTACTGCGAAGTTTGCCGAGATGGCGCCTGTCAAGCAGTCGGAACAGAGGCGTCTAGCTGCTCGTCTTCAGTCGAGTCAGGCTGTGGCCGCTATTTCTTATTGTTGCTTTCGGTGGCACAAGCCTCTTCCCGGAGCTCAACATACACACCTGTTGTCGAAGTCTACACACCTGTTGTCGAAATCTTCTGCCCAGCGGCGTTCACAACATCCCTTGAAGCTGATGTCGGTGCCTAGAAATAGATTTGTTGAGCATACCCACAGTTCGTTGCGTGCATTTGAAATAGCACTATTTGTCTAGCATGTTGCAAACTACACAATAATAAGTAGTGTGTCTCAATTCCCAATTGCTGTTCTAACGGAACTGAGAGTATTTCAATCCTGAGCATATACTTGTTTTCCATTGCGCGTAAGTGCAACCCACTGCATTATGATCTTGCATTACTCGCAATAACATCAATTCAATATAAGCCCTCGTCTACTAACTGTTAGTTAGGACACCATAGAAGGTGTGCGCATATATGTAATAAGTTCATTAAAAATTATATCTTTGTGCAGCTGGTAATAGACAGAAAACAAAGGGGGTTTTGAATATCATGATTGAAATAAAGACGAAGAAGTGGAAATGGGCCAGGCAGGTAGCCCGTAGGCAGGATTAGCGCGTAGGCCGACTTCAACGAAAAACTGAATGATTCGTTCACCCTCATACAATGCAGTTATTCCCGGTCCCTTATATTTTTGGCAGGTGATTTTAATCACCCAGGCATAAAATGGTAGACATGTACACTCGAAGGTGGCGCAGGAAGGGCTGACCGTCAGGAATTTCTTGATGTACTAGCCTTGTTCAATTTGACACATATGGTTGCACTGCCGACTTGTGGTGATGCTATTTTAGACCTTGTAGTGACTACCGAGCCCGATCATGTATTTGTGAATGTTTTAGACAATATCAGTGATCACAATGTGCTTCATTGTAATTATACTTTAAAGCACAAAAGCAAGAAAAGCCAAAGAAAACAATCTACAACTACACGCGAGCAAACGTTCATATAAAAATAAATCAGCTGTCGCCTTTTTCTTTGGAATTTTCGCACACCTTGTCGCTGCGAACAAATAATGAAAACTGGCATCTCGTACAGACGCAGCTAACCGAACTAAAAGATAAGTATATTCCTAAAAATGAAGTGACAGTGAACAACCAAAAGCACCTGCTTCAACTTGCGTGTCAAACGCTGCATAAATAAAAAAACAACTTTACTCCAAAGCAAAACAGTTGGGGTCCGATAGTGATTGGGAAGGTTACCGTGAACAATTCATATATGTAACAAGAAATCGAAGCAGCCAAAGACAACTTCTTCAACAATGATATAACAACGTTCTTAAGAGAAAACACACAAAAAAATTGCAAGGTAATTACCCCAAACCACTTTCGTCATCACAAGTGTCTATTTTCAACGATGGTGAACTTCTTTCACCACCATGCTTTGCAACGGAACTAAATGATTTTTTTTGGTTCAGTATTCACAGAGGAAAATCTCATTACGTCTGACCTTAACTTCACGACTCTATATTCGGTAATAGACGATTCAAATATTTCACACCAAGGTATTGAACGAGCTTTTGAAAGGCTTCCAAATAATTCGGCACCCAGCCCGGACGGCATCTGCACGAAAATACTAAAAATAAGTAAGCGTTTAATTTCTCACATTCTAGCTTCTCTTTTTGAGCTATCTTTTGATAGTGGTAGTGTACCAGACACCTGAAAAATCGCCCACATCATCCCTATCTTTAAATCAGGTGACCTCTCTATGCGTTGTAACTATAGACCATTTTCACTAACATGCATACCATGTAAATTTTTAGAGCATATTTTATTATCTACAGTTATGGCAAATCTAACCACGAACAAGTTATTCTTACCAAGTCAGCATGGTGACCAGCGCGGCCTTTCGTGCGAAACGCAACTATTTGAACTAATAACTAATATTCACGAAGCGATACATAATAAAACAGACATTGATGCTCTAATCAGACATTTCGCCATAGCTTTCGACAAGGACCCCCATAACCACCTAAATAAGAAACTGAGCGCCCTCAACATTAACCCTAATATCTGTAAACGGATTGCTAATTTCTTGTCCGATCGCTATCAGTCGGTTTTTGTAAATAATGCCTTGCTTCATTAGTGAAGGTAAAATAAGGTGTTCCGTAAGGTACCATAATATGGTCAGCCCTATTCCTAATTAACGTTAGTGATATTAGTAACCAATTGTTGTCCCCACTCAGACTTTTTGAAAACGATTGTGTGATTTACAGACGAATTACCAATTATATCAATGTCAGTGCACTGCAGTCTGACATTAACCAAATCACCCACTGGTGCTACCAATGGCAAATGGAAATTAATGTTTCAAGAACGAAGCAGGTTCAATTTAGAAGAACTACAAAACCTGAGCTGCATTCTTACATGATATACAATAGGCTATCGAAAATGTTACCACAATAAACTACTTAGGCGTTCATCTTGCACACAACCTCTGAAAGAATGCTCATGTTGAGGCAATAGCCAGTAAGGCTTTAAGAGCTCCAGGATTCTATAAAGAAAATTTGCACTCTGCTAACCAGTCCAACAAACTTCTCGCATACACAACTTTAGTTCGCTCAAAAATGGAATACGCCACCCTTATTTGGAATCCTAACCAGCAATACTTTATTCCTAAACTTGAGGCCATTCGAAAAAAAGCAGCCCGCTTTATCACAGCAAAATATTCTCCGCTATATAGCTTAACAGCTACTAAAACTTCGTTGACATTACCTACTCTAGAAAAATGTAGGCTTATTGAACTGCTGTCTCATTTCAACAGGCTTTATTTCAGCGAGTCATCTTTCTTACATTCACAGATTAAACCAGCTCATCACATTTTCCCACGTGTGGATCATGCTTACAAAATACAACTCATGTTTGCCCGTACTAACTTCCTTCATGACTCACCATTGTTTCTTGTCATTTATAATTGGAATAAACTACCAAGCGATGTTGTAGCTGTGCTTGATCACAACACCTTTGTTATCAAATTAAAGGAGGTGTGAAATGTAGAATTAAAACATTTTGTGGTTTTCTTTTGTTTAGTCTAGTACTAATATTACATTAATTATCGCACACCTCGTTTCATGCCTCACTGAATGCTGCGCTGCATTATTGTGTTTTCTTGGATGCGAGCTTCCGCTTTCTGCGTTTACCTTTTTTATTTTTATTTTTTCGTTTTCTGCGCAAATATTTCTTTTGTGAACATTACCCTGCTGTATTGTAACTACCCCCCCTCCCCTATGTAACGCCCAAATGAGCCTTTAGGATATATGAATAAAAAAATACCCATTCATTCAAGAGAAGGCGAACGCGCGTCGGGGTGACAGATTTTTATGTGAGGAGATGTGAATAAGGAGTTCGCAGGTATACCGCTGCGTCAGAAAGCACAGGACCGGGTTGATTGGTGGAACTTGGCAGAGGCTCTTCCCTGCATTGGGCGTAGTCAGTCTGCTGCTGCTGATGATGTAACTGCTTATAGTTTACAAGAAATGTGCCACTCTTCATATGGGTCTTAGAGTCACGGAGAAAAGGTCATTTCAAATTGAATATCTATCATAGTAGGGGCTGCTTTTTATAATCACATCGCAAATATTATCCAATGTATTGATGGTCCTGAAAACTAAGAGAGAGAGGGAGAAAGGGAGAGAAAAGCATCCTAAAAACTGAAGCAGCCGTTGGAGATTCGGAATTCAGAAGAATGTACAAGGTCACTTTAAGTGAACAGGCAATTAAGGCAGTTGGTTTGTTACGTTCAATGAAACTATAGCGCAGTACGACAGGGAACACAAAAAAGGTGAACAGGACGTGGTCTGCATACAAAACAAATCGATACTTCGTAAACATGTACTTTACAGAAAGTATTTTTTATTTGCTCTATAGTGCCAACATGCTTCTGAAATAAAGAAGCAGTTGCGTTGAGCACACGTGCGGTCCCCTTTCTGAGATCCCTGTCTTAACAGTGCTATGAATTTATTGAAGGTCAGTTCCTTGCATTAACTTGCCTTATAATTGTGCGCTTAGAGAAAGATTATTTGCAGTAAGGACAATAATGTTGTGCCGGTTTTCGAAATGATTTGGGGAACTGATGAATCCAATTTTATTTCTAACTTCTGCAATTTTCTGCAGGTGAGGTGAGGCCAAGAGGGGAGTGCACCCCTCTCTCCTTCCAACCCCCGTGAAATTTAGAAAAAAAAGTTATTCCTGTTTCTGCGACGAGAACGTAACTGATAATACCACATAAATATACTGTTTCAACTACACTAAGCGATCTTCTAATATATTTAGAAGCAGTTATTCACTCGCGTGTGCAACAAAAGCTGCATAACCAAATGTCCAAAGCTTATTTTACTTCAATTCATACATTTTAATGAGATGGCCACGTGGTATTACATAGGGGTGGAGAAATAAGCTTGCAACCAAGAGCTTTATTATTACGAAAGAAATCGGCATACAAAATTTTCCAAATTTCACAATATTATGCCAATATTTGACGGGTTTAAAATACTATGTACGAATTGCAAACTCATATAACCCAGCATGTCACCTGTTCATTCAATGCTAAAGCCTGTCCGCCGTGGCAGTTACCACGTTTTATGTTAACTTTTTCTTATACATATTACGTAATAGCTTTCCCTCTAATATTGAAATTGTTGATGATAATCTTTGCTGTCTTTACGTTTTTTCATCGTTTTATTTCTCCCGGTGATGGTGCTCCAAGAAACCTATATATTGAGTGTTTGAGACGAAACAATCTGATACATAATAGACGCACTCACGATTCGGGACACGCAAAAACTCACTTCGCCTGCTTTTATTGATAGGAGAAAATGTGATTGTTCGTGAGCCAGTTCATCCATCTCATTATTAGCTAACACTTACAGACTGGTAAACACTTTCTAGCTAAACAAACAGCCGCAGTAAGTATACAGCGAAACCCCAAATGAACCCTCAAGCGAGCAAATGTAGTACCTATGTAGCTGGCCTTCCAATTTATTTTGTAACGACGTTACGAAGCTCTTTTACTAGGCGTTCGCCCAAAAGCCGGTCCCGCTGATGCGGCATTACGGCTGACCTGTCTCCCTCCGTAGTGCTCCTTTTCTTTGTGCAAATGATGTGACCTGTGAAGCGATGGCTTTATCCGGTCAATTGTTCATGTTTTCTGTATACTTTGTCATTTTATCGGTTACAACGTTTCTATAAAGGAGTGAAGGCAATGTGCCTTACAGTGGACAATTATTAGCCGAACTTTCTTTTTTGAGTCAACTTTCATGGGTTAGTACAAAGTAATTGCAGTAATAATGGTGATTCCCGAATAGCAGAGTCTTCATTTCTTTATATTGACAACAGGCACATTTGGCGTACGTAGGTTGTGCCATAGAGAGACCCAAGTACTTGTTTGAGACAGAGTTTGGTGTTTTACCTGCAGTCCCTTTGTTATAGCTGAAGCAGTTGAAAACATAAAAGAAAAAATGAGTTTTTCGACTTTTCCATGCAGCTTGCTTCATTGATGGAGAGATAGTGACCACGAGGATAAAGAAGAAAAGCCCCGGTAACAGTAGTTACGACACAAAGATGGTCTGTTTGATTTCAGGCTACATTATGACGTGTTTATTGTGTTTTTGGCATTGGAAATCTCGAGTCTCGTTGCTCTGTACTTAATTCATCTCATAACTCTTGCACATTATATTTTAGATATATACAGTATTCTGTGTAAATATATAATAAAAAGTATATTTTGCAATGCATTCTTAAGCATCACTGATCTCTCTAAGCACCCATGCAAACAAGTCAAAGTCAAACTGTTTTCTATAGACGTTGCAAATTCATTCAGTACTACACTCATACGCAATTTACTTTTTTACCTTGCGTAGATTCTGCAACTCTCTTCATCACAACAAAAGAGTAAGCAATGCATAAGTGACCCGTTAGCTGTTAAAATATACACTAAGTTTAAAAAACAGTGGTAACACCGCTTCTGTCATCAGCACGTGTGTGACAGTAGAGCGTCACAAGCAAGATAGGACATTCTTTTCCAATAATACATTGAGTTAGCAGGTTAAAACGTGATGTAAAATTCAAATAAATATTTCAAAACGCTGCCTTACAACATTTGAAGTAACGTTCCCATTGCATAAGCTAGCACACCCTTTCTTCAACTAAGTTCACCTCATGTTTTCTAGTCTTTCGCTCATCCAACCGTGCAACTAAGTGTATGTAACAATATTTTTTTTTAATCTTTTGCTTCCTCATCCACACAGCGCCTATACAGGACAAATACCAAGAGAGCACGTCAAGTGTCGTGCATTTTCAGGACGTATTCTGAACTTGACTATGCTAGATAATATTTTTGAACTAGTGCCCATATTAGTATTAATTAATAAAAAATATTCAAACTACATCTTCACTTTTACGAACGCGTAATAGTTCTCAGACCGACCTCCAAATAACACCACATCTCGGTGATGCTTGCTGGATGCCCTAGATCAGCATCCCTGATATATATTACAAGAGCTGAAACAGAAACGCTCCAAAAGTTATCAAACCATTATTTACAGGACACTTATTAACGGTAGTGGCGCCAAAACGTTGTGAAGTTCAGAACTTTGCTCTGATTAAAAAAAGTATAATTAATAAGCACCATTATATCTAAATCAACATCCACTTTAGCTTAATTGGCCTACTTTCGAAACATGAGCCGTTAAGTATTGAAATACAAGCAGCTTTAAATTTTCGCTACCCTACTTAACCTGTATTATGGAACACTATTGACAAATCTCCAGCGCTGTTAAATAAATGACTAAGCTCCACCAAGTAACCGAAAACGTCACTGGGCATTTTGGCGGCCATGCCGAGTAGTTGTCATCCTTCCTGAAACTTTGTGTGCGTAAAAAAAACACGTTCTTTCAAAACCTTAGGGACCTGGGAACGGTGTTAGCAGTTTCATGAACACGCAGAAAAGTTGTTCAAGACACACTGCCGAGCATGGCATCAATAAGTCATGTGAAGGCAGTACCACTTTAATGCGTACTAATATTGGCGGTCTATTTCTAAACTTTTGTGGAGTAAGATTTTTTGCTATAAACAAGCGAAAAATATGTGAATACTAACAAGAAAAATGCTTACCATGTACACTAATGTACAGGCACGTCACATGGCACATTGAATAATCAAGGTTTCTTCCACGAGGTGGTGCGATAGGCCATATTTCGCGATTTTCTATGAACAAATAAAACAATATCACTCTACTTTTCATGAGAAAAACACAGTTGGTTTGAGTCACAATGCTCACAGACAATAATAACAACAACAATATTATGTGGAGTCTTACATCGCAAAACCGCAATATGGTTATGAAGGACGCTGTAGTGGAGGGCCCTCGAAGTTTCAACCATCTGATGTCTTTTAACGTCCACTGACATGGCACGGAAAAGCAGCAATGGCGTAGTGGTTAGAGCATCCGCCTCGCATGCAAAAGGTTCGTGGTTCAAATCCCGGTGCCACGCAGTTTCCAATCGGATTTTTAAAAAATCCGCGTGGTGATGGAACTGCATTACGAGGCCTGGGGTGTAGCCTCACCGGCAACCACCGCCGGAAACGCACTCCCTCACCAGAGAAGGATTGGCCACCCCGGTGCAGTATCTGGCCACTACCTCCCACATGCATACGTCAAATAACTCCCGGTCCTCAGTCCCCAGCAGCTGCGAAGCAACTGACCATGGCGGTGGTCAGATCTGCAACGCAGCAGAGGGGCTAAGAATCTCTGGATCCGGGCAGGTCACCATTGGAACCTGAACTTGGCAACGTTTAACACTAGAACCTTATCTAGTGAGGGAAGTCTAGCTGTACTATTTGAGGAGCTAGAGGGTGTGAAATGGGATATAATAGGGCTCAGTGAGGTTAGGAGGACAGATGAGGCCTATACGGTGCTACAAAATGGGCACGTTCTTTGCTATTGGGTCTTGGCTGACAGAAGAGGACTGCAAGCGGGGTTCCTAATTCACAAAAACATAGCTGGCAACATAGAGGAATACTATAGCATTAATGAAAGGGTGGTAGGTATCGTAATTAAACTGAATAAGAGATACAAGATGAAGGGGGTACAGGCTTACGCGCCTACATCCAGCCATGATGACGCTTCAGTTGAAAGCTTCTATGAAGACGTGGAATCGACAATGAGTAAGGTAAAAACACAGTAAACAATAATGATGGGAGATTTTAATGCAAAGGTAGGGAAGAAGCAGGCTGGAGACCAGGCAGTAGGAGATTATGGCATCGGTACTAGAAACACCAGAGGAGAGCTACTAGTAGAATTCGCATAACGCAATAATTTACGGATTTTGAATACCTTCTACCGAAAACGAAGAAAGTGCAAGTGGACATGGAGGAGCCCTAATGGCGAAAATAAGAACGAAATAGACTTTATAATGAGTGTAATGAGTGCACACCCAGGCATCGTGCAGGAAGTGGAAGTGGCTGGTAAGGTACGATGCAGTGACTATAGAATGGTACAGTCTCGAATTCGCCTAGACTTGAAGAAGGAACGACCGAAACTGATACGCAAGAAGCCAATCAATGAGCTAGCACGGGGGAAGGAAAGTACAGGAATTCAAAGTCTCGCTTCAGAACAGGTACTTGGCTCTTAGTGAGAAAACCAACCTTAGCATAGATACAATGAATGATAATCTGACGAGCATCATTACGTAGTGTGCAGTGGAAGTTGGAGGCAGGGTAGTTAGACAGGACACTGACAAGCTTTCCCAGGAAACGAAGATTCTCAATAAGAAGTGTCAAATCATGAAAGTCTCAAGTACAACAGACAAAATAGAACTGGCATAGCTTTCGAAGTTGATTAATATGCGTAAGGTATCCGACATAAGAAGGTATAACATGGAGAGAATTGAACACGCTCTGAAAAACGGAGGAAGCGTCAAAGCAGTGAAGAGGAAACTTGGGATAGGCCAAAATCAGATGTATGCACTAAGGGACAAAGAAGGCAAAATAACTACCAATATGGATAGGATAGTTAAAATAGCGAAGGAGTTTTACAGAGATCTGTACAGTAGCCGGGAGAACCACGACTTTAATACTATAAGAACTAGCAGTAACCCAGATGACACCCCACCAGTAATGATAGAAGAAGGCAAAAAAGCTTTGGAGAGCATGCAAAAAGGCAAAGCTGCTGGTGAGGGTCGGGTAACATCATATCTGCTGAAAGATGGAGGACAGATTGTGTTAGAAAAACTAGCCACTCTATTTACGAGGTGTCTCCTGACAGGAAAAGTACCAGAGTCTTGGAAGAACGCTAACATCATCTTAATACATAAGAAAGGAGATGACAAGGACTTGAAGAATTACAGGCCGATCAGCTTGCTCTCTGTAGTATACAAGCTATTTACAAAGGTAATTGCTAGCAGAGTAAAGAAAACATTAGAATTCAATCAACGAAAGAAACAAGCAGAATTTTGAACAGGCTACTCAACAATCGACCACATTCATACTATAAATCAGGTAATAGAGAAATGCTCAGATTATAACCAACCACTATACATAGCCTTCATAGATAACGAAAAGGCGTTTGATTCAGTAGAAATATCAACCGTCATGCCGACACTGCGGAATCAGGGCGTCTATGAAGTAGATATAAACATCCTGGAAGAAATCTACAGGGGATCAACTGCTACTATAATGCTTCATAAAGAAAGCAACAGAATACCAGTCAAGAAGGGTGTAAAGCAGGGGGACACTATCTCCCCAATGCTATTTCCCGCGTACTTACAGGAGGTTTTCAGAAGCCTAGAATGGGAACAGCTAGGGATAAGAGTTAATGGAGAGTACCTTAGTAACCTGCGCTTCGCCGATGACATTGCAATGCTCAGTAACTCAGGGGACGAATTGCAACTCATGATTACGGAGTTAGACAAGGAGAACAGAAACGAAGGTCTTAAAATGAATCTGCAGAAAACAAAAGTATTGTACAACAACCTCGGAAAAGAGCAGCGCCTCGAGATAGGTAATAGTGCACTTGAAGTTGTAAAAGACTATGTCAACTTAGGGAAGGTAATAGCCGCGGTGCGGAACCACGAGATTGAAGTATCTAGAAGAATAAGAATGGGGTGGAGCACCATTGGCAAGCACTCTCAAATTATGACAAATAGATTGCCACTATCCCTTAAGAGAAAGGTATATAACAGCTGCATCTTGCTGGTGTTTAGACGATGGCGTTCCAGACACTGCGATCAGACTCAACTCCGTCTTTTAGGTATAAGGCAAAAATACTTGTTTATTTAACTGCGTTCGGAAGCGCTCTGCTGTCACTTGAGCGTCCCCGCGTCCCTCGCTCGCGCTCTTCTTCTTCTTCGTTTCCTTGTCCCAGCCCAGAACGTGAAAAATAATCAACATTCCCGGCCGCGCAAAGTTAAACACATAGTTCAAGTGGGTACAGTCTTCGTATCGGCCTGATCGCAAGGTGACCACCTTGCAACTTGATCTTGCAAGAACGAATGACACCGTCTGCACTGCGGTACACTTCCGTGACCCTTGCAAGCTTCCATTGCTGGCGTGGAGTGTTGTCCGCATGCACGAGAACGATGTCCCCTTGCTTCAATGCTGTATTTGATTTCGTGTCGGCAAAGTGTGCAGATCGTAATTGCAACAGGTATTCTTTTTGCCAACGCTTCCAAAAACTTTCAACCAGCAGCTTCCTGTAGTTGTGTCTGCGTATGGCGTCTGATCGTTTGGAATTACTGTTGACTTCGTCAGCGGTCGCATACGGTATGGAAGTCAATCTTCGTCCAAGGAGAAGTTCGGCTGGCGTCAAAGTGCAAGGTTCTCCTGCATCTGTCTCGATGAAAGTCAGAGGCCTAGAGTTTACGACTGCTTCTACCTCCGCCAGCACTGTCGATATTTCTTCGTAGTTCAGACGAGCTTTGCCAATAATTTTTCGCAGCGGAAGCTTCACTGATCGTACAAGGCGCTCCCACCATCCACCCCACCAAGGAGCATTTGGTGCTATAAACTTCCACGAAATGCCGTTGGTGCTGAGGTGACTAGCGACGTCCTCTTCAGAGAACATTCGGTTTAGCCGCTTTATGTCTGCCGATGTCTTGTGAAAGCTTCGTGCGTTGTCAGAATAGATCACCCTAGGTAATCCTCTCCGAGCTGCAAATCGTCGTAGGCACAGCAGGAAAGCCTCGGATGTCATTTCCGAGACAAGCTCGAGATGCACGGCTCTAGATACGGCGCACGTAAAAAGTGCAACGTAGCACTTCGTGTCCCCTTTCTCCGTGCGTGCATACAGAGGGCCCGCAAAGTCGACTCCTACAACTTCGAACGGGTTCGTTGGTGTCACTCGATGACTTGTTAACGGAGCAGTCTCAGCAGTTCCTGGGCCCGCACTGAAACGCTTGCATATACTGCAGCCATGCAGCACTCTTTTTACCAAAGAGCGAGCTCGACAAATCCAGTAGCGTTCCCGAAGCTGCGTAAGTGTATCTCTAACTCCTCCATGTAAGACTTGAAGATGGGCTCTGTTTGCCAAAAGTGTCGAAAAGTGGTGACTTGACGGCATTATGATTGGGTGCTTGACATCTTGTGTGGAATGCATGAGGGATAAACGGCCTCCAACCCGAAGAATTCTGTCTTTGTCTATGTAAGGGCGTAGTTCAGCGATTCGAGATGTAGACTCGACTGGTTGGCCGTTGGTCAAAGTGGTGAGTTCTTCAAGAAAGCCTTGCTCTTGTGTACATTTTATCCAATACTGTTCAGCGTTCAGGATTTCTGTTGCCACGAGATGTCCTGTATGATTACTTCTTTTTCTGCAACGGTCAGTAAACCTGAAAATCCACGCAGTGACTCTGAGTAGCTGTTGAAGCCTGCTGTACCGTTGAATATCAATTATCGGAACTGAGAAGCGTGTCATTAGTGCGACGTGGACTGTTGTAACTTCACCTTGGGTGGCTTCCGCTATGTCTAGTTCACAGAGCTGTAGGGGCCATTCAGACATCGGTTTAGTTAGCCACTCGGGACCATGCCACCATTTCGAGCTGCACATCAGTCTTTCAAGCGTCGCGCCACGTGTGAGTAGGTCAGCCGGGTTGTCCGTTCCAGGACAGTATTTCCACTTTGATGGATCTGTAGTGCACCTAATTTCATTGACTCTGTTGGCTATGAACTGTTTCCACTTTTTGACGTCACCTTTTATCCATGACAACACAATGGCGGAATCTGTCCACATCGTGTAGTCAACTTGAACATTCCTCAAAGCCCTTTTCACGTATGCCAACATTCTTGAGCCGATTAAGGCAGCCAGCAGCTCCAATCGCGGCAGCGTTGTCTCCTTAATGGGTGCTACACGGGACTTCGCAATCAACAGTATCGGCTTCTCAGGACTTGATACGACGTATATCGCTGTTCCGTATGCCGCTGGACTGGCATCGCAGAAAACATGTACTTGAAGCACATTGGTCTTCCTTGCTCCGCCGCCCAGATAGCGAGGAACGACGACGTCTTGCAGTTGCGGCAGCTGGATGACCCTAATCATTTCATTCTTTTTGCAGGTCATTGGGTAGGACTTCATCCCAGCCGATTCCTCGTATCCACAGTCTCTGAAACAATATTCGTATGGCAATAGTATATGGTCCTACAAATCCCAACGGGTCAAATATTCTTGATGCTGACTGCAAGACAAATTGTTTTGTACCCGTCTGTGCTGTCAAAAACCGGAGTAGGTTTTCAACCGAAAAGTTGAATTCATCCTTTGCAGGATTCCAAACCAAACCCAGGACCTTGACTGACGTTTCGTGAAGAACGACCATCTCATTACTAGTTGATTCCACTTGATTTTCAAGCGTGCGCATCAAATTTGCTGAATTTGTTGTCCATTTTCGCAATGTCATGCCGGCCGATTTCATTATTGAGCGCGCTTCTCGGCATAGTTTAGCGGCTTCCTCTTCTGTGTCGGCACCAGTGACTAAGTCATCCACGTAAAACGACTCGGCAAGAGTTTGCGCAGTTTGTGCCATGACAGCCGGTGCTCTTTTTACGTGGTAGAGAATAGTAGCTGTGAGCAAAAATGGGCTACATGTGGCTCCAAAAGGCACTCGTGTCATCCTCCACTCTTGCAGCTTGCCCTTGGATAAATCTCCTTCTGCAAACCAGAGAAAGCGGAAAGCGTCTCTGTCGTCCTCCCGAATCGCAATTTGAAGGAATGCCTTTTCTATGTCCGCGATAACTGCCACCGGGTGCGTTCTGAAGCGTAGCAAAATTTGCACGAGGTCTTGGTATAGGTTGTCACCCTTTTGAAGGCAGTCATTAAGTGACTTGCATCCTTTGGCATGTGACGAAGCGTCAAACACCACTCTCATTTTCGTCGTCAGTGCTTGTTCACGCATGACTTCCTTGTGCGGCATGTAATATAATTTCGTCACCTCTGCAGGTACGTCACTGACTACTTCGGCGTGTCCTGCCCTCAAGTACTCCCTTATGGTACGGTCATACGTTTCGAGCAGTCCTTTTCTGGAGTTGAGACGGTTGACAAGCCTGTCCAGTCGAGTAACGGCTACTTGCCTGTTGCTTGCAAGCTCGAAATTATCCTTCCAAGGGAGGGTCACTTCATATCTTCCGTTTTTGAAGCTAATCGTTTGCTCAAAATGCCTCATGGTGTCGCTCATTTCAGGTGGCTTGTTTATCGCGTCCGTAATTCCTATGTTTTCAAGTTCCCAAAAGGAGCGCAATATCTCGTCGGAATCGGTAGCTTGGGCTTTTAGCACGCACACCATCATTTGTGAAGTAGTTGGGTGGGACACCAAGTGCGATGTGCTTCCCTGGAAGGTCCATCCAAGCTTGGAGTTCAGTGCGATCAATGATTCGTTGCCTTCGCACCGTGAAACTTCGCCGGTCAACACTTTCCACATCTGATCGGACCCGATAAGTACGCTGATGCCACTCTTAGTTATGATAGATGGATGTTGGAGCTCATCGGCAACATCGTTTCCCAGCTTCTTGAAAGACGCAACGAAGGCTACGTCCATTGCAGTCTCTGCGATGTCTTGGCAGATGCTTGGGATCTCTATGGCAGTTAAGACTATTTCCGCGTCGGAAAACTGGCTTCGCAGTCGTAGTTCTACTATGCGACGCCTCTTAGCCTCTTGGTCCGATGTATTTGCGAAAGTATTGAAGGCTATTCGAGTTGCTCCCACGCTTTTCAGCTTGAGGTGCTTGGACAGATCTTCAGTTACGAAAGTCCTCTGACTGCCACCATCGAAAACGCCTCGTATGTAGCGGCAGGTGTCATCATTCATGGCCCATGCTCTGAAAGTCTGAAGAAAAACGGAAGTGGTAGAGTCTTCCTTGACGGGTCTTCTTCCAAGTGATGCACAGACTGTCGTAGTTTTTTCGTGGTTCTTGTTAGCATAGTCTGACTTCCGCGAACACCTATCGGGATCGCACATGCTTGTAGCGTGTCGAGCTTGGCATTTGGAGCAGGAAATCCTTTTTTTGCAGTCCCGTGCCCGATGTCCTTTGGTGGTGCAGCGGAAACACCTTTTGTCGTTGGAAAGCAGTTGCTTCTTCTGCGTCAGTGACAAGTCAGCTGTGCAGGCTTCCGATCCATGATGGCTGGACGAGCAGAATACGCAGTTGTCCTTTTTTTCTCGTACCGAGTTGCTGTGAAGCACAGATGACGTCGGTTTCCCACGCCGAGAGTACGTCGACTGACTGGCCACGGGGAGTGTTCCATGTTCTCGTTCTTTGGCATCCTTAAAATCACTCTTTTCCAGGCTTTCCAGCTCGATACACAGGAAGTTGAGCACACGGTCCAGTCCCACGGATGTAGCTTCAGCTCTCGAGTCATATGCCAACTGGACGGCACAAGATCGATGATACTGCACGACTATATCCTGTGGAAGAGCACGCAGTAGGATGTCGCAGAGCATTGACGAAAATGACGACTTGTGCACACCCAAAGTCTCTAAGCCTCGGATATTCACGAGAACTTGGTCGTACAAGCTGCGTAGCGCTTTGGTGTCAGTCGATGAACGGACATGGCTTAACATCCGTAGCTTGGCAAAATATTCTTGCTCCAGGCGCGTCTTGTCCCCAAATCGCTTCTGTAGCATTTTGATGGCGTCACTGTAGCAACTTTCTGTCGTCGGAAGGCCCGCAATTACTGATGCAGCGTCTCCTTTAAGATACAGTCGCAGGTAATGAAACTTCTCCGTGGCAGTGATGCGAATGTTACTATGAACAATTTGGTAAAATTGTTCCCCAAATTCGGGCCACTTGCATAGGTCTCCAAAAAAGGAGCTATTGTCAGTTTAGGCAATTTAACTCCAGTTCCATCTGATGGTGCTACGACTGTCTGGGAAACTGTTTCTTGAATTCCGGTCGATGTCCTTAGCATGCGATCTTTCTTGCTCAGAATCTCAGCGAGAATGCGCGTAGCAACGTCCTCGTATTGTAAGACAGCGTTATACTCGACCTCGAACTCCTCGTCAGGTATATGCGGCTCAATTTCGTGGTTCAAGTTTTTAAGCTCTTCGTTATTAGCTTTCAGCCTCTCATATATGGAGTTGAGCTGGTCATAGGAGGCAGAGTCGTTAGCGAGGAGATCACTTGCCTCGTTTATAATCCTCGTGTTCTGTGCTCGCCGCGACGTCCGCTTCGACTTCAGTCGCTCCATGCCGCTGCAGTTGACTGGTAGCCGTCCGTAGGGTACTGGTTTTCAATCCCGGTTCTTCGGCACCAATGTTTAGACGATGGCGTTCCAGACACTGCGATCAGACTCAACTCCGTTTTTTAGGTATAAGGCAAAAATACTTGTTTATTTAACTGCGTTCGGAAGCGCTCTGCTGTCACTTGAGCGTCCCCGCGTCCCTCGCTCGCGCTCTTCTTCTTCTTCGTTTCCTTGTCCCAGCCCAGAACGTGAAAAATAATCAACACTGGTACTTAGCTACGGAGCAGAAACCTGGAGACTTACAGAGAGGGTTCAGCTTAAATTGAGGACGACGCAGCGAGCAATGGAAAGAAAAATGGTAGGTGTAACCTTAACAGACAAGAAGAGAGCAGAGTGGATTAGGGAACAAACAGGGGTTAAGAATATCATAGCTGAAATCAAGAAGAAGAAATGGACATGGGCCGGGCATGTAGCGCGTAGACAGGATAACCGCTGGTCGTTAAGGGTAACTAACTGGATTTCCAGAGAAGAAAAGCGGGTTAGGGGGAGACAGAAGGTTAGGTGGGTAGATGAGATTAAGAAGTTTGCGGGTATAAATTGGCAGCAGCAAGCACAGGACCGGGTTAACTGGCGGAACATGGGAGAGGCCTTTGTCCTGCAGTGGACGTAGTCCGGCTGATGATGATGATGACATGGCATACACGGTCCTCCACCATTTCTCATCTATCTATCTATCTATCTATATATCTATCCGGCTGCGACTTTTAGCCCTCCTGGCCTTTTGGATATTGCAATCTATACCAAAATTGGTATGGCATACCGTGAGTGTACGTAGAGCATAAATGGTTTGTCATAACATGAAAATTATGACATGTGTGTCATGAATGCCGTAATTTGCATGTCAGGGTCTTGCTGCTTTTGTGGTGATTTCGTTCACATGACATATCGCAAAACTCGTATGGTATGACATGACTGCTTGGTGAACATAAGGGACAGGCCCTCACGTGGAAATCATGAGATGTGTACCATTTACGAACATGACAACATGCCGGTTACGCTTGCGGTCCTTTCGCTAGCTTCATATATACCAAATTCGGTATTATGGGACGTGAATGAATGACGAAAGCATATGACTTGTGCAAATATGATGATCATGAAATGCGTGTCATGTAAGAACATGATTACATGCTATGGTCATGATGCGCTCGTGGCCGTTTTGCCTACTTCACATATACCAATTTTGGTATTACAAGACGCAAACTGATTACGAAGGTAAATGACACTTCCAGACATAATAATCATGACGTATGTGTCCTGTAAAACATTATTACATGCTACGCTCATAGAGCGCTCGTGGCCATTTCACTAGCTTCACAAGTACCAAATTTAGCGTTATGTGACGTGGGTGAATGACGAAGACATATGACTGGTGCAAACAAGATAACCATCACATGCGTGTCATGTAAGAACATGAGTACACACCACGCTCATGATGCGCTCGTGGCTAGCTTCACACAAACCGAACTTGGTATTACGTGATGTCAATAGACGACGAAGATAAATTCCCAACATTATAATTATGACAAGTGTGCCATGTAAGAACATCTCTACATGCTACGCTCATATCACGCTCGAAGCCGTTTCGCTAGCATCAGTTACACCAAATTTAGTATTACGTGACCTGAATGGAGGACTGAGCACAAATGCCAGGCGCAAACTTGATAATCCTGACATGGAAGTGATGTATGGTATAATTTACGTCCACCTGGTAACGTTGTGCTGATTTTAATGTGACAATTCAATCTTGCTCCTTCGTGCTTAGCAGATCATCGATTCTCACTGTACGTGGGATCTACGATTTTTTCGTTATGTGATCTAATTCAGTACGTTGGATAAGAATGTGAAGCACGGTGAATGGTTCACGGCAATTGAACACAAAAGTGGTTCACTACTGGACAAGAGGTAAGAGTGTGTACTGTGTGTATGTACTCTTCTTATCTTGGAAGTTTGACTTTTGTGTGGCATGACCTCAAAACTAGCGGCCACTTTCCTAAATGTGGCTTTATAAGACCAAGTTTACTCTGTCATTGTCTGTCCCATAGCTGCTGCCAATGATCCCTGAGCTTTAGTTGATGATAGGGTTTCAGGTCTAGTGCAGGGGCAGCTATGGTGGTATTGGCAGCACTTTCGTGTGCAGATGCAGCTAGCTAATGAATTTCACGGTGAAAATTCATCTTTCTTAAGCAAAATGGAACAAAGTAATTCAGCGCTTCACCTAATAGATCACAGGCTTTTAGAAGTTACTCACAATGCCTGTAGAATGAATGGCTAAAATGCTTTTAGGTACGTCCTGCAGGGTGTGTCCGGAAAAGCAGGCATGAGTTTTTCCCGCCAAAACTTGGTAAAGAAGGGAGATATTCTTGTACTGGTTAGGCGGGGGAGGGACTTAGCTACCAGCGTAATTTCGCCAGTCATCTCCAAGGCTTTGCGGAGTGTAGGTTCAATTGAAGTGAACCTCTACCAAGATGCCTTGTCACCCTTCCACTTCCGCCCTAATTAATTTTGTTATGGCAGCGTAACGTGGAGAAGTGTTGCTTCAAGCTGTTGTTCTTGCCCATTCAGTCAAACTAGTTACTTTAAACTGGTAAAACTGTGCGTAATACCCCATGAAATTATCAATACGGCTATGGGAGGGATGCCATGGGTCACTGAAGTTCTTTTTAGAGGCACAAAATGTTTCAGTAAGTAAGAGAGAGCTACTTGAAGATGAGCAACAATCAGGATGCCCTCGAACAACGAAAAATCATGACGATGCGCCGATTCACATTCTTCTGGTGGACTTCCTGACAAAGCATTGCATCTCCAGATCATAGGCTGGGTCAAGGGGGTCCCCGAAGCGCAAGGACTTTCGGTCGCCTAGAGCGACTGGAGGGCACATTCTCTTATTATTTTCGGAATACTCCTCTCGATCCCCTGAACTGACCCATTTTTGGTGTCAATAATGTTTTATATTTCTCAGAGACCTTTCTAAGCCACCATACAGCCTTGATGTAACTTTATCAGGCTTATTACACTTCCCCCGAGCGGCAAAAAGACCGTAACGAAGGATCTCAAGATTGTTCTGGTGTCTGCGTTGCCGGGAGCCTTGAGCAATTGCCCAAATTGTGTGAAACGCTGTGTGGATGCAGAAAGAGCATATATTGAAAACTATGAAGACAATATGCCAGAGTTGTGAATACTTTTTTTAAACTCAGTTTTACTACTTACCCGGTCGAACACGTATACTGGAAGGTTTGTGATGAAAAACACACGAAAACCCCTAAAAAAACTTTTGAAACGCTACTCTGCTAAGAAGGACCACGAGTATTAGGGAAATTTTTGGTTCATATCAAACAGAAAATTTCTAACATGCTGTTTTGATCAGATTAGTAGACTATATGGAGTGCTCGCCAATACCGAGATAATACTAAAGAATCCAAAGTTTTTTGCTCACATTGGTATTCTTGTATATCTGAGGTTGTACTGAAGGCGTGTATGCGTGCGGGTCCTCGTAACGAGCTTGGTTGCAGTATGTCGCGCGCTGTAAGTGCACTAACACGAGCTGGAGGGGCTTTCGCTAGCGTCGGAACTCAGTGAACATTGGTCGCCATTGCAGTTGGCTTTCCCGTCAGTCAGTCGCAAGCAGCTCGGCACCGTCCGTTGGCCGCGGTGGTGGACTCGCGTTTGCGCGCTGCACTCGATCGATATGTGGAAAAGGGTCGCATTACCGTCGATTTCTTCGGCGCTAGCTCCAAATCAGCTCGGCACTGTTCGTGGCAGCGGCCAAGCGTACGCTCGCTCTCCTGTTCAAAGTTCGCTGGCGGCAGACACTCCGCGTGCAGTGCCGTGTTTGGTCTCGTGTTCGCTTGCTTGAGCTGAACGACGTCGCTCGCTTAGGACTCACTGACTTGGCGGCCCGGTGGGTCGCGGGGTTGTGGCTGCGGCCACCACTCCTAAGCATTTGCACTACGGGGATCGAAATGAGTCTGACGATGTGTGACATCACGGAGAAATTATTAACATGTCGTATTTCACGTATGTTTTTATTTCACCTTGCACGTATTTCTCATATCCATTCGTATTCATCCTCTATCACGTGTGACTCACTATTTTACATACTTATTGTGCAGCCGGGGGCATACACCATGCTGAAGGCTGCGTGCGCTGGCGTCTGCGATGCCTGTCATCCATCTCTTTCGTCAGAGCAGCTTCAGAAGGACTGTGCGAGATGTGAAGGTAAAGTTATTTGTGTCTCATATTTTACACACTTGTTTTTATATGAACTTGCATGTACTTGTCATATGTGTGCGTCTACATCTTCTGTCACGTGTGTCTAACTATTGGTGCTATCTTATTGTACGCACAGTCGTGGGAACACAACAGGCAGGAGGCTGCGTGCGCTGGCGTCTGCAATGCCTGTCATCTATCGCTTCCGTCGGAGGAGCTACACAAGGAGTGGAACAAGATGTGACAACGAGACTGGACTTGTAAACTTCACCATTAATTCATTTAGGAGATTGGAGAAACTTCATGTGTATGTAGAAAATAAAAAAAATTTGATGTCTCACTTTTGTTTTTCGTTGTTGCCGTGACTGCGAAAGCAGTTACACATAGGTGGCAAACTACTTATTCGCGTGTTTTTTTTCTGCGCTGTTTGTTGCTCACTGCGCAGAAAAATAGGCGAAAAAAGTATTAGGCCTGGCAGAAAATAAACAAAAAAGAATGTTTGCACTGGGCATAAAAAGTTCATCCGATTGGAGTATTTGAGTAGATCAACCGTTCGTCTGGCGAAGTGCAACTGTGAGGGCTAATGTTTGCCCGGCAAGGCGTAAATGTTGGTATTAACAGTTGCCATATAAGGTGCAAATGTGAGGACTAAATGTTAGTCCTTTGCGGTGAATTGTAGGACTAACGGTTGCTCACTGAGGTGTATATGTGAGGACAAAATGTTAGTCCCTTGAGCTCGTCTGCGGGGACTAACTGTTAGACCCAGTGCCGTTAGTCCTTAAAGGGGTTAATGATTGTGGCTGCCCCATCAGTCCCCAAAAAGACGAACCACACACCATTTCAACACACTTATGCCTTAGAGTGTAGTGGTGTAAACAAAGCACTCGCCCTGCTACATTCTGTTCTGCTGCAACACGAATGGCATGTTTCCAGTCACTGACGCCCGAAGTGCTGCACAGAGAGACTTAGCAGCTTCTGAAATAGTTCCAATTCAGTGATTGCTGCCCCATCTCGTAGCATATCAATCAACCCATCTCCACCAGATCGCATCCGGCGTATCATGACAGAGTTTGAAGGTGCAAGCGCGTCGACTAGCAAAATCGTGGCGTCCTTCCACACGCATGTACCCCGACGAGTCAAGTCTAGAGCCGGCCATGGCAAGACCCTTGCTCGCTGTCGACGATGAGGCCATCAATCGCGACGTGCGGACACGTCAGGGCACGAATAAAATTTCAAGCTTTTCATGTAACACAAGTGCGCAGTCATAGGCGTGCGCACAGGGATGGGGGGGAGAGGTATGGGTTGCAGGGGGACGGCCGCCCCCTTGTTACCTGAAAGACGGGGTGCAATGTCTGTCCCATAAACTGACTTTAATGGGAAGGGGGACGCTACAATGAACCCCCTCCCCCCTCTTTAAGTGGAACCGTGCTGATGGCTATGTGCGTAATGCCGTGTTAGGGTGGTAGAGTGCCATAAACTAACGATAGACTGCTGGAAACCCTCTACCCCTAGGACGTAGCCAAAGTAGTTACCATAAAGTTCAACATACCCCCCCCCAAAAAAAAAATCAAATAACATCTTTATTTCCACCATGGACAAACTAGACAGACACAGAGTACCACGAAAAAAAAGCTGTCGATAGGCGGCTTGACTAGACCATCGCCCAGTCAAGTCTATGGCGTGTGGCCAACAGCAAAGGAAAACAGTTAACAAACAAAAACATATTATTCGTGCAGAATAAAAGCAGCATATATTTTCCATTTTGCATGTGTATATATACACACGCACACATAAGCGTGATCACGGTGGGAAGAAGGGCGACGGCCAGCCTCCCTTGCCCCTGCAAGGGAGGCTGCCCACGCCTATGCGCTTACATACAAATTCACGCACAAACACACATCGAGTGTAGTTGAACCACTCTCCGCCTGACTCCCCCTCCCCCGACTCCCCCCCTCCATGAAAAACGTTTCTGGCTACGCCACCGATTGTCTCTGTCTGGTTGCAAAACGCAATTAAAAGCGCTTACTTGCACCAACTGTACATTGCAAAATATACGCTGTTAGAAACTACACATGACGCTGAAAACAGTTGCAAGTTGTAGAATTTTCACCAGGTACCCATTTAATATAGTTCAGCTCAACCTTGCGTCATAAATGTGCTGCCAGTGCAAAGAACACATGCCTGCTCAAATTATTGCCACTGTGCTCAGCCGTCCCTTTTACTGAAATACATATGACGTTCTAAGAAATGTAAAACTATTTGGTGTAGTGACTTTTATTGCCGAAGGTTAAAGCACCAAATAGACATTCTCCCCTTTCTATTACAGCTGTGCAAGCTTTTGAGAAACTGTAATTTTTCCTTACCCTGCCCACACAAAATGCACGGGTACACAACATCTTTTTTGTTTCTTGTGAACATTTATGGCACTATGAGGGAGACAATCGTGATACTTTTGCTTTACAGGCAAGGCAAAATAATCCGTATAGCTGGGAAGGAATGGAACGACCTATAGACAGCTCGATAATTGAGGGTTGACAGGTCATTGCTTCTTAGGCTCCGCACGCGATACAGACACAGTCCCTTAGAATTATTACCTAAGAGTGGGAGAATTTTCGCCAGGATATTTATTATGGCTTCTACAGGGTATCTGATTAAATAGTGGAAAGGACAGCTGCTTACATGATTGGTAAACCACACAGGTGCTAATAGTCCCAAAGCTAAGAAGTGCAACTAGATAATATCGAGACCATTTCATTAACATTGTGCACAGTCAGGTGGCTTAGTTGTCGTGTAATACTCATAGAATGTACTAGACTGAAGTCACCTCAACGTTATTTTTAGACATGATAAAGTGCACATATGAAGCTAAAAGCTATGATACTTAGCTTCAAGTGACATTTTGACAGGGATCTGTACTTGCATACTATGCTCAAGTTCCGGCCAAATCTGTCTGCACACAACATTATTATACAGACTCAACTGAACAATGCACACGACACTGCAGATATCAAAGCAATCTTTAGAATTGGTCTCATGACGGCATTTGACAATGTTACATAAAGTTATTTTAGGGGAACTACAAAAGCCGTACATATACTCTCAGAAAAGCTCTGGAGAGCACGCAAAGAGGCAAAGCTGCTGGTGAGGATCAAGTAACATCAGATCTGCTGAAAGATGGAGGACAGATTGTGTTAGAAAAACTAGCCACCCTGTTTACGAGGTGTCTCCTGACGAGAAGAGTACCAGAGTCTTGGAAGAACGCTAACATCATCTTAATACATAAGAAAGGAGATGACAAGGACTTGAAGAATTACAGGCCGATCAGCTTGCTCTCTGTAGTATACAAGCTATTCACAAAGGCGATTGCTAACAGAGTAAATAAAACATTAGAATTCAATCAACCAAAGGAACAAGCAGGATTTCGAACAGACTACTCAACAATTGACCACATCCATACTATCAATCAGGTAATAGAAAAATGCTCAGAGTATAACCAACCGCTATACATAGCCTTCATAGATTACGAGAAGGCATTTGATTCAGTATAAATATCAGCCGTCATGCAGACACTGCGGAATCAGGGCGTAAATCAACTGTATATAAACATTCTGGAAGAAATCTACTGGGGATCAACTGCTACCATAGTGCTTCATAAAGAAAGCAACAAAATACCAATCAAGAAGGGTGTAAGGCAGGGGGACACAATCTCCCCAATGCTATTTACCGCGTGCTTACAGGAAGTTTTCAGAAGCCTAGAATGGGAACAGTTAGGGATAAGAGGTAATTGAGAATACCATAGTAACCTGCGCTTCGCCTATGACATTGCATTGCTGAGTAACTCAGGGGACGAATTGCAACTCATGATTAAGGAGTTAGACAAGCAGAGCAGAAGGGTGGGTCTTAAAATTAATCTTCAGAAAACGAAAGTAATGTACAACAACCTCGGAAAGGAGCAGCGCTTCGAGATAGGTAATAGTGCACTTGAAGTTGAAAAAAGACTATGTCTACTTAGGGCAGGTAATAACCGCAGAGCCGAACCACGAGATTGAAGTAACTGGAAGAATAAGAATGGGGTGGAGCACATTCGGCAAGCACTCCCAAATTATGACAGGTAAATTGCCACTATCCCTCAAAGAAAGGTATATAACAGCTGTATCTTGCCGGTACTTAGCAACGGAGCAGAAACCTGAAGACTTACAAAGAGGGTTCAGCTTAAATTGAAGACGACGCAGCGAGCAATGGAAAGAAAAATGGTAGGTGTAACCTTAAGAGACAAGAAGAGAGCAGAGTGGATTAGGGGACAAACGGGGGTTAAGGATGTCATAGTTGAAATAAAGAAGAGAAAATGGACATGGGCCGGGCATGTAGCGCGTAGACAGGATAACCGCTGGTCATTAAGGGTAACTAACAGGATTCCCAGAGAAGGGAAGCGGCTTAGGGGGAGACAGAAGGTTAGGTGGGCAGATGAGATTAAGAAGTTTGCGGGTATCAATTGGCAGCAGCAAGAACAGGACCGGGTTAACTGGCGGAACATGGGAGAGGCCTTTTTCCTGCAGTGGACGTAATCAGGCTGATGTTGATGATGATTATGATGATACTCTTACGTGTGTGAGGTCACTCGTGCGTAGAATGTCAAGTAACTGATACGGGGGCAATATTACATCAAATGACACAGAACTCAAAAGCTGGCGAACACTTTGGGGATTGGTTTTGCTATCATTTATTCCCAATTTATCGTTTCTACGTCTGTTCCCATTAACTGAGTAACATCAAAGTGTTAGAGCATAACCTCTAAGCTGAAGAAATCATTCTGTGGGTAACGTGTGAGAGCAGTGAATGCATAGAAAACTGGACAATTACACTATACATAGGACTCAAGAATGTGCCAAACAAGTGGTGATGCTCAGTTACCTAAAGGACTTATAATCATCATTCTGTCATGAAAGTGGTGAACTTGGTATGCCTACTGCAGACCTTTATTTCACGTATGTGCGCAACCCGCTACCAAACTCTAAATCTCAGGGGAAGATCACCATAGATACTGGTCACTAAAAAAAGGGCAATATTACGACTCACACCATGTCCTATGGACAACACACTGGATAAACTTGACATAGTAAACTACACAGCATGTGACAGTAATTGTATAAAGGAAGACATTACCCATAATGTGTGGCAGCAGCTCTACCTAAAACGATTCACCCCAAATGACAAAAGAAACAGACACAATTGATGTGACGATGCGGATGGTTCTTTGCAATGTACCCAATGTCATAGATGGTGATTTCAATGTGGCAGGCTCAATGTGAGCTGAAACCACCTACAGAGTAAATAGACTGCCCATTGCATTTGAATTGGCTTCGCAGTGAGCCAAATACGAATTCAATGAAAGAAGGGAACCTTTAGGGCTCATTCCTTTTTTTGACAACACCTCAGTTAAAGCCAGCAGACAATGAAGCCAAATAAAGTACAAAAAACGTGAACTGCAGAGTTTTAAGTCTATCGTATTTGTGACATTGATGTGAAGAAAGTAAATTGGCTGGAAAGAAAACTTACCACTGCAAGTTACCGAAGCCTCCAACCTTCGGATCATGCGCTCGAGAGTGCCACACCAAGCTCGTGCCCCCTGCCACTGGAAAAAAAATTGTTAGCGGAGAATGCGGAGGACGAATTGACACTTGACCCCATCTGCCTGCCCCGCCAGCTTTCTAGATCAAGAAGGTCTCCCCCCCCCCCTTTTTTGTAAAGTATGCCTGCATACACCCTTGGCAACCAATGCTGAAGTGTAGCTATACTGTCAGCTCGAGCTAGGGTACTCAATTCTTAACACAAGAAATAAAAGTTCTACTCTACCAGGAACACAAAATATTTCCCGTCATGCCTGCACTTCTGACTGTGCATAAAGATGTTCTACATTAATGGTAAGCTTGATGGAGCAATTAAGTGAAACTTGTGTACGCATGCTTGAAACTGCTTACAACCTATTTAGTAAATTTTTATACATAGATGCTTGTCAGATGTTTTCAATAATAGAGTATGCACACAACAACAATTACTTTTATTAATTGCTACACCAGTGGTTTGCAGTGATCATAGTAATCACATTTCTAGTTGCTGGCTAACTCTGCTGTCCGTATGAGTTACTTGGGCAAACTTCATAAAACAGTTAAACAAGGCATAGTACGTTATCAAAGTGCACAACAATTAAGCTGTGCCATGACATGTATGTTTCTGCTCTCAACAGTGATGACATCTGAGCACGGCCGTAGCCAGTGGGTAGGTTGGGGGGGAGGGAATTCAACCGCCCTCTTCCAAAGAAGTTTCACACACGCATACAAACGCACGCATGCACATACAAAATTTATGGGTGAACACCCCCCCCCCCCAAAAAAAAAATCTGGCTACGTCTCTCCATCTCATATTGGCTGCCTAATGGCTGTGAAGCTGCTAACAGAAGGAACGTATATGTTCTCGTTTGATCACTTTCGCTACAGATTTGGTTGGGTTGGGCAAGCAGTGTTCATTGACCTCTATATAGCAGCCTCGAACTAAGCTAAAATAAAATAAGCATGACCTGTATAACACAAATAGGTGAATGGTAGCTCCATTTCATCTCATAGCCCACTCAAATAAAGTAACTGAGCTTTCCACTGAGTACAGTAAGAAAGAGCGGGCTCACACAATGCAAGACTAGAAACGAGATGAAAAATTAAATAATGCCAGCTGTGCCACCAGATTCAGATCATAGTAATTTATATGTGTAGTAAATGAACAGTTATTTCGTCAATGCATCTTGAATATTTGTATTAGTCCCCACTTATAACGTGTATTGTTTATTTAATCGACATTACTTCGTAAATAACTCTTCTAACCACCAAATTTTGTGTTTGTTCCTAGATTAGCACCTAATAAAGGTAGGCTAAGAGGCTGAAAAAACGTTTATCGCCATTCTTCACTTTCATAACAAAACAATCGAGTGATGCTTTGAGTCTAATGTGCTTCATATTCTGTTTAAACGTGCAAGATGCAGCAACCTGTATCAGCCTCTTAGTAACGTGATGTTTAGTCTTTTTATAATGTTATTTATGTTTAGAGTGCTGATGTTATCTTTACTCTTACATAATGTTTGTTGCTTTTCATGTTGTATGCACTACCTGTATCTTTTCCTGTTTGTTTCACTCCTACCAAAATGCCCAGTTGGACGCTTTAGGTATCTGAATAAATAATAAATAGATAAATATATGGACCTTTTTTATAATATTATAGTCCCTACAAAACTACCTCATTAAATGGGGATACCCTTAAGGGTGCTGTGAGAGCGAGTAGAGAAGTACGTGCTGAACATGAAATTGCTTCATGATGAAAACATACACAATAGGAAAATTTGGTATTATTTCACAAAAATACTTGAATAATACATCGAGTACAACTTCTCGGTTATTGCAATACCGTTTTGTTAAGTACAAAGTTTGTTTCAGAACTACAATTGATTAAGAGAACCTGGTTATTATCCCAGCCAACCACAAATAACATGTCCAAGTACAGGCATTAGTCACCAAGAGAATGAGTTGGTCTCACTTTACCAGTCAAACTAGCACAATGTGTTTTACTTAATTAGTAGGAATGCAATATAGAAAACGTTACAAAGCCACACTACTCATTCGCCATTTACTTATTTATTTTCTTCTAAATTCATTACCTACATTTCACCCGAGGACATTTCAGAAGAAAGATTCCAGCAACAACAACATTTGGGTTCACTAAGTGATACAAAAAGGGATTTTCATTGCGGTGTTACTAACCCAAAAACATTGTTTGTAGAACAACACACATGGTCCGAATGCTACTGATTACTTTGGAAAACAAATATGTTGCATACTGTTGATGACAAACATAAAAATGACACAGATATTTTGCATATGGTTATGAATGCACATAAATTACAGAAATAGTCTGCCATGAAATTGTCTGCAGACAAAACAGTGAAAATGAAATCTAAGTCATATGGAGCTTGTACGACCTAAACATATCTCTTTTTTATTGATTTGTGGCATAAAAACATAATATTTTTCACTAAGCCACAAGAAGTTAGGTTTATTGATTTAACAACTGTACACGTTTTTTTAATTAACGGCAACCGTGCAATCACAAATGCTTGAGAGTATGAAAAAAAAATTGGTGTTTTTAGTTGCTTCAAGTTTGCGAAATGCGTCTCATAACAAAAAAAAACGTGAAATATGCGTCATGAAGGCAGTTCGGTCCACTTGTGTTGTTTTGAAATTGATATTGTGTAAACTGGGAGCATGGCTTGTGACTTTATGTACACTCAGCCAAACTCAATCAAAAGACATCAGTTAGTATGAGCATGTAACGAGGTGTGAGTAGTAACGAGCGTCAGTAGGTGTAAGCATTATTCAAATGAAATGAAGTTTACTTTCATGTTGTTATACACAAACAAGAGCTGTGACGAAAAGCTGTCGTTTCAAGAACTCGACTAGATCACAGCCCCATACAAAAAAAGAGAAAAAGAAAAGATGGAGTGCCTACAGAACCACGGTAAACAAAAAAAAAATGGCATATCCCATGTACAGTGGGAAGTGATAATATGCGAAGCACGAATGAGGAAAGTTGATGTATTGATCTCTGCAAAATCAGCACAACGTTACGTGGCAGACGTAAATTATGCTGTGCATAACTTCTTTGTCATAATGAACATGTTTGGACTAGTCATTTACCTTAATCATCTGTTGACGTCACGTGAACGAAACTTGGTATATGTGGTGCTAGCTAAACGGCTGTGACCGCGCTATGAGCGTAGCATGTAGCCATGTTTCACATGACACGCATATCATGATTATCATGTTGAGACGTGTCATATACCTTCGTCAACAACTGAAGTCACGTAACGCCAAATTCGGTATACATGAAGCGGATGAAACGCCCGCGTGCGCATCATGAGCGTGGCAGGTAGTAATGTTCATACATGTGACGCATCTCATGAATATTATGTTTGACTGATTGATTGATTGATTGATATGTGGTGTTTAACGTCCCAAAACCACCGTATGATTATGAGAGACGCTGTAGTGGAGGGCTCCGGAGATTTCGACCACCTGGGGTTCTTTAACGTGCACACAAATCTGAGCACACGGGCCTACAACATTTCCACCTCCATCGGAAATGCAGCCGCCACACCCGGGATTCGAACCCGCGACCCGTGGGTCAGCAGCCGAGCATCTTAGCCATTAGACCACCGCGGCGGGGCATGATTATCATGTTTAGGGGTGTCATTCACCTTCGTCGTCCGTTTGCGTCACGGAATACCAAATTTGGTATATGTGAAGCTAGCGAAACGACCACAAACGCATCATTAGCGTGGCGTGTAGTCAGGACTTACATGACATCCATGTGAAGATTTCCAAGTTAGGGTCTTTCACTCATGTTGTGCCATGCAGTCATGACATATCATACCACTTTTGCAATAAGTCACGTGAACGGAATCACCGCAAGAGCACCACGACCATAGAATGTAAATCATGACATTTATTATTTGTTATGCCTGGTAACTTGTGCTCGTCATACCGTCAGGTCATTCCATACCAATTTCTGTATCGATACTGTTATCTAAACGACCAGGAGAGCTAAAAGTCATAGGCAGCTAGACAGACAGACAGACAGACAGACAGACAGACAGACAGACAGACAGACAGACAGACAGACAGACAGATAGATAGATAGATAGATAGATAGATAGATAGATAGATAGATAGATAGATAGATAGATAGATAGATAGATAGATAGATAGATAGATAGATAGATAGATAGATAGATAGATAGATAGATAGGCATGCTCAAAGTCGCTGAATTCGCTAAAGCTATTTCAATAAAACTCATACTAACTGATGTATTTTCCCAGGTAGCATAATGCAACAATGCATACACAATAAAGAACCGAATTGTGTGTCTGGCACTGCATTACGTAAGGTTCAAACCTTCTATTAGTGTCTGTTTAACAGAAAACCTAAGCAGATTAAGGCTTCCAGTTACATCCTAATATGATTACTATTTGCGTTCTAATATGCAGAACTAATCACACTCAGTAAAAAAACAATATTGATATTATATTCCTAAAAAACACCTACTGCATAAAGTTAGAATAAAATAATTTGACACAAGAATTTTGATTCCACACTGGAACAAGCTGCGTAAAAGAAAATAAGCGCGAAGTAGTTGAGCTCGGGTTTCACAGCCCAAAAAGTAACTTGAGAACATTCTGGTGTTAACAGTTGAACAAATGAAAAATTTTCAATGTCATAGTGACTTCGAACTTTGGAGAAAGACAAGCTCTCTTTTCTGCTGTTTTGCCATGTGGCATCTGCCTCTTTTTATTTCTCCATGATGAGTAGGCAACTTACATACAGGAACACGAAACAGTACCGATGTGCATGACCTGGACCTGAGAGAGTACCAATGAATGTGAGAGGGAGTGAGTATGAATGCCACTGATTAGTGCTGTTTACTATTAGTAGTCTTGAGTATCAACATGAGTGAGGATTTGTGAGACTAAGAAGCTGTGGGTAAGCATGTGAGTGAGCAGCTTGGAATATTAGTATTATGAGGAAGAGCTTTATTCGAGGCGAGCTTGAGCTGGCACACACTGATGATGATATCTACAGATGAGGAAATTAGACTAATCATGATGACACGTCCAATTGATAAAGAAGAGTCGGTGACTGCGCTCACACTAATTCCCCGTCACGCTGAAAGCGGCCTCCTGGCCGCGCGAGAGACAATATTAGGAATTGCGTCGGGTGTACAGTTTCAGCCGAGAAACGTGCACAATTTCTGTCCCACGGCAATGGTGGTCGGAGGGAGCAATAAGTGGTGAGATACGATAATTAACGGGGGACGTTTGTTCAATCATCAAATAAGGCCCTATAAAACGACTGAGGCATTTTTCACATAAGCCGGGCACGCACGGGAGTCCACAGAAGAACTTCATTTCCTGGGGAAAAGGTGACAGCACGGTTAATTGAGTCGTAGCGAGACTTGCGAGCTTCCTGAGAGACGCCGGTGTTGATTTGGGCCACATGACGGCAGTGCTCGTGGCGAGACAAAAATTGTGCGGATAAAGGGCCTGCTGAGGTAGCAGGAGCCGAAAGGAAGGAGACGTCCAGAGTTACACTTGGAGAGCGGCCATGGACCAGAAAATAGGTAGAAAAGCCGGTAGTGCGTTGCGTAGCTGTATTGTAGGCGAACGTTACGAATGGCAAAATGGCGTCCCAGTTCGTGTGGACGGGGTTACCGTACATGGCAATCATGTCCGAGAGGGTACGATGAAAGCGTTCCGTCAAGCCATTTGTTTGAGGGTGATAAGTAGAAGTTGTTTTGTGGATGGTGTTGGCGGCGCGTAGAACCTCAGCAACAATAGAGTAAAGAAAGACCTTGCCACGGTCACAGAGCAGAACACGTGGAGCTCCATGGCGGAAAAATATGTTACGCAGAAAAAAAATCAGCCACTTCAGTGGCTGTACCAGCGTGCAGTGAGGCGGTTTCCGCGTAACAAGTGAGGTGTTCTACAGCCGTTACAATCCAACGATTTCCATTGGAGGTCACGGAAAGGGGGCCGTACAAGTCTATCCCGACGACTTCGAATGGCAAAGCGGGACAAGAAAGAGGTTGTAGAAAGCTAGAAGGAGCAGTAGTGGGTCCTTTCCGCCGTTGACATAAGGCACACGAAGAAACATATTTGGCAATCGCGAATGAGAGGCCAGGCCAGGTGAACCGACTGCGTATTTTGTCGTACGTTTTGTGATAGCCGAGATGCCCAGCAGCAGGATCATCGTTAAATGTCTCAAGAACCTGACGTTGTAGACAACATGGTATAACGGGGACCCATTTGTTTCCTTCAACGTGGTAAATATAGCGATGTAAAACACTATCGTGAAGCTCTAACTGTTTCAGTTGTCGGCGAAGTCGGGCGTTCGGAGGAGTGGATGTACATTCTAAGCGTGCTATTATGGAGCGGCAGTAAAGGTCTACGCGTTGATGCGACACAAGGGTAGAAGGGCGGCCGGATCTTAGCAAACTAAGAAGACCTGCGATGGGTAATGCTGCGATGGAAATTGGTGACGGTGGGCTATTACGGTTGGGTAGAGGGCTGCAAGATAGAGCATCAGTATCTTGGTGCTTTTTACCAGACCTGTAGACGACATCAAAGTTGTGCTCTTGAAAACGAAGCACCCAGCGGCCTAGACGACTCAATAAGTTCTTTAGCGACGAAAGCCAGCACAATGCGTTGTGGTCGGTGACGACTGTAAAGTGGCGGCCGTGGAGGTATGGACGAAGCTTTTGTACTGCCCATACAACAGCAAGGCACTCTTGTTCGGTTACTGTGTATTTTTTCTCGGCAGCAGTCAAAGCACGACTGGCGTAAGCGATGACACGTTCGCGTGTGGTGTTCTGACGCTGCAGTAGAACGGCAACGAGACCATGACCACTGGCGTCAGTCTGAAGAATTGTGGGTGCACCTGGATCGACATTACATGGTACCGGGTCAGATGTCAAGGCTTGCTTCATCGCCAGGAAAGCCTTTTCACAGTCTTCAGACCAGACGAATGCCGTGTTACTTGCGAGCAGTTGATGGAGCGGAGAGGCAAGCCTTGCGATATTGCTTATGAAGCGCCGAAAGTAGGAGGCGAAGCCGAGAAAACTGCGCAGGTCTTTTTGACGCAACGGACGGGGATACTCGAGGACGGCGGCAAGCTTTTCAGGATCCGGTCGAATACCATCTTTGCTGACTAAGTGCCCTAAAACCTTGATCGTCTTGCTTGCAAAGGTGCATTTTTTTCGTGTTCAGTTGTAAACCAGCTTTTGCAAGGCAACCTAGGACTTCTTCGAGACGTTGTAGATGTTGTGAAAAGGTACACGAAAACACTATGATGTCGTCTAGGTAGCATAAGCAGGTTTTCCACTTCAGGCCACGCAGTACGCTGTCGATCATGTGTTCGAAGGTAGCAGGCGCGTTACAAAGTCCGAAAGGCATTACGTTAAATTTATATAGCCCATCTGGGGTGGTAAAAGCCGTCTCCTCTTTGTCATATTCGGACACTGGTATTTGCCAGTAGCCTGATCGCAGGTCAAGGTTTGAAAAATACTCTGTGCCATGCAAGAAATCTAGTGCGTCATCAATTCGTGGGAGAGAGTAAACATCTTTGCGCGTTATTTTGTTCAGTGCCTGGTAATCAACGCAAAAACGTACCGTTCCGTCTTGCTTTTGCACCAACACAACTCGCGAAGACCATGGACTCGAGGAAGGACGTATGATATTCCGTCGAAGCATGTCTCATACGTTTTCCTCGATTATCTTCCTTTCTGTCAGAGACACGCGGTATGGGCGCCGGTGAATTATTCGGGAGCCGTCAGTCTGAATTCCGTGAGTCGCAGAAGTTGTCATACCAAGGACAGCGGATTGAACGTCAAACAAACGCTGATGTTTATTCAATAAATTCAGCAGTTCTTGACTCTGGGCTGCTGTCAGATCAGGGCTTATCGCCACCGATAGAGGAGTGGGAGAGTTGAGTGGCGGCGTGCTTGGCTCTTGATTTGGAAGGGCAACAATTGCAACGAGATGCAGGTCAATAGTGCATGTGAATGTTGATCCACAGGGCAACAATAAGGATTCGCGGGTCTGATTTAATGCAGTAATAAAAGCAGACCCTTCAGAAAAACGAACAAGGCCTGCAATACTCAGAATGCCTCGATGTACCGTGTGGCCATAAGGTAGTAGAAGCACGTCGTCATCCACAATGTTTCTGCAACCAACGCTGATTACTTCGTCTCGGGATGGCCAAAGAACATAATCTGAAGTGGTGACGAGACGAATGCGCTCTTCGTGTTTCGATACAGAAGAGTCGGTGGGATTGAGGTGGATGAGGCGCTGACGACGAGATATCGAAGTGCTGCAGACGACAGAAAATCTCACCCGAAAATGAGTTCGTGGGTGCACTCACAGAGAACTGCAACAGCAATATGATGGCGAATACCGTCTATGAAAACACAAACTGTACACTGGGCGAGTGGACGACAAATGGCGTTCGTCGCAGCACGGAGATACGGGCCCGAGTAAGGTGTTGTTACTTTGTGGAGACGGCAGCAAAGGTCAGAGCGAATAATGGAAATAGCAGCGCCAGTATCCACTAGAGCTTCGACGCGTATACCTTCGACTAACACTGTTAACAAGTTCGATGGTCTGTCTGGAGGAATTGCTGGCTGTCCGGTGGATGCAGTTTCCCCTCCTAAAACTGCATTGGGGAGTTTTCCGAGAGGGCATTCAGACATTGGAGGCGGGTCGCAGAGGCGACACGGAACGATGATTGGGAGTTGGTGAGCGGCGGCGAGACTGACGGGAGTTCACAGGCAGACCACTACTGTAAGGTGGAGAGGGCGAACGCTGAAAGAAGACCTGTAAGGCGTGTGCTGGTAGTTTGTGAGTGGACTGAAGCATCCGCGTTCCTCTGGAGCGTAGCCACGTTGCTCGTCCTGCAGACGCTTTCGGCAAAAGCGAGATATATGACCCCTATAGCCGCAATGATAACAGATTGGGCGTTGAGGACGCGGCATGGCGCAATACGGCTGTGGGGGCATCGGTGGTGACACTGACGCCACAGGTCAGGTACATGGCCACCTGGTGTAGCCGCTGGGATAGTGGTGGCTGCTGAGAGCGCCGCGACTTCTGCATACGTTTGTACCTGACGAGCTCTGGATTCGGCAGAACAAGGTGAATGTGACGCAGATGCAATCTCCTGCCTAATGATGTCCCGCAAGTTGGTTGGAGCTGAGGCTAAAGTAGACGGTGGGGCGCAGGAATAACAGCGCCCTTGAAGCTCCTCACGAACAATGTCGCGGGCCAGGGCACGGATGTCGAGGGCCGCAGGAAGACGAATATCCGATGCATCATGGCAAAGACGAAGAGACTGAAGTTATTCTAGTCTCTGGCAAATGGTCATGACATCTTGAGTCGTGGTAGGGTTTTGCGACGCAAGGGCGTTGAATGCGATGGTATTTATGCCTTTGATAATAGGGCGTATTTTTGCGCTTTGAGGCATAGCTGAATTTACACGCTTGCACAATGCAAGAACATCCTCAATGTACGAGGTGTATGATTCACCCGCCAGCTAAATGCGTTCAGGAAGCTTCTTTGTAGCTGCTTCAGCGCGAACACTGGGGGAACCGAAAATCTGACTGAGCTGCCGTGCGAACGTGTCCCAGTTGGGAAGATGTTGGAGGTGGTTCCAAAACCAGGTTTTGGCAACATCAGTTAGGTAGAAAGGTACCATACGCAACTTGTGTAGAGTATCCCACCTGTTCAACTCGCTGACGAGGTCGTAGGTGTGTAGCCATTCTTCAACGTCATCTCCTTTGAGACCCGAGAATACTGGCGGATCACACTGGTGGCTGTGGATGGCCAGAATCGACGGTGGAGGCTGCACTGCACTGGTGGTGTTGGATGGACCAGGATTGTCTTGCACTGCCATGACATGTGGTAGTAGAGGACGACCCGAGCGGAGCTCCAGTGGTAACGTGCGAGAGGATTTGGGGATCGAGAAGCACCTCCACCACTTATGAGGAAGAGCTTTATTCGAGGCGAGCTCGAGCTGGCACACACTGATGATGATATCTACTGAGGAGGAAATTATACAAATGATGATAACACGTCCGATTGATAAAGAAGAGTCGGTGAGTGTGCTCAAAGTATATGCAAGTAAAAATGCAAGTGAGTACCTGTAAGTGTCGTTAGACATGAGCAGGAGTGTGAGTTGGAAGCGCGTAAAATCTCAGGGTGAGTGAGCGTTCTCTGTTCTCTTGTATTTCCGACCTATGTTTGGGATTTGGATGGTATTCGTAGTGCATTCCGCTGCCGTTATGCACCACTAAAATATTTTGATTCCGCATGTTTCCATCTGCACAGTATCTAATAGAGCATAGCATAAGCGTAGTAAGTGACTGAGCTTTTTTTAGCACGAGAAACGACAAGAACATATGATTAATACGAAGTGCACACGGGTGCTACTCACAGCAACAATTAATTCCTTCACATATCAACCATTTGTACCTTTGAACGTGTGTCACAATGTTAAATATATCATTTCGGGCAATAGTAGTATAGGATAATCCTGAGCTCTTCAAAAAAATAATACATAAGGGGCAGAGTGCTATTACGCATGAGGAGGAAATTCAAGTATTTGTCAAACAAGCTTACGCAGAATCGACTAAGACACAATGTGCCACGGGGATCAACGAGCTAGCTTTCGATTATTAGTTCAGTGAGCTCATCCTTACTACATCCCACTATTACGGCTTGATGAACCCGAGTTACACACCCACACTTTCATCTGTGAATCACAAAGTACTCTCTCAAGGCACTTCATTCACCGAATCGAGGTGTAATAGTACTATGCTGTGACGTAATAATACTGTACCAAATTAAATTAAACGAGGCTGTTAAAGCTGATAATTTTAGGTAGTTTCAGTTTACCCGGCTTAACATCATCCGAACTGCTCCCACCAAATCCTGAAGCTATATGTACACGCACACATACAAACATACTATCAACGAACTATGTACTTCGACGAACAAAGTTGTAATTTCTGTAAATAAACTATATATATATATATATATATATATATATATATATATATATGTGTGTGTGTGTGTGTGTGTGTGACGCATTAACAAGGTGATTCTAGGAGAAGCCGATGAAGAAGAAGTGCTTTGGAATAAACATGGCGTATGAGCCAGGTCACGTCTCCCATTCATCATAGCATCACACGAGTCGACAGGATGAAGACCTCCCAGCCACTTCATCAGTGTCTCATCATCAATGCAGTTCTCCACAAGACACCCTGACCATACATCGACTACGGAATCATCTCCTAGCCGCACACAGCGACCAGCACCATGACAGAATCATTGACCGACCTTCCCATCCCAAAGTACACCGGAGCAGCTGACGATGGACCTGTACAGGACTGGTTAGACCTGTTCGAGCTCCACGCAACCGCTGCATCATGGTCGGAACGGGAGATGGTCGCCAATTTTACCGACTGCGTATCCGTTGAGGCCTTCAAATTCTTCTTACTAGGAAGCGCAGCCACTATTACAAAGAACACACAACACAAGCGCTTAATTGTTTATTGACTTCAAATTCTACCTCACCTACATATATCAAAATGACGAGTCATGAGAAAAGATAAAACAAGAGATAATCGTTTGGTTTAAAGAATACAATGACGACTACGACGAAGACTTGCTTGTAACCCACCATCCACAGACAACCGCACTCGGTCGTCACAGTCAAGAGCACTAGTCACGCATTGACCAACCTCCTGATTTTCCGTCGCGTGGATTTTCGGTTGCTCCCAAGGCCCACCTCGCGTCTCACGCGTGCACTATGGTCGGAATAGAGCGGAGAAGCTCCGAGCACACTCAGTCAAGCCCGTCGCCTACAGTTCAGTTTCATGCGCCAGAAGAGCTCGCATCGTTCGTTCCACAGAAAGAGAGTCATTCCTAATAAAATATGACCAAACCGATCATTTCGCAGTGTCGCCGTCAAATTCCCAGCCACCTGAGAGCCCAACCCACACAGGAGGCTCGGAATGATCAACTCTCTTGCACTGCCCTGTGCCAGAAACATCCATCAAGAATGGCGTTGCAAGAGCCTCACCAGATTTTCCTGCCAATTCTGGCGCACTATCTTCATTGCCTGACACAAATCGCGACACCTTAACAAGTATCAACTATTTGCTGGTCACGTCAACCTACAAAGAAAAGCGGGCTCGTGGTTCCAAAGGAAGTTCACCTCGTCAGACAGTGCAACATCAGCAATGCCAACAAAAGCAACAAGAGGAACCCCAACAGCTAAAACGCCCAAACCAATATCGGCAACGAACAACTAAAACTACATCGCAAGGATACTTGAGGCCTGAAGAGTGTCGTGATCAACATACACTAAAGAAAGACTGATTCCGCACCTGAGCTATCTTCGCAGAAAGAAAAGCTAATGAACTTTTCCGCACCAGCGTTCAAGATTGCGCCTTCGGTATGAACATCTGCGTTATAACCACAGAAAACTCCCCAAAAGCCACAAAACAACCGCTTGTGCTCTGTAGGAACACAAGCAGCGCCTAATCAGCAACGATCAACGGGTGCGCAAATCGCATGAACGGCGTTTGTATGACCCACGACAAAAAATTCGACGCCTACGAAAGATTCAATTCTGCAAAGCGTTCCAACCTCGTTCGTTCTTTCCAAGAATACCGGCTGTTTTTCCATCTGTTTCCATGTCCAAAGCATTTTTGTGTTATCCAGGACGCAACCACCAGCCTCGCCCACCAGAACTCCTGCGTTAACCGGACTGCTGCACCTTCCCCTGAAGTCTTTGAAAGTTTACGGAACTCCCCTGGAGCATAGAACCAATTGTGAATTTTTGACATTTGTGACTTTTTAACCTCTACTTGTCTACTTTTTCTTGTTCGTAATCCATGCCTTCTTTCGGGGGGAGGGGAAATCTTGTGACGTATGAAGCGATGGTTGGTAGAGGCAGAGGAAGAAGTGCTTTGGAATAAACGTGGCGTATGAGGCCAGGCCACGTCTCCCTTTCATCATAGCATCACACACACACACACACACACACACACACACACACACACATATATATATATATATATATATATATATATATATGTATGTGTGTGTATGTATTTATGTATGTATGTGTGTGTGTGTGTTGACGTGCCCACGCCTCTGATGAAGACATGATATCAGCGCTGCCTTTTTTGAAACCAATCAGTGATTTACGTGTAACACGACTTGCAGAATATTTTAGAGAAATGTTTTACTAGTGCAATTTATGTCGACACATCGTCAAGAACCAGCAATTCGAATACTTTTAGATGCGGAAGCATCTTATACTCGCGCCTTGTAGTGCGCTGTCCGCGCCGTCCGCACCGCTTCTCGAACATTCGACAGCTGACGCGCGCGCATGCGCCGTCGCGCCGTCGCTTACCATCTGTGCCGCGCGCGCTTCTCCTTCGAGAACATTCGACAGCTGACAGCGCATGCGCCGTCGCGCTGTATATATACTCAAGGTCGGCGCTCGCTCGCTCAGTTGCCGCTCGTCGGTTGGTTTGTACGGCGCGTCGTGGTCCAAGGTCGCGGTGAAATGAATTCCAACGAATCCACAAACACAATGATCGACGCCCCTTCGACCAGCGCCGCCCTTTCGCATACGTGTGTACGTGTTCACTCATTTAACACCCCCTCCTACAACCACGTTAACCAATTTAGCCATCGACCCAAGTAAGTCGCAATTTAACACCCCATTTCACAACCACGTTAACCAATTTAGCCATCGACCCAAGTAAGTCGCACTTTAACACCCCGTTAACCAATTATATGCTCCGCATCCTCCTCAGTGTTCCCCCCGAGGGAAGCTGCGGGCAATTTTTTTGTGTTAGCCAAGTAGTGATAGCTGTGTGACAGCACATGCAAAATAGCTCGTGGGAATATTTTCCTTGTGCGAGTTGGAGACGCATTATTCGGCATCAGCTGTAGACAAAATTAGTGAACAAAGAGTACATAATGCAGTATCCAGGCAGGCTATTTGGATAATACGTGGTAATTATAACTCGCATTGTAATTAGGGATCACGGCGAAACGATATGTCACAAACGATAGAATAATCACTTGCATAATTGCAAGGTACTGGAAAGCTTTGATTTGGGCGACTCTGCAGCTTTTGTAATATGACCGCCGCTAGCCTGTGAGGGAAAACTCCCAGCAAAGTTTCGTACAAGTTCCTGGACCAGTTGTAATTTTGTGAGAGTCTTACTTTACCTTTCTTCTATATGTACTTGAGTTTCGACTGAAAAGAAACATTTGTTGTGCATTGAAGCATTTCTACTCGACATGACTATCAATGAGCAGTTCGTGTGGTTGACAAACAATAAAAACCAAGAATTATACCTTCTTGCCAGTGGTGCGCCTTGCAACACGGCCTGCCATTTCTTAAATTTTCCCTGGGTGCATTATTTACAAGCGGTAGAAATGAAGGCTACCTGGTGTTGTCAGCCATTACTTCAGTATTCTCTGGCATATGCATGACAGAGCTGTACGAAAGCACAAAGTTGAAAAGTGTAGAAAGAACTTGAAACAATCAATACGCAAACGAAACAGCAGACTCAACTTTAGTGAAACTTCGTTACAGAAATGGCTGATGCATAAAAAGCTGCACCTATACACAAGAAAGCTCCACATGCACGGCAAACTCTAGAGCAGACACACAGCAAACATTTGTGTCTGTAGCACTGCTGCTGCACTTGGCAGGTTCATATCCCGACTTGTATTTCGTGGGTAAACTGGGGACACGCTCGAGTACTTCGGAAGTGATGTGGTCACCACAGCTAACTGAAAACGCCAAAACAGCGTGCACACAGTGGAACATGTTTAACAAGGACGATAGTGAGACCGTAAATTTACGCCACTGACTAAATCATCAATTGGCACTTTACACCAAACCTGGCTGTTCACCCAAAGCTTTAGCCTACACATACACGTTTCACTGGACTGGACCTCGAACACGGACCAGATACATATATCATACGCATTTTGCGGCAATAGAACATGATTGACGTTTACGTACGGTGAGCATGTGTGACACGCAGATACCTGGTAGTATTTTGGCACGAGTTCCAAAGCAAAGCGAATGACGGCAAAAAACACACGAAATTGGCGGCCACCGATCCTCGCGTAGCACATTTTTTCGGCGACCGCGGGTTCCAAGGAAGGCAAGATGGTATCGTCGGCTTGCTTCTCTTCAATGAATATATGTGCGCATGATCATTGACTCTTGTACGGATGATAATAACACCTATATAAACTCTCTCTTTTTGTGGCTGCTGCCTACGCCTTGGCTGTCACTCTATCGCTACAGTTGGGTGCCATGTGTCCCGTGGACGTGCAGGTGGCTACCGTTTCTTTTGTCAGCCAATCATCGAGCAAGAACGCGACCAGGACCGTTCATTCTAACCAGTCAAAAACCGGAAACCGTCTCTGGGCCAGTCGAAAAAAGAACTGTGGATCATCTCCCCGAAAGTCACCGTCATAGAATGTGAAGAAGCAATGGTGCCCACGGCGTTCACCCGGTTGAAATGGGTGTCACGCGGGCGCTACAAGAACGGTTTGAAGCGAAACTTGGTGTAGCGTTTATTCGAGCAAACGTTTGTTTGAAACGCTAAGACACGGGAGGCGGGACCCATTGAAGCTCGCGCTCAGGTTCCTTGGCTCGCGTTTTGTCGATGTTACCTGCGCGCCATCTGTATTCTCCAACGCGATCATTGTTCGTGACTCGCACTTCATCGGTTTCGCTGGTCTTCCACTGCCGACGCTTGCGTTCGGCTTCCCTGGCTCGTGCCTCGTCGGTGTTGACGTCGCCATTCGCGAACGCGATTGGCTTCGCTTACCCTCGCAACGCCGGCGACAGTCGGGAAAGGTACGGGCACACTAGCGGGAAGCATGCCTCGACGGCATCCCGCCCGCCGGCGCGATCTAGCGGCAAGCAGCGGCGCGCTGTCCACATTGTCGGTGCCGCGAGATTCTCGAGGCATGTGCAGCGCGCGCATCCGCCGGCTCGTGGCTTCGAGCGGTGTAAAGGGTGAAGTGAAAGAGAGTTGATACGTGGCGTGCGCGCGGTAGGTGAAGGAGGGACGTCACTACGTACAGTTAAGAGGGCGTGAGCTACTTGGCACTGCTCCAACACCTGTGGCGAGAGGAGTGTTGCGGTTGGAGGGAGAGCGTTATGCAGGCTAGTAAAAGAGCCGCTTCGCATATAGAACGGAACGTGGACACGAGAGAAGGGACACGAGAGACGGAGCGGTCGTAGCGCAGTGAGGCTTTAAGAGAAGAGGATCAGCTGTCGCGAAATGTTGTCACCATGTTCACCTTCGGTACCATCTGTGTCTAATGAAACACAAGCAGAAAAGCGTAGAGCCCAAGCATTAGTAACGAGATAGTGCGCGCCACCCAGTAATCATCATTGAAATCAGGTTTAGGAGCACTGCGCGATGCTCATAGCTATAGTGCAATATATTCGCACTTTTCTTTAGCTATAATATAGAAATTATAGGAATAATGGCGACTCGCGTGGGCTGGCCGATCACGTTTGATCGTTTCACATTTATTTTTAACAGCGAAGGAGTTTAGGCTTTTCGTCCTGCCGTTTCGCATGGCCAAACAACGAAGCTACGCATATAGCACTAGCAGCGCAATAACTCGGCCGGCGTGCATTCTCCCTTCTCTTCTTATTCTATAAATTGTATATAAATAAAGGCAGTTCATTCTTCTTAAGGTATATTCTAAAAATGAGAATAGGTGATGTATATTTTTTCTGCATCGCCTAATGGTTTAGTGGATAAGAGAACAAGTTTGACACAATGTTTGTGCAATGTAGGCGTTTTTTCAATGCTGGTGCCTTCTGAATAAATTATAATGGAAGCGCAGAACAGAATAAAAACAGAAGAGAAAATAGAGAAAGAAACGCACAGTGAGATGAACTTGCAATTTAAACCCAATTTAAATAATCCTGGACAAAATAGGGCATCACTAACTTGTTTAGGGCTAATAATGTCCTTCTAAATAAGACACTGCTAATTTTATTGTGCTAATGATTTATATCGGCCTAAAGGACCGCTGTTAGCCCAGACTTGCGACACTAGGGCATGCTCCCAAAATTAAATAATAATAATAATAACAATAATAATAATAATAATAATAATAATAATAATAATAATAATATATATATTATTATTATTATTATTATTATTATTATTATTATTATTATTATTATTATTATTATTATTATTATTATTATTATTATTATCGGTCCTATGGTTCGTTGGTTGTTTCGACCTGAGAGGAGTGGCTCACCCACTACGGGGATCGGCCATGAATCAAGGGCCATGGGATTTTAGAGGAAAAAAAGACGGGAATGCTTTAAAAGATTTTTAGGTGAATGAAAAGATTACTTATGTGAGCAGTCATCAGTAACTGTTATAGAAAAACAAAAAAATATATTATATTATAGATTATCGTGAAAAATGAAGTTAAGTAATCACAAAGATAAGTGGTAAGTATGTACTTGTATTGCTAGCGTGGTAGCCATTTTGATTCTTTTACATAGATGTATACCACACCATATATGTCCCTGTTGCAAAGACCCACTGCAAACGCCCCTAGGGAGAGTAATACCATTTCAGACAGCTCGAGCTTTAGAAGATTTTTTAGGTAAATGAAAAGATACTTATGCAAGCAGTCTATCATGAATTGTTATAGAAAAACAAAAAAATAATTATATAGTAATAGTTATCGTAAATAAAGGGAGTAAAGTAATGACGAAAATAAGTGATAAATGTGTACTTGTGTTACTAGCATGGTAGCCATTTCGATTCTTTTATATAGTTATATACCACTCCATATATGTCCCTGTTGCAAAGACCCAGTGCCAACGCCCCTAGGGAAAGTAATACCGTTTTAGACAGCTCGAGCCCATGTTTTCGATTGGTGCGTCTCGCTAAATATCTGCCAGCACAGAGGCCTCGTCTACAGAGGGCTCAACCCCGCATCGTGACAGCGATAAGAAATCTCCAGGAGTCAAGGTAGCAACAGTGGTGGTGTAGGCTATCGATTCGGCCAACATAAACAGTCGTGCAAACACTGCGGTGGCCCCAGAGAAAGGTAGCATGACATAGATATGAGCGAGATCCGTCATTGCATGGGTAGAGTAACTTCATTTGCAGCGCCTTGAAGGGCAATATACCAGTTGTTGGGAAGTGCAAATATGGCATATAATCTTTCTCTCTAGGTTTTCCTTTTTCCTTCCTTTTCATTTGCTTTGTTCGTAAATTTTTTGGTTTTTTTTTTCTTCTTCTCTTTCTTTCTACGTTTCCTTTATTCTTTTACTCCTTGTTTCTTTCTTTATCTGAGGAGGTTGTTTTTTCGTTAACACAAAGAAAATACTATACACACGTCGTACACCACATGCAACTGATGAACTCGCTTTCAGGAGCGTTCTATATGATATTGATATAGCTCCCATAAAAGAATTATCAGCGTTCGTAAAGTACCTACTACAGTTATCATAGGCATAGTATCAAAAAACTGGAAGATCTTTTATTTCATTGTTAGCAAAGTACGTCACGAGTGGTTTCGTTTACATCAAAGGCTAAACCACAAAGCTCACCCACGTTCGTGAGCAGCTTTGTGTACACGAAGCTGTAAGAACTCTAAGTTACCATGAGAACTAACTAGCTACGTAATAGCGAAAAACGCCCGACCTGCGTGGATAGCCCAGCCTAGTCACAGCGATAACTGGAAGAGTGGCATTTCTAGAGTCAGTTGTTGGGGCTACTAAAACAGGCAAGGTAGCCACAAAAGTATGAATAATATTTTTGTCCCGTTGGGAAGTGCCTTCTAAACTATATATATCATTGTAAATTCGGCGGGGAAGCGAGGTATACCCGCTAACCATCTACATGACATGTGCAGCGTGTTTATGTGGTGTCAGATGAGCATTAAATATAGCTGCTCTCTTTGTAATGGGTTAGAAGCTTGAACCAACACACTCCATACGCAATTCGCATTGTGTGACAAGTGGTCGTTATTTTAATTGTCAACAACGCTTAATCATATTAGTTTGCATAGAAAAGAGATAACTTAATTGAGGTCCCCAGGAAGCACATCATAGGGACCTTACGGGCGTTCTTGGCAACTAATACAAGTACACTCGTGAGGTGCTGATTACGCTACAAAGCTTATCAGTCTTGAGATGTAAGTAAGCGCCCAATATGTTCTTGTTTGTCATTATGGGAAAAGTTTCGTATCTGCAACCCATCTGTAAGACATTACGAGCACATTGTTAGGGCTGATTACGATGAATAATTACGGCGGAGCTTTTTGTAATGCGTTGAAATCACTCAATGCCTCAATAGTTACGCAATTCGCAATACGTAGTGCATGGCTGTTATTATACTCTTCTACCACGTTTTAATACATACGTTCACGTTGTTCCTTCTGGCCATGAAGCCTGCACAATATCTTGTATCGAAAGACTTTCAAGCACTGATTGGTTGTGTGGTAAAATGTTGGGCAACCACCTGTAGAGGGCCTAGATTCAAACCCTGGCAAATTCTGTATACATTTTCTTCAATTTTTGTTATCACATTATGCAATAGCGGTTACCAACACCGTCGCTGGCACAAAATACGTGCCAAGAATCACTGTTGTTGTGACTTCATAACTGCTTTCACTCAAAAATGTTCATAAGCGAGCATTACGAAGAGATTATTTATTCTCATTGGTGGCTGATGACAAGCGCCTTGATAATTTTATATTTAACTTTTTTTTCCTTTCCAAAACTATTCAAAAAATAGCCCTCTACTAATAAGCACACACATTTTTTGAATGCGAGTCATTTCCAGTGAACCAAAGACACTTTGAGCATTGCTATCAAGTTTTTTTGTTATCTATACATACCTATATCTATCTAGACGCCTCCGCTTTAGCTTGCTGTTGATCAAAATTGCTATGAGAGACTAAGAGGATTTGAAAGATACGACTGTCTGATTATGACAAGGATAACATGAAAATCCTGTCACGTACTTCGTGAAGCTCTTTCTTCCAAACACGTATAGCACAGTGAACTTACTTACAGCGCAACACCAGAAAAAATACAGGACAGGGAAGGAGTAAAAGCCGTCTTTTCTTTCTGTTTTACTCCTTCCCTGTCCTGTATTTTTTCTGGGGTTGCACTGTAAGTAAGTTCACGATTGATTCTAACCAACTGGCCCAACTTACCGTCTTACGTATAGCATATACCCGTATACCGCGCACCGTATATGCGAGAATGCGCCACAGATGATTGACAGTCTATAGCCACTTTTAGCTGACCGTATGTTTCCTCCCGCTCCACTAAGCCAGTGGGTCTTTGCACCACTGCGCATGCGCTAGACGGTCGGGTGCTGAGTGTGTGAGCGGACTGTTGTAGCAAGTGAATGATCACGTGACGTGAGGAGAAACAACAAAAATGGCAGCCCCTCGTGCCACGAGTGCATGCTGTTCAGGAAACGAAATGGTTGTTTGGCAAACATGCAAGAACCTACGGCAATTCAGGACACACAAGGATCTGTGCCTCCTCCGAGAAGTCGTCGCAGCAATCCCGTCGAGAATTTGTGCATGTAGGGTGAAGTTCCACAAATTCATCTAGAGCTTACACTTCCGACCACAAACAAGCCACTTTGGTACTTCCGTCAAAGCGACTTCGTGGATCTTCAATCGTAAGTGATTTGATGCAACAATAATAATAATTAATTTTCTTTTAGCAACCACACTTCCACCTAATCAGAAGAGCTCTTTCCTTTGATTTGACACAAGACAACACGGTGAACGCGCTGTCTCAGGGCAGGACGTTTGAAACGTATTCGGGCTACCTCGAAGGCTTTGATCCAGCTCCGAATGGAGTTGGCAAAAAATTAAAAAAAATCTCCTGCGCCAAACAGTAAATGATTCAACCCTCTTTTGAATCAGAGTTTTCTATCTTGCTGTAGGATGAGAGCAATTTTATTTTTCTTCACAACAACTCTCATGCACCGGTGGCGGCGTGATTGCACAGACCAAACGACGCTTTGCTAAAACCATAGCGTGCGTTGTGCTCTGGTAACGTTGACCGTGTAAACGGAATGGTGAACACAGCCCAAAATCAGCCATCTAAAAGTGCCTTATATCTGCCGAGGGACGCAAAAAACAGTCATTGACAATGCGAATGCGAGAGCCTTAAGAAAGACGATTTCATCAGCGTTGACCTGACGAAATCAAAGAATATAAATTGGTATCGCAGCAGGAATCTAAGCCAAGCATTTTGAATGGAGGTCAGGTATTCTACCTCTGAGCCACGCCAGATCTTGAAACTGCTTCAAAAAAACCCTTCAAAGTCATAATGTCTATGCAACGTTAATTTTAGTCACAGTGCTCGCGAACTAAATTTCTAACAAAAGAATAAAGTTTACACAAGAGTCATGTCAGTTTGACGACAACTGTGGTTGCATTGTTGGCTCCAGTTCTATAGCAATCTACCAAGCATTACTTCGTATTCCTATGATTCCACTAGCTATAATATTTCGTTACTATATCACGCCGCCATACAATAACGGAAGTTCCTAAAAGAATTCCACATAATTGCACCGTGTTGTGCAACTTCTTTCGATAATATGGAAGTCTTTGCTGTGCCGTGAGTGCACTCGTCAAGGCTGTCGAGTGGTTATGGTGCTCTACTACTCACCCGAACGTCGCTAGATTACATCCTGAACGCATCTTGGAAATGCTTGATGCCTATGTTCTTGAACTTAGGAGCACAGTAAAGAACCGTTGGTACATAGTTAAAATTCCTGGAGCCTACTACGGCGTCCCTCGTAATCATATCATGGTTTTAGGACGTTACTCTTCATGAATTTATTATTATTGTGGTAGCAATTTATATGGACACTGTTGGCTGATTTCTGCGGCCGTCCTCGTCATGTCCCGTATATACAGGGTGTTTCAGCTAAAAAGCACCAAGCAATAAGAAAATAAAATGAGCACTAAGCGTCTCCAGCTAGCGCAGTAATGTTCTTACCTATATGTAGCACGTCAGAATAATTTTTTTCGCAAGTCATGATATTTTTATTTTGATAGTAGTCCTGTGTCTCTTTCTCAACCTCACAATAAGGGTCCCTATGGTGGTCTGAAAAAATAACATTGGAGCAATTCACGAGGCTGAACAATTTCACACACTTAAAAAGAATTAAAAAAATGGAAACGTCGTTTGGCACTTATGGCTTCTTACAATGCAGGCGTGACTCAGGATATACCAAAATTGAACTGCGAATACAACAAGCTTCACATAATTATACAATATCTAACGCTAGACGCATATAAGAAAAAGAAACAAAAGTTTGACAAAAATTTGCGATATTAACGCGAAAAATCTTCAGTAGAGATTGCACCCTTTATCTGCACGATTCAGCACTTCATGAAACGCAAACGAAGTTTTATCTAACCCTGTGTCGGCCCAAGTAGATATTTATCTTGGGGCCATGGTTACAAACGCCATTTTGCCATTGATGCCGTTGTGAGCTAATCAGGAATGCTCGTACCATCAGAAAAATAAGGCATTCTTGCACTGTTTAGAGAAGGCGATAAAAGAAACTTATTGTAGGATTGAGCAGCCAGCACACGTAATGGAATGCGTGAAAAGTTTACGAGAATAAATATATGAAATCACCAAGGCTGAGAACATACAGGGTGTTTCAGCTAAAAAGCACCAAGCCATGAAAAACTAAAAATGAGTGCTACGCGTCTCCAGCTAGTGCAGTATTGTTCTTAGCTGTATGTAGCACGTCAGAATATTTTTTAATTTGCCAAGCACGGTAAATAACAAAGATTACTAAATAAACTTTTTAAATACTGACTCTAGAGAAAAAGTTTGAATACAAGAGTTCTTGCTCTTATCCAGAAATAACAAAATTTTCAAGTTACGGTAAGATAGCAATGCTGGTTAACTCTTTTCTAAGCTTTGTTTCAAGTGCGCGAAATTTAAAAAACCACGTGATTGCCACCTGCCGCGTGGCGCTTTGAGTGCCCAAAATGTAAGTTGAACGCATTAGTGAAGGCTTCTCACGCACGAAGGTTTAAAACTAAGTTAAAAAAAGGTACATGATGATTATGGTACAGGCTTACGCGCATACATCGAACCATGATGATCATTTGGTTGAACGCTTATATGGAGACGTAGAATCAGCCATTAATAAAGTAAAGAGACAGTATACACTCCTGATGGACGACTATACTCCCAAAGTAGGCAAGAAACAGGTCGGAGACCATGCAGTGATAGATTATGGCATCGGCAAGAGAAATGCCAGAAGGGATTTATTAGTAGAGTTCGCAGAACTTAACAATTTACGGATCTTGAATAACTTCTTCAGGAAACGGGCTAACCATAAGCGGACCTGGCATAGTCCCAAAGGGTAAACTTACAACGAAATACAGTTCACTCAGTGTACACACCAAGGCATTAAACAGCATGTGGAAAGAGTTGGTAAGCTATAATGCAGTGACCTTAGAATGGCGAGTGCTCATATTCAACCAGATTTACGCAAACAAACGCAAAAAGTGATACGCAAGAAGCCAATTAACAAGCTAGTGGTGAGAGGGAGAAGTACAGGAATTCAGAGTTTCGCTTCAGAATAGATTCCAGTTTCTGAACGAGGTAACGATAACGTTGACACAATGAACGATAATGCTACTATAATCATCAAAGAGTGTGCAAAAGAAGTCTGTGATGATGTGCATTGTGTGGCCCGTGACGGGGCGAAGAGGGAACGGCAGTTCTGCTCTGCGGTACGCCTTGGAGGCGAAGACGAGGAAAAGGAAGCGCGAGCGGGGCGTGCGGCTCAAGCAGTTGGAGCGTGAGACAGTTCGAACGGCAGCTGCTGGTCGGCGGTTCGGGTCGCGACATCGCTTACCCAGGTGTCCGGCAGCCTTGCGGACCTGGTGAGCTGGCTTCCTGCTTCGGGCTGCGTCACTCAACCAGGTGTCCGGCAGCCTTGCGGACCTGGTGAGCTGGCTTCCTGCTTCGGGCTGCGTCACTCAACCAGGTGTCTGGCAGCCTTGCCGACCTGGTGAGCTGGCTTCCTACTTCGGGCTGCGTCACTCAACCAGGTGTCCGGCAGCCTTGCGGACCTGGTGAGCTGGCTTCCTGCTTCGGGCTGCGTCACTCAACCAGGTGTCCGGCAGCCTTGCGGACCTGGTGAGCTGGCTTCCCGCTCTGTAGCCGGCACTGACACGGGGACTGGCAGCATAATCTGTTCGTGGCCTGAGGTCCTGGGGCCCGAGGGGTGGCACGAGGTGGCCGCGTCTCATGCTGGCGACGGGCCATTAACCTGCACTGCAGTGGCCTGGTGATCTACCGGCCTGCAGCACCACCATCACGACCACCACCACCTCACCACGCTCAAGGCAGTGTGACTGCACAAGGAACACCGGTGACGACTGACCTCGCCGCAGCGGCAACAGTCATAACGGCGAGTAGGACAGTTCGTGTGCCGAGGCGCGTAGGACGTTTGGCATGTAAATAAGGAACGCTATAGTGTGTTGTGTGTGAATTGTAAGAGTTATCGGTTGTGTTAAAGTCTGTGTTGTGTGTACAGAGTCACCTGACTGCCGGTTGATTTATTCCGGATCCTGGGCCGACAATACACCATCACAAACGGCAACAGTCATAACGGCGAGTAGGACAGTTCATGTGCCGAGGCGCGTATAGGACGTTTTGGCATGTAAATAAGGAACGCTATAGTGTGTTGTGTGTGAATTGTAAGAGTTATCGGTTGTGTTAAAGTCTGTGTTGTGTGTACCGAGTTACCTGACTGCCGGTTGATTTATTCCGGATCCTGGGCCCACATTACACCATCACAAACTTGGCGAGCATGCCAGGATACCGCCAGTCACATCTCGAACGCGGAAAACGCCAGTCAGGTGTGTGCACGCAGCACAAGACGAGAGACATGGATCTCGATAAGTTAGTGGCTGTAGCAGCTCAGTTAGGCTTGTCTGGCGCGGAACTTCGCGAATGTATTGAGCGAGAGCAAGTTAGGCAGAGAGATGAGCGCGCAGCTGAGAGAAAAGAGGCCAAAGAAGCAGCCGAGAGACAACGGTTAGCGGACGAGAGGCAACGGTTAGCAGACGAGAGGCAGCTGCATATCCTCCAACTTAAGCTCCAGCTTCAGGAAAGTGCTCAAAGTCAGCCATCTGCGGTGGCAGCACTCGCCCCATCAGCAAACCCGTCATGCCTGAATCCGCAGAAGTTACTACCGCTATTTGACGAGTGACGCGATGACCTGCACGCGTATTTGCAGAGGTTTGAACGCGTGGCTACTGGGCAAGAATGGCCAAGAGATAAATGGGGAGTAGCCATAAGCATGTGCTTAACTGGTGAGGCACTCACTGTCATTGGTCGAATGACTGCTGACGAGGCCCTCGACTATGATAAAGTGAAAAAAGCTCTACTTCAGCGCTTCAGATTCACGGCACAAGGATATAAAGACAAATTTCGGAAAGCCCGGCCTGAAGATGGCGAAACAGGTAAACAACTAGCAGCAAGGATCTCGAGCTATTTTGATAACTGGATTGACATGGCTGATGTGCCCAAAACATTTGAGGGTCTTCGTGACCATGTTATAGCCGAGCAATTCTTGCGTTGCTGTAATCCGAAGCTGGCCATCTTCCTGAAAGAGAGGGAATGCAAAACCCTTACATCCATTTCAGAGTGCACCGACCGCTTTCTCGAAGCACAGGGAGTCACTAACATTGGTAAAATTGCAGATGATACAAAGGAGGCAAATAAACCCGGTGCTATGTCACAGTACAAACAGCCGAGTTGCTTTCTGTGTCACCGCAAAGGACATAGCGCTCCGGATTGTCGTGCGGTTCCGAAAGAGTCTGTGAAATGCAAAACATGTGGGCGGCTTGGCCACAAAGCAACCGATTGCAAGAATCAGAGCAAAGACAAGTCGGTGTCTTGTGCCATGATAGAACAGAAAAAACAGGATTACTTCCATATGGCCAAGTCTAAGGATGAGACATGCACTGCTGAATGCCCCAAGAAGTGCGAGAACCAACCTATGTTCTTAGTCGACAACATGCCAGTGGTCGAAGGACGGGTGCTTGGACAACGCGCACGTGTCTTACGAGACACAGGGAGCAACACGACCATCGTTTGACGCGAGTTCGTGCCGGATCGATGCCTGACCGGGAAGACGGCAAGAGTTATGCTTTTGGATGGAAAGGCCAAGGAACTACCGGAAGCAAACATACAGATACACACGCCGTACTTCGTTGGTGATGTAAACGCTTTGTGCATGACTAACCCTTTGTACGAGCTCGTGCTCGGCAATATTCCAGGAGTAAAAGGACCACAAAAGCCAGATACTACCTGGGAGTACTCTGACGCCCTGTTCCCTGAATCGACTGGTTCGAGCAAAATCCCGGCATGCTGGGAAAAGTCAACCTTGCTTTCTGCCGTCGTCCGGACGCAGGGGAAGACGGAGAGTATGATGAAGATTCCGCTAGTTGGTTCGCTAGAAGTGACCCGAGTGCAGCTAACTGAGAGCCAAAAAGACGACCCAAGTCTGAAGAGTTGCTTCAGCAAGATTGGGAAGGAGTTTCACTCCAACAAAGACACGACGTACCACTTTTCTGAAGAGGCTGGTCGACTGTATCGACATTACCGCCTTTCTACGGGGAGGACCTTTAAGCAAGTCGAGTGTCGAGGAGGCCGCGGCGCCTCCCGTGGCCGCATGGATTACAAGCCTCCCATCAGAGAAAAGTGCTACAAGTGCAATTGAATAGGCCACTTCGCCAGGGACTGCAAGGAGGCTGAGGACCGGTGTTATCGCTGCAACGGCACTGGACACATCTCCAAGGACTGCCAGCATGGCCCAGATGAAATGTCGTGCTACAACTGCGGCAATACGGGCCACATTGCACGCGAGTGCAAGGAGCAGGAAAAGACCTGCTACATCTGCCACAAGCAGGGACACATCTCCAGGGACTGCGAGCAGGACGAGAGAAGGAGTGGCGCTGGCCTCTCTCTCCAGTGCTACCTGTGTGGCAAGCTGGGCCACATCTCGCGGGACTGCCCCAACAGCGAGCGGGATGACCGCTGTCACACCGGTCCCGTTAATTAGGGAGGCGATCGCCGGGCTAATTCCAAGAGCCGAAGTATCGGCCCCCCGAACCGCACCACGAAAGCGTGGACAATTTAGAAGTGGTCCTTTTTGGCGCGCCAGCGGACGCCGGCTGTGGCCCAAAGAACAAGTCAGAGCCGAGAGTTGATAAACAAACAAATTATATTCTCAATAATGGCAGATCGAAAACAATACACAAAAATTCACACTCCACAATAGTTGCGTACAATATGTCACCAATCAAACCAATCAATCAACGTACTACACAATACAATCAGCCACACTTGAAACAACGGACATGGACAACAATACGCACTACAATGCAGCCGCATGCATTGAACAACCAAGACACTCAAAGACTAAAGAGATAGAAAACCTATTCAGTCCAAAGTTCTTGGAACCAAAGTCTAGATGATACTCTTCCGAGAATCACTCACTCAAAGTCCAGCGTTGTTGTCGTTCCGCAGCTCTCGAAGTTTCTCTTCCAGGAAACCTCCCGTCTTCAATTGGCCACTCTTCAAACTTCAACTTCTTCGCCGGAACACGTCGGCTTCCACCCGCAGCTGTTGTCACGCGTCTTCGCTCGATAGCGGTAAACACACGCTCTTGCCTGTAGCTCGAGCCTTCACCCCTCAGGTGGAAATCCTCTTCATCTCCGGCTTCGTCCCTACGGACCAAAACCTTCGCCGACTACACGGCGGAATCCCTACGCACTCTGGCGCTCACTTCCGTCTCCTCCTGATCTCTCATCTCGGCTGCTCGGTTAAATATCTTGCGCGCGACATTGCAGACGGTTCTCGTCATTTCGTCGGCGCGATACGCAGCGAAGGCTGGGAAGAGGGCGAGACGGTTGGAATGCCCTCCGCGGCCGATGACTCAACTCGGTATGACCACGCCTCTTTCGTTCTAGAACTTTCGCGGGCTATCTCGGCCGCCGATGTGGGGTGAGGAGGTTCGTCGGCGAAGCCACGCTTCCAAGGGGAGAGCGCGTGCCCGGGGAGCCTTGGATGTTTGTTTTCTTTTTTTTTCTTTTGACCTCCCGGCGTCTCTTCCGCGCGTTACCGCAAGAATTTGGCGGCGCGCCCATTTTTAGCGCTCGTTCTGTGACACTGCCCCCCACTTTAAGAGTATTATCTCATAATATTCAAAACCACACAAACGAGCGCGAACAGTCACCACACACTCTCACAGACTGTAACATAGTCCGTCGCTCATGACACGTCACATTCACAATAGATCACTTAATACAATTGTACATTGCGATTCAATTACACAACACGTGAAAACACAACCAAAAGCACATGAGTACAACACTCCACCACACATTCCCAACAATACAAACGTACAAAGTTATCTCATTACAACAATTATACAATACTATACATCACACCACAGCACAGACATTTCGACACAGGATAACACAACATTAACACAACATATGGCACTCAACACTGCCAAACACATTCTGATTCGACTTCAGCACTTATCCTGTGTATTTCGCTTGCGTCCTTTCTTGCGGTGCTCGCTCGATCTCATCTTGTGTTTCCACGTTTCTTTTCGGCGAGCCCTTTCCAACGACGATATCTGAGGCGTCGTCTCAGCCATCGTTGCCTCTTCCGACACCGTTAACGCGTCATTACATTCGACGGGTCCTGTTTGTTTATTTACCCGCTTGATCATGCCTCTACATTTTGCCCGGCTGGCCAACTCCGTCTCTTTTACACTGTCGGTCGGTTGAGGTCGTGCCGACGTAAGTCCAGTTGCTCGGCCCGCGAACTCATTCGACACGATCGTCTTCTCCTTCGCTGTCTCTTGCGCCGCAGCTTCACCTTGGGCTCTAGTGAGATCCGTCACGGGATGCTCCTCCACTGTATCTCGCGGCCGCTGTGTTGGGGAGGGCTCTATCTTCGGGTGTTCTCCCAAACATTCTTGATCACTTGGTCCTCGCGCCCCGTCGATGTTTCCGATGACTAGGTCATACAGGGGGGTCGTCATGCATAAAGCAGTAACCTTCCCGCTGAAGTACGGGGTTTCAACCTCAATTTCTGCTTCGGGAAGCATCCGAACCGTACGGTCAATTAGGCAAACCGGTTTCGTTCTGCCTGTCAACTCACTTTCCCGTACCAAATTTCTCCGCACGATAACCGTGGAGCTACCGGTGTCTCTTAGAACCGTAATCTTCTTGCCCGCAACCTTTCCAGGCAGTGTTGGCATTCGCTTCGTAACACCGGTCGACTGTTTTGACATTACAGCACCAACAATAGGAATTTTCTCCCCATTCTTCAACTCTACGAATCCATTGGTGACGGCATTATTATCAGATTTCGGTGCCGCTTGCACACAGGATACCTGGTGAGTTTGACTCGCTCCGTTTCGACAAGCGTCTGCTTTGTGCCCAGTCTGACCACACTTAAAACATTTTACAGCCGTAGGGCTCGTAAAGATCGTTCGACAGTTTTTCGCGTGATGACCCACTCGGTTGCACAGAAAACATCGCGGAATGCTCTCTGGTGCACGCTTCTTTTCTTCGGGAGCCAATTTCTTCGAATCATCGGGACAATCCTTCTTGACCTTGGCCAAATTAGTGCCACCTTGCGCTTCCAAGAATTGATCAGCCAATTCAAGCATTCCTTCAAGTGACTCAGCCTTCCTCTCTTTTAAGTACAGTGACAGGCTTGGGTGGCAACTAGTAAGAAATTGTTCTCTAATTAGCAGCTCTCTAAGCTCATCGTACTCCTGTGCTGTCCCTGAAAGTTCAATCCATCTGTCGAAATAATGGCGAAGTCGGGCGGCATACTGCGTAGCCGTCTCACCATCAGCTGGCTTTCCTGTCCGAAATCTGTCCCGGAATCCTTCCACAGTAAATCTAAATCGCTTCAGCAAAGCAGATTTCACCTTTGCGTAGTTGGCTGCATCGGTCGGCGTCAGCCTTCCGTACACACTGAGGGCTTCCCCACTCAAGCAAGTACTCAAAGCAGTTGCCCATTGATGTTCCGGCCAATTCTGGCTCCTCGCAATCGTCTCAAATTGGTGAAGGTACGCGTCAAGGTGGTCCTTCCTTTCATCAAACGCTACGAGTAGTTTGCTTGGGTTCAAGCTGAAGCCGTGGTCCTCCCGTTCGCTGCTTTCAACTCTAGCTTGGACCGGAGTTTCACTTCGCTGTTGCAAACGGAGCCGCTCGAGTTCCATCTCGTGCTGTCGCTGCCGTTCCCTTTCCTCTCTTTCTTCTTTCGCCCTCTCAGCTGCCAGTCTTTCTTTCTCCAGCTCCAACTTCAATTGCAGTTCTCTTTCTTCTTTCAGCTGTCGCTCCTTTGCCTCTCTTTCTTCTCTCGCCCTTTCAGCTGCCAACTTTTCTCTCTCCAATTCCAACTTCAATTGTTGCTCTCTTCCTTCCTTCAGCTGTCGCTCTTATGCCTCTCTTTCTTCCTTCTCTCTCGCAGCTGCCAACCTCTCTCCCTCTAACTCAGCTGCTTTTTCTTCCTTGGCCCTCTCAGCTGCCAACATCTCTCGTTCTAACTCAGCGGCTTTTTCTTCCTTGGCTCTCTCCGCTGCCAACCTCTCCCTCTCCACCGCCTCTTTCTCCTTCTGGCTTACCCATTTCCGTAGTTCGGCGCCGGAAAGACCCATCTTCTCACTAAGTGCAACTAACTTTTCGAGATCCATTGTGTCTCGCAACTCGCAAATAAAACCTTGCCGCGTGCAAAAAGTATCTGCCTAAATCAGTCTATCAGAACACTCCCCTGCACTCGTTAACGAGAACACTGAACACACAAAATCGTTCCGATAGCACTATCAACAACTCGAGGCTCTTTCTCACTACTTTGGACACACTGTGCACCAAAAGGTCCTGTCGCGGACGCCAGATTAATTGTCACACCGGTCCCGTTAATTAGGGAGGCGATCGCCGGGCTAATTCCAAGAGCCGAAGTATCGGCCCCCCGAACCGCACCACGAAAGCGTGGACAATTTAGAAGTGGTCCTTTTTGGCGCGCCAGCGGATGCCGGCTGTGGCCCAAAGAACAAGTCAGAGCCGAGAGTTGATAAACAAACAAATTATATTCTCAATAATGGCAGATCGAAAACAATACACAAAAATGCACACTCCACAATAGTTGCATACAATATGTCACCAATCAAACCAATCAATCAACGTACTACACAATACAATCAGCCACACTTGAAACAACGGACACGGACAACAATACGCACTACAATGCAGTCGCATGCATTGAACAACCAAGACACTTAAAGACTAAAGAGATAGAAAACCTATTCAGTCCAAAGTTCTTGGAACCAAAGTCTAGATGATACTCTTCCGAGAATCACTCACTCAAAGTCCAGCGTTGTTGTCGTTCCGCAGCCCTCGAAGTTTCTCTTCCAGGAAACCTCCCGTCTTCAATTGGCCACTCTTCAAACTTCAACTTCTTCGCCGGAACACGTCGGCTTCACACTCAAACTTCAACTTCTTCGCCGGAACACGTCGGCTTCACACCCGCAGCTGTTGTCACGCGTCTTCGCTCGATAGCGGTAAACACACGCTCTTGCCTGTAGCTCGAGCCTTCACCCCTCAGGTGGAAATCCTCTTCATCTCCGGCTTCGTCCCTACGGACCAAAACCTTCGCCGACTACACGGCGGAATCCCTACGCGCTCTGGCGCTCACTTCCGTCTCCTCCTGATCTCTCATCTCGGCTGCTCGGTTAAATATCTTGCGCGCGACGTTCCAGACGGTTCTCGTCATTTCGTCAGCGCGATACGCAGCGAAGGCTGGGAAGAGGGCGAAACGGTTGGAATGCCCTCCGCGGCCGATGACTCAACTCGGTATGACCACGCCCCTTTCGTTCTAGAACTTTCGCGGGCTATCTCGGCCGCGGATGTGGGGTGAGGAGGTTCGTCGGCGAAGCCACGCTTCCAAGGGGAGAGCGCGCGCCCGGGGAGCCTTGGATGTTTGTTTTCTTTTTTTCTTTTGACCTCCCGGCGTCTCTTCCGCGCGTTACCGCAAGAATTTGGCGGCGCGCCCATTTTTAGCGCTCGTTCTGTGACAACTGCAAGTGCTACAACTGCGGACACCTGAGACACATCATCCGGGACTGCCCAGAGGCCGGAGGAAACGACGCAGTGGCCGACGTCTGCTACCGCTGCAATGAGCGCGGGCACATAGCACGCAACTGCCGGTCCACACGCTCCAACAACCGCTGCTACCACTGCGGCGAGGTGGGCCACCTGGCACGAGAATGCGAGATGAAGGCCTGAGAGACGCTTCACCCACCATTTGAGCCGCTGCCCAGCGCCACCTTGGACGTGCAACGGACAGTCCCGTTGCCCTGCCCTCCTCTCCCAGTCGTCTCTCTTGGGAAGGAAGTAGCCGCTCCCTCACCCCCTCCGCCGTTGCTGCTTGCGCGACAGCCCCGTTTGCATCTGCATTGCACTCTGGCAGCGACGTGCTGTCACTAGTAAGGCAAGGAAAGACTGCAAGCACCGGATCTTTCGAAGCCTTTCGTGCTCCGTACTGATGCCTCAAGCACAAGCATCGGCGCAGTGCTTCTGCAAAACAGTGGGGACGATATTTTACATCCGGTTGCTTATGCTAGTCGCAATCTGCTGCCTAGAGAGGCCCGCTGTTCCACAAAAGAGCGTGAATGCTTAGCGCTCGTGTGGGCTGTTCAGAAGTTCCACATTTACTTTTGCGGCAAACCCTTCATTATGCAGTGCGACCACCAGCCACTCCGGTACTTGCAGTCAGTCAAACACGTCAAAAATCGAGTGTTACGATGGAGCTTACTAATGCAAGAGTACAGCTTTACCGTAGAATACATAAAAGGCTCAGACAATGTAGGAGCGGACTACTTAAGTCGCATCTGAATTGCTCTAATCTTTCTCCACTTGTGTATTTTTCATGTGTGTTTTTTTTTCATTACGTGCTGTGTGGATCACAACCATTCGGATTTGTGTGAACTTGTTCCCTCTTTACAAACGCGCCTACACTTTTGCCTACTCACCGCCTGGCGTGGAGTGGAGTAGTTTCTCACAACTTTCTTAAGTGGGGGGTGGTGTGATGATGTGGATTGTGTGGCCCGTGACGGGGCGAAGAGGGAACGGCAGTTCTGCTCTGCGGTACGCCTTGGAGGCGAAGACGAGGAAAAGGAAGCGCGAGCGGGGCGTGCGGCTCGAGCAGTTGGAGCGTGAGACAGTTCGAACGGCAGCTGCTGGTCGGCGGTTCGGGTCGCGACATCGCTTAACCAGGCGTCCGGTAGCCTTGCGGACCTGGTGAGCTGGCTTCCTGCTTCGGGCTGCGTCACTCAACCAGGTGTCCGGCAGCCTTGCGGACCTGGTGAGCTGGCTTCCTGCTTCGGGCTGCGTCACTCAACCAGGTGTCCGGCAGCCTTGCGGACCTAGTGAGCTGGCTTCCTACTTCGGGCTGCGTCACTCAACCAGGTGTCCGGCAGCCTTGCGGACCTGGTGAGCTGGCTTCCCGCTCTGTAGCCGGCACTGACACGGGGACCGGCAGCATAATCTGTTCGTGGCCTGAGGTCCTGGGGCCCGAGGGGTGGCACGAGGTGGCCGCGTCTCATGCTGGCGACGGGCCATTAAACTGCACTGCAGTGGCCTGGTGATCTACCGGCCTGCAGCACCACCATCACCACCACCACCACCTCACCACGGTCAAGGCAGCGTGACTGCACAAGGAACACCGGTGACGACCGACCTCTCCGCAGCGGCAACAGTCATAACGGCGAGTAGGACAGTTCATGTGCCGAGGTGCGTAGGACGTTTGGCATGTAAATAAGGAACGCTATAGTGTGCTGTGTGTGAATTGTAAGAGTTATCGGTTGTGTTAAAGTCTGTGTTGTTTGTACAGAGTCACCTGACTGCCGGTTGATTTATTCCGGATCCTGGGCCCACATTACACCATCACAAACGGCAACAGTCATAACGGCGAGTAGGACAGTTCGTGTGCCGAGGCGCGTAGGACGTTTGGCATGTAAATAAGGAACGCTATAGTGTGTTGTGTGTGAATTGTAAGATTTATCAGTTGTCTTAAAGTCTGTGTTGTTTGTACAGAGTCGCCTGACTGCCGGTTGATTTATTCCGGATCCTGGGCCCACATTACACCATCACAAACGGCAACAGTCATAACGGCGAGTAGGACAGTTCGTGTGCCGAGGTGCGTAGGACGTTTTGGCATGTAAATAAGGAACGCTATAGTGTGTTGTGTGTGAATTGTAAGAGTTATCGGTTGTGTTAAAGTCTGTGTTGTGTGTACAGAGTCACCTGACTGCCGGTTGATTTATTCCGGATCCTGGGCTCACATTACACCATCACAAAGTCTCACGTACAGTCACTAGACAGGACACGGGCAAACTGTTTCAGGAGACAAAAATCTTATAAACAGAGGACTAATCATGACAGCCTCAAATGCCACCACCAAAATAAAGCTATAGTGGAGCTTTCAAAAATAATTATTAGGCTTAAGGTAACCAGCATCAGATGGTATAACATGGAATGAATTGAGCAGCTGCGAAGAGAGACTTGTGCATAAGCAAACATCGTATGTTTGCATTAAGGGACAAGGAAGGCAATATCATAACCAATATCAATGGGATTGTTGAAGTGGTGGAGGAGTTCTACAGAAAGCTGTGCAGAAGCTGAAACTACCAGGACGATATTTTAAGAAGCAATAATAGCCCAGAGGAATTCTACATCCTACCAGTAACGACAGGGGAAGTAAGGAAAGCCCTAGAAGAAACGCAAAGAGGCAGAGCAGAGCCGCTGGTGAGGATGTGGTAGCGACGGACCTACTGAGGAATGGCGGAGAAATTGTGTTAGAAAAACTGATCCCGTTATATGCGAAGAGTCTCTTGGCGGGAACGGTACCAAAACCTTGGAAGAACGCCAACGTTATTTAATTGATAAGGAGATGCAAACGACTTGAAAAATGGCATGCCGATGAGCGTACTGTTCTTTCTCTACAAACTATTTACAGAAATAACAGCTAATAGAAAGAACGCGACATTCGGGTTCAATAAACGAGAGCACTAAGCAAGATTTCGTACAGGCGGCTCCACAATACGCCACATTCATATTGTTACACGACATCGGCAACGAAAGAGCATCGTAGACGACGAAGACGATGAAAGCGACCGTGCTCGTGTTGTTGCTGCTGTTCCTTCATCTTGACTGTAGCTGCCTCTGACTATCTCTGTATATTTTGTGAATATATTTATTTCATTCATTCTCTCACCCCTGTGACATTTGGTGGAGGTGCAGGGTACGACACGATATAACGGAGCTCCGCAGTGGCCAACACTTGGATTTTTCCACCATGGGAAACCAGGGACCCGCTCCCGCCGAGTTGACAACAACAACTGTTGTCCTTCCACAGCTAAAAGATCCTGGCATGTTCTGTGGCACGGATGATGTCGACATTGAAGAATGGTTGCCGTTGTATGAACGTACAAGTAAGAAAACGGCTGGGATGAAACTCTTATGTTAGCCAATATCCTGTTCTACTTGAAAGGAACAGCAAAAGTGAGGTTCGAGAACCACGAAGATAATTTTGGAAGCTGGGATGCGTGCAAAGAAAAGATGCGCGCCCATTTCGGCAAGTCTGTGGGTAGAAAGGCAGCGGCCAAGAAGGAGTTGGCATCTCGTGTGCAAACGTCATCAGAGTCCTTCATGACTTACATACAGGACGTGCTTGTCCTTTGCCGAAAAGAAGACAATGGTAAGGAATAAACCGAAAAAGTAGCACACATATTGAAAGGCATTGCAGATGATGCATTCAACCTTCTCCTATTCAAGGACTGCAACACGTTCGAGGCCATCATCAAGTAATGCCAGCATTTTGAGGCCGCAAAAAGTTGACGTATTGCCCATAATTTCACTCGACTACCAAACACAGCAGCAACCTGGTCGTGCGAAGACGGGCCTGCACTACAGACGCCGTTAACTGCAGAGCCCATGACCAAGACCATCAGACGTGGACTTGAAGCTCTGTCTCCTGCGTCCACGTACTCCCATGCCTGTGACTCTAGCCCTAAGATGGTGCCACTGGTACATGCCTTTGTGCGACAAGAGCTTTTCTATGCTGGACTGGCATCCGAGTGCAATACAGCTCCCTCTCAGCCGATCGACCGTCGTCAACCCCTGTTTAGTATTCCCAAAGCCAAAACCTTCCGGCACGCCCTCGCAATCTCACCGAGTGGAGGACTGCTGACGATTGCCCGATTTGTTTCAACTGTCACCGTATCGGACACGTGGCCCGCCTTTGTAACACTCAGTGGTATTGGCATCAGGCATCCTATGGGTACACCCATCGCCCATAGAGGGATCATGGACGCTTTCAAACTTACCGGGAGTCACCTCAGGCCACCAGTGAAGACGTTCCTTCTATGCCTCCATATCGTCATCGCTCTCCATCTCCGCATGCTTACCAGTCCGGTTCACCACTCTCCCGTCGCCCGTCGTCTCGCTCGCCCCAATTTCGCCGACCAACGTCGCCGACTGACCACCTGCCGCGGGAAAACTAGATAATGCAGCTCCCGGAGGTGATGCTGCATCAACCACTTGCCCGCCAAATCCTCTGACCATGCTGCCGACTCGACGCAACCTTATTGACGTTGAAGTAGATGGCACACCCGTTGTTGCACTTGTGGACACAGGGGCTCACATATCAGTGAAGAATTCAGAACTTCGTTGCCGCCTTAAGAACGTTTGAACGCCGCAGTACCACTCATCCAGGTCGCCGATGGCGGCACGTTTCCCGTGCTTGGAATGTGCTCCGCGCGTATAACTGTGGCTGATCGCTCCACGACAGTGCTATTTGCTGTGCTTGAGAAATGTTCCCATGAACTTATGCTCGGCATGGACTTTTTATCCGCCCACTCTACCCTTATTGATTGTAGAACCGGCATGCATCAACTTAATTTACCATGTTACCACGACGACCCAACACCAGTTCAACCCCGTCTGTGCTCCGCAGATCACTTCGCCTGGCACCTCTAATCGTTACTTACATGAACCTGAGATCTGTTCCTCCTGTTCCCAATGGTGACTACATGTTGACAGCAATCGCTGACGTTCTGCTGACCAAAAATGTTGCCGTGCGTCACACACTTTTGACAGTCGCGGGAAATACAGCATCTCCTCCGATCCTAAACTTCAGCTGGTGCGCTCAAATTATCCCAGATGGTATGACTTTGGCAAAAGTTTCTTCTATAGATGCTGTCATTTCAGCGTTCGTTGCCGAATCTTCTTCGTCCTCTGCTCCATTCTCATCCTTGAAAAGCGCAGCGGTTGCTATCATCGACAAGATGATCACCCTGGACCTTCTCCCCGCACAGACAGCTGATATCCAGCACCTGCTGAAATCCTACCGTGACATCTTTGATTTTGATGACCGCCCTTTGAGTCAGACATCCTTTGTAACTCATAGGATTAACACTGGAGACGCCAGCCCCATCCGACGACGTCCTTATAGCGTGTCTAATGCTGAGCGACAAGTTATCCAGCACGAAGTTGAATTGCTCACAAAAGACGTCATCGAACCTTCCTGCAGTCCATGGGCATCGCCGGTCGGGCTAGTCAAGAAGAAAGATGGCAGCTGGCGCTTCTGCGTTGACTACCGTCACTTAAACAAAGCAACTCGTAAGGATGTGTATCCAGTGGCGCGGATTGACGATGCTCTCAACTGCCTACAAGGGTCTGCCTACTTTTCATCTATCGACTTGCGATCAGGATACTGGCAGATTTCTGTCGATCATCGAGACCGTGAGAGACCCGCATTCATCACACCGGATGAACTTTTCCAGTTAAAGTTTATACCATTCGGATTGTGTAATGCTCCAGCTACATTTGAAAGGATGATGGTCTCTTTCCTGCGTGGATACAAATGGTCCACGTGTCTGTGCTTTCTCGATGAGGTCATCGTATTTTCACCTACATTTAAAAGCCACCTTAGCCGCCTAACGGCTGTTCTTAGGGTTTTCCTGACAGCAGGCTTTCAGCTCAACAGCTCAACTCTTCCAAATGTCGCTTTGGTCGTCGAGAAATCACTGTGCTGGGCCACCTTGTCAGTGCTCAAGGCGTGCAACCTGATCCTGACAAAATTCGAGTTGTCAAAGATTTTCCCATACCACGTTCGGCAAAAGTTGTACGCAGTTTTATCGGCATTTCTTCTTACTTTCGACGTTTCGTGAAGAATTTCGCTGACATTGCGTGACCACTTACAGAGCTACTGAAGAAGGGCATGCCGTTTTATTAAAGTACTGACCATGCAACTGCCTTCAGCACCCTTACGACATTACTTAACCACCCATCTTGGCCCATTTCGACCCGTCAGCCCATACTGAAGTTCGTACCGATGCCAGCGGAATGAAATTGGTGCTGTTCTCGCCCAGTGGCAACGAGGACAGGATCGCGTCATTGCTTATTTCAGTCACCTCCTTTCTCCTTCGGAGAGCAAGTTTTTCATTACAGAGCGTGAGTGCCTCGCACTAGTCTGGGAGTCGGAAATTTTCGACCATACTTGTTTGGCCGCACCTTTTACGTAATTACAGATCACCATGCCTTGTGCTGGCTGTCGTCCCTTAAAGATCCAACTGGACGGCTTGGTCGTTGGGCCTTGAAAAACTACAAGAATACAGCTTTGACGTGGCATTCAAATCTGGCCTAACGCACCAAGATGCCGACTGTCTATTCCGTCACCCCATGGACCCACCCGACCATTCAGCACATGATTCTGACCCTTGTGTCTTCGCCATGTCGGCTTTCACCGACATACGCAAGGAACAGCTCAGCGATGTCCACTTGCGGTCTATCATGCAGAGTCTACGTTTGCCCCACGTAGACTCGTCGCTACACTTGTTCGTTCTACGCGATGACATTCTTTATCTACGCAACACCAGCACCGAGGGATCAGAGCTACTACTCGTAGTTTCTGCGACACTCCGTTCCACTGTGCTTGAACAGCTTCACGACGCCCCAACCACGGGACATCTCAGGGTCATGTGCACGTACGATCGCGTGCGGCGTAGATTCTTCTGGCCAGGCCTTTACCGTTCTGTGCGCCGATACGTTGCTGCCTGTGAGCCCTGCCAGCGCTCCAAATATTTCACCTTGTCACCAGCTAGTCCACTTCAACCAACATACATACCCACCATTCAATTCTACCACGTCGGTCTTGATCTTGTTGGACCATTTCCTACTTCTCCCACCGGAAACAAGTGGACAGCCGTAGCCACTTATTACGCCACAAGATACGCTATCACACGAGCGCTACCGACAAGCTGTGCCAGTGACGTCGCGGACTTCTAGCATCATGACGCAATTCTTCACCATGGCGCACCTCGACAGCTGCTGACCGATCGCGGTCGCTGATTTCTTTCAAAAGTAGTAAGTGACATACTTCGCTCGTGTTCGACGCGTCACAAGCTCACTGGAACCTTGACAACAAATCTAACCTTGACAACAATGCTCTCCATGTACGTTTCCAAGGATCACCTTGATTGGGATAGTACTTTGCTTTATGTGACATTCGCGTACAATTGGTCATGCCACGACACCACTGGCTTCTCCCCCTTCTATTTATTGTTCAGCCGCCATCCAGCGTTCACCCTTCGAGACTCTTCTCCCATCAACTACGCAAACGTTTACAGAGTACGCCCGGGATGCCACTGCTCGGGCTCAAGTGGCCCGCCGAATCGCACGGGAACCTCTTCTTGGCTCGAAGCTCTCTCAGAAGGCCCGCTACGACAGCCATCACAGAGTAGTTTCCTACTCTCCAGGTTCAATGGTCCTCCTCTGGACACCATGCCGCCACGTTAGCCTCTCTTCGAAGCTCCTGTCTCGCTACTCAGGGCTTTACAAGGTTTTACGCCGGCTTACCAAGGTCACATACGAGATTGCTCCGTTGGACAGTCAGTCGTCGTCGTCCGCACCCGCCACTGACGTCGTCCACGTGACCCGCCTGAAGCCATACATCTCCGCAAATGACCCTACTCTCCTTTACGCGCTGAGACGGCGCTGCCACCAGCAGGCGGTTATATGTTACACGACATCGGCAGCGGAAGAGCATCGCTGACGACGAAGACGATGAAAGCGATCGTGCTCGTGTTGTTGCTGCTGTTCCTCCATCTTGGCTGCAGCTTCCTCTGACTCTCCCTGTATATTTTGTAAATCTATTTATTTCATTCATTCTCTCACCCCGTGACAATATTATCAATCAGGTAATACAGAAATGCGCGGAATAAAACCAATCTTTTTACATAGTTTTCATAGGTTACAAGAAGGCGTTTGACTCTGTCGAGACACCAACAGTAATGCAGGCAATACAGAATCAGGTATCCCACGAAGTCTACATAAACATACTGGAATAAATATGCAGTAGATCTTCAACCACCACACTTCCCCAGAAAGAAAGCGACAGAATTCCCATGAAGAAGCGTGTAGGGCAGGAAGACATGATCTCTCCAAGCTATTCACTACGTGTTCACCGGAGGTTTTTAGGGCCTTAGATTGGTAGGAGTTAGGGTAAGAGTTAATGGAGAGTATCTCAGTAACCTACAATTTGCTGAGGACATTGCCTTGATTAGTCAATCAGGGGACGAATTAGCGCTTGTGATTACTGAACTGGACACGGAAAGAAGGGAGTAGGTCTCGAAATTATTATGCATGAAATTGCAACAGTCTCAGAGAAAAACAGCACTTTTTGATAGGTGGAGAGACGCTGGAAGCTGTATTGAAATGTCTTCTTAAAACAGAGAGTAACCTCGGAGCTGAACCATGAAAGTGAATTGACCATTCACCAATTTTCTTGCGCAGAACATCGAATAAATGTTTTGTTCATTCTCTCCACACGCAAGACTATCGTCTTTCAACGACATTGCTCATCTATCTCTGCCCTATTCTGTTGAGATGCTGCCCTTTTCTAATTACGCCGTGTCGGTCTTGCTTCTTCTCCTAGATTTTCTATAATTATTTAACGTTTCTCCTCCCAATTCGTTGTTTCTTTTTTCTTTTTTCCTTTTTTTACTTTTCTTTTGACCCATTCCTTCCTGTCTAGACAGGCTATAAGAAGACACGGAACATGTGTAATTATTATGCCTGGAAATCGACGGGCTTCCCGTCGAAACATCGGCACAATAAACAGTAGTTATGTGAAAGCGCATCTACTTTGATATTTATAACCTTGCGGCAACCGAAGTTATTCTTCTGCATATAAGCCTTATATATATACATATATATATATATATATATATATATATATATATATGTAAATATATATATATATATATATATATATATATATATATATATATATATATATATATATATATGTAAATATATATAAATATATATATATATATATATATATATATATATATATATATATATATATATATATATATATATATAAGCAAAGTGCTGCGTGGATGAATTTATGCTACGTGCTCAATTGTTATCTCCATTCAACAGAATTTCCTAATGATTGAGGGCCTTTACATATCTCATCTGTGTCTTTCTCTTCTGCATATGCGTTTCGTTCCACAAGCACTCGTTGTTGCAGTTTAACGCTGCGCTGAGGAAGTATTGCAAGCCGTATCTTAAGGTAAGCGTGCGTTCTGTTTAGTGAGTTTGATGCTCCTAAATGTAACACGAGGAATGTGTAGTTTGTTGCGATTGTTTTGAGTAAAAGTTATGTCTCTCTCACCGGCTTAATGTGTCAACTGGTGTGTGCGCAAACTATCATATTTGTAGTATTCGTTTGCAACAAGACACAGAGCTTCTCTGTACACTGGTGGCTGATAGGATAACGTTGATGCATAAGCACTGATACTCCTGATATCAAGAGACGTGGCTTTTATGCGTTTTGAAACAGATTCTACCTGAATTCATCGCTCAGCATACATGGTCTATATCATCAACGTGAAAAATTTTGGCTGCAAACGTGAGCCACATTAAAATGCATCAGATGAATGGCGGTGCCCATTCGGCGCCCTATAGGAAATTAAAATGGGAAACACTTCACAATAACGGGGCATTACGGCTATTCTCGAGAACAGCGGAGGAACCGCAATTGGGGCCACATCGGTAAGCCGCTTAGACAGGAGAGCTTTGATGTGTAATGGCGCAGAGGGAAGAGTTCGCCATTAGACTTTGCTGGGTTTTAGAGCCTGTTTTGTTGGCCTTAGCGTTTCAGAGAAGCCAAAGTTACCGTGCCTTCTCTCGGCATCACTTACCGCGCTCTGTGTCACCTAGGAGATCAAGCTCGGCAGGCACTCTTGCAGCTGTACAACGACTCCTGGCAAACTGGCATTGTTCCACAGGAATGGAAGTCAAGTCGCCTGATTCAACTTCTCAAAGCCGGCAAGTCACCCTTGGACCTTTCCTCTTACCGCCCGATTGCCCTCGCGAGCTGTGTGGGAAAAGTTATGGAAAGGATAATTTTAACGCGTCTGGAATGGTACTCAGAGTTCTACGAAATATATCCACATGCCATGTCGGGGTTTAGACGAGGTCGCTCGTCAATTGACAATGTAGTTGACTTGGTGACATATGTAGAACACCAGAAGGCCTGCAAACGGTTATCTGATGCTCTGTTCCTTGACGTTAAAGGGGCCTACGACAATGTCACCCACGAAGCCATTCTCAGCGCACTAGAAGGAGTGGGACTCGGTGGCAGGATATATACGTGGGTTCAGAGCTACCTACAGAATAGATCATTTGACGTGCAGACAGAGAATGGCCCGACACACGAGTATTACTGCAGCCGAGGAGTCCCACAAGGCGGAGTGCTAAGCCCGACGCTGTTCAACCTAACACTCATTGAACTAGTTGGCAAGCAACCAAGCAGTGTACGACTTTCCATTTATGCTGATGACATCTGTGTGTGGACATCAGGTGTGACTCGACTTCAACTTCGCGCTCGACTTCAGAAGGCAGCATCAGTGACATCTTACCACTTACGCAAACAAGGACTTGAAATCGCAAGTGAGAAGTGTGCAGTCGTGGGCTTCATCAGAAAACCAATGTCCGCTTACGGCATATCAATTAACGGGCAGTTGGTATCATACAGCCGGAGTCACAGGTTCTTGGGAGTCGTAATCGACCGAAACCTGTCTTGGACACCCCACGTAAACTACGTGAAAAAGCGGCTGACTGCCGTTTGTCACTTATTCAGGCTTCTTGCTGGGAAAAGTTGGGGAATGTCTGTCGAGTCTATGTTTAAGCTGTACAAGGTATTATTTACTGGATTCCTGCGGTATAGCCTACCTGTTATATCTAACACGTGCAAAACGAACCTGCGCACAATCCAAAATATTCAAGCCCAAGCGCTTAGGATATGCCTTGGTTTACACCGCTGCGCATCGACAGCTGAAACAATTGCCATTGCACAGGACTACTCGATCATGACGCACATCACCATTGAAACGATGCGTACGTACCTCAGACAACATGCAAGGAATCCTTCCCACTACTTGGCAACCCTTGCTACTGAGAGGCCCCGCACGAAATTTAGTGCAATTGTCTGTGCTCATCGTGCGTCGTTTACGTCAGGTTTTACGCCGGCAGAGAAACTGGTGTATCCTCCGTGGTGCCTGACACTTCCACAAGTACGTGTTTCAATTCCAGGTATACAGAAAAAAAATCAAATTTGCCTTCATCAGCCCTAAAACAATTGAGCTTGAGCCATCTGCACGAAATGTACAACAACCACGTGCACATATACACCGATGGTTCAACCACAGCGTCTGGTTCTGGTGGTGCGGTGGTGATTCCAGCTAGAGGAATCACTCTGCGAATCAAGCTGTCACACGTCACTACGTCCACAGCGGCAGAACTTGCGGCTTTGCGTGGCGCCATAGAGTACATCAAATCCCAAAGACCGAGTAAATGGGCTGTGTTTTCCGACTCAAAACCAGCCCTACAGAGCATGCAGTCAGTCCTTCGACGAGGTTGCCATGAACAATTAACTTACGAAGTTGTCAAGCTCGTTCACCACGTCACAGAAACAGGCCACGAGGTCAAGTTTCAGTGGCTTCCTGGTCATTGTGGGATCAGTGGCAATGATTCTGCAGACAACGCGGCTCGCACATCGCACCAAGAAGAACACACCCTTCCGATTCCTTTGTCAAGGACTGACGCTGCACAGCAACTTCGTCACCTGGCACGTAGTCTGAGTCTCCAGGAGTGGAACACCCCAAGCATAAGACATACGAGACTATACCAAATAAACCCTCGACTGGAACTTCGACCTCCATCCGGACTTCGTCGACGTGAAGCTTCACTTCTTTGTCGCCTTTGGTTGGGGGTTGCCTTCACAAAAGCATATAGAAACCTCATCGGACTGACCGACAATGCGGAATGCGACGTCTGCTGCACCAAAGAGGACATCGACCATCTGATATGCCATTGCCCTCGATTTGCCTCTGAAAGACAGAAGCTTTCGGACGCATTGCGACAATTGGACGATCGGCCACTCTCTGTGCTGATGCTACTAGAACACCGTCATCGCCTTTCATCAGCTCAAAAAGCAGTCAAAGCTGTCTTGTGCTTTTTGAGGACTACACGCCTATGTGACCAACTTTAACTTTTGTGTAGTGCCACCGCTGTATACGCGCCAGCTGATTGACTGACAATCTTCCTTTTTTTCTCTCTTTCTCTTCTCTTTCCTCTCTCTCTCTCATCTTTATGCCCCCTTCCTATTCCCCCAGCGTAGGGTAGCAAACCGGGCATGTGCCTGGTTAACCTCCCTGCCTTCCCTCTTGTTTTTTACCCCCCCCCCCCTCTCGGCTAGATCTAATAGAATATATTTGTGTGCTTGGTAAGAGGCTAATGCGGGCTATTCACACAGGTTCTTCGGGCGTTTTGCTTTTGTCTCATGTTAATGTGTTAAATGACCAAGAAAATGAAGGCCACGGATGACCGGATTGGTTCAGTTGTAAGGATGATAGTGCCGACAAAGCTCTTCATGAGGCCAATAAAGACAGTCTGAGCATATGAATTTCGTTCTCCAAACCAGATGCCGAGGATATCAGCAATGTTCCCCATACCATTACATCAATGAAATAGAATACGCCACCCAAATGTTGCCTAGACGCCACAAACCTACTCATGAAAGTACGGAATTTTCTCCGGCTTTTGCTTAAGAAGAATGTTTACTATGCCATCTTTGAGCACAAGTATCCCTTGCGCACAGAATGGTACACAGTCCACGCCCTTTCTAACATCTACGTAGCATAGCAAACATGATGAAATATATTTCAACGACGTAGGATCGATGAAGAAGAATCACAGGGAAACACACTTTAGCAGTCTACCAAAGGCAACGTTTTCTTAGTCCCTGCCTGGCACCCTGCAGAAAGACTCACGCAACTTCACTGTCATCGCCAGTGGCGCATACGACAATAAAGTGCGACTTGAATGAAGCGGCAATATAACGAATGAGACTGCCCATCTGGTAGCCTCTCATAGAGCTGTGGTAAACTTACGTGGCAGGCATTTATAGATGAGAAAAACCCTGGATTGGGCCCTTGAGGACTTGCAACACGCAACACCACAGAATAGCAACTGTGCCTGTTGATATGCTCTTGCCTGTATACGATCTCTTGTGAAAAATTGATGATGAAAAATCCGTCTGAAGTGTTTACGCTGATTGTGGACTTCTGCGCTTGTTCTACTTGTTTAGTCTCTCCCTAACTGATGCCGGTATAGCAAATGGGGCTCATTCTAGTTAACCTCCCTGTCTTTCCCTCATCACCGTCCTAGCTTTGAACGAGTTCATTTATATGTAAATGGCGTTATTATAATTTCTATTCACTGATGCGCTGATAATTAGTAAGAATTTGGCTTTACGTTTGAAGTATACATAGATGGCAGCTATGAAAATCACACTGCGCGGATCAAGAACGGTAATGCTACTAAACGGGGCATTATGCTTTGCAGCTAGGCACATAGTGCAGGGTTTGAAAAGCACGTTATTCTTCCGAAAACGTACCTCTTGACGTCTACATAAACAATTAACCAATAAACGTATTTTTGGTAGGACTCAATATTTTCACTCATTCGTACTACAACATGCCATCACACTTCGAAATAATCTTCACGAAGTCATCATCACGATGCTTCACCCTCACTACATTCTACAACCACTAAACAGACATGTTCATATTGTACCATAATTTAACTCCTTAACAAAAATACCACGATATGATTATGAGAGACCTTTTAATGAAGGGTTCCGGAAATTGCAACCATCTGGTGTTCTTTCACAAGCACAGACATCGCACAACACACACGCCTCTGCCATTTTGCCTCCACCGAAATGCTACTGCCGTGACCGGTATCGAACCCGTGACCTTAGAGCCAGCAGACGAGTATCATAAGCACTAATCTTAATTCACTTCTTGTATTATATGCAACTTCACTGCTTTAGAACTGTACAATACTTCTCGAGATTTTCTGCCGACGCTTCGTAATTGTGGTTTACTTATTATTTAACCTGCCTATACTACACTCACTCAACACTTTCTCAGAAGCCCTGCACTGTTCTATAAATAAATAATAAAATAAATAAATAAATAAATATTTGCATGATCCCACGTATCCTGTTCGAAATCGACGTTATGCTAAGCATGCGGAGGGAAGGTGACTGTGTTGTAATTTTTTTTGAGTGACACTTCGTTAAATGACGCTGAATATATGCATAAACATTGCATGCGCAGACATATGTTAAAGAGTTGCACATGTTTATATAGCCAGCTGCTCACCCTTGCGCAAGGATGTCATCAAAAACATGATTAATAGCAGCATCTGAAGTGACAAGATGATATGAAACGGTGGTGTCGCGAGCAAGGTAGCCTGGACATTGCCACACAATTACCTTCAGCACAGGACACTGACCTAACTACAATAGAGGATAACTCGACGTGATGCCTGTATCATAGGAGTACATATGTAATGTTTTTTAAAATACGACAGCCAGCACTGCAACCACAATTCACGTTTCACGAACACGAGATTTTATTTGAAAAGTAGTTGCGAGATCTGGCGAGGCTTTGTGGTAGAACTCTTGATTGCCACACCGAATGCTTGGGTTTGATTCTTCCTGGAACCCTAACATCTATTCTTTGCATTCGTCGGGTCAACGCTGCCAATGTTGGGTTTTTCTTAACTCTCACACGTTATTAATGCCCCTGTGTGTTCTCGTTGCTCCTGGGTAAACACCAAGTGTCAATTCCCTGTGGCAAACACTCACATACCAGTGGTACATGCCCGCCCGAAAGTATGTACCACTTTCTGCCGGGAAGTGTTTGTCGCAGTATGCGTTGTGACATCATCATTCATGTCTTGACCAGCGCGTCATATTTGTCAAACTATCTTACCCTCCTATACCAATTTTGATTCATTTTGGTTCACGACAAGTTAAAAGTGTCATTATGAGCGCACCCACACCCACACATAAGCCTCTAGATAGATAGATATGCAGATAGATGCCAAAAGTGCTAGCAGTAAGCAAAGAAATTCTTTGCATTTAATAAATAATTATATAAGTAAATAATTAAATAACTAAATAGTAGACCTCAGGAAAAGTGAGTTATTTGATATTGCTATGAGCGTGGTTGCACAAAAATAAAGAAATCTGGCTTTTTCATATGAAGGGCAGTATATTTGGGCAGTATATACATTCCTTGTTTGAAAAAGTGGTTTATTATCTCATTCGTTGCCTCAATTTTGAAAGCTTTAGTGAGGGACCCTGTTATCCCACCTCACGTCCCTTTGGCACGCTTCCTTACGAGAGCATGTTAACTTTCTTGCTTCAATTAAAGTATAACCATTATAAAAGTTGCAAATAAAAGGAACAATGGGGAAGGGGTTGTAGAGAGTCAGCATTTTGTGCACTTTTTGTGTGTATGTCTGTGTGTTGACTTCGTTGCAATATACACATGAGTGATGGTATATTGACAAGCCCAAATCCGAGCCGCGATCACTTTGCTTGCCACTTTCTCTCCTGCGTAGCCGCGAAAGTTTCCTCATTTCATTTGCCGAAGCTTCTTCCTTAAAGAGTGCTTCACCTCTCTGCTCACTTTCGGCATGCAAGTCTGCCCATACGAACAGTTGCCTGTTGCTGGCCGGAAGTAAGACCCAAGAATAGTGTGTTGTGAGGAAGCATGACGGGCTTCTCATGAAAGGTTAGGAAGTCGTCCAAGCGCGTATATGTCAGCGTCGATTTATAGCAACGCATGCTAAAGAAACGTGCTAGATTTACTGCGATGGTTCCAGCACTGGACTGCAAGGGATCAGCACCGTTAATGATGGTGGTGCTGGTGCACGCGCGAATTGAGACAGGTGGCAAACCTTCAGTGTACTCAAAACAGACCAGGCGTCAAACGCGATGCACAACAGAAACCGTCAGCGCCTCATAAAATGCGCCAACCTTGCGTACGTGCTTAAGTACACGTGCGGCATTCTTAAAACTTTTCGATTTCGCCAGATGAAGAATTCTCCGATGATGCTATGTTTGGATCACGGGATAGATGCTGAGAGCTAAATTACCGCTGTGGGAACACGCTTTTTCAGCAACACCACTTCGCCGTCCTTTCTGTCTAGCCACCCGTCGTTTCTGCGCGCATGCCACCCTTTTTCCGGCAGACTCAATGAACGCTTGTTTTTTGACCTGACGGAATTTTTGCTCGCGCAATAAAAAGGCGCAGATATCTCAGCTTTTACAGTCGTATGCAGCAGTTCTAGAGGTACTGGAATTATTTTTTTATGTCATAAAGAAAGCATCTACTTCGACACTGTATTGCGCGCCATATTCAAAAAATCTTGTGCGCATGCAACATTGCAGTGGTTACTCTTCATTTTCATTCGCCAACAAGAAATAGGTTATAACTTCAAAAAAATCTATGTTGTATCACTTCAGGGCTTAGTGTACGTACTTGATAGTTAAATAGAAATTTTAAGGAATGTGCGCATACGCACACCTTTCCTGAACGTAGGCTTCCGTGGAACATACTTAACCTGCTCGCCAGATAGGCTTAACGTTTACAGCCCTAACTCACAAATTTACTTTCAGACAGACAGACAGACAGACCAACCAATAGGTAGATAGATAGATAGATAGATAGATAGATAGATAGATAGATAGATAGATAGATAGATAGATAGATAGATAGATAGATAGATAGATAGATAGATAGATAGATAGATAGAACTGGCGTGATCGTTCTTTCCGCAACGGTGGGCAACGTTAGGTTGGACACCTGGAAGCCACCCCATGGAATCCCTCCTATATATATATAGTGTTTGTGAAAAGTGAGCCCTTCCGACTGGCCCCACCCGAACCTCTCACTGTAATTGAAATGTTTTCCACCACCACACGCGTGGCACTTTCGCTAGAAATTCTCCTCACACGTGAATCCTCAGCTGCATTTCTACGCAGCATTTCCCCGATTTCATATGGCTGTGCTATATACCATGGTCTACATAGACCTATCGACCCTTCACCTCTAACTTGTCTTTTTAAAGCAAACAATTGACCGACCAAGCTACTTCCTTGTTTTCTGTGGATGATATAGTCAAACAAATTACACTTGCTTGCTGTGCTTCAGCGTTGACCGAAGGAATTCAGATAAAAGCTTTCAATTTAACTTCACACGCACAGCAAGAAAAGGTTTGTCGGCCACACTTGTGTGAAAAGAGGCTAGATGGCTGCACGCATAGTCAATGTTGTCGCCGTCTGTGAGCTGTCGGAGCAAGAAACTTTGCTGGAGGTACTGAATATTAGTGGCCCATAAGTTCGGAAAGCTATTGAGCCTGACGGCGGGTACCTCACACTAAAAGACGAACATCCTGCGGGCGTTTCTAGTCATCCAGAGGCGTCCAGAACTTGTAAATTGGAGTCGTGAACTGGCGAAGCTCCAAGTGATATTGGTATCAAAAGTGTTTAGAGTCTAAATGTCTGCGCACAACCCAATAGGCATGCGCAGGGTTCCCTGCCTGCAGATGGGAAGGGGGCGAAAGTTTATCGCAGTGACACACCTTATTAGGTCAAAGTATAAGGCAGATTTTGCGCCTTTTTCTCCTTTGTTTTAACAGCAAAATCGTAGGTTTGAGCAAGTGGGTCCATGATGCGAATAACTTGAAGCAGCATGAAAATAACGACGAAAAAGAAGCACTAACAACAGGACTAGCGCCCTTCGAAGGTTTTTGCTACACTTGCTCTACCAATACGCACTTCTCAGTACTCTGTGGTACGCAGAAGCATGACCATGAGGTAAGTGGGGGAGAGGGAGAAAGGGGGCAGAATAGTGGTCTTTGTTTTCAGTTACGTAAAAAATAGGAGGGGAAGAACTTCGGAAAAACAAAAAAAAGCAATGAAGTAATGATGAAATAGAAGAAAAAACAAACAAAATAAAAGAAACACACAACAGCACTATCGCTGTACTTTATAGTACAGCGCTCTTGCACTTGCACGCATTTCTGCAGTTCTCGTACCTGCACGCATTTCTCTGTATCCTGGGCTAAGCAGAGCAGTACGAAGGAGGGTTGGGGCAAGGCGGTGGTCCGCCCCTTCAGTCAATTTAGAAAAAGGAAGGGAGATAACTCAAGAAGCTCAAAAAACGGGGAAAAAAAGAAAAACACACACCAAGACTGTAGCACTGACAGCGCTGTTCTGTACAGAACAGTGATATAATCTTGTTGTGTTTGCTTCTTCTTTCTCATCGTTTTTTCGCGCTGCTTCAAGTTATCTCTTTCCCCTTTTCTTAAGTGACTAAAGGGTCGGGCCACCTTCACGCGTCCGCACGCCTCTGCATGCATAGCACAGAAAATTGAGGAATGCGTGCTGGTTCACGCACTGTAGCAGAAGTTTTCGAATTAAGTGTGTCTGAATGGCGGCCTTTAAAACCAAATCATATACTAATACAAATCGAATACTGTTCGAATATTTTTAATATAGCAAGCAAACTGTGGTCATTGTATCATTATACTAGTCTGGCAACAACGTTTGGAAGATCCCAACAATTCCACAACATGTTATTTAAACTAAATGCTGCTCCGCCACTTCGGTCAGGTGGTTATAGCGCTCGACTGCAACCTCGAAGCCACGAAATCAAATTCCGGCAGCGGCTGCATTTTTGATGGAAGCGAAGATGTGAGGCTCGTGTGCTTAGATTGAAGTGCTTGGTAAAGAACACTAGGTGTGAGCAATTTCCGCAGCCCACCACTACGGGGTATCTCATTCATGTCGTCATTTGGCACGTTAAACACCAGATAATATTATTACTGAAAAAAATATTCACAAGCTTTAACAAAGGACACTTATAAAACCACAATTACTTGAACTATAAGGCATATCTGTCAGCAGCTAGAGCCTTAGAAATATTGCGTGACTGCACAATGAAGTATAGCAGTGACTAAAGCATTCATGTTGGTGCTTTGTCAACAGCTTTTAAATAAAATTATTACGCAATAATAAGCGAGTTTGATGTGTTGGCATTATTAAGAATGTCATGAGAGTGTATTGAGGTTACGGCATGCAATGTTGCTGATTAATGACACCATTGCTTCGACAATACTCGAGTTTTAGTCAAAAATGCATTCATCTCATCATAAATACATAGCTTCCATAGTGCCATAAGTACATGGGCTGCATGTATCTAGGTAAATTGCTGATGAAAACAAGAAAATTTACCCCTGGATGTTTCCACGCCTCATTGTTTCACGCATTTCCATCGCTGCGAATTCTTCGAAAAATATTCGAGAAATATTTCATGTTTCAAATACGCACAATTCAATTATTGTACCAAGTCGAATAGAACAATATTCCACTCGTTACTTACCCCTACCTCATTGGAATTCACATATCTGCACAATCGTATTATTTGCTGAACAAATTATAACAAAGGACCATTAGGCTGTTTTTGAGCACCACTCCATTACACACGTGACGCATTAAGGCGACTGAACTTTTCTGTTAGCTGCAATTTGAATATGACGTCGTGATAGCGCATGGAAGAAATGGAGATACCTGGGGCGTACTGGTAGCCTTTTGCATAAGATTAAAAATTACTATATTGGTATTGTAGGTGGACCGGGTGGAGTCATCAAATATGTTACTGCTAACGTTGTTATGACGGCTGAGCATCAACCAAAAAAAAATCACAGCATAACCACGTAGTGAATGATGATGAGTGGGGCAAAGCGCAGGAGCGTTTTATTGCTAAACCATAAACCATCCGCAAATATCGCCCACTACATGATCAAAAACGTCACCAACACAGTATATATTTATGCAAGAAATTTTATTATTCGTCAGTGGTAGCTATACGTCGCTTTCGCTCTCCCTTCATGACAACAGCTATATGGTCAGTGAAGTGGTGGATCAGTGATGCGGCGTAGTGGAAAGTTTGCAAGGACAAAGTAGTGGGCGGTTTGCAAAGGCAGAACTATCTGCGGTCACGTACAAACAAGGGTTGGACACAGTGGGACAATCTACGATTCTTTACCTCGCATCTAGATACAAGTACACGAACATCTTGCATTTCATATTGGATATTTCTCAACCATATTTGCTTTAAGGTCGGTGAAGTGGTGGATTGGAGATGGGGCGTAGTGGGATGTTTGCAAGGACTAAGTTCGCAATTGGCAATTGTGGAACTATTAGTGGTCACGTACATACATACAATGGGTGGACAGATACATGTGTTTAGAAGCTTCGCCCCTAAAAAAAGATGCTCTGCCCACTGTAAAGGCATGATGGGGATTATCGGGGATCTTGGCCATAAATGCTCGCAGATTTTGGAACATATGCATCACAACTAACTCTGAATGTCTCGTTTTGGAAGAGAAACACAACAAATTTTCTTGGTGGTTAGTTTTTTTTTAGAAACAAAGCTCCTTAAGGGCACACCCTGCCATCGCCATGGAAGCTCCCCACTGCATACCGACTCCCAGGACCATCGTTTCCAGAACCAGAGTCCTTTCACAGCTCTTCATAGACACTTGCTCTAAGAAGTGGAACGGCCGAACTAGTGGCACTGCAGTTTCATCTTTCATCATGCCTCACACTTTTGCAAATCACGCACGCTCTACGGTAAAAGCGAGCACTGAGAAACGCGCACCACGTCGCAAGCGGCTACTCTTGGCGCGTCTCAGCTGGCTGCGGCATGAGCGTCACCTTTGTGATTAGCTTCGGCAACGCGCCATTAAGAGCAACGGTGGGTTGTATCCGATTCCATGGAAGACCATAAGGGAAGCAAAATGAAAGTGCTACGAAGTAAGTTCCCGTGTCAGCCGCATGTGCCGGCTCATGAACGGAGCTGAGAAGCTGTAGTGGTCCTACAAATGTTGCCCCACCCTCACGAAAGCCAGCAGAGATATCAGGCGCATAATTGTTTACGTCCCATTTCTAAGGAACTTCGCTCATCGATTGAATTCGTACTCATTATTGCTTCTTTTTGCGATAAGAAGTTCTGGAATAATTGTCAACGTAAATGCCTTACAAAAAGAACGTGTTTGGAAAATTTCAATAGGGCGATTGATTGGCCAACTCAGTGCTTTAGAAGAAACTTTCGGAGCACTCACTTTAATGTTTTCGCTGGGTATTTAACATGCATCGTAAATCTAAGAGATTGAACTTTTGTTTGGTGGCCCAAAATGCTGAGTCACATAGCACGTTGTCGGTAGCACCGGAACATTGGTCTGGCCTCGTGTCAATATATAATCGAAAGAGGAGCGTAAGCATTTTGAATAAGACTACAAGAGAAGAAAAAACGTGCAGGTCTCCCGTTTTATGTTTAAAAATCGAGCTCGTTACTGGAATGCGAGAACCAACGCTCAGAAAAGCAGGAAAAGGAGCAAAAAATCGAAATACGAGCTTTAAAGACGTCTCTCTTCAAACATTTCTTTCGGTGATTTGAGGTGCAGTCGACATGTTATTGCATAAACCCGTTAGGACTGAGATAGACAGTGCCATCGTAAGTCGTTACTGAAATTGTCTCCGGCAATGGTAAGCGCTACAGCACTTCGTGCGCATGAGAAATTATGCAAGCTTGTCTGCCAGGCGCGGTCCGGTACACTATAAATTGCATGATCGCTGTACTTAACGGAGAGCTTGCGCACTTTAAGCTGTAAAGGTCCTAGGAACACCAAATATTATGATGGAGTAGTGGAACTTATTTTATATTTTTGACATATAAACATTTTGGTCGGCGTGCCATTGACGACAGCTCTATAGGTTCAAATGCTTGTTATGTGCCCTTCAGCAGAAAATACTTGAAGTGTGTCCGTGGGACATTGCAGTTTTTTTTTCTTTAAATGGGTCGTTTTGCTATGACACTGCAGATTTCCTATGACTAATTGTCATGAAAACTTTCAGGCTGGGCTCTTTCGTGTCCGTTATATTGAAGATAATGTCATGATCATCAACGCGTTTGATGTTCATTAATCTACCCATCAACCCCGCCGTGGAAGTCTAGTGGCTAAGGTACTCGGCTGCTGACCCGCAGGTCGCGAGATCGAATCCCGGCTGCGGCGGCTGCATTTCCGATGGAAGCGAAAATGTTGTAGGCCCGTGTGCTCAGATTTGGGCTCACGTGAAAGAACCCCAGGTGGTCAAAATTTCCGGAGCCCTCCACTACGGCGTCTGTGATAATCATATGGTGTTTTTGTGATGTTAAACCCAACATATCAATCAATCATCTACTCACCAAGTTATTATCTCTGCACGTGGCTTTCATAGGTAGATTATTTATTCTGCTCACTACTTCGTATGACCAATGAATGCCATGTCCGGGTTCGAATGAGGCCACTCATTAATCGACAATGTAGCTGATTTGGAGACCAATGTAGAAGATTAGAAGGCATGTAAATGATTACCTGCTGCTCTGTTTTCTGACTTCAATGACACTTACGACAATGTTTCCCACGAAGCCACTCTCAGTGCATTTGGAGCAATAGGACTCGGTGGGAAGATCCATATGTGGGTTCACAGCTGCTTATTCAATAGATCAGTGCATGTGCAGACAGAATTTGACCCGACAGCCGAGCATTATGGTAGACGGGAAGTCCCGCAAGGCGGTGTACTAAGCCCGACGTTGTTCAACCTAACACTCATTGGACTAGATGACAGGCAGCCAAGAAGCGTACGACTTTTTATTTATGCTGATGACATCTTTGTATGGACGTCAGGTTTCACTCGATTTTAACTTCACGCTCGACTTCAGAAGGCAGCATCAGTGACATCGCACATCTACGTAAACAAGGGCTTGATATCGAAAGTGGAAAGTGCACAGTCGTGGCGTTCACCAGAAAGCCAATGTTCACTTACGGCATATCAAATAAGGAGAAATTGGTGTCATCTAGCTGGATTCGCTGGTTCTTGGGAGTCATAATACCACAAGAAGTATCTTGAACACTACACGTAAACTACGTGAAAACGCAGCTGATTGTTGCCACTCGTCACTTGTCCAGGTTCCTTCACGGCGAAAGTTCGGGAGTGCCCGTCGAGTATATATATATATATATATATATATATATATATTACAGCTGTACAAGGTATTATTTATTGTATTTCCGCCGTACAGCCTGCCTGTAATATCCACTACGTGCAAAATTAACCGGCGCACACTTTATAACATTCAAGCCCAGCATCTTAGAATATGCCTTGGATTACCCCGCTGTACATGGATGGCTGAAACGATTGCCATTGTGAAGGACTACCCGAGCATGACGCACATCACCACTGAAACAATGCGTACTTACCTCAGGCAATACGCTAGAAACTCTTCTCAGCACTTGGCGAGCCTCACTACTGAGAGGCCCTGTACGACATTTAGTTCAAATGTCTGTACGCATCGTGCATCGTTTACGTCTGATTATACGCCTGCAGAGAAGCCGGTGCATCCTTCGTGGTACCTGACCCTACCACAAGTACGTCTTACAATTCCAGGACTGCAGAATAAATGAAGTTTGCCTTCGCCCGCACTAGAGCAATTGAGCCTGCTCCTCTTGCGCAAAATTTATAGCAACCACGTGCCCGTATACACCGATGATCATACACTGCGTCTAGTTTTGTGATTGTGGTGGTGATAACAGTTCAAGGAATCACTCTGTTATGACTGGGGTCTGACAGCATACCACCTCTGCTGCCAGTCGTTGCGGCTCTGGTCCAGCTGGTCTCTTTGTGGGCTGCTGGCTGGTTCCACCAGACCTGTTTAGCCCATGTTGCAGGGAGGAAGGCGCCTTCTTTGGTAAAATATTTACAGAGGTTTATTTAGATAAATTAAATAGATGAGAGTTACATCTTGACAACTCGTGCCCGAAAAGCCCTACATCTAAAAGCATCAGCACTGCATCGAAAAGGTACATAAAAGCCCGCGAGGGCTCATTATAAACAGTCAAATTTCCCAAGTTCTGTTGATGAGAAAAATGACACCAAATTACACTATCCAATCCCAAAACATACACCACTTTCGACTGGGTCGCCCACACGCGCTTACGACAGCGTCTTCGACTGGCGGAGAGGGGAGGGTGGTCGAAGTCACCATACTTTACACACTGGGTCCACGATGGGTCCCCTTGAGCGTACACAACCGCTGGGGCGATCAATCTCACGCTCACGGCAGCATACATAAAAAAGGCCGTCGCAAACAAGCTCAAAAGGGTGCGCCCAACTGCTCGCTCAATATTAGCCGGGTGATTCGCGGCTGCTGTCTCTTCCAAGAAAGATGTTGCTACTTGTCATCCTCTCGTGAAATGGCTTATGGCAACTCATTGCACGGCGCCTCACTTGAACAATACACTGTGGACATGGGCCGCCAGTCGTTCGGCGACATGTTTAGGATCACAAGAACGCCGCTCCCTTGTAAGCTCAAGCGCCGTACCTAACAACCCTTCGAATCAAACTGTAACGTGCCACCACATCTACGGCGGCAGAACTCGCGGCTCTGTGTCGTGCCCTAGAGTACATTTCATCTCAGAGACCGAGCAAAATGGGCTAGGTTTTCTGACTCGAAACCAGCCTTGCAGTGCATTCAATCAGTTTTTCGACAAGGTCGCCACAAACAGCTCACGTATGAGATTGTCAAGCTTCATTACACGCCACAAAAACATGCCACGAGGTCCATTTTCATGGTTACCTGGTCATTGTGGAATCAGCGGCAATGATTCCTCAAACAACGCGGCTGGCACATTGCACCAAGCACACCCTTCTGATTCTTCTATGAAGAAAAGACGCCGCAATGCAACTTCATTACCTAGACCATAATCTCTGTTCCGTGTCTGCTGGAGTAGAACACCCCGAGCATAAGACAAGACCTCACCACATAAACCCTCAACTAGAACTTCTACCTCCATCCAGACTTCATTGACGTGAAGTTTCGCTCCTTTACCACTTTTGCTTGGGGATTACCTTCACAAAAACATATATAACCCTCATTGGAGTGACCGACAGTGCGGAATGCAAAGTCTGTAGCACCGAAGAAAACATCGACCATCCGCAATGTTGTTGCCCTCGATTCGCCTCTGACAGACGAAAAATTTCTGACGCGTTGAGAGAATATCACGATCGACCACTTTGTGTGCAGATGCTGCTGGAGCATGCACCATCCTCGTTTTTCATCGGCTCACAAGGCACTCAAAACCCTCTTGCGCTTCAGAGGACTACGGCCTATGTGATCGCTTGGGACTTTTGCATTGTATCACTGCTGCGTGCGCGTCAGCTCCTATAGTGACAATTTGCTCCTCTCCTTACTTTCTCTTTTTTCTCACCCTCAACTTTATACTCCCTTTTATCATATAGCCCGCGTAAGGTAGCATACTGGGCGTGTGCTTGGCTAACCTCCCGGCCTTACCTTTCGTTATTCTTCTTACCTGTGGTGACCATGGACCCCATTATTAAAATTAAGGTTTTAAGAACTGATGCCCATAACCAATCGTCATAAAGAACCCATAACGAGGAGCAATAAAGCGACATTTGTTTACCGACAACCACTTACGTTTTACTTTTTTAGGGTGATGCAAATGCGCCAGTAATGTGCCAGTAATGTTCAAGTACCTATCGCTACCTAAAAGTATCGCCAGCCGTACACGTTGAAAGCACCTCAAAGACTTCAATGGAATGCTGGGATGATGATGGTGTCATGTCTTTAGTTCAAAACAAAAGAAAAAGTGCCCAGCCAGTGCTAGTGTCACAGGGCTGGAAACCAACACCTGAGCTAGTGTTCGATTTCGATTAGTTTTGCTAGTAATGCTAGACTTTTGTTATAATTCCATAGAAGTACTAAGTGTGACTAGGTTTGGCTCTTTATTCTCTTCAGGTTTCGGCTCATTGTAACCATTTCTTTTCGCCAGACACCCTAGCATTTGGGGAAATATACAATTGGTCGAACAAATGAAATTGCTGCAAACGGTTTTAGAATCCGTGAACTACGAGGGAAGCTGTAAAGATACGTCGCATTCTTTAATGATTGTTTTCTCTTGAACAGACGAACGCACCAGAAACTAAGCATAGAATGATGATACGGGGAAAAGAAGTTGCGACACAGACGTCATGGCCTTGAGCACTTTTTCTTATGTTTTCTGTTTCGTTTCAACGCGCGTAAAAAAGTGTGGCAGCTCGGGCTAGTTGGTATGGCATGACGATAGTTATAGCGCGAGAACAAAACGATGACAAAGAAACAAGAAGGTGTCTTTCGTGTCATTCTTGTTTCTGTGTCGTCGTTTTGTTCTCGCGCTATAACTATCGTCATGCGCGGCTTAGCTTCAGTGTGGTCGCGAGAGCGCTGGCTTGTGGCGGCATCCCGCGGTGTGTACGGAAACTATGTAGGTCTCGATGCTCAAATCAGCCTATGGCCGTATATTTAGGTAATGGCATGCATGGCCATTTGGGTTTATATGGCTTCCCTTGTTTAAAGAAGAGATTTATGGTTGACGTTGAGAATTAGTGGCGAATTCCAGGCCAGGCGATGTGCTATAATTTTTGGCTTGCGTGTTCTCCAGAACCTTGACTACCAACTATGTTGAAGAAGCCTTTAACCAAAATATCGACGCAACTAGGAGTTTGCATAAAACGTCAATAGGATAGCTCAAACCAAAAGTTTGCATTTGTATAAAAACTTTTAGTCCAAAACCCCTGTACAAAGTTGAAAGATGAAAGAAGTCGAGAAGCAGAATGGCCCGCCCAGTCAAGCGCCACTGAAATGAACGCAACGCTTGCCTGCTAAAGTGCGTAAAAGAAAGAGATATCAATAAGAATATTGGTTAGAGGGCGTTTAGAAGTTGCCGAATGCATCAAACACATGACAGCTGCAGCCTAAACGGAACCATAAGCAAAGCAATAATTAATCAGTCAAGCGTGGTGATAACTTGAAAGCATTATTCGTGGTGCCAGACATGCTCTGAAGAGTTATAAGAGATAAATTAGATGTCGATTTGGTAATTGTACCTCAACTGTCACTCAGAATATCGAAGATACATTGTACAGTGCAGACATGGCATCGATCAAAGCGTGTTCAACAGAAAAATGGCATACTATCTTGTACATGTTAGTAGAAGTATTTTGTTTTATTACCTATAATCATTTTGACGAGATGAAATAACTGTACGTAAGCGAAGCAAAGAAAAACAAGAGGTTTGAAACATCATAGCCCTACAACTTAAATATTGTCTTTGCGTTAACTGCATACATTAGAGTGCCTCAGAAAAAGGTTTTCTATACAAAAGTATTAGCTCATATTAGTATGTTTTCAAGCAATTGAAAAAGTCTTACGAATTGGTGATGCCATTCAGAGCAGTGCAAATAAAATAATTTTGTCCACTTTGTATGTATGTTACGTGAACATTACCTAATCTTGATACCCCATTTGGTTGATATGTTACACATTTGTAGTCTTCATAGTTTCGCTTTTAGAAACAGCCGTCTTTAACAGATACCAGATATAAAAATGATTTTTCACGCATTATTAAAGTAAAATTTCACAATCTCGAAATCACCTCACCTTCTAGAGACGATGATAGGTAAGCAATAAAATGCGCGAAAACAAAATGCGGGTGGGAACGCTACCTTGAGATTTCCGCACCAAGCACCTTCATGCAGAAGATGTTGAAATTGTCTACTGTGTTTTACGTAGCTTCTAATCGATAAAAATGAAATATATTGTCATCTGTGGAAGCCTAGCCCCATGAGACGAAGTGTTAGAAAATTTTGTCTGGCCAGTGACGCCAAAACACGAAAACCACATTCTGAAGTTACCTACGTCATGCGTGGAGAGTTCATCGCGAAATAACAATTGAAACTTTAATCTTTGTTTTATCCCCTAATAATGAACTTATCAGAGTAAAAATTGTGACATTTAAGTTGTCATAGTACAGTTTATCCATCTAATATTTGTTGAAATTTAACATCCCATAACCACGATATCATAAATAGAGACGCCGTAGTGGAGGGCTCGATAAATTTTGATCTCCTGAGGTTCTTTGAAGCGCGACCTAAATCTAAGCACACGAGCAACAAGCATTTTCACCTTCATAAAAATGTGGCCAGGATTGGATTCCGCGACCTGTGGGTCAGCAACTGAGGGCCTTAGCCACTAGACTACCATGGAGGGTAGTTTGCTAATGTAAACCTTGCTATTGTTGCTCCTTGGTGTCCCTTTAAAAAACTAGATATTGCCGAATGAAGAATGAGCTTACTACAGTGATTCTGTTAGGGTCTTTTTTCCTTTTAATTGTCATAAAATTAAGTGAATTCAGTGAAGTGATTGCTGAGAAAGACAACGTCTGCGTTTCCATGTATGTGTGCGAGGCACTGGTCTAGGCAGTCCTACAAATAGGTATTTGTAAATAAATACTCAATAGACTGTTCACGTGACCCTATCCGATGAAATAAAACAGCGAAGTTGTATACGCATTCTACCGAAGTCAGTGATGATGTCCAGGCGCATGTCCCACATCTATTGACAAATTTTTGCTCTTGTAAACTATAAGATTCATAGCATCATCTTAGCTGCACTTTTGGGATTTGATGGAGGTCTGCACTCCGGACGCGTACAATTGAACTGCATTGAGAGAGTATACTTTTCTTTCTGTTGCTCTTCGTGTCCACTTAATTCAATTTCAGAAGGTTGCCATTCCTGAACACTTACTGAGCCACCCCAAATTGGCTTCTACCAGAGTTATACACGTGCTATAATAGAGTCGCACGACTGGGTTGAAGTCTCGGTCCCAAATGCTGTACGTGAACGATATCGAAATCGCTTGACTCTTCCTGGGTCGAGATCAATGCGATTGAATCCGATCCGCTTTCCCGCCAGCGAGACGCTCTGGAACGAACGGCACCGGAAGGAATCGGTGACGTCCAAATCTCACCTGCCTCGAGAGGGCATCGAGAGATGGCAGCACAAGGTCACGGCGCTGCTGACACTAGGGCGCGAGCCAGTGGTTCGCATGCCCGGCGTTCGAGCCCTGATCAGCAGAGCTCGTCGCGCGCTACGACCGCCGTGTCATCGATCCCACGTGGCGGCGGTGGCCTTTCTTCTGCGCGGCGGCAGGCCCCCTTCTGTCTTTGCGTCTGTTCGTCGCCAGTCGTGTGTGTGTGCGCGCGCGCGACAGCCGCATGTCCCAACGGTGACTTGGCGTCATTATGTGCCCGACCTGTTGGATTCGTATCGGTCGCCTGCTCCACTGCACTCTGACGCTGCTCACTCTCGGAGTATCGCCGCTGGTGGGCCTGCAGCCGCTCGAGCCACCACGCAAAGGTCGGTGCCCGCTGGACTCTGCACGCCACCTCGCTCTAGTTCGACACCTTCTTGTCATGCATCCGCGTTGTTAGCGTAGGCATGACAGGTCACGTGGACCCAATTGCTGCCCGTGCGCTTTTACCTTGCAGCTGACGGCGCAGTTTCTCACACTTTCTGGCGAAGGCGGGAAACCTGTAAACACGGAAGAGCAGCGCGCAAGCTCACCTTTCGCGTTTACTGTTTGCCGCCTTCACGCGTGACGGGCACGTGTGCGCGTATACCGTGCAACTTCTGCTTTCTTTCAGGCATGGAACTGTCAACCCTTCTTCACCTCTTTTTTCGTATCACTCTGTCCGGGGCTACTTATAAACGCGTTTTCAACAACCGGTCATGAACAGCATTTATTTTAGTTGGGAAACTAAAAAAAAACGCCGACGTGGAAACTAACGAGCGCCAGGGAAACCAAAAAGAATAAAAAAAAGTAGAGGTTGGCAACACGATGAAAGAAGTGCAACTTCTCGACCTGTGGGAATGTTAATAAAGTTTCGACAGTTATAATGCACACTTACTGGTAACAAGTAACTGGAAAGATGCTTAACTAGGATTAAGATGAAAGGCTCAACTGAACTGCAGCTGCTTCAATCTCTGGGACATATGATAACGTAAAGTATTTTTATGTAGAGAAGTTTGTTCTGATAAAATGCAAATTGCGCAGTGAGACACAAATAACACGGTGATTCACGCTGACAAAGTGTTTGTGAAAGACTGGAAAACATAAGTGAATACACCATTTTGCTTTTTTTTGAAATCTATCGTTATCCCATATAAACCAAATAACGCAGAAAATGAAGTAGAAGAGTGTATAAAACCTATTATGTTGTTATTTAACTTTGTGCGCAATGTTTAGTAGACAATTTTTACTTATGCTACCAATGAATCAAAGGGTATGTGAAAATTGAAATTATAGTATGCTTGTGTCATGCGCAAAAGCCTACATTGTTTTCATGTTTCCGCAAAAATAACTATGCTGTCTTCCTCGATTTTGTGGTCGTTTTTTTTTTCACAAGACATTTATATGTCAATGTTGAGCGTTTAGGTACACGTATGAAATAAGTATACTTTGAGTTAAGTGCATGAAGAAAACTGTAGTATAATTAACTCATTGAGGATTGCACACAACATAGTCGTGTAAAACGAACGATTGGATTATTCAATATTGAATTTATGCAACTCCGTTGTGCACGACTCAGTTTTACCCAATGGTTCAAGAAAGCTTAGTGAACGTCGTGTATCAATCTAATACAAACACGACACTCATATTTCGGGCAACTGCCTTGTTATAAACCCCGCACGAAGAAGCTCTGTGCTGAAGTGAAGAAGTCCAGGAAGAGTCGTATACCCCGGCCCAACAGCCGGCCACTCGTTTTGATAGCCCCGGCAGTTTACCCTGGGCTATGGTAGGGGCTCATCAGAATCATTCGCCGCATCTGGCAACTCTACGCGGCAATCATAGCACCTCGCGGGAAGCACTTCAAGGATGACAATTGCCAGTGGTCAGGCGTGCTGTTGACAGACTTTGTCCATTCTCGGGAACGGGATCGGGCACTCGTATTACGGCCTGGAGTCAAGGGTACTACAAGGCAGCCATTGGCAAAAGCGCTCTGCAAAAAAAAGCGAAACCTTGGCACACATTCTGAGATGATGGTCAGGCTTCTGATAATATATATATATATATATATATATATATATATATATATATATATATATATATATATATATATATATATATATCCTGCTAATAAAAACCTAATGAGGATGGTTTGCTTTGAAATAAACGTGCAAAGCACATATTGTCTATGCCTAAAGTCAGTATTATAGTTAGTATGATAATCAGTGTTATCACTATTATATATATGCTGCAAAAAATCAGAACCTGGTTTTAAGCGTAGCGTAATACAAGCTTCAAATGGGCGGCCTAAAGATGAAGACATAATCGAGTATTTCGGTGCCTATTCCATCTAACCATTCAATATAACTATTGCACGCTTATTTTATACACGGTAATTGAACATGACGGGATAAAATTGGGATACAGCAAAGTCATTTGCATGTGAACGATCAGCCTACCAAGCTGAAGACGTGGACATGATCTGTCACTTAGAAATGATATATACCGCGGACCCACATTTTTTTTTCTTTGGTGCTGGAAGCATGTGCTTATACATTCATGTCGATGGGTAACACGAGGAGCACAGGAAACAGTAAAAAACCCACAGTACTGTGTGTTCTTTACTGCGTCCTGTTTTTCTCCCGCTACGCATCGACATGAATATATACAAACTCGCCCAGTATTCTACGTTACTTCAGTTATTGTGTATGTTCCTTTTTTTAGGCCTATATATTTCACGTTACCTCGTAGAGCAACAGCGATATTTATCAAGCAAGTGTTTTGAGCTATATAGACTGGCAATTCATTGACGACATGTATAGCTACTGAATGATAGCGAGTACGAGGTCATCACGCACCTCGGTGCTGGCTTATTTTCTGGCTTACAAGATTTCAACTAGTTTAAATGCTATCTTCATTACTTACAAGAAGGCCTGTACAGGGATAGGATAAAATGTTAATTGTATAGCGTTCTTATGAACGGGGGACATCTCAAAAGCTTAAGTACCTATTAGGATGAGCGTACATCTTATGACTTATAGTTCAGACTCACGTACTTTATTCGTGAAGGGCCGAGACTTCGTAATATTCATGGAACGCTAGGTGCGTAATTATTTAACTTATAAGTGACTCATTTTGACGTACCATGTTTGAACAGAGATGTGTTGGCAGCTAGAGGTTAATTAGGAGGCTGTCGTGACCCGCTAGAGGCCAACATGTAGCGTTTTCACACTAGCTGATCGGCGTATTGTCTTATGTTGTGAGCGCGCTGCGCAGTTCATCTGTTGCACGCGGAAGCATCGTAATATCTATGAAGTAACTAGGCCTTCCCTAGACTACGCATTTAAAGAGACATTTTTCTTTTGTACTGCAGCTTTGAACAAACGTTTTAGCTCTCCCGCTACTCACCCGAAAACTAGGTAACTGAATTTTACTGAAGTGAGCCCTCTTGTGGTTTTTTGAGGAATACGGGACTATATGTAAACGCATTTACCTTTTGTGTAGTGCCACCGCTGCATACGCATCGGCTCATCGACAGACAGAGTTTTTTGTCTCTTTCTGCTCTCTTTTCTCTCTCTCTCATCTTTATACTTCCCCTTCTTGTTCCTCCAACGTAAGACCACAAACCGGCCATGTGCCTGGTTAACCTGCCTGCCTTCTCTCTTGTTGTTCTTGTCCACATCGGGAGAAGTGCGCTCCACTGTCAGTTGGTTTTATTAGGTTATACATATAACCCACATTAAGCACTGCCAGTTCCAACTGGTATTACAGGCTACGACTTTTCCGCCATTACAGCATCTCGGTTTTCAAGCCGGAAGGCGAACGCACTTAGCAAACAGTCAAGGCCCACTGCATAGCTGTGACCAACCGGGATGTATATAAACTACCCCGGTGCGAGTACATGTTTGGAGCCGAGTATAACTACAGAAGCGAACCCTCGTTACCTCTCTCCTTTTTCTTCGTTCAACCAAGGAGTGCTGTCGTTTATAAAGTTCAGTCTTGACAGAAAATCTAAAAATGCGTAAATACTAAGCGATATAAACGTTGCCCTCATTGTAAAAGCCCCATTACCTACTAATAAACCTTTCAATTGAAATAGCAAAAAACAATATATAAATGAGTCTGGTTTAAACAATTCTGTAGGCCCGTGTGCTCAGATTTGGGTGCACGTTCAAGATCCCGATGTGGTCGAAATTTGTGTAGCCCTCCACTACGGCGTCTCTCATTATCATATGGTGGTTTTGGGACGTTCAACCCCATATATCAAATCTGCTTAAAACACCCAGTCCTGGTTCTGCCTTCTAATGCGTGGGATAAATTCGGCCATTTTCGCCTCTAATACGAAACAGTCGTTGTGCCGGATAGTGCGTCAGTACGTGTGTTAATATAGGTAATCACAACAATTACTTGAATAGTTAGTACGTAGTTAAAGAGATTAGATATCTTCAAAGCCTAAATACATCAAAGTCTCGCAGGGAAGCATCAACTATTTTCAACGCACTATCATACACGCATTTGAGAGAACGTCTCATTAATAGGAAGGACAGAAATGCCAACACCACTCACACAACACTATGCGTATCATCATTATCAAGGACTGAGATGCCCCCACTTGCAAGCAGTGGTGGACATATTCATCAAATATGTACACCTTGTGAGAGTGCCTGATCAACCTTTTGATTTTACCAAATAACCAGCGTCCCGGCAGCTGGGAGGATTAAACAACTGCCCCACAATCTGGAAAATGTTTGCACAAGAAGCGGCTTCTGGTGCAACTCGTCGATTACATGCTGGACCAGAAAGCTTGAGCTTACCAGAAGACCCGGACAGGGGGTGCTAGTTCGCTTGGGGCTTACAAATATTATTTCTTCCCTTTTTTCTCTTTGTACTTCGTTTCCTCTGAAATGAAAAAGACTCAAAATCACTCGTGCGGGCTATATTTCATTTCTCGCAGAAGGAAATACGTGTTGAAAGTTAGGTACATCAATAGTACGATGCGTATGTGCCATCCTAATTTTATACCAGACATGAAAATCTATGAACTTTTACACTGGATATGGACCAGTCTCTATAGATGGGGTTAGCTAATACACTCCAGAAGTTCCGTAGAATAAAATGATAAATATGGCTTACCAAGCAAAGCTTGTCAAGCGACGTGATCGAGCTTGAACTTACTGTCAAGTGATCAGGCGGACAGAAAACTAGGTTGTGGCTGGCTCTCTTAGCATGTGGTCCTTCCTACTCAAGAGAGCGGCGAAAATCGATCCTGGTCGCTCATCTGCATGCGCAGTGTTATGCTCAAGGTGGTGTCGTGTGTCACAGCCAGCCGTACATGGCACCCGGAGAGCTAGACACTGCAGCGGCTAGAAAACCTATATTGTTCACCCGAGGATTCAGCAATCAGGCATGATGGGAACGCTAGCAGTCGCATTCCGTACCAAGCGTGCACTATAGTGCATGCCATTTTGCGGCGATTTCCCAGGCGCTTGCGCCAAGTGTTCGGTTCTTAAAAGGAAGAAATCGATCTCCCGGTTCATTTTGCCGCACTCCTATCAAGTTACCCAGTATTTACACCGAATCAGTCTGCAGTGTCATGTACCTGGTGACACGATCACGATAACTGCAGCAAGCGCGGAACTTTGCGAAACTTCCCGCCACGTGCCTAATGAGAAACATCAAAGGAAGTTTTGCGATGGCTTTCGTAGTTGTGGGTGCACACATTAGTCTCTCTCTGTAGCAAAATAACTCTTGGGAAGTTGGTGCTTCCATTACCTATCTATACGCGTTTCTGGCACAAAAATTACGTCTCGAAAAAAGAGAAAGGAAGCAACTGAGGTTCAGGTGCCAGACTTCCAACTAATTAGTGACGGAAATAATAATAATAACAACAACAACAACATTTATAATAATAATAATAAAGCAATTATTATTATTATTATTATTATTATTATTATTATTATTATTGTTATTGCAGTTTGACGCTTCGCAACCACAATGTCATCATTAGAAGCGCCGTGCTGAAGAAGTTAGAAATTTTGCCATCTGATGTTCTTTACCCTGCACCCAAATATAAGAACATGGGACTCTAGCATTTCGTTTCCATAGAAACACGGCTGCCGTGGCCGGTATATCATCCCGTGGTCTTCAAGTCAGCAGTCTAGCACGCAACCATTAGACCATCATGGTATGTAAAGGCAGTATAAGAAATGAACGAATGACTTCTGCGCGTCTTCAGTGAAGTCAAGGTGACACGCAGTTTGATGTGGCCGCGAGAATATTTCTTTTAGGGGCGAAGCTCCTTAGGGCGTGGGCTGTGCGTCCCCTGTAGCCTGTATGTAGCCACCTCTAGTTTAGTTCTTGCAGTGTTCACTAGATGGCGGTACCGTCTCCTGTATGTAGCCACCTCTCGTTTAGTTCTTGTAGTGTTTACTAGATGGTGGTACTTGTAGCTGATGATGAAAAGATGCAAGATGTTATTAACTAGAAAGCGGTACTTGTTGTTGATGAAAGACGCGAGATCTTATAAAATAGGAATGATGTCACATATGGCGCGTGTCATTGGTTGAAGGCAATCGTTCGATTTAGTGCGGCGACGTACGCTAGGGGGAGCGATGTAATAAAATCGAGTGGGCAAAATGTACAGAGGATTCATGGTTTACCAGGTTTACCTCCGGAGCTTCGCCCACTCATCATCATTCACTTCGTGGATATGGCGGAATTTTTTTCAAAATAGCACGTCTCTCTCGAGTACAGCACGATAGTTATGTCGTTGACACAAGGATGTCTTATTCTAATAAGAATTGATTGATTGATTTAATGATTTAATGATTGAATCAACTTTATTGAGGCCCTGCGGAATGTTCCCTCACGCGCAGCGGGGCCACCAGGCCAAGCTGGGCAGCCCAAAGATGACCGTCTCACTCCTGGTCAAGGAAAAAAAGGCTTTAAATAACGCGCCCCCATAGCATGTGTGTCCGTGTGCCATCCTCCCCGCATGGGGAACACAAGCCATCTGGATAGACCTCATGGTTTATTGCATATAGCGCACCAATATTCGGTACATTTCTGTCTGTAGCCATGTAAACGTAAGTGCGTGATGCCTATTGAGTTTCGAAGAAGGGAGCATGTTCCCTCCGCGCAAGGTGAAGGTGCTTTGCAATATCATTGTGCGTAGCGGACGCGTCCCTGCCGCCAAAAATCATGTCCTTGCAGAGCTAGCTCGCTTCCGTGGTCAGTAAGCGCGCACGCCTGCGTCGGCCATCTCGATAAGGTTCTTAGGAACACCCGCTATATGTGCCCGACATGTGCAGGGAACCAGATGAGCAGACGCTCTTTAATCCTGTTGGTTCTAATCCTTATGAAAAGCAGGGCTGGCTTGGAGAGTACACCGCAGTTTTATGCCCTAATTAGTGAACTCAAGTAGAAGTAAATGACCTTGTTGTTGGTATCAATTATCGCTAATGCGAAGACCACCTGCTTTGCAATTACCTAGTAGTTCATTCGTATGGATGCACACTTTGCCTATCATCCCTTTTCATCTACGATGGACACAGAGGAGGTGCGATTGCCGCGGAATCCGGCCGCATCAACGAAACTGGTCTTGGCCTCTTCCCCATAATTTTGCTTGAGTACAGTGCTGACTCTGGCATTCCTTCTGCCCTCTTTGTGTTCAGCATTACCATTTCTCGGAATAAGAACCATGGTGATGCTGCCGCGTATTTCCCTTGACAGACTTCTTAGGCCCTTTGACAGAAAGGGGGTGGCCCAGTTCTTGTAATATCTGGCTGCTGGATGCCATTTTCATGAGTGGCGCTCTCTACTGTGCCTACGCAATCCCCTCAAGGTTGTTGTGCATGCTTAGTTCAATGAGCCAGTTGTTGGTAAAGAATGGTATACCAAGAGCTCTCTTTGCCTTCTTCCAAAGTTGTGCGTTGAGCTTGTCCCCTTATGACTTCTGCCACTTGTGCATTGCCTTAACGTCAGGGAATTGGCATAAGAAGAAGGCTTTTCCAGGTGGATGAGCTTGTCTTCATGAGGGGGTGGTGGTGATTGGTCAACCTTCGTATGAAATGTAGCACGTTGTCCATCTTGGCTGCCAGCTGTATTTGATATTCTTGGTGTTCGACCAAGTTGACCCGAAAAGCACGCTCAAAACCCCCATCTTCTCGACTCTGGGGAGCATGACTCCTCTGCTTGTGCGTAAATGAAAAATTCTTTCTGCCAGTGGATACAATCCCTTGGGTTACGGTCCCTTGTCGTGGGGAAGAAAAGTAGCAGCATCAATTTCTCGGCCGAGGTCTTCAGCTCAGTAGGCCGGAGATATTCTTCGGTTACATTAATGGCTACTTGTAGTGCGTATCCGACTTGTCTGTCTGTCCCACCGTTGTACCGCCTGACAATGTCATCGTCTTAGATTGTATGACTGATACCTTCGACCTGAGAGAGCATCCTGAATAGTCTGTTCTTAGGAAGATAGAATAGGGTAGGGGAAATCATCAATTTTCGTGCTTTGTCTAGTGCTTTTTTTACACGCTCTATTTCCATATAGTGTTTGTTCACACTTAACTTCTTCTGGAGAGACACAACGCAAGTGATTCAATTGGACGTCCCATACTTAAACACGGACGTTTTCGTAGCCATAGGTCAATTAGAAGGCTGCTGTGACCCGTTAGCGGCCAACTACCAGTTTTAGTGCACACTATTTGATCGGCGTATCACCTGTCTTATGTTGTGAGCATGCCGAGCGCTTCTTCTGCTGCTCGAGGAAATTCGGAATTTGTTTGAAGCCACCAGACCTCTTCTAATTCACGTATTTTGAAGAACATTTATGCATTTATGCACAAGAAAGCGAGGGGAGCCAACTTTCAAAACTGTCAAGCTGTGTTGCCAAAACTGGAGGGACACTTTGTGAATTTCATAATGTCTTCGGCGGAAGGATGCCGCCGTTAGGCTGAATTTTCCATGTCTTTTTTTGTTTTTACTTTTACTTTTTATTCCATACGCATGACACTCCCAGTGAAATCGAACTTTTCCAAATTTCTCTTCTTGCTGCCCCGATCTCCCCTCTATTGATTGTGGCAAGCTGGTCTGTTCGTGGGGCTCGTCATTACGAGGCCACGACCGTTCAGTCTTGGCGCCCCAATAAGCGCACGCCAATCGGCAAGACCATCCCGTATGGCCACCGTGCTGATAGTACAAGCACGGCGGCGATCTGGGATGGTCTTGGTGATTGGCGTGCATAACCAGCGCCTCCGCTATTTTTTCAGTGCCCGGACGAAAGACTTGGCTGACAGAAGAGAGCTGGGAGTGGGGTTCTTAATTCTCAGGAATACAGCTGGCAACATAGAGGAATGCTATAGCAATAATGAAAGGGTGGTATAGTATTAAACTCAATAAGAGATACAAGATGAAGCTGGTACAGCCTTACGCGCCTACATCCAGCCTTTATGACGCGTCAGTTGAAAGCTTCTATGAAGACGTTGCGTAAGGTAAAAACACAGTATGCTATACTGATGGGTGACTTCAATGCCAAGGTAGGGAAGAAGCAAGCTGGAGAGCAGGCAGTAGAATATTATGGCGTTGGTACTAGAAATGTTAGAGGAAAGTTATTAGTAGAATTCGCAGAACGTAATAAATTGCGGAACTTGAATACCTTTTACTGAGACGAGGGAACCGTGGGTTCACATAGAGGAGCCCTAATGGTGAAAGCAAAAGCGAAATATACTTTATACTGAGTGCACACCCAGGTATTGTGAAGGAAGGAAGGAAGGATGGAAAATAGGAGGAAAAGAACGGCAGGGAGGTTAACCAGCCTATATATAGGCAGCCGGTTTGCTACCCTGCGCATGGGAGGGGGATGGGGGAAATGAAAACTAGAGAGCAGACAGGGAAGAGAGGTACACATAGCACATTAGTCAGCACACGCGCGCACACTCATAGTCCAGTCTTGTCTTTCGCGGTTTGTGAGAGTGCAGTTACAGCCGCTTGTTCAAGTCCGTGTCGCGTGGGAATTTCAACAGAGCTTTTGTCGTATTTTGTTGCAATGTGTTCTGTCGGGCACTTGACAGAATAGTGTCCACAGATATTTGGCTGTTGTCGATGCGCGCAAAAATGCACGCCAGTGACTGTCTCTGGATGTCATACAATGGACAGTCGTACAGGATGTGGTGTAGCGTCTTTTCGCAATGACAGGCATCGCAAAGAGCGTTGTCGGCCATTCCTATGACAAAGGAATAAAATTTTGTTAATGCGACTTCTAGCGATAAGCGATGAAGACGGGTGGATTCTCTTTGGTCGAGCCCAGTGGGCATGCGGAGAGCCATCAAATAGGCATTGTGAAGGTTGTGTAAGTGCTTGGCAAAGTACAATACAGTAATCATAGAATGGTACGGTCTCAAATTTCGCTAGACTTCAAGAAGGAACGACAGAAACTGATACACGTAAATCTATTCAGTGAGCTTGCACTGAGAAGGAAAGTATAGGAATTCAGAGCATCGTTTCTGAACAGGTGCTCGTCTCTTATCGACAAAACTAGCCTTAGCGTTGACGGAATGAATGATAACCTGACGAGTATTATTACGAAGCGTGCAGTGGAAGTTGGAGGTACGGTACATAGACAGGACACAGGTAATCTGTCGCAGGAGACAAAGAACCTCCTTCAGAAGCGTCAAAGCATGAAAGCCTCAAATACAACAGAGAAAATAAAATTGTCAGAGCTTACAAAGTCGAATAATAAGCGTAAGATATCCGATGTAAGAAGGTATAACACGGAGAAAAATGAACACGCTCTGGATATTGGAGTAAGCGTCAAAGCAGTGAAGAGGAAACTTGGGATAGATAGAAACCAGATGTATGCACTAAGGGACAAGAAGGCAAAGTAACTACAATAGGATAGTTATAATAGTAGAGGAGTTTTACAGAGATCTGTATAGTAGCCCGGACCACTATGACCTTAATATAAAAACTTGTAGTATCCCAGATGGCTTCACACCAGTAATGATAGAAGAAGTAAGAAAAGCCTTCGAGAGCATGCAAAGAGGTTAAGCTGCTGGTGAGAACCTAACATCACATCTGCTGAAAGACGGAGGACAGATAGTGCAAGGAAAACTTACCACCCTGTTTACGAAGTGTCTCCTGACGGAAAGAACACCAGAATTCTGGAAGAATGCTAACATCATCCTAATAGATAAAAAAAGAGATGACAAAGACTTGAAGAATTACAGGCCAATCAGCTTGCTCTCCGTCGTATTCAAGCTATTTACAAAGGTAATCGCTAACAGAATTAGGACAACAAGAGAATTCAGTCAAGCAAAAGAACAAGCAGGATTTCGGACAGGCTATACTCAACAACCCACCACATTTATACTATCAATCAGGTAATAGAGAAATGCTCAGAATACCACCAACCGCTATACATAGCCTTCATAGATTACGAGAAGGCTTTTGATTCAGTAGAAATATCAGCAGTCATGCAGGCACTGCGAAATCAGGGCGTACACGAAGCATATATAAAAATCCTGGATGAAATATACAGGGGTTCTACTGCCACCATTGTACTCCATAAAAAAGCAACAAAATACCAATGAAGAAGGGTGCAAGACACGCGGATACAATCTTAACAATGCTATTTATCACTTGCTTACAGATGGCATTGAGAAGTCTAGAGTGGGGAAAGGTAGGAATGAGAGTTAGCGGAGATTTCCTTATTAACCTGCGCTTTGTCAATGAAATTGCATTGCTGAGTAACTCAGGGGGCGAATTGCAACTCATGATTATGGAGTTAGACAAGGAAAGCAGAAAGGTAGGTCTTAAAATTAAATATAAAAGTAGTTTAAATTAAAAGTAGTTTACGACAACCTCGGAAGAGAACAGCGCTTCGGGATAGGTAATAGTGCACTTGAAGTTGTAAAAGACTGCGTCTACTCAAGGCAGGTAATAACCACGGAGCTGAACCACGAGGCTGAAGTGACTAGAAGAATAAGAATAGGATGTAGCTTATTTGGCAAGCACTTTCAAATCATGATTGATACATTTTCACTCTTCTTTAAGAGGAAGGTACATAACAGCGACATCTTGCCGGTACTTAGCTATAGAGCAGAAACCTGAAGACTTACAAAGAGGGTTCTGCTTAAATTGAGAACAGCGCAGAAAGCGATGCAAATGAAAAGGATAGGCGTAACCTTAAGAGACAAGAAGAGATCAGAGCGGATATGGGAACAAACCGGCGTTAAGAATATCATAGTTGAAATCAGGAAGAGAAAATGGACGTGGGCGAGGCATGCAGCGCGTAGGCAGGATAACCGCTGGTGATTAAGGGTAACTGAGTGGATTGCCACAGCAGGCAAGTGGGTTAGGGAAAGACAGAAAGTTAGGTGGGCATATGAGGTTAAGAAGTTCGCGGGTATAAAGGGGCAGCCGCAAGCACGGGACCGATTTGACTGGCCGAACAGGGGAGAGGCCTTTGTCCTGCAGTGGACGTAGTCAGGCTGCTGCTGCTGCTGCTGCTACTGCTGACGACGATGATGATGATGATGATGATACCAAAATTGGTATGGAATAACAAGACTATGACGAGCATGATTGACTCGTCATAACATAAAAATCATGACACGTATGTCATAAATGTTATGATTTACATTCCATAGTGTTACTACTGTTGCGGTGGTTTTTTTCACATGACATATTGCAAAACTTGTATGGTATGACACGACTGCATGGCTAACATGAGTGACAGATCCTAACATGTAAATCATTACATGCATGTCATGTAAGTCATGTCAACACGTCACGCTTATGGTGTGGTCGTGGTCGTTTCGCTAGCTTCACATATACGAAATTATGTATGACAGGACGTTAATGCATGACGAATTCATATGGTGCAAACATGATAATCATCACATGCGCATTATGCGAGAACTTGACAACATACTACGCTCATGATTCGCTTGAAGCCAATTCGCCAGCTTCATTTATACCAAACTTGGAATTCCATGACGTGTGTGGACTACGATGGTAAACATAATGATCAAGTTCAAACATAATGATCATGAAATGCGTCTCATGCAAACATGACTAAATGCTACGCTAATAGCGTACTCGCGGCCATTTTGCAAGCTCCACATATACCAAATTTGGTATTACATGACGTGAATGGATAACGGAGAAAACGGCACGTCCAATTGTGATAATTATGATATGCGTGTCATGTAAAACATGACCACATGCTTCGCTCATAGTGCGCTCACGACCGTTTCGCTTGTATGAAGTTTTTGTATCACGTGGCATTAATTGACTAAACAGTTTAATGACACGTCCAAACATGATAATCAAGACAAGCGTTTCATGAAAACCATGACTACATTCTACACTTATAGCGTGCTCGCAGCCGTTTCGCTAGCTTCACCAATACCAAATTTGGTATTACGTGACGTGAGTGGACTACAAACACAAATACAAGACGCAAACACAATAATCCTGACATGGAAGCCATGTACGGAAAATTTACGTCCGCCTCATAACGTTCTGCTGTTTTTAAAGGGACATAACAGCCTATCTCATTCGTGCTTCACATATCGACGATTTCCATTGCATACTTGGGGTCTAACAACTTTTTATATGCAATTTCGCGACATAATTGGTATACACAGTACACCTTAAGGACGTTTTCTGAGAAAAGAAAAACGCCTAATATTTCACGATGAAAACACCGCCTATAGAATGTTCATTTTCAAAATTGTGATTATGCAAAAAAATTGTGTTGTGCAGGGCGTCACTTTTTATGCTCGCTAAATGTTCCAGGCTAAGTCAGTGACCAAAAACAGAGGCCGTTCAAGTATTTTTGGATGTCAAAAGAGTCAGTGAGCCCAAAAATATCACTTTGTCCATGCAGACATCCTACTTCACTGTACTGCTCCAGTGACCACTCTCGGAAGTTCACGAGGACTATACCTCGTTTTTTTTTCACATAACACATTTTTTTTCTCTTCTAATTATGAGTTAGGCAGGCCGCAGTGTCTAGTGCAACTTTTGTGAGGAGTTGGAGGAAGTTGGGGGGTTGAGAGATCACGAACAGCGATCAAAGTTTTTTTTTTGCGTAAGCACACCAGAAATGTAGTCAGTTATAAGGAGAATGCTTAAACCGTGGCTATCTTAGGACCATTGCAGTTTGTGGCAAGCACGTTTAAACCTTCGAACGCCTCCATCCATAAGCTCTCCATTACTCGTGTTTCTTTTTATTGCTAACCATAAAGAGAATGGTCAAAACAATAAACATTTACGAATATGTTGGCAGGGTGACACTTTCGATCTGGTGGGATAAAAAATATAGTAAACTACACAGGCAAGATTGATTGAAATGAAATCAAATGATAAGATTTGTATAGTCTGTTCAGCAATGAAAATCCACATAATTCTAGCTGATTGAGTACTATTGCATTTTATACGCAATCACGCAACATCAATGATAAAAAGAAGAAGGATTCGTCATAAATGTATCTATTGTGAAGTGTAGTAATCGTTTAGTGCAATGCTCAGCATTGTGTATCAATTTGAAGGTAAACAATCATGTTGATATTAAGAAAATAATGAGTTGCGTTGTGTAAATCAAGACAGCAAATGGATGGACTGCTTCAACAATAGCCATGCTTACTTCACAGCGAGTTACTATTTCGCAATCACCTGCATACGTTTTCCCAGGGTACCAGTCATGTCTGAAGCAACAGCGATACGCTTTAGTCTCTTAAATGGGTGTGCATTCGCACCAGTCTGTGTGCATAGACTGCACTAAATGTTTTATCTTGCACTCTGCACCGTTTTGTTCGAAATCGATGTTATTCTCAAGTGTTTATAGACGCTCTAGATTTCGTTTGAGGACTTCAGGCATGTGCCGTGACGATCAGTCCTGGTTTCGTTCGGCCAAAATGAAAGTTCAGGCACGGTTTCATTTTGGGTTCGGTTCGACAGACTGCTCGGCATTGTGTCCTATTACAATCACTCATAACGTGATCCTGCTTGAGCACTTCATATGTGGTAGTAGTGTTTTAAGAATAGAAAAGACTTATTTCAGCAACCAACAGAGAAGCGCTGCGTAAGATCAGCGAGTGAAAGAAAACAGCCAAAGATGTGACCGCCTTTTCAAGAATTGAGTACCTACAACAGCCGAAAACAGATTGGTGTACTAGAGATCAAAGCAAGTAATTTCCGCATTGAAGGGGGACGCTCTAACCCCTGAACTACTCTTGCGTTGCCTCACATGTGGAAAGGGGTGCTCCTTTGCAGCAGACCTGTTTTCTTCAGCATCAATTCGACGTGTTCCCGGGACTCTGGTAAGGTGGCTGCATGACTTTCGTGTAGTGCTGTGGGCCTTTTTTTTCGTGTGTTTTTATGCGTTTTGACAGGCTGACATCTCTGTGTTAGTAGCGGTTGCAGGGAGACGTTGTTTGGATTGGGGTTTTTTTGTCTAGTATGTCTGTTCTCTATACAGCATGGCCTGGAAAGAATATATATTCTGACCATTTCATATTATTTTATGAAACATGTATAAAAGGGGAGGGACGCAGGAAGGTGGGCAGAATGGTTATTACGGATGTTGCGTATGCATGCCTATTCGGTGTCGGGCGAGATATTCGTAGTTATCACTGACCGTGTAGTATTTTTGAATACAAACGCGTCATGTCTCACTTCAAAGCGGCCTCACTTTGAGGTGTGCATGTAATATTGCAAGGTAGCATTCAGTCGAATTCAGTCGTTCGTTACTGCTATATTGGCTAAAGATTAGACTTCTACTCGTTACAGAAAATAATTAACCGAGTACGTTTGCGATTGCTTACTTTAAAATTTAATTGTGTTACAGTAGTAAATTACAACCCCATAAATCTAACTGAGCAAGTACAAACATGTAATCGATCACTTTTTCGTTATTTTCCGTCAAAGCTGTTTTGCCCTACTATAATAGCACAAGTTCACTCAAACAAAAAAAAACTTCGGCAGCTATTGCAAGGTCCCAGGTTTGATTCCGGCCACGGTGGTCACATTTCAATGAAGGTGGAATGATGTAGAGACTCGTATATTGTGCGGTGTACGTGCACGTTAAATAGCACCATTTGGCCGACCTTTACGGAACATATGATGGTTTGGGACCTCTAACCCCAAATATTATTATTATTGTTGTTCGTCCCACGTTGTGTCACGAGTTGTTAACCAACTTACACCAGATATTTTTCAAGTTGTCGGTGATACTTCCACATTTCTTGATTAAAAGGTCAGCAACTACTCTGATCAGTCTCTCCATACACACGCTGGAGGAAAATACGTTATTAATAAAACATATGCGCAAAAGTTGTGCCCCAGCTTGTAGCAGCCAGTGCATTAATTCTAGTGTCCGTGTCCACTATAAAGCGTCGCTATTTTTCGTTCCTGGCGCTCGGGTGCGTGTTACAGGTAAGGCCAAGGAGCAGGGGAAAAAATGAATGACAGGACAGGGAGTCCCTACATATCGGTCGCATGTTTTTCGGGACGAGAGCTGCCCGGGATGAGTGCTTGCAACTTGATTTTCTAATGATTTAAAACTCGTTACTGGTAATCAACTACAAGAATATGTAATTAGGTTACTCCAATCATTTTGCTTGGAAATAGTACTTATTTATTTTTACAAAAACACAAGAAAACGTAACTGATTACAAGTAATCAGTTACTTGTTGTAACGCATCAAGTAAGTACAACTCTGCTTATAATGGCCAGTGATTGCATGAGCAGAATATTACGCCTCGGACTTACTTCTGTACTATCTGCAGCTCGTCTTCCGACCGTACTGAATTGCAGAAGCGTGTTACGTAAAAAAGTATGTGCAGCAACATTTATAAAAACTAACACAACGTTTTCAATCCCTGAGTTCTTCATAATCAATATTTTTCGTAAACTGCATAATAAATAAATAAATCGTTTAATTAACGGGCACAGCAACACCCATACGTTCATTTTGTAGGCACACGCAAAACTAAATCAATAAAAATAAACAACACAATATAGACAATCTGCGGATGAAGAAATCTATCGGAGCCAACACCCACAGACAAAAAAAAATCAGCGCGAAATAGGAAGACAAACGACAAGATAAAAATGAGGAATTGGGCTGAAAATTGATATGAAATATACAAAACTATGCGGAGGGCTTCTGGAAAGACGAAAAAGAAAAGAATCTGTACATTGTAAAAAAAATATGTTAAGGCAGTGCAAAGTTCAGTTAAAAACAATGACTGTGAGCGATTAAAAACGTCAACATCAAGAAAGAGAGCGTCATAGAGACTTTGTATATGTGAACGGTAAATTGTTGGAACAAGTTGGCAGACACATGAAACGATCGACTCTCTCAGGTTAACCTACGGAGAGTTCAAAAATATATACAACTGAGAAGGGCAGGGTGTCATACCTTGAACTACCTTGTAAAAAATAAGGGGACTATGATAATACTAGTAGTAGTAATATAATAAACATAATTCTACATGACAAATAATGTACCGAGACACTTCTTTTCTGTCGCATTACATGATCGAAGGGTGGTCGCCATTGATTTCGCAAGCGATGCTTTGCTTCGTATCAAGTGGCCATCGACTTTGCGGAGGAAGTGCTGAAATGTAGAAAGAAGTGTGTGGGACCTAATACCTCTCTTTTGCAACACACCTTGCGAAGCTATAGCATATGGCACACGAGTCGATGGATGGGCGTAACGCGACTCTCCATCGTATCACGCGCAAGCGTGCAGTACGCTTTGTTTTCATCGAGAGAGCACCACACCGCAACAGTTGTCTCCGTTCTTTTGCATTGATTGAGTATCATACTTTCCTTATTTTTCAAGAAATGTCTGTCCGAACTTACTATCTTCTTTAGGTAAATGTATTCCTATGAGCTCAATGTATTTATGAAAATAACATGGAAGAACATCTCCAAAAGAACGATGAACCAAGCCAGTCTTGAAGGCCACGCAGAGAACAGGAGAAAATTCTGTGAACCCAGCTTGCCTGTTAGTGAAATTTTCTCTTGTGCACGCGTTCTTCAAGGTTGTGTTCGTCGTTCTTGCAAACTATCTGCCAACATGCCAGGCATAAGAACGTGTCGCCAGCTTTACTTACGATATCAGCAAGGACCGGTTACGAATCAGTCTTCACACTGCTTCTGAATAGAATTGTACTATACTTGGAGTACTCCTCAAAAGGTTGGAGCATTGCGAAGAAAAAAGTGTGTTGTGCAGGTCGGTCGGTGAAGATCGTGATCGTAAAAATATGGCACTATATACTGTACGGCCCAGTAATCGCAAAATTCAAAACAGAAGACAGCACGCCCTCCCACTCGTAAAACACCCACTGGCGTTTGGAGTGCGGAAATAACAGGCGCACTAACTACGTAGCTGTCCCGACTAACAACGTTGCAAACAACGGCCGGTGAATTCGGTTGTTCGCCACTGTCGAGGAGGAAATGCGAGCACTGCAAATCAAAATAATGTGATGTGATTGAACATCTCAAAACCACGGTATAATTGGGGGAGACGCCGTATAGCGGAGGGCTCCGGAAATTCACACCACCTGGTCCTCTCTAACACGCACCTAAATCTAAGTACATGGGTCTCGAACATTTTTGCCTTCATCGAAAATGCAGCCGCCTTGGCCGGGGTTGAATCCTGCGACCAGCGAGTATCTTTCATGTGATGCCATTTTTTTCTTGTAGGCGGTTAGGAATAGGCAGCCCTACAATTTATTTAGAAGATAAAATGGATAGCGCTTGGTCTAGTTGTGCGTTGTAATCAATAAAAACTATGAACCATCTCCCCAAAGGGAGATTGTGCGCAAGGCGCAGACTCGGTTAAAACGGGCGTTGACGCGGGTGTTAGAAAAATGGTTTGAAGCAAAACACGGTGTAGCGTCTACTCGAGTAAACGTTCGTTTGAAACTTAAAGACACGGGAGGCGGGACGCATTGAAGACACTGGCGCTCGGCTTCTTCAGCTCGCGTCTCGTCGATGTTACCCACGCAGTGTCTGTATTCTCGAACGTGATTGTTGTTCTTGACTGCAACCTCGTTGGTGTCGCTGGTCTTTCAGTGCCGACACTTGCGTTCGGCTTCCCTAGCTCGCGCTTCGTTGCTGTGGACGTCGCCACTCGCGAACGCGATCGGCTTCGCTTACCCTCGCAACACCAGCGACAGCCGGGAAAGGTACGTGCGCAGTAGCGGGAAGCATGCCGCGATGGCGTCCTGCCCGTCAGCGCGATCGCGTGGCAAGCAGCGACGCGCTGTCCACAGTGTCGGCGCCACGAGATTCCCGAGGCACGCGCAGAACGCACACCCGCCGGCTCGCGGCACCTCTCGCCGACAAATGGAGAGATGTGGCGCGGGAGAGATGATACCCACGTGAGGAGTGGGCTCCAGCGTTGCGAGCGGGGAAGAGTGTGAAGCGAAAGATAGCTGAAACGTGGCAAGCGCGCGGCCGGCGAGGGAGACAGCTGCCACCGCGCACTGCCAGGAGGTCGTGATCTACTTGGCACTGCTCCAACACATGCGTAGAGTGGAGCGGTGCAGAAGGAGGAATAGCGTTACAGTGGCTAGTCGAAAAGCAGCTTCGTATCTATGTGAGCAGGAAAAAGAAAAGGCGGTAACTATAGGATATCCACTTTTCTTCAGTGAATATCCATAGTCGTCGCTAAATGCTCGCTGAAAGCTCCTTTGTTGATAATCAACTGCTGGATAAGCTTTCCAATCGGAAAATAATTTCGATGTATTTGTTCTTCACGTGCTTCCTCAGTCGTAAATAGAAGACTGGTTCGCAAACGGCAGCTGGAATCGCGTTAATCCGTGCTGTTTATATGGCATTTGATAGTCAGATGGCCGTCACCAGGTGAAAGCAGTGCAATTTCAATCGGACAGTGTGCTCGCTGTCTTCTTCCTAAGTGTGTAGTGCGTGCTCTTGAAGTAAACTCGCTTCAAGAGGCAAGAGGAAGCGCCAAAGTGGGAAAGTGGGGGAGTCCAATGCGGACGAGCCTGTTTCTTGAGTTCTCTGGTGGTAGGTCGTAAAACGCAGCCGCCGCCGCCGTTGTGTGCCACGCTGGCGAGCTGGGAGGTGCTGGAACCGTTCGGAACCCTGATTGGAGCCCGGAGCCGGAAGTCGAGGCGCGTAGCCCTGATTGGGCCGCGATTGGGCCGGGCGGGCTTCGCGTTGAACACTTTACCGTGCGCCGGGCACGGTCGAGGGCTTTCAATGGGGCATGCGCGCACTACAGCAGCGAACAAGGAAAGAAGAAAGCAAGCAAGACAGCAAATGAAAGAGACGACACCAACGCACAACGGGGCTTCAGCGACAGCAGTCCCCGGGGCGTTTTCAACTCGCAGGAGCAGAAGAAGCGCGCGGCTAGTTTGTGCGGGTGCCTCGGGCGGAGACCTGTCGCCCGATGATCTTGTGCACCCGCCCCGGCAGCGAGCGCATAAAACCAGCCGCTGAGCTGATGCGAACTTCGCCGTGCACCTCGGATGCGATCCGGTAGAAGTTCCATGCAGAACGAACATTGTGATGAAACGTTCACGAATAAACTACGCCTTTGGCGCACGCTCCTTAGATAAAAGGGGATTATTTATTGCTCTTTACCACGCACCTTCTTTCGCCGCTGCACTTGTTACACGCACACTGGAATCTATAGGCCTTATCAACATTCGTGGCACTCACTATCGGCGTTTCGCAATAAGAATGACTGAGAAGAAAGCTCCTTCGAGCACAGCGGGCCGTATGCAATGGTGAAGTGCCGAGAACTCGTCCACTCTAGGGCCTCACTCCCGGTCTGTGTTTCGAAAGTCGCCGGCAGCTGTGAAGTGCTAGATTTCCTGCAAGGAACTCGCAGGAGTAGACGCTCTGCTATTCGGGTTATCAGCCACGTAGACGCTGTACCTATCCATCCGTTGCTCGCATGGTCGAGCATGCATTACGGCCGACAAGTGGCGAGGCTCGTGTTTTTCGCCCGGAAGGACCGAAAGCAGGTGATTGATGCGCGCGAACGTCAGTCGGCGCGTGGTTTGGCGTAAGGCGCCAAACCACGCGTGCCTTGTTTGCGAACTAAGAGTCGGGGTATAGAGCCAGTCTTTGCTCGCTCCCCGTTCTTGTTCTCTCTCAGCGCTTTTGTCGTTATTTTTCATCCTCGCAGACAAGCCATCGTCTCCCCGGACACGCCATTCGCTTCGATTCTCATCGCCTCGAGGCGAAAAATGCGAAAGTGTTTTGAGAACACGAGGTCGCTGAGGACAAGTTAACCTGTAAAAAAGTGCAGAACGATTATTAAGCCGAGAGATTTTGCGTGCTTTGTTATCTGTGCGAAATGATTAGGAATCATGTCTGAGAATAGAATGGCCCTCGATACTTAAATGCTCTATATGTATACCCAATATATAGCTTAGTATAGTTTCTCAAACAACAATATGCAGAGTATAGCGCTGCTGCTTGGAACCGCAGCGCGTCACGTGGCAGAATTGCCCCGTAAAAGACTTCCATTTGCTATAAATCGAATTTTCGGGCATGAGTGAGACTAAAAATGTGCGCGCAGAAAATTGAGTGTGAATCGCATCGAATAGTTCAATCCGCACGGCTCTAAGCACAGCTTTTTTGTCTGCAGATTTTCAATATTGCGGAAAAATTCCGCATAATCGGGGACACCTGGCTCGACGTGATTAACATAACGCAGTGCTTCTGAGTAGCTGTGGCCTGATAAGTTTAGGCAATGGACTAAGGTGTAGGATGGTAAGTTGCAATAGCCAGTCAAGTTTTTCCCTAGAATAAAATTGTACATGAATAAAATCACTTCGCACAAAAATATTCTTTTATTCAAAACATGATAATGAAGGTCTCGACCTAATGAATGACGTAATGGGTTACCAAGTTGCGTGGAAGTTGTCACTTTTGTTTTACAGTGAAATATATCGCAAAACACGAGGCTATCTTTCGCGTCTTACTTTTGGTTCCTTAATTAAGTTAAATATTGAGTTACATATGCAAGCTATTTTTAATACATTACTGATGGTGAAGAGAGAACCATTACGAGTCACAATGGTATTTCATAGTAACCTGTACATTATACCAAACATAGCACAGTGCCCGTTTTGTACAAAAGGATGACAGACGGACGTGCTGATATCTGATCATACGTTTGAGTGAGATGCCTTGAAACAAATATCTATCAGCCTGAGCGTTCATAATTCATAACATGAGCTCTGCGTTGTGCCTAAAAAGACAATGTATATGTGAAACTGTACTTAACGTACGTGCTAGAATATGGCAATATTTTGAATCATGTATGGTTAACTTCGCAATATTATCCACGTGGCGAAAATCGATACACAAGACAAATATTAGCAGCAATAATGCACGACCTCAGTGAGCCTGTCTGTTTTTGCAACTTGTTCATCAAGGGCCAATCAGCATCAGAATATGAATCAATTCAACGGTCAATAGTTTGTGCAAGCAACGCGGCATCCTATCATTGACGAAAAGTAAAAAAAAACAAAAACGCCCATTGCAGCCAAATGCAAGATTGACATTGAGCACCGAGGTCGCATTGAAAGTAGAAAAGGTTATCCATGCCAACTTGGCTAACAAATTAACGAAGTAAAGGATGAACGAAAGAATTCCCCACAACATAAATAATTGAAATACGAATAAAAACGCCAGGCCTAAGTGGACCGCGCAGCACTGCAACAGCGAATGCTGAAAGAACGGCCTTTCAGAGCCCCTTTTCAACTTTTTGGGTAGCTGCTGCAAGCCCACTGGCCAGGTACCCACTATGCCATTAATCCTCATAACTTTTGTGAAGTAGGCCGGCATTCTTCGTTTTATTCAGCCTCTCTACTCACTGTGAAGGACATTCTTCGGAGAAGCCTGGTACCTGCTACATGCTTGCAAGAAATTTAATGCAATTTTGTTATGCTGTGGCTGACGACGTTGAAGAATTATGCCTGAAGCTTTTGTATTAGGTTGGAGCATTGCACGACCCTTTCGTTACGCAATTCGCATTGTGTGACGCCTGATTGTTCCTTTGTGGTTCTAAAACGCTTTATTACTCATAATAAAGCGATTCTTTTCCCGACATTAGGTGTGCGTGTTTTCGAGTGCGTGTACGTGGGGTGGATCGAATGCGACTTTTTTCCCCTCTTCTCTTCCTTTTTCCTTACCGATCCCCTTTTATTCACACTACCCCATCCCCTGTGCCGAGCTATCAAGGTGTTATCAAAATGATAGACAGTTACAGGTGGCACTTTTCTCTTCTTTTTCTTATCATAATCACGTGACGAGACACATCAAGCCTGCCTAAGGCTAGTTTGCAGAGCAGTTCGAATCAGCAGCGTGGCTCAGTGGTAGAATGCAGGGCTGGCACACAGGGGACCCGGGTTGAAATACCATGGGGCCCCCAGCGTCTTTCAATTTTATTTCTTCCTATTTCGAGTGATAGTGTTTAATGACAAGGTTGCGGCGGACAACTACGGCGCACATGACCTTTATTGTGAACTCATGGCAGCTTTCGCTGTAAAAAGTTCACGAACACACGTGATTATTTTTTTACTTAAATTCCCCAAAAGATACGTGACAGACAGCTCAAGAACATTGAAAACTCCAGTTTTGCCAGAAGGTCAAGACATGGGATAATGTTTTGGGTAAAAGCAAAGTTACCCGTGAGGTTTCTTTTTTTTCTGAAGCAAAAAAAAACTGTTTGTGTAAGCATAATGATTCTTAAGCGTTTATAACATCTTGTTTTTATCTGGTACTATCAGCACATTTTTCCCAATAAGGAACAGATAAAGAGAAAAACAATGGAAAGGTAGCGAGGTTAGCCAGGTAGTACCTGGTTTGCTACACTACATGGGGAGGAGGAAAATGTAGGAAAAGAATATTAAAGGTAATAAGAAAAGAAAGGGAAAATAATACGCTTGCACGCACAGCAGCGTGCACCATGCATGCTCCTGGGATTATGGTGGTAAGGCCACCTGATTCGATGGTAAACACCGCGTGGTTGTGCCCCCGGAACCGCTAGTTGGTTAGTAAAGGGTTTTCGCATACTCGCCTAATGATAGCAATATTATTTGAAAAGGGAATAATCTACAACCACCTAATTATAGGGAAGTCACGAGAAAATTATTACGAATTCCCTGGAAAAGTTCTAGTTGTAGAAATGTCTGTACTGGTTCGGGGATCAAACCTGGGACCAACGGCTCTCCAGAGCGGTAACTTTACCAATTTAGCAAGCGAAAAGTTAGCAAGAGGCACTGACAGGGCGAAAATAACTCAGAACACATTGGCACAAATTATTGAAAACAAATTTAGCGGAATTCCTTGAGGTGAAGGAAGAAATCTGTACGAACTTCTTTGTGGCTTATACTACACTCAAGTGATTGTCAGTGATCCGTTTAAAACCCTTGCGCCACTTGATGAGGTTCTGAAAAAACCCATCTACAGTGATGTTTTCACAAGCTGTTATTTGAGACGACGTATCTCTGGTCACACATGGTGTACAGAATTGTAAATCAGTCTCTGAGAAATAGGCACAAGACGTACTGGTGCATTCGAGCGTAAACCTGTGCAGATTACGTAAAGAGGAGCGGCGTCCCGTACCAGAGTGTGCAGCACTGGACCGCGTATAAGCACACTGAAAAGCTTGCTGAATGTAAGAAGGGGTATGTCAACCTTAGCGTCGTTCTATAACTATACGTATGTCTATGTATCCGTATTTTTGGACACAAAATAACGCTTGGCTGAGCTGTTTTTTTTGACATCGCTTATTTTCGCGAGGAAACGCCAGAGCAACAGCAAAGGGTTGAATCAATAGAACGAGAAAATCAGGACGACTAATGTATATGTCCACAGCAGTGTCTTTCAAAACAAGCAGTGGTAAAAATAAAAATAAAGAATCTGTGACGGTGGTATATAGTCAAGTGGACGGAGGCTACTGCCGTCCATTCTATTTCCTTATTTCAGAGCCGGGGAAGCGAACTCTTGGTCAAGGCAGGGATGAGGGCCGGTTGGTACCGCTCGCTGTGACGCAGGGGAAACCTGGAAATCACGGGCCCGCAGAGGCGGGTGGTAGGTGAGGCCGTAGTAGGAAAGCACTGCAGAGCCGAGATCATCGCATGGTTGCAGGCTGAAGCTTGATGTGGAAGCGAGAGGACGCAGCTCTACCGGGAGGGTGTCGAGAAAATGGCGTGCAATGTGGGCTGTGCCATGACGGCATGCAGAGAAAGAGTTGCGTCAAGCTACATGAATCATACTTTAAGGTAGTCCGGGTAGAAAGGTTCATTGGCGGTCATAGTTATGCTATAGCAAGACAGCGGCCGCTCGTCGAACTGGGCGTTCGCCGGGTCACCACTTGTACGCAGAGACAGAGAGACGACGTGGCATGTGCCGACATATGGCCGCGCAAATCTCCCCACTTTATTCCTGAAAATAAAGAAGAGTGGCGGCGGCTGCCTGCGTACGTACCTCTAGGTGAGAGGACTTGTTGTGTTCTCGCACGCGCTTCGAGCCCTGAGCACGGGCCACCAGAGTGGTGCAGCGCTGTGACTAACAAGTGATGATCAATGACTCAAGGCGCAACATACTTAGAGTTCATTTTCTTACTTTATTATTGTACTTTCATGTTTGGTTAAAGTATCGGGGCTTTTTGCAGTGAGGGGCAATGACACATTCCTTCCTAAAGCTTTGTTATCACCCCGTTACACCGTTAGTAATTCTCACTGCAAACCTCAGTTGCAGTGACCGAGAAGCTTCAGGACTGTAGTAAATCATTTTGTTAAGATTACGCCCACTTCTCTAACACTACTGATTATTTTGAAGCACACACGGCCGCTTGCGATAATGCTATAGAATATTAGGTGGCACGTGTATAAATGCCGATATCTTACACCGCTTCTCAGTTGATCGACGACCAACGCTCCGTTCACTGCTATTAGTGTCTTGCTGTAATTTTATTCTTATGTTACGGGACCACAAGGTCGGCGAAATAAACAGCTTCATCGGACCATCCAGCCTGCTCCCTTCGTTCGCGTCACGACCTGTGACAATATTTACCATGCGATGGTAGCCCCACATTGCACACGATGCATTGAAAAACTTGCCCGGTTCTCATCTGCCACGCAAGTCTTACATAAATGAAAGTGCATATGGCGGAGGATGCGCTGAGGCTGTTCACTACCGCGATATCAACTTATTCATTGAATTAGTCCTTGTGATATAATGGTGAAGTATGCACGGTTTGCCCTCATTAGCGCTAGCAGCAGTGATCTTCAAGCTGAATTCATTCTCTAACAATTTACTGCATTGATACTTTCGAACGTTTTTCATATCATCGCCACTATAGTTTTCACGACACTTGATGGCTTCGGATATGCTGCACTGTATGGTTTTAAGAATCTCTGGGTGTTGTTTCGTGCATGAAACACAACGACCTAAAGTTCTATGAAATATAAATGGGATACGAGAGCGTCTTTTTTTCTTTTCCTCACGAACAACGTCCGGAACAGGGACAAAGTAAATAGTTATCTTTACTTGAATCTTGTAACCAATTGATTAAGCTGAATTGAAAGCGGAGTTGAAATCATCCACGTTTTATACTTGAGACTTCATTTCATGGCAGCGGGACTGCAATCTTCACTTCCACTTTCTCGGGTATTTTGTTTGTGTGCATACAGAGGAAACCGCAGTTATCTATAGCGTGGTGGAGCGCATGGCTGTGAGTTCTGTTGCTGTCTACAGTTGCTACCTCAGGTTAACTGCAAGCTTTCGTTCAAGCTTGAGTCATAGCACAAGGACTTATCATGCAGGGCGACTACGTTAGTTATCATCATGGCATCGGTCTTTGCATATTTCTGTAGAACATGGTAGTTTAAACGGCCGGCTTGGCGCTCTAGACGACGGAAATTCAGTACGCGTATACAAAATAAGCCCCTGTATGAGATGTCCGGCAACCATCTGTGGTAAAAGGGGCGCTGCCGCTACGTATCGGCATGCGGGAGTGATATTACATGAGAGGTATAGGAAGTTCCCGCCTTCGTACGTGGTCTTTAGCAACAGATTTAGGACTACTATTGTCGGTACCCTCTCTCTGTTCCTTCTTGTCAACTGCACCACCCCATGCTTTACAAGCTTCAGTAGACGCAAGGTGCGCGAAAACATATGGGCTGCCGAGTTGATCTCTCCGCTTCACAAAAAAACGACGCTTCCATCTGATGCTTATACCATATAATCAAAGCATCATACATTCGTTTACTTTCCTTGTTATGCTCTATCGTACTTATGCGGAATCACTTACGAAATGCCTACCGCTGGTTTCACTGATAGTGATATATATGCTGTCATTTATCTAGTGACGTCTGAGGTACAAAACATAATTAAAAGATGTCACCTTTACATGTTGGTGTGTGTATGCGTGCGTGCGTGCGTGCCTGTGCGTGTGTGTGTGTCACTGACAATTATAACAGAGACTACGGTGTATAGCAGCGCTCACCGGGTGAAAGAAGAAACCTTTAAAATAGAAAACAAAAATAGAACAAAAAATGAACTAACTTTGACTGATGTTAATTGCGGAAACGTTCACCTAAGTAGGCTTGCGTTGACACATGCTTCGTTCTTTTTTTTTACAAATAATGAGAGCCTAGTACGATGTGAATACCAAAAGCACCATATCGATCAGTAACAAACCACTTGTATAGGCTGACTTTTGACAAGATGTACGTCGGACAGACCTATACACGTGCCTCAACAAGAGGCTTATTGAGCGCAATTATTCTTGCTCCAAGAACGATACTGGCCCCCTTGTCTTACTTTGTAGAGATTGCGGCTGTGCAGCAGCGTTGCAAAAAGTGAAGGGTGCTAGCAAGAAGTAAAAACAGTCCATTTGCGCTTGAAATTGTAGAAGCAGCAAACATTTTTGAGAGGAAGGAAGGTTGCCTGAGTTACCCCCCTCCGTGGGGGTAAGTTACTTAGAGTCAGATAACTTACCCCCACCGAGGAGGGGGGTGATGTTTTTATCAGTGAAAAAAAAACGTGGCTGATTTCTTTGTCTAGTAATCGGTATATCATGAGTGTGAATTATCTCTTCGAAGAGGTAATTGAGTGGTTAATAAGCGCATTTCGACGCATCGGCTCTTACTGCGCTCTTTAGAGTTTTAAGCAATTTACGAACGCCACAGATAACGATACAAAGAATCAGTGCACTTTTCACAAAATCTCACTGATGCATTGAATTTGAATACACGTACTGGCACAAAGAAAACCTAACAACGCAAGCAGCGAGCCGCTATAGCCAAGGAACGTTTTTCTCGCAAACCTGCTGTGCGGCATTCCCAAGAGTTTTTTTTAGCATGAAGCAATTCACGAAAATGAAACGCGAAGTGAACAGCACAAACCGAACAGCACAATGCGAGAAATGTTAGTTTAGAGCATGCATCAAGGACAAATGCAGTACGTACCTAACAAAGTAATGATGACGTTCGTACCCAGCAGCAGCCAAGCTGAGAGGCAGACGAAACAAACGAAGACGATGACGCACACCGGGCATGTTATCGCACATTTTTATCGCGTCTCACTGCTGCTGCCCGAACTTCTTCGTTGCCTTAAATACTCATCAACAGAGAGCATGACAATGTTTTCATCGCGTCGACGCCATATGCACTTCTCACGCATCCGTTTCACGCCAGATCCGGCTCGCCCATGTGCACGCGATGCGATTAAGACGGATAATAAAGCCACGATCACAGCTGCAAAGACACGTAGACCTATGTTGCACTAAAAAAGGTACTGTGGTAGAATAACTAGTACGCGCGTTTCCTTGGAAGCAGTGAGCGATGTGTTGCCATTTTATGGCCGGCTTGAAGCAGCATAGCGCACCGCTTTTGGCCTGAGTGACCACCCTTCATTTTTATGTTACTCTATGGTAGAAACACAAGAGGTCCACAGTGCCAGAATCACGATACAGACAAGCCCCGGAAACTGAGTAGTTCGGTTTCAAGAAACATACAGAGCGGTTGCCGGGCATCTTAAAGGTCTGGTTGAAGGGAATGAGATTCATGTGGATGTTTGCATTTGTTGGGTTTTGGGGTTTTTCACAAATAAATAATGTTGATAACACTGCAAAAAAATTCTTCTTTGGTTGCATTTCTCTTTTCATTTGTTATTTTGCAAACATTAAGTCACTCAAAGCGCGGGAAGCGGTTAACTTTAGTTCGTAGCGCTTTCCCCCACTCCTTTTCGTCACTCACTCCCCGGTATCATGTTTGATCACTCTCAGTTATCTCGCTCGGTAGGTGTGTCAACTACGGGAAGGAAACACAGGAAGTTGTGGCTGGCAGAGAATGAAAGTCACAGTGAGCTACGCCGAGCAAGTGCACCGGGCATTCAACGAAGTTGGCTAAATCTTGAACACTGGTATGTTTTTCGCAGCCCTGTGGTGGGCAAACCAGAAGATTTTCCCGTTCTGTAAAGTATTTTTTTAGGTTTTTTTAGGAGCAGCGGGTGAGCATAAATATTTAGACCCAATGTTTGGGCAGGTATTGATTTTACAGGACTACTTGAGTCAACCCAGTACTCTGCAAACCTGACTGGACTGACAAAAGTACAATGTCACATGACCAATGGTTCAAGACGGCAGCTGATCTGCTGTCGGAAAAACGCGTTTAGTGCAAAGCTTGAATTCTTTTTGACTCGGCTACTTGTTTTTTTTTACTTTTGGGAGATGGTTTAAATGGTGTCAAGTAATTATAGGCTCCTTCCTGCTCATATTGCCGTGATTTCAAACTTTGAGTCTTTTACTCCTAATACTGGTCACTCATATACACGTGATGGACTAAACCGGTCTAGAAATCATTTTAGAAAATGTTGCTGGAGCCAATGTACTGGCAAGTGAACTTTTCTTCAAGGCAATGCTGCTTCCCTGACGCGGACAAGTCAACTTACCGGACCATTGTTGCCAATGCAGTTTTCTCGTGAAAAGTTTCACATCACTCCAAGCCTCCTCATGCCTCTGAACTTCAGTTTTCTTTGGTACCGATGTTCTGTAGGAAAGCTATGTGAACCGCCATAACAAAAACAATTGAGTCAATTACGATACATGTGCCCTACTCGTGATTGTTCATAAGTTTTGCATTGGTGTGGCTATTACGTGTTCAATGTTTCTCGATAACTATTTTATTTATTTTTTATTTATTTATTCAATACTGCAGACCAAGAAATGGTCCAAGCAGGACAGGTACAAGAAGCAGGATATAAACAAAAACACATGTGATAACAAGAATATATCACGAGAAATGGAATCGAAACACCTACTAACAGAGCGCATAAAAGATAACATGGCAAAATATTACATTTAATGGATACATAACACAAGTTAACAGTGCATATTTTAGCTCTAAGCAACAGAAAATTGGCTAAGATCAGTTAGACAGTTCCACTCTGATACAGTACGCGGAAAAAAGGAAAACTGAAACGCGTTGGTTTTAGCAAAATACGGGGTTAAAGAATGGGTGTGATGATGACGTGTATGCCTAGTGGACAGAGGAGATACATATGCACGCGGGTCAAGGGCTAACTTATGATTGACAAGAAGATACAGAAGGTTAAGGCGGTTCCTTTTTCGCCGTAATTCAAGTGTTTCAATGTTGTTAGCAGTCATAAGTTCAGTCGGCGAGTCCGTAATTTTAAACTTTGAATAAGCAAACCTAACAGCTTTTCTTTGCACTGCTTCCAGTTTTTTAATGTTAGATTTAGTAAAGGGGTCCCATACAACGCAAGAGTATTCTAGTTTTGGTCTTATGTACGTAAAGTAACTAAGTAGTTTTATGTTAGAAGGAGAATTTCTAAGCTTATGTTTTAGGAAGCACAGTTTACGGAAGGCAGCAGAACATACGTTGTCTATGTGTAAGTTCCAAGAGAGGTCATTAGTTATTGTTACGCCTAGATATTTGTAGTTGTTAACCTGTTGTAGTGATGATGAGCCGAGATTATAAGTAAATTGAAGAGGTGTTTTTGAACGAGTTACACAAAGATAAACAGTTTTTTGTGCGTTGAGTGCCATACCATTGTCATTACACCAGTTTAGTATGTTATTAAGACTTAAGTTCAAGTTCTGTTGATCATTAGAACAGGTAATTTGACGAAATAGCACACAATCATCCGCGAACAGTCTGATTTGAGTTCCTGGTAGTACTGTGTTTACAATGTCATTTACATAAATTAAAAATAATAGCGGCCCCAGAACACTCCCCTGTGGCACGCCTGATGTTACAGGAAGAGAGCTCGAATTGATCCCATCTACTGAAACAAACTGTGAACGTTCTGTTAAATAGTGTTGGATCCAGGCAATGAATATGTCGGGTAGATTGATGTCCCTGAGTTTTGCAAGCAGTTTGTGATGAATAACTTTATCAAATGCCTTACTAAAATCAAGGAATATGACGTCCATTTGACCATTTTTATCCAGAGTTTCTGCAAATGAATGAACCACTGAGACTAACTGAGTTACGGTTGAATAACCTTTTCTAAAGCCATGCTGAAAATTAGTTAATATAGAGTTTTGTTCGAGGAATTCCACAACGCGTTTGGATATTACATGTTCAAGCATTTTACATATTGGTGATGTTAACGAGATGGGACGGTAGTTCTCTACGAGTAAATGGTTGCCTTTCTTAAACACAGGAACAACACGAGCCCTCTTCCAGTCACTGGGTAGTTTTGCACTCGACAGCGAACATCGAAAAAGCACAGTGACAAAATGAGCAATACTTTCTGCATAACGGCGAAGAAAAACATTAGGGATATTGTCTGGACCACAAGATGATTTAGTGTTCAACTTCAAGATCATTGCAAAAACACCAGAATATGAGATAAAGTCCACTTCATTAGGCTGAAACACTCTTTTCTGAGGCGTATTAAGACTCGCCTTAGCAAACACGCTATGAAAAAAATTGTTAAAATGCTCTGCAATGAGCTTCAGATCTGTAACTGTATTTCCATCGACTAATATATGTGATACCTGCTTCTTACTATCGCTCAGGAAGTTCCAAAACTTCGTAGGATCATTTTTTAAAAAGTTTGGCAGTGTTGTTTTAAAGTAAAAATCCTTTGACTCGCGCAAAGCACGTGCCAAATTTATTTTAAGTTCATGAATAACAGCTGACTGGGGATTACTCTTTTTCAGCCGTTTTAATTTGCGTTTTAGATGAATGATTTTACGCGTAATCCATGGGGTGCTTTTAGCAATCTTTTTAGATTTGGTTGGTACGAATGAGCTTATACAGTGATGGCACATTCTAGTAAAATGGTTCCATAGGGCGTCAACATCACCCTCATTTTCAATAAAGTCATCATAACAACTTCTCATGTACTGCATAATAGACGCGTCATCGGATCTTGCATAATCCTTGAAGCTTCGAGTGGCTGTGCGTTTGTGACCGACTGAGCTTAATAAAGGAATGGTGACACTTACAAGATGATGGTCAGACAGACCACTTTCAATTAGAACTGTATATTCATAAAAATCGCGGCTTAGGAACGCTAAGTCCAGTATTGCACTAGACGAACCTTGTTCTCGAGTAGGCTGCCTAACCACTTGAACTAGGTCGTGAGTAAGCATGATGTCAAAGACTATGTTAGCATTCTTGTTCGATTTGCGGCTTGCCTGAAGGAGTTCCCAATCAACATTCGGTAAGTTGAAATCCCCGATAACAAAAATTCTTTTACTGCGAAATTGGGTCATATGTTCTTGCAATTTCAGCAAATATTCAGGAGCAGCGTCTGGTGGTCTGTAACACGCGTATAGCACAAAGCATTGATTCCAAAAAGTTATTTTGATACACAAGCACTCGAGGTCAGTGACATCCGCTAAAACAATCGCTTGTATTGAAGGCTTGACAAGGATAGCAACACCTCCGCCCTTATTCGTCCGGTCCTTACGAAAGACACTGTAACTCGGAGGAAAAATTAAGTCATCACTTATTTCATTTCGTAACCAGGTTTCGGTGAATACAGTAATGTGTGGGTCGTATTCGAGTAGTGTGGCCTCAATAGAATCTTTTTTGTTTACAATGCTTCGTGCGTTTATATTTAGGATTCGCAAGTTCTTTTCCTTCGGTTTCGTAGATTTGCGGGTATTCTGATCTACTTGACGAGATAAATGAACGCGTTTAACGGATGTTGAAGGGCCCTCGTGATCACCCCTCACTCTCAATTCTTGTTTTGCTTCTGCGTGTAGCCTCTGGTATTCGGGCGGTTCATGCCCGCATTGCCGTTTTTTCCCAACGGAACTTTATCATTCAAATCATGATCCCAGACGTAAGGCACGTTGTTTATGTACAGTTTATCGAACGCTAGTGAAACCTTCTCTCTTTTGTCACGGTTATGCTTTGCACTAGCCCACAATTTCCTTCGGATGTCGCGAATTCTTTGGGAAAAATCTTCACCAATGGAATAGTCCGTGCCCTTGAGTTTAAAGCCTTTTTTTAGTATTGCATATTTACTTCTTGAATCTAACAGTTTAAGAATGACAGGTCTGGTCGAGTCATCTCGTTGTTTGCCTAGTCTGTGTATACGCTCGATTTGTACGCTCTCAATTTCAAGAATATCCTGAAAAATGCCTTTATTTACGGCAGTTTCAAGTGCGGTGTTAGTTTCATCTTCTTTTTCTGGAAGTCCATAAACGATCAAGTTAGAGCGTCTGCTATAGTTTTCCATGTCGTCTATTTTTGATTCAAGTACTTTTATAGTGTTTTGCATGCAGTTAATTTGCTCTTGAAACAATGCTACCCTTTGTTCGAGAGCGGAAATTGAATCTAATTTTCTTTCAATGTCTCGAAGACGAGATTCCTTGATTTCTTTAATGTCCGAAGCAATTTCCTTAAGCTGTTTAGCAATTTGCGCTGTGTCTGGGCCCGGATTTTCTTCTATGTCGCCTCCAAGCAACAGCAATTTCCTGGCCGAGTAAGTGAGTACATTTAACATATCACACAGCCGGGGGCACGGCAGCATCAAAAGAAAACGGTTATCGGAGCGAAAGCATTTACCATAATGCCCTCTTACCTGCGCAATCAAGACAAGCGGGTTTTGAGTGATCCGCATGTTTTCGATGCCGCCGTGCCCTGTGGCCGTGAAGTAAGCTGGCAGCCCTTTTATAGCCGGCCAGCACAGTGTCGCCGCCTGTGGTGGTGCTGCGCAGCGCTCCACGCGCGGTGACGTAGAGCGATGATTCAGTCGTTCCCACGGCGGCCAGTTGAGATCGTGAAGCACGCACCGAGGCTGTCCATCGAGGTGAAGCATCCCGGTAGCAGCCATGAGCGGTTCCGAGCACCATGACACTGGATCTTGCAGAAGGCTAAGGATCTGCGCAATCAAGACAAGCGGGTTTTGAGTGATCCGCATGTTTTCGATGCCGCCGTGCCCTGTGGCCGTGAAGTAAGCTGGCAGCCCTTTTATAGCCGGCCAGCACAGTGTCGCCGCCTGTGGTGGTGCTGCGCAGCGCTCCACGCGCGGTGACGTAGAGCGATGATTCAGTCGTTCCCACGGCGGCCAGTTGAGATCGTGAAGCACGCACCGAGGCTGTCCATCGAGGTGAAGCATCCCGGTAGCAGCCATGAGCGGTTCCGAGCACCATGACACTGGATCTTGCAGAAGGCTAAGGATCTGCGCAATCAAGACAAGCGGGTTTTGAGTGATCCGCATGTTTTCGATGCCGCCGTGCCCTGTTTTTTTCCGTTTGTCAGGTGTAAATGGAAGCTGCTTTTATAGATTGCCACTTTCGCACTAATTGAATGTTCTCTTTTTTATATAATACGTGTAGTAAAAAGTTCATTTTATTTGTGAGTATAGAGTTTCGTCTTACTGAGAAACTAATCAACTTGACTTTTACCACTGCAGAACATACGAACGTAAAAAAACAACGAATAAGAAAATTTTACGAATGGCCTTATCACCCAAGCGGCAAGCGGACCTGAAAGAAGGCACGAGACCATTCCGCTTGCCCCTCCATGGTTGTCCAGTGGCTAAGGTATACTCGGCTGCTGACCGCAGGCCGCGAAATCGAATCCAGGCTGTGGCGGCTGCATTTCTGATGGAGCCGAGAATACTGTAGGCCTGTGTGCTCAAGTTTGAGTGCAAGTTAAAGAACCCCAGGTGGTAAAAATTTCTGGAGCCCTACACTACGGCATCTATTATAATCATATGGTAGTTTTAGGACTGTAACCCCCACGTAACCCATCAAACCTATAACGCTTCCATATGAAGGGAGAGGAGAGATTCCGTGGCAACCCTCGTCTCCTGGGTTTTTTTTAAAGACAATAGTCTTTCTTGTGGACCTTCGAGGCAAAAATTTTGGTCTGTCTGTTTGTCTGTCTGTTCATTTGTCTGCTTGTCCACTCCGTTTGTCCACCGTCACTTTGGTTCATGTGCGATGCGGTGAAGAGCCAACGACTGGGTCTAGCACGCATCATTTATTAGCAAAGAAAACTAACTCCTGTGACACTAGACACGCAAGCAAAAACGAATCCCTGACGCGACACAAGAGTCTATACAGTCCTGAGTGCTCCCACAGATTTTTCAGCCGGCCAGCGGTAGTCCCTGAGTCGCCGATCGCGGACGACGCGGTGCGGCTTGCGATGCAGCAGGGCGTGTGGTGACAAAATCAATGTGCAGGCCTGTAGGCAACGGATTTCGCAGGACCCATTCACGTACGAGACAGAAGTCGTGCCCGGCGCACCAGCGGTCGCAGTAGCGCGGCCAGTCAGGAGGCTGCCCAGCGGTAGTCCCGGGATAGCCCACACGAACATGGGTCGCCTCTCGAACGCCGACTGTCTGCGTGGCCACGCTCCTAGCTTATGGCTTTTTTTCTTTTTTAAAGATGATAGTCTTTCTTGGGGACCTTCGACGCAAAAATTTTGGTCTGTCTGTCTGTCAATACATTTGTCTGTTTGTCCACTCTAAACGACACCAGGTACTTAAAACGGCCGACCCCATCCACAGCTCCCACCAATGTTGTTCAAGGTTTAGCGTTCATGCTTGCGCAATTGTCAATTAAAAAGCAATTATTGCGCTTGTCTGGTGCACCATAACAACACGTATATATTCTGCATGTGCGTCTTTTAAAAGAAAAGGCATACATAAGTAATTTTAAGGACCTCAGCGCTTATCACACTCCGCTAACCATGCAACGCTTGCACGAAAAGGCGACTCTTTCCGACGCTTTGGTAAAACTAGGGAGCCTCTATGTGCGCGCGTCTCCGCGTTTTAGGGTGGTGTCAGCCTTTGACCCACCACTTGCCGCCGCCCGCTAAACACAATGTTGCCAGTACCGGTTTCTATGGCAAGTGCCATATTGGTTCTCGCGGCCAAGCGTTCCTGCGCCGCCGCTCTCCACCAGTTCGGGTGTGCAAGCTGCAGTATGAGCTGCGTCTACCACATCGCTCTGGGTCTAGCACCTGCTGTGACACCATCATCGCACTAAATGATACTATACAAGAGCCTTGGAGTGAGAATGTCTGGGTGTTGCGTTCCGCAATGTACAACCATCTGGAGACGGGGTGTGAGAATGTTCCGGTTCCCGACTTGTCCGAATTGACGGAAAAACGCTGGAACCAACATGGCGGCCCGTCAAGTATGGCGGCCGCTTTAACCAGTTGTAAGCAACTATGATTGAAGTTGTCACCATCCTAAAACACGGAGACGTGCGCGCACATGAAGGCTCCCTATCTAAGACGAGGCGGTGTTGACACCTACCCGTCGCCTTGCGCTCTACACCTTATCACCTCTCGGACTGGCGCGCACACCCATCTCAGAGCCACGCGCTTAGTTTTCCAAGGAAACTACCAGATGGCGCTCATGTCTAACGTGTGACGTGAATTGATGCACTCGTTCGCCTCCATTGAGCGCTCGAGGCACTCTAACGCAGCGCCTCCTGAATACTATTCACCAACTTTCTTGCGCAGAACATCAAATAACTGTTTCGTTCACTCTCTCCACCCGCAAGACTATCGTCTTTCGGCGACATTTGCAGATTAACATGCAGATACGGGGCAAATTTTTTTTTCCATTTGATGACCTCATCAGTGACAACATCAAATAAATGTGATGTTCGTGATTTATTTCCAGTAGGAACGCTGGCAGCCGCCAGCGGTAAAAGCAGCACTGCCACGGCGTATCAGCATGTGAGGGCGAATTTGTTAGGGGTATAGGGAGTTTCCACCCTCAGAGATAAGCGCGAGAGCACGAGCGACCCCTCTCTGTGTAGGCGCACGCACATCATAACTCGCAAAAGAACGACCTTTGGATCGTGCTGCCTCGCTACTGACGACGAAAGCACGCTGAAACTGCTGAGGTCTGAGTACCGCCACTGGTATATAGTATATATAAATGGCTCGCTGTTAGTCACCTAGACAACGAACCCTTGATTGATTGATTTGTGGGGTTTAACAGACAACGAACCCTTTGTGGCGTATAGTGCTTTCGCACCATGCGTTGTTATATGAGAGGTTGTAAACTCAACGTCCGGCTACATTTTCTTCATATACAATTTACAATTACATATTCGTGATGGAAATATATCAGTGTATTCATCGTAATCCCAGAGATAAAACAATTTATTGTTAAAAACGTTTTTCTCTGTGCGCACGCAACGTTGTTACAAATTTCTGTTCATTTTTATTAGGTGATTGTGTTGCCTATAGGAGTTCGTTGTTTCTTATATGTGGTGCTATTCGTAGTCACCTTCGACCTAGGCTCGTCATGTGTAAAAAAAAAAACGCGTGCGTCAGAAAGTTCCTATTTAGGTGATTTCTTTTGTTATAAACATAACTCCAAGTTCTGTGCTTATTTTATCCATCCCTCTCTCTCTCTCGTGTTCGTCTTTTTACCCGGTGTGCGCTGTCATATGTCGTAATGATCAACTAACTAACCCACAAGTATACATTTTAAACAAGTTTATTAACTGGGACTAGTCAACTTCTGGTGTACCGTTTTTACCCGATAACTGATTCGATATGCTTATAGCTCGAATACACTATGTAATGCATGGTCTCGGCTTCACCGATCACGCAGCAGGGCTCTTACATTAATTTGTCACTCGGTAAGTGCATGCCAGTGACGCCATCGGGAGAACATGGCTAAGTCAAGCAGTCAATTCTTATCTTTTCCCCCACAGTAGTCTACTCCAGGCGGGCTTTAAAAAGCAAACCTAATCCCTTTTTTTTCTTTTTTTTTCGCACTTGCAAACACCGCGTCATTACGGAAACAGCCCCTACAACCCACCTCTCTCCCGGCGTCCAACTTGCACAGCGGCTGCATAAACCTCGACGGGAGAAGAAGGTAATGAAGAGAAAAGAAAATCTGGGGAAACTGACAATGGGTCATTTGCATAAGTATGCGCAACTCGAGAAGAGCTTAGCGCGTTATAATGGCCATACACAGTAACCTGATGACAGAAACTCTCGAAGCCGTGTTTCTTGTTCCTCTTGTTTCTCTGGGTGCAGTTTCTAAGTTTACTTTCTTCTGCCACGCCGTCCACTTAGCGATGAAAACGTCGCGCAAGAAAAGAGCGCTGAAAACCGTAGCCACAAAAGGCATTGACTCCGGTAAGCTTACTGCGTGCGCTTTTCGATGCCGTCTATGACCTCCGCTGGTAAGTGTGAGGTCACCCACTATGCATATGGAGTACTTTCAAGCTATTTGAATATACCGTAGGTGAGGTTCTTTCATATGCCAAGTAAGGAAGCCACAATTGATCCATACTCAATCTACAAAGAAATCTTCTGAGGCGAACGGCCATTTGTCAATCCCGCGTGATCCCGCTAGGACGCTTTTAAAGCTTACAGTTTATAAAGCAGACAAAACGTGTATGACCACGTTCAATAATAAAAGGAACATAAACTGAGTGTAGTGCTGGAAAGTTATTCATTTACTAGTGCTCCGGTACACTCCACAGAAAAATAGGCGAACAATAATCCACGGAATTCGGCCATATCCGATATCTTATTTCCTTTTTTGCGGTGTATGTTGACCGTAGAAATGAGAAAAATAGTGTTATAAAGTGTACATTCTCACCGTACGGTGAAAGAGCAGGGAAAGAAACCGAGCAGCACACCATCAAGGGTATATTTCCATGAATGTCCAAATAATGCATGCGGCAGTACATCGAGTTGTGTGAGAGCGTCGATGGGCTAAAGGTAAAATGCAGAGACATTTCGCACGCCACACGCATAAAATATCTTACCACAGGATGCGCACTTCACAAATAAACATCGGCATATCTGAAATTCAATGAATGTTTTATTCATTTGTTCAAGAAAGCCTTTATTGCCATTCTTTCTACTTCGCACTGCTTTTCAATCACAAAGTAGAAATCATCATTCGCGTCTTTCGGGTCAGCAAATGAATACCATATAGATGTCACAGTGGCGTCGCGTTTCATTTCCTGTGATAAATAATAAGAAATAGAGTGTATTGGAAAAAAATGGTTTGCTTTAAAGGCGTTGTCTATAGAAGAAAAGAAGAGACTCTAAGCGTTCAGAAGGAATGGTTGTTATAACGGTTCAATAATTGGTTGTCGGTGCATGATGACCATTATGACTACTTCCCGCACACTATATGAAGATTAAGCATGGAGCATCGCCACAGAGATGACCTTGACAGAAAATTACGTGTCCTGATTACCTTCTACGCAAAGTCCGTGTTGAAAGGTGCACTTTAATTAGGTGTTTCCCTACACAAATTTATCACCCCTTTTATGCGACTCCTTCTTATAGTGTAGACACGTCTCAGCTTCAGTCTCCATAAAGTCACACATTTTGGATTGCTTCCTCTTGAATCGGCCGAAATTAAAGTGAATCCGCAATGACGCGATGTTTTTTTATTTTATTTTAAAGTACATCAGATATTGTCTAATCTGAGTACGACACCTATAGTTTTAATACAGAATCCTCTATAATATCAACTCCGTCTTTTTTTTTCCAAAAACGAATCAATTTACTACTTCTTTAGCGCAGCTAGGCCAAGCTTGCGCGGCCAGAGGCGGAGCAGGAACGTCCCATGCCACCGCTGTAGTTAGGAAGAAATACAGCGTCGGTTTAGGCCGTGTCCCTGGAGGAGTGGTTATATGCGATGCTCGGCGGTCGACCCGAAAGTATACATAGCGGCTTCGATACCAGCCGTGGTGGTCGCATTTCGCTGGAGCTAAAATGGCAGAGGCCCGTGTACTATGCGATGTCACTGCACGTTAATAACGCCTGCGAGTCAAACTTTCCAGAGTTCTCCACTAAGGAGTCTCTAACATTCATATCTTGCTTTTTGCAAGTAAAACCCTAAATGTTACTATTATTGCAGCTTTGATTTCACGTTACACTGTATAGCGCACTTCACAAGCACCCCCCTTTCATGATCAGCAGGGTTATAAAGTCCATCTATAAACCAACGCTACTGTGACAATATTACCCTGCGTTGGCGTTTAAAGAAAATTACAAATGAAGAGCGCAGCTTTGCAGAAATATATATATTACAAAATGTTTATCGTCAAGTTAGTGATATGAAGCTACCAGTGTGAGTTAAAGGGCTGAATAAAACGTTTTCTGCAGATGTGAGGCACCGTGGACAACTCACGCTTAAGTTGAGATAAATGCTAACAAATCCGTTTGGTGAAGTCGTCTATTATGTGCAAGGAATAACTGATGAGCTGATGTAATTATTATATGCTGAATCTTAAACAATGGTGGAGGCGGTCCAAGCTGATACAGAAATACAAATACTAGAGAGTTTTAGGTGGACGTTTTTACGGCATGCTCCACTCCGAGTAGTCCCAATAAGCTGCAGTGGAGCGGCTGACAATATTCCCGTTTTGATTATCCGTTTTCCGTTCCAGAGAAGAACATCCCCAGTTGTAGCACCCTCTGGCCGAGTTCAGCCTTGTTAAATAAAATTACAGACCATTTTTACGAAGTAAAACAATGCGTTACCAGTCCATTTCCTCGAAGAAAAATGAAGCGTCGATTTGAAGATAGCCACGTGATAGTCCTGCTGTCAAGGACATCCCTCAAGAGGAAGGTATATAGCAGCTGTATCTTACCGGTACTTAGCTAGGCAGCAGAAACGTGGAGACTTACAAAGAGGGTTCGGCCTAAATTGAGCATGACGCAGCGAGCAACGGAAAGAAAAATGAACCTTAAGAGACAAGAAGAGATCACAGTGGATTAGGGAACAAACGGCGGGTAAAGATATCATAGTTGAAATCAAGAAGAGGAAATGGACACGGGCCGGGCATGAAACGCGTAGACAGGATAACCGCTGGTGGTTAAGGGTAGCTAACTGGATTCTCAGAGAAGGCAGGTGGATTACGGGGAGACAGAAGGTGGGCAGATGAGATTAAAAAGTTTGCGGGTATAAATTGGCAGCAGCAAGCACAGGTCCGAGTTAACTGGTAGGAGAGGCCTTTGTCCTGCAGTGGACGTAGTCAGGCTGCTGATGATAATGATGATGATGATGATGATTATGATGACGCGATAGTCAGCGAGGTTGAATTCTAGAACACGAGAGAAGACGCGCGCTGCGTCTCCATTTGCTTGCAAAAAGGCCTCGCTCCGCTAACTCGCATATAGCCGTAGCAAAGAACGCATGCGCACTCACGTTCCTGCTCCGCTTAGCTGCTAAGTGAAGCCTAAAAACACCAAACTAAAACTATATAATGTGTGAAAAGTAGGAAAGTGCAGCTGCGCAATGAAGATGGCTGACATAGAGCAAGAGTAATCGAATGCCTCTGGGCCAGGTGCTGTCATTATGTAGTTGATTTAAGACATGGCGGTCATGATGATGCATATGGCAACATACCGTTGCTCTGGCAGACTGTAACGTTCATGTCTCTTTCATTTTTCGGGGTCTTGTGCCACAGCGACGTGCTCTAACCTTGCATCGCAAATGAACACGGATGGCGAAAAAAAGGTAAATCTTATTCATGCCGAAAAATTGATTATTGCGCATTAATTTAGGACCAAAAGCTTTCATGTTTCATTTGTATAGTTATTACGGTGAAACAAGTAAGGAGAAATGAAAAAAAAAACTGATCCCGACGGGCGGGCACAAGAGTTTTATAGCAGAAATATAGGCCTCCCAATGAAGGACAAGGCGGCGCATTCGTTTTCGAGGTCGTGCGGTGGAAAGGGTGAACAAGAGACAGGCCAGGTTAATCTGGTGCGAGAATCGAGAATAAATGGGGCTTCAGCCTTGGACGTCCCCTGGCCAATCGGGATTTGCACCAGGCCCGACCATGAAGCGTCCGGGTGAATAGAAGCGAACAGACAAAAGGAGCAACGCTGGGGTCGAGGCTTTGCCGCAACGCCGGAGAAAACATTTTCGAGTGGGGCGGCCTCGAAAAGGGGCCTCTCATTTGTGGCAGGGGCGGGTGGGGTGGAGGTAATGGGCCATTCTGGAACGCCGCGATTAGCGCTTTTCTAATGAACGCAGCCGGCACTGAATGCCAAAGCGCTCTCTGAAAGCGACATGCTCTTCAAGAAGACCGCCGTCTCGGAAACACAATCTACTGCACTACCCGAGTCAGAGCACGCTTCCACCGCCTGCCCAATTTCATAGCAGTCCTCCCCACTGCATGCGTCCGTTGTCCGCGTGTCAACAGGGAGGGCTGGTCGGCACAACGCCGTCGCGTGGTTAACCAGCACCAACCCATTTCTCCGCTCCTCCGCCCCTATCCGCTGATGCGCCCGTGGTGGTCCTGCTTAATCCGCGCACTTTTCTCGTTTCACCCATGAAGGCTCGCATCACGAGCACCACGCCACGCTCGACAATGGAAGCCAGTCCGAGCAATCGTTTGCAACGGTGGCGTTTTATAAACGGCATGTTTGTTCGTTTGCTCTCCACCGCATTAAGGGAGAGCTTTAACTGAGCCATTCGACCATGAATGGTGTGACTCCACTGAAGAGGCTTCACGCTGCTTCTAATTTTTTCACGCTGGCCATAATGGCGTCCCTTTCTTCAAGTGTATTTTTCAAACTAAATATTTCAATGTTATTTCATATTGCATAAAGAACGATATAACAATGAAAAAAGAAACTGCAATATAAGCGTCATTTTGCACCATACGTTTACATGGCGAAGGGAATATTTCGTGTGCGATTGCGTTGCGGCGTGCCTCAGCCTTAAGAATAATGCCATCGTGCATTCGTCATTGGCCTTCATAACAAATTCTAAATTAAGTACACTACAACGAACTTTTAACTCTGCATCTTAAGCAAGCCACTTGCAGTGTAAGTATTTGAATGAGTAAACTCATTGAGTGCTTTTATTTTTTTTGGCGCATAATGTCTACCACATCAGACTGATAATTCATCAGTAGTTTGATTATGATAGAAGCGGGAATTGATACGTAAAACTTTATCCCACATATATGCTGCACCCCCATATTAAGAGTCACACATTTATGATGACGGCGGGATATAACGACGCTGCTTTGAAGTGTATGTGCATTTTATGCGCATTACGCACGGCAAGTTGCAACTGATTGATTGATAGATATGTGGTGTTTAACGTCCCGAAACCACCAAATCATTATGAGAGACGCCGCAGTGGAGGGCTCCGGAAATTTCGACCACCTGGGGTTCTTTAATGTGCACCCAAATCTGAGTACACGGGCCTACACCATTTCCGCCTCCATCGAAAGTGCAGCCGCCACAGCCGGGATTTGATCCCGCTACCTGCGGGTCAGCAGCCGAGTACCTTAGCCACTAGACCACTACGGCGGTGCTTTTTAGTGTTAAAAAAAGAAAAAACTTTCATCAAACTTCACTCGGGTCCAGCATCGTATACTACGACGAAGGCGCGCTCATTGCGTTACACAATCAAAACATGTACAATCAGAATAAAACACACATATTTAATTATAAGAAAAATGAGGCTCAGAATTTCGCCACTCTGTCATGACACCTGCGTTGCGTTTTACTGAATTCTTGGTCTCCGCTATGAGAAGGCGAAGTGTCGGACTTCCCCAATATTTCAAGTCTTTCAAGTCGAACATCATGGCAGTACACGACATTACTGATTAGTTTGTCGAATTCATTTGTGTTTATTACCAGCAAGTCATTTATATTGTGGATTTATATAACGATAGGAAATGGGCAAATGACGTATGCTCAAAAATCTTGAACGAAAGATAAAACGCGCATTTACAAACCGAATAAATGCTGCGCGTTTAGATGCAGCAGGTCAAGCACAGACGGTTTCGGAATAAGAAAAACGGTTCTACATCGTCACCTCACTTTTCACCAACGATTGAGCAGTGGCCTCCGGTCATTAACCTTTTCGCAAATGTGAGACAAAGACAAGTACGATAATTTCAGACTGCACGCCACAATTTTTTTTTCTTTCAACAGTCTTTGCCGCCCAAACAAGAGTCGCGTTCACTCGGTGCACAACCGTGGCTTCACCGCGACAGCTATTCTTGATGTACTGATCGTTGCGTGACCCGTGCTCGTGCCCGCAATCCGTCTAGAGCTGCCAGTGCAGCACGCAACAAAACAATTTCTAGGTAGACAGGGTATGTCTCTCTTGCATTGCTTCTGCAGTCTTGCCTACATAGAGCACCGTGCTTCGATGGTTTTATTCCACATTGAGGGTGGTTCAAGAAATAATTAGCAAAGCTTACTGCGTGTACATCAGCGCAATAATTTTGACAGGTGCGTGCAAATCAACCGTGTAACGTTTTGACCGCGTCAGCATGAATATTCCTGTGAGAAGTGCTTACACATGCATGATTTTCAAAGCAGCCAAGCTCGTTCGAAACAATATTGATAACGTCGGTTGCGATAAAGATCACAAAAAAATTTTCACAACCTAAGCTTCAGAAAAAAAACTACACCTTTTTTGGCTGAAGGGAAGAATGGGTATAGATGGAAATAGCGGGCGCTAAAACTCACACTGGTGGTGGCGGTGAGTCTGGCGTTCATCGCGGCGTTGCGCAGGCGAAAAACCTGAGAAGGTTCAAAGCACGCAATGATGGACCGGTGTTTCCTATATACTGGAACATGCCAATGGCAATGAGATATAGACGACTCCGATTGAACAAAAAGACCCACAGTTCACTTTTAGTTAACGCGCACGTTACAATATTTTATTGTTCAATTACGCAGACGAGAAATTTACCACCGGTACTATTTTGAAGGTCAATCTTCAGTGGCTGTATAAACGGGGCGGCCAGTGAACGGTTGTGGAGCGCGAGTAGTGGCTTTTTTAATCAAGAAACTCGCTTGCAGACGCTGCCTGCATCGGCGTTGAGAGGAAAGGTGGGGGGAGCGACGTAGGAGAAGAGCGGGAGGGGGGGGAGGCATGCGTGATTGCGGTTTAAACGCTGTGGAGAAGAATGTCTAGAGGAAAGAGAGGAGAGGAGAGAGAGGGAGAGAGGACGCGCATGTGCAGTAAGTGTCGTCACGCCACACACTAAATTGAGTTCGACCATAAGAAGCTTTGTATGTAAAAAAACATGAACAAATGTATACTAGGCACATCGCAAAAGAAGGAATGCAAGCAGCATCACGTAAAAAGGAATGCTATACGTTGAACAGCAACTTTTCACCTCGTAGCAAGAGATGAAGGAAAATAGAAGACATAGATGGGCTCAGCACGGTGCGTAAAACTACACTAGCGGGTTCACATATAAATCATTGTTCATAAGCAGTAACAAAAATATACAACCGTATAATTCTTGTTGCAAAAAAATAATAAGTACCCGAACCACAGTTTACCTAAATAGTAATGATCTTCATTAGGAGATGCCGCTAATGAGATGCCGTGCTGTGCCGTACATGCTTCAATCTGCATTGCATTTGCGAGATGCTAAGGTTTAACAAAAGGGAGAAATATATGACAACACATACAAAATATGATTTTTCGATGTTTCTTTGCGATTGAGAGCCGTAGCGTGCATCCATAAAATTTATTCATTTATTATAGTAAGGCATATCGACGTAACGCGTGAATATACTACTAGCATCACTCCTAATTTCTGAGATTAAATGCATATATGATTAAATCCTACGCTTGGAGTGTTCTGGTGCAAATATTCAGTAGTTCCACTATACAGAAATTCGACATGTTTACATCTCTGGGGCCAGAGACCTGTTTTGTTTTTTTTTACAGATGAAAAGGAAGGAGAGTACGGCCTTGATGATGTTCCTTTTCTCCGACATTTTACGCTGGCTTGCTTTTAAAGCCGAGTCACCAGCTACTTCGCATTTCTATAAAGACAATTAAGCAGGCTTGTTAATTGTACGTAATAGCAAGTAGAAAACTGTTTGATTCTGATGTAGTTGGGCTAAAGGCTCGCTAAACTCATGCAATGGCCTTCGATCGGAATGCCAAATGGTTTTCAACGTAGAGTCCAGCACCCCTTCCCATACTTCCGACAAGCACGCCACTCTAGACATCGCCGATACATGCACATAATGGGCCTATAAAGAGAAAGCGCTTCGATACGAGTTCACTGTGAATAAATGAGACACATCACTATTGTAGATGCTTTTTGTGTGAGCCTCAATTACTTTTCTTATCGGCTTGACTTCCGCTATCACTCTACCGGTAAAAAAAGTATTCTTCTGTAGAGATTCATCGACGACTCGATTCGCGGGTCAATCGGTCGATCGGTTGGTCAGTTGGTCGGTGGGCTATAGTAGGTTGCTCAGTAAAAATATTGTTATCTCCGCTTAGTTGTTCAACCAGTTGGTCAGATCAGAGGTCTTTTTTTATTTTCCGTTTTTTTTTCATTGGTTCATACGGCTAGCGCTTGTATAAATAACCACAACATAATTGCGCTTACATACGGGGAATGCTTAATACACTCGTCCTCAAGCCGAATCTCTTACCTTCATAATCATGTTTCCGAGATTCTGCTTTCTGCTCATCCTATATTACACATCTCTGAGCCAGCCCATATAAAAAAAAGTGCGCAGCTTGCCTTAGTAGCGTAAGGTGGGAACCATCAGTGGGCAAGTGTTTGGCCTTGCTAAATTTTGCTAGTAATGCGAAGCTTTTGCTAGAGGTGGTAATGTTTTTTTAGTAGTTTAGTACGTATGACTAAGCTTGCCTAGTCATGGCACATGCGTACCTGTTTTGTCATGTTGTGTTTGTAGTCAAGTCACGAGCTCTTACGAGGTTTTTGACAGAAACAGGTCGCGTGACCGCCCAATAAGTGATATTCCGGGATTTTAGTCGCGTGACTAAACCTTACATAATTTTTAGTTACCTATAACGTGATGGGGCGGGATGTTGCATGATTTTTAGGCGCACGAGCAGTTATGATACGTGATTTTAGTTGCCTGAGTGTTACTCGATCTTGCGTCCCTTGACTAGATGCTACATGATTTTTATTCACGTGAATAGTTGTTGTGCGATGACCCGTTATTTCATTCCCGTGAATTGTTACGTGATTTATAGTGATTTATAATCACGTAATTGACTCGCCCATCATTAATAGTTATTGTGTCTTACTTCTGGAAAATCGTCGCACCTGTTGTAGGATCGAGCGAAGCAGAAGATGAAGAAGAAGCAAGTGCGCGCTGATTCATGACGACGAAAGTTATTCGCGGAAATATCATCGGCTGTTACAATTACAAATTCTCTGTCTCTTTGCGCTGCACTTTCAGTTGGTGCTGAATCACACAAAATAAAGTAGTTTCATGCAATAATACCCCTATTTGCGATAAGTAAGAATAGTTTGGGTGCCGGGCTATAAACGGTTACTCTTAAACGAAAAGGCCAAATCTTTAGCGAAGTCAGCAATAAGTGGGCTAATTTTATCATGTTTTCCACTATCCCCTTATGTAGCGGCTGGGCGATTTTGCAGGCGTACCATTATGGAAAGCTCCACAGGTACATCACTCACGAATTCGACTAAATATCGGCCCTTATTATATCCCTGGCGCCGATACATTTGTGACACATGTAAACTAGAAGTCGCAATTACGAGGCTGCGCTGTTGGGTGCCCAAACTAAATTTCTACCAACACAGCTGTGGTCAGTCTTTTTCTCAAATGTGCGCTTTCTGTGGGGAGCCAGAAACTATGGATCATTACTTTTTGACATGTTGACTATTTACTACAGCTCGTAGATCCAAGTTAGAAAATCCTTTACGTGCTATTGAAATGAATTTATCTATGATCGTGATTCTGTCCTTTGGAGCCTCTGTTTCTGGATTTTCCGGTGCGAAAGTTTTCGAGGCAGTGAGGAATTATCTGAATGAAACGAAAAGACTTACAAACTAACAATATTTTTCTGTGTCGACATACGCATTACTTCTATTTCTTTTTTAAGCGAGATTTTGATCTAGGGTATTATATATTACTAATACAAAACTTTATAGTAAGTACCGATCAGCGATCATCAAAATTTCATTCTAAATTTTGTAACATAATCAATTTGTAAGTTCCTTTACTCCAAAAGAGAACAATACTTCATAAGATCACTCAATTATTGGCCGATCCGCCACAGTGGGTATGAGTCACTAGTGAAGGACAACAAGAACAAGAACAATAATTCATAATCACCTATCCACCTCTGCTGACCCGGCCAACAAAAGGCCTGAAGAGCTCTGGTCATAAAAGTTCCAAAAATTAGTTTCGAAGTTTATGTGCACGATCCGAAGACTGTCCCCATCGACATAGTCTCAACATTGCATGGGATATAGAGCACATTGAGAATATGACCTTGAAGTGTTCTTTTTCGAAAAGGTTGGCCATTTTTCAGCGAGTCGTATTTGATCTAAACAATCTTGAATGTTGTTTTTGAGATAAAGTTTTACTTTTAGGAAGAGCAAATTAGCGAGTAGAAAAGCTCAGGTGTTACCCCTTCTTCAAATAAATCATTATCACTAGACACAGAACATGGGCGAACGATCGTGTGATTAAGCGACAGTCATCGCAGCAGAAAAGCCCAGCTTCTATACGACAAAAGAAGGACGGCGAGACGTGTCCGCAGTTTGACAAAGTGAGTGGACGTCATCCTTTTTGAATTCAGTGACAGTCCGCACCGTGAATTCCTCCCGTATGACCCGACTATCAACAGCGAGCTTTACGGCCAAGTTTTAGGGCGCTCTATAGAGGACGTTTGGCCAGAACGGCCAGTGTAGGTCGCACGATGGGCTGTGTGCTGCACGAGGACGAAGCTCCCTTCCCCCTTCACAAAGCACTTTGCAGACACAAGTCATTCGACAGAAACGACATGGTGTCCCTGCAACGTTTCTCTTCTGACATTTTGTACGCCCCTGTTTAGTACGCGGCCCTAAATATTAAAAACCAAGCTCAAAAGTTACCATTTAGGCATGAATCATCAGAGTAAAACACCAATTGGACGAGTGTGCTTGCCTCGCTGCCGAAAACAGACTTCAAATAAACGTCCGCGACTGCCCGTACCGCTGCTGTCACTGTGTTGCTGATAAAAGAGATTCCAGTAGTGGCAGCGTTTTAATGCATGTCCGTTACTTCCTTTAAAACAGCGACAACGTATAGACTCTTCATATGACCTCCTACAATATGGAAGATGCTTTTTTTTGCGCAATATGGGGAAGCAATATTACAAATTATTACAATAATACGATTCTTGCCTCACAACAGGCAATTTTCTGAATGCGTGTCCTCGTATCACACCGTGTTTGTTTAGTTTTTGTTTTTTTGTTTTAAAAAAGAAATAATGATGATGATGATAGTGTGTGTGTGTGTGTGTGTGTGTGTGTGTGTGTGTGTGCGTTTGTGTGCTCATTATAGAGCGTTTAGCGAGATTGAACGCATTTCGGGACACAGCACATAATATACGTAGTTCAAAATAAACATGATTCCCCTAATCGTTTTTGAGTGCGCATCGACTTTTTCTTTTTCTTACTTTTCTCTCCTTAGTTCAATGGAGTAAAAAATAAAGATTATGTTGTGATTTCGTGTTGTATATAAAACAAGGATTTTTTCCAACGAAGAATTGCAAATTAAAGAGAAATACATGGCCGGCTATCGATTAAAACTCTTGTTGTTACATCATTAAAGGCTAGCCTGTGATTTATGTGACTACGTACAAGTAGGAAGACCTCCTGTTTATGCCATTATTGGTCTTTTCTAGAAAAAGCACACTAAACACACCACAACAACGGCAATCGAATGCTCAACTTCCTTCACCGCAACTTCTATTCTTACAGACTGAAAGCTTCGTTGGACGACTGTAGTCACCCTGCCTCAAATAAGGCTCCTCTATATTAAATATTACTATTAAAAAACTCAAAAGCTCCTCTGTACTATTAAAAAACTATAGTGCCTGATAATGTCCTTGGAACCACTTCGAAATCGTACTCCAAGGTTTTTACTTTTGTTCTTGTTTTGTTTTAACAAGCATGCGCGCAAATTCTTCCTTAACTTTTGTGCCATTTCGCACTGCTCTGTACACCGTAGTTTCTTCGATGCCAAAATAGCTGCAGTTAAGAATGGTAATTTGTATATGTGAGCGAAACGCAAAGCCATTTGGGTACAAATGTTTATTTTACGGGAACCAAATATTGCATCGCAGATGCGATGGGCTCGATTGTCGTGTACATTCTGCCGCAGCTTGGTCTGAGCAAGCCATTCCTGCGAACACACCAGCTTGCGAAGTACGCATATTGTGTAATGCATAATTATTCGTTTCCTCATGTTATGATTACTCGGGATGACTGTGTTCAATTCGCAATCGGCCGATCGTAATGATAACACAACCACAGTGCCACTCGTATGACTGAGAAAGTTCAGGATAGAAAGTAACTGCAGTAGAACTACATTACGCCGGCCTTCTACTTTACATATTTTCCCATCGTGGTGGAGCTGCAGCTACGGTGCATGCGCTTTGAAACACATCAGCGTGGTTTTGATCGCTGGCATTGCGGTCGCATTTGAATGGGGCTGAAATGTGAAAACACTCGTGTGTCTAAATTTGTAGACTTATGTTACATATGGCTCCAAGTGATTAAAATTAAGTGAGCCTCTCCCACTATGGCACACCTCCTACATAATCATATCTTGATTTTCGCTCATAAGCTCCCATAATTCTTTATTTGGTTTTGCTGATTTCTCTATAATATTCGGTCACTAAGAACATGATGTGTACGGGGTGTCTATCGAATTAGACAAATATATAAAAAAATATGCTTACTACGAGAGTTCTAACTGTTGTATATTAGTAATAGTCATATATGTATATACAACCTGTATTTGTTTCATGACTAAGCGTTAATTATTTAATCAACTTTATTCAGTCAACAATAATCTTACTCAGATCGGTGAAGTATTGAAAATGTTATGCCTCAGCTCAAATCACGCAAGAATAAAGCATTTATTTATTGCTGTAAACTGTCTGCTTGTTTTTCTGATAAAATACAAACACACGCAAAACACGCAAAATATGAAATTAGACGCACGCTCGCATGCCACTTGTCAAGTGCTTCCAAGCATTTTTTTTAAATTGATACATGGCTGCGTTCGTTCATTGTGCATGGCCTCTTGCTTTTTAATTGATGTCTATGACAAGACGCTGCTGGTGCGTTCGTCTTCGACCGTGAAGCCTTGTACTATGTGGTACAATACTTTAGCACGAGAGAGAAATATGAGGCTTAGGGTAGGAGTCTCTAGAAAGGGGCATACATGAACGATATGGCAGTTACAGTGCGACACGACATACTGGTTTCATGCTGGTGAGAGCATCCTAATTTAATGTAGTCAAAAGACATCAACACATCTTTATAGTTCATTGAGTGCACTTTGAAGTACATCTAAGGGAGGCAAAAATACTTAAAAATTTCCCACAAAAAAGCATGTCATTAACGTCGTTTGAATTTGGCAAGAGAATATCTATTGAAATTAAAATGAAAATAAAAGTGAAACTCGGTCAAGTGCGTGTCCATGCCCATGTCATCCCGCATTGTAGACTTCGTGCTACCCACCCTTAGCGGACATAACCATTGTCACGAAACCTTGTCGTTGTGAAACATGGGAATAATTTAGGCTGATATAGTGAAAAGTACAAAAGATTCACTTCAAGAGTGTCCAGGCAAGGCTTGTGCAGTTGGTTTAAAACTAATATTTGTCAGAAAGCGATGTGTAAAAACAAATTGATGAAAGCCGGGCTTACGGCTGTCAAGCGCGTTCAGCTTTAATACCCATGTATTTACACTTGACTGTGATAAACAGAAGCAGTAAGCAACCTATGTTTCTTACATGGCGTTTGCTAGTACGGTAATTGGTGCAGGCAGACCTTTCAAAGCGTTTCATGATAAAGGAGCATGGAAAATACACAACACCATGCCAAATGTATTCATGAGAACCACACATAAGTTCCTTTGCTAAGTATGCGTAATAACATCAGTCCTATAAGTATCAGTAGAGAATAATTTTATTGAAGAGCATTCTCTTAAGAAAAATAATTATGAAAAGATGTAAAAATACTACCTCAAAGAAAAAGCCTATTGAAATTGAACAGTTAGTGAGTGAAATAGCCATAGTAAGAAAAAGAGGCAGGTGTAATGGAAAGAAAAGTAGAAACAAGTCAACTACGTTTGGGATACAAGCAAGTTCATTGTTATAAGAGAAATTTAATGACCCAAAATCCCCATATGATTATGCGAAAGGCCATAGTGGGGGGCTCCAGAAATTTCGACCCCCGGGGATTTTTTAACGTGCACCCAAATCTGAGCACATGGGTCTACAACATTTCCGCCTCCATCGGAAACGAAACCGCTGCAGCCGGGATTTGATCTCGTGACCTGCGGGTCAGCAGCCGAGTACCTTAGCCACTACACCACTGTGGCGGCGCGGATACAAGCAAGTGTGTCACCTTATTGTGCCCCTATGCCATCTTTATATTGCAGACAAGCGGCTATACGCCCAACACTTTCGCTCGATGAACAATATCGCGCAGTGTGTCACCTGTGGTCTTTGAACAAAAAGGACGTATTCATATATGTTCATGTATGTGGAGATCTGCAGGTAAAAAAATGATAAAGAACGAGGAAGGTGGTAATTTGCCTTAGTGATATTCTCAAGCACGCGACACTCACTAAGAGACTTCCCATCTCTCGACGAGGAGGTTTCGGAAAGTCGATGCTTGGTCGATGCATGGCAACGCCTTCGAAGAGTACAGTCGTTGCCATGTGTTGCGCATGCGTCTAAGGCAGAACGTTATCTAAAGCTGTGACTTTACGTGTGAAGTGCAGAGCTAGCTGAATAGCTCACCGCATGCGCCAATAGGCACGTGCATAGCGCTTCTTTGCGGGCCAGCACCCACAAAAACTAATAGCATTGACACAAGGAGAGCTTTTCCTTGTATGATAGCTCAAGAATAATTATGCAACCACGCATCGACGCAGTTCAATCAGGGTGAAGTGCAAAAAAACTGGCGTACTTAAATTATGGTGCTCCTAAAACCACGCGTCAAAGTTTACTCACATGTCCGCATTATGCATGTCTCATAATTATATCACCGTTACGACCCATCAAGTTTAAGAAATTGGTATTACATGTACGTAGTGTTTGAAAGGGCCGCTTTTGTCACTTTCGTTACATTGGTGCACTTTGGAAAAATACATATGCAAATGGAGACACACGTTTAAGCATTTTCTGCTGACTCCGTAGATCTTGCTGCACGTAACGCCGTCGGCTATCGTTCGACTATCCATTCCGTTGACGTGAGCACTTGAACCTCCTCGTTTGTATACCCGGGCCCGACGACGTGTTTCCTTGCGTCGTCTCGGGATTTCCTGCAGTTTCTAGCTGCTACTTCGCCATCACCGGTTGCCTTTGCAACTATGTACCAGTAAGATCGTATCTTTTGGTTTCAAGGTGCCGATACGCTTGGATTTCATCATGCTTGACCGAACACCAAAAAATGAAAGATTTCAGGGGGCCGACCTGGTGGTGCCGCCACGTCACAGGAAGACTACGAAAGCGTCGCGTACTACCTAGTGCTTGCCTTGCAGTTTTGTTATAGCTTAGCGGTCTCAATTTCACCTCAGCTAGTGGGAAACAGTCCCAAAATTTATTCACTCAAGGACTGGGGCCGTAAAGAACGTGGGAGTGGTAGCAAAAAAAAAGGGGGGGGGGTCTAAAAAGCATGTCAACTAAACTTTTTCTATATAGGAAGAGCGACCCGAACGCCGGCCTCTAACGGACATGCACAGGTGTTCTTCATAGCCATCAGCCCGGGTCACGTTGCTCTTGGAAAGGTACACACGAACTCACCCAGCTCGCCATTTTCATACACTGAACGTTGCTTTTGAAAAGAGCGCGTTTGCCATATTTCCGATATCTCATATATGGATTATTTCTGAAGGGGTTTATAGAATTCGCGTCTTGGTGCAAGAAAAATATCGGTGCTGCCCTCCAGAATGTCTTAAACCTGAAAGTCGCTTCAAAAATATATAGAATTTGTTCCACAGATATGCTTCAAAACAAGGTGACGCTATGAAGTGTATTAGGAAAAAACTGGAGAAGAGCAGAGCATATAGGTAAAGATGTTTCAGCTCCACGATAACGTGAAATCTGGGAGGGGTTAAGCATGCAGAGGCCGCTGGTGTTTCCCACAGAATGATCACTGTTAACGACCAATGAGAGAAGGAGAAGAAAAAGAAGAGAAAAAAAAGAGAGCCTGACCTTCGTCACATTCTTTTGCGAGAGATTCCTTTGGTGAGACACTAGCGGAGTCAAGAATGAAACGAACGCATGCAGCGAAGGATGTTTAATTCCGAAACGTCGTCAGAAAACTGCGTCGGAATAGAGCTTAACTTTGTGCTTCTGCATCTTCCCTATGCATGCCTCGTTTCACTTCTTTAAGGCATGTATAGGGAAGGGAAGGGTGCTTCAGCTCTACAGTTTGCTATCTGCTGGACGAACTGTTGCCTTCTTTCTTTTTAGTGGATCGTGGCGAAAAAATAAACACTATCACTTTGAAGATTCGTTTCAAGTGGATTTTCTCCTTCATTCATTTAGCGTAGTGTAAACTTCTGGCATCACTTTAAAACCAAAAGCAACGTTTCAAGCACTAACGACGAACCATTAACTCACTATATGCATAATAAGGACCGGTGGCCAATAGTGGTAATTACTGACTTTTTTATGGTGCATAACCTTTTATGATTTTATGATGGAGCGTGATGACGATGGGACGCACCGACAATGCGAGACCCTTATGAGCTTCGCCACTAAAATATGCTTGGCACCAGTTCTATCTGCGTAGCTTATCTGAACAAAGAATTATTCACCACAATAGGGGAGTAAACAATGTTAGTAGCATTTAGCAAAGTCACAAACACTTTATTTCTTGCGAAACCAGGGGCCACATGCAGAACGTACGTGGACCACTTATTTCAGACCCCTGTGTTCGCTTTTATATTTGTGGCAGTTACGACCACCACTCTCCACCGCGCACCGGGTTCGTGAGGCGTGGGGGGCCCCTGCCTAGACATAAAAGTTTGAAGCCGTACCCGCAACAGAGCCCAGGTACTGGCTGTGACCAACTGATACCACTTCTCAACAATACCACCGGGGATTATGGCTTTCAAGTCACTCACTTGGTCAAGCTGTTGGCTCCACACCAACCGGCGCGAGGGCACGGAATACCACCGGTCAAACTTTGCCTACTCCTTGGTTCTCCTGAGCTCACGATTTTTCGAAGTTCTGTTCAGCTCTGCAAGATGGTCGCTGGACATGAACGGGGCTCATCATCTAGCCTACACTGCTGGCCAACCATCGCCCACTAACCTACTGTGACCCGTTCACTGCTCAGTTGTGCACTATGTTTCATGAATCTCTGTCTAATTCAATATATACATATCGCGGTGACTTCCTTTGCCAGCGGCAATGTGGCAGAGGCTCAGGCTGCGTTGCATATGCCCCAGCACAAAAGATTCATTACATTTTGTCTCAAAGAGATAATCTAGATACTCCTGAATAGTGCGACTAACCTCGTTAAGTGCAAATGCTTGTGGTTCTGTGTTCGAGATTTGATTAGGCAACATTTTCAGAACTCAGTCATTACAATCGATGGAGAGCTCCATAATACTCTCTTCTATCTCTTCTCTCTCTCTCTCTCTCTCTCTCTGCATGGTGGTAACTTGAGGTGACCACCATGCAGGAAGTGTCTACTGGTCACTTTCGGCGAAAGGCCGCAAAGCAGTGCTCGTTTCTCCGCAGAAGAAAAGGTGCATTGTGTGTAGCGCACATTCATCTCATGATTGAGGGCACTTGTATTTATCTTGCAAAACAGTGCCATTTTAACGTTAGAAATTTGTATATCATCATCCTTCTAAGGGCCTTCATGCATAGTGGTCACCCCAGGTGATCATCTTCAATGTCACGGATACCGATCGAGTGCATGTTTTATTTCTAAATTCCTGTGTATGACCAAGTCGGACGATATGATGGTCAACTTTATGAAGATAATAAGCACAAAACTTAAGTACTACGACTTCTATGGGCACTTCAATCATGTTAGCGTACTGAAGGCGATCTGCTGAAAAACGCATATGGGGCTGATACAGATCGCACAATTCAGGAAAATTCTAAATTCAAGAATATATGTTGTGTGGTTCTGGGTGACGGCTTGCCAGAAACCCCCTAGAGAAGATACCGAGGCAAAAAAGCACACGTCTTTACTCGTCCAAGCCTCAGCCGCGATGAGAATTATGATGATATTATCTTGGTGATGGTGCTCGAAGATGTGTCAACGGCCGCTGAGCGCAAGCTGTGAGGACGTCATCGTTCTTCGTTCTCCACTATGGTCAGTGCACCTGCATCTGCCACTCCCATATTGCGCATGACAAGCCTAGTAAGGTGTGTTTCAATACTCACCGTAGACGGCTAATTAGACAGCTAAGTTGATGGCGGCCATCGTAAGTCCGATTCCATTTCTCACGTAGCCGGCAAAATAGACAGTGTCGAGAAAACTTCATTATAGATAAACACGATGCAGGATGCTTTGCTGTCCAAACAAGATGGCCGCTCAGTGAACTGCTCGGGAAGCTCGAATATCACACGAATGGCCAGTCAAGCAGAGTTTCTACAGGCGCTCAATGTGAGCAATGTTCAATTTTTGTTAAACTTTAACAGAAAATATGCAAAAAAATAACGGTTACGTGTTGTGTATCTTAGCTTTCTCTTCTCGAAGCGAGGTGGCGCCTCGTTACAAAGAAATCGGACTATTAGAGCGAAGACTAATAAAGCCAAATTAGAGCGAAGTCGACCCAGCTTCAGCCTCTCTTTTGCAAAGCAAGGAAAATACATTGACAAGTCACTACCAGCATGGATGTATGCATATGATATAGTATTATTAGCTGACAACAAGGAAAATCTGCAGGAATTGATAGACATCTGTGGTAAGGAGGGAGATAGGTTGAGTTTGAAGTTCAGCAGGGGAAAATCGGCAGTCATGATTTTTAATGATAACAAAAGCAGTGAGCATAAGATACAAGAAGTCACGCTAGAAACAGTGAATAGATACAAATGATTGGGCGTATAAATAAATAACGTGACTGAATACCTAAGAGAGAACGAAAGATACGTATAATGACAAAGGGTAACAGGAATCCATCTGTAATCAAAAAGAAACCACTGTGGAACGACAATAGGTAAGACGTTGTGAGAGGGATTTGGAAAGGCGTCATGGTCCCAGGTTTGGTGTTCGGCAATGCGATCATGTGCATGAAGTCAGAGGTTCAAGCAAGATTAGAAATTAAACAACGTGGCATAGGTAGACTAGATTTGGGAGCACACGGGAATACCCTTTATCAGGGTGTACCAGATGACATGAGATGGACATCGTTTGAATGCAAGGAAGCTAGCAGCAAGATAAAATTTGAGAAGCGATTGAGAAAACTGGAAGAGAAGCGTTGGGCTAGAACAGTTTTCAGCTACTTGTTCATGAAGAATGTTGCCACTAAATGCAGGAAGCGAACTTGGAAATTATCTAGCAAATATTTACACAACAGCGGAATACCAAGCCAAAAGGAATCATTGGTTAAGGAGAAGGAGAAGGAAATAGAGAGTGACATGTGGACGATTGGAATGCTTACGAAATCATCAGTGAAGACCTACCGAAATTTCAAGCAGGAAATTGCAAAAGGAAATACCTACGAGAATTCTCAGGGTAGTTCTAGGCTTTTCGAGGCCATAACGGGGGTATTGTGGACCAAGACGTACCGAGCCAAATACGAAGGCACATACAGGTTATGTAGTGCGTGTGGAGAGAAGGAGGAAACGCCTCAACATTTGATAATGTTCTGTAAAGTGCTCTACGCTTTAGTCCAAGATAACGGCGCAATTTTTTTCAAAGCATGTGGGTTTAGGGACAGTGAAGGCACAATAGACTATAAACAGGTAAAAATAACTAGAAGTAGGCTAACTGATTGGTGGCTACAACAAAGGCGTGTGTGAAATTCAATCCTTAAACACGTAGTGACAGTACTTAACTTCGTGGCTAGGTGGCGTTAGTCATCGCCCGATCTAAAGGGTACAGCCATATCCATCCATCCATCCATCCATCCATCCATCCATCCATCCATCCATCCATCCATCCATCCATCCATCCATCCATCCATCCATCCATCCATCCATCGATCCATCCATCCATCCATCCATCCAGGCGTATTCCCTTTCTCAGACGACATGGGCTCAATGCTGTCTCCTATAAGCTGTCTATAATGCTTTCTTAGAATTGGAACACAGCCTAAGACTCTTCATGCACGGTGGTCACTACAAGTGATCACCAACTTCAGTGACATGCCGCTCTGTACTGACTGAATACAGTGCTTCATTTAAATAATCCAATGCGTTAGCTACTCATGCAACTTGCTCACTTGCAGTATCAACATAATAGGTAAAGCACATAATTTTATATCTATAAAAATCTATCGGCTTCGACACCTGGCAGACCTTGAGGAGAATGGTAGCCAGAAGAAAGCAAACGTTACATGTCACGTTGAAGCCCAAACGAAGCAGTGTCATCTCTGTGCGATTGTCGGAAGCTTTAAAAAGTGTGTCATTGAAAATCTGAAACATCGGGTTCACGTGTTTGAAGAGGAAAAAATGAAGAAATTGAGGTTACCTGGGGTTACCACCGCTAAAAGAGTTAAGCAAAAGAGCGCATGTCTAAAGTGAGAACAATATTACATTTACAGGAAGAATAAAAGCTGCAATTTTCAAAATGTTCCGTTTACCGTCAAGAATAACTAAACAGAGGCCAGGCGCGCGTACCGACTGAAGGCATCGAAGAAAAAAAAAAGGGGGGGGCTAGCTGGGAGGAATACGCTATAGACGTGCAAAAAATAAATTGAGTGAGAACAAGGAAGGCCGGACAAGGCCTAACAAAGAAGAGTGCGCCGGGATTTCCCTGGGCACGTCTCCACTCGTTATTGAAATCCCACTGCACTTAGAATGAGGAACGACGGGCACACAAGCACCATGACGCTTTTCTGCGCTTGCTGGGTGGTTCGGAAGAGGCAAGGGGCGGGGAGAAACACACAGCGCAGGAAAATAAATGACGGCTAAAAGTCAATGTGCACCCCAACTGTCCCTTCTGCTGGCTGGTTTCCCTTAGCCTGCTCAGCATAGCTATACTCGATTATAAATGTTATTGCCTAGCCAGTTGCACGTAAACTTGTCTGCCCTGAAGAGATGAACCCATAGCTTTGAACGTGATAGCGTTAAAAAGCTTAATTAGCAGAAATCGCGGTGTCAGGGTCTTTGGTAGTGAGCGAAAAATCATCATCTTATGCGTGACTGAAAAATCGAGAATGATGCAAATAAAATAAATGAAAAAGAAATCCTTCGTCACAAGGGGGGGGGGGAGATCGAGTCCCAGTTGCTGTCGTTTGCCTCGCAAGCGGACGTTCTACCACACCATCACGCGTCTGCTTGTAAATACTGTGAGAACAACTTCCTCAGCTTGAAAATTCAGTCAAAAAATCTTTAATACTTTACAAGCACGCACGTCCTGTATACCTGCTTCAAAATTGAACATGAATTACGGCAGTTATATAATGCGTGGTACAAGCGTGCGTTGCCATCTGGCGTCAGCATGTGGGATTATTATATTGACTTCGTAGCTTAAAGCCGGTCACCAACTACAAAAGGCACACACGCTTCTTCGCCTATTCCGTTAAGTCCACGTAGTGAGTGCATAGAAAGCTCGAAAAGATTTCATGCTCTGAGTGTTTGAATTACGCACTAGGAACAGGATGTCGCTACCGCGTTCAACTCTTGAACGCAAAGCTTTAGGCTCCCCCAATTTATTTATTTAGTTATTTACACATCTAGAAAGCAACGTTTCATCAAATGAGCCTGCTGTGGGAAGTTATGTGCTAGACTATGCAAATTATTTGTTTATTGCGATTAACTATTTATTATTCTTTTGAAGATGTTTAGGCGAATGGGCAAAGAGAAAACTCATATGAAGTAAAGCGCAGCCAGGCATACATCCGAGTACGACGATTATATGAAAATTCTTGTGTTCAGTGCAGACGATCTAAAGGAAATACACTGGATGTTTCCCTTACTTGGGCGTCACACCTTGTCCTGTAGAAAGCAGTGTTTGTGCATTGCAGGCTGGAGTACCCAAGCTGAAGCTTTCAATACGGCACCGAGCACGCCGCCATTCAACCAACCCGTTAGACCCGTGCGCTTACTCTTGTTTCCCTTCTGTATAAGTATTTTGCCCCAAACTCTGTATACCGTCGCCTGCTGCGCGCACGCGCGTCCTGTCATATTTTTTTCCAAGACAGGAACACACGCATCGTCGCCCTAACCACGGAAGACGGATGACGCAGTGCTCATGCATCATAAAAAAAAAAGCTTCATGCATCTTCACCCTGTACGCCTACTCCGTCTGTTAATATATAGAGATTATGTCCGCCACAGTTCGGATTGCTCAGCTTCGCTTGTCAGAAACGTTTGAACTCCATATTACAATAAACGCTGATTTACGGGTTAAAGCCGCTGAATGTCTTTGTCTCTGGGAATCATTTTTGGATTAACTGGCGCAGGTGTTCTACTATTTTGCTTGCAGCCGCGACGAGATTGGAGACCAACCTCGTGCTTGCACGCCTGTTTTTATTACTTTTTTCTTATTGTTATACGGTCACCGCACATGTTAGCGTGATGCATTGTATCCTCATTATAGGTGGCGTTCGCGTGCCATCAGTAGAAGCTTGATAAAGGTATGCGCATTCATTCAGGACGTGGAATTCTAAAGACCAGCTTTTGTGTACTCCTTCATTCATTATTATTGCTTTCTATGATTGATACAAATATTATCTACGCTACACAACGGTCATGTTACACACTGTCTAGGCAAATAATACTGTTACCTCGCAAAAAAGAGAAAAAATCAGCGTGTTGATAGCGGCCGCGTTTCACTGGGACAATCAAAGTCCCGCCTTCGAGTTCACTTACCAGTCCTCCACGCGCAGATCACAGGTAATGGGGCTCGGTTGATTACCCGAAGATCACGGGTTAGATCCTGGCCATGACTGTCACATTTCGGTGAAGGCGAAATACTAGATGCCCGTCTAGTTTGCAATGTCTGTGCTTCTTAAAGAACAGCCCATGGTGAAAATTTCTGGTGTCCACCACTTAGGCGTCCCTCATAATCATATCATGGCTTTGGGGCGAAGAACCACAGACAATAATTTGATTACTTGGTAGAGGAACACGTTCGCTCATAAGCTACGATGGTGTATTTTCGCTTAATTAGAATGACACAGGTTGATGATGACATAGATGATCTGACCCACAAATATGCCATCCATGGCTTCAGTGCATACATTTTTATAAGGTACACACACGCACTTTATATATATATATATATATATATATATATATATATATATATATATATATATATATATATGTATATATATATATATATATATATATATATATATATATATATATATATATATATATATATATATATATATAAAGGTTGAGAGACAGACCCAACTCGGAACGCCTCCTATGCATTTCAAAATGTATAATCACTCAGTGGGGAGCAGCGCCATCATGAACCATTCCCGTATATACAGCGATTGTATATAAAGTCTCCATCACTGCCCTGGTGCTGTCATTCTCCTCCTTTGTTCGCAGGCGATGTTGTGACGTCCCTTTGCCTCCAAGTGCCGTGCGCAGTTTCAATTTCCGCGCGTGTGGCCGTGCAGGCCATCACCGAACACACGGCAAAGCCAAGCTGCGAAAGCTGAGCAATAAAGCGTGCGCTCACCGCGTACGGTCAGCATTAATTTTCATTCGCGCACGCGTTCGTAGCGAATGTCCGAGCCTGAGGCACTCCATCTTTATTAGGTCATCTCTGTTTCCGGTTTTGCGTCGTCTCGTCTATTACTCATTTAGTGCCGCCTGCCTGCATCAAATTCGTGCATAGAACGCTGCACAAGGGCCCCGCATCAGCAGGAAGTCCCTCGTCGTGTGCCGTGTGTCCGGTATGAGACGCCGCGGGCGCTTAGAAATGTTGCCGATGCCACCAGCACAAAAAAAAAACTGCATCCTCTCGTGCTTCATGCCATGCCGCACTCGAGATAACACTGCCGGTAAATGATACATAATTTCTGATAGGCGTTTTCACTACCCACGTCGGGCCTAAGCACTCTAGTGGCGTGGCAGTTCGCGACTCAAGCAAAAAATAAATTTTACTTTGTCGCGGACTGTGCCATGTCCGTTTTATTCAGAGCAAGCCGTGAAATGAGAAGTATTGTGCTAGTGTACTAAGAACTGATAAATACAAGAAAGAAATTAATAAAGGTCAGCTGGTTTCACTTTTCATCTTGACTTGAGGCTATTTCTGATGTTTTTTGTATTGAGGTGATGATGGGCTAGAGGAAAGAAGGAAACTTTTTGTGGGCCTTTCATATATAAATATATATATATATATATATATATATATATATATATATATATATATATATATATATATTCACAATAATGTCGGTTCCTTTCCTCCAGCCCAACATCACCTGAGCGACTTTGCAGAGGTGCGTGATGGGCCGACAGGGAGGAATTATTAATTCACGAGAAAAGGAACGGGTACTATTTTAACTGGTTATGTGGTAATGATTTAGCCTTTATAATTCATATTGGAACACATTTCCTTCCACAGCGTTACGCAAGTAACAGGTAGCTGAAATCTTCGAAAATCAGTGCAGTAGTTGTATGGTGGTGACTCAGAGAGCTTAAATTGTCTGCCTTTTCCATAAGAAGATAAATAGTGTGTAGCCGTTGAGATGAGGCAATTTCCCGCGACTTTTGTAGAGCGAAAAAAGTGCCAGTATATAAAAAAAAGGCTTGTTATGTGTTCGATAATAATGACGTGAGTGCCATGCAAAACCTGAGTACATGCTAGGCTCATAGCACACTAGCGGCCGTTTGGCTAGCTTCACATATACCGAATTTGGTACTATATGACATGAAAGGAATGCGAACACAAATTGTAGGCGCAAACATGAATGTGGAAGTCATGCACAGCATAATTTACATGCCACGCTCATGGTGCGCTTGCAGCCAGTTCGATAGCACGATATTTACCTTAGTAGGAGTCAAATGACGTCTCTGTATTGCGAACATGAATTACAGGTTCTTACATACAAATCACGACATGCATATCATGTACGTACGTATCAGTCTACCACTGCTGTTGCTGCTATCGTAAACGTTAGTGGTACCGTCATTACGCGACTGTAAACAACGCAATCGCATCTTATTTAGATACGTGAGTGCGCATAACATTTCCACTTGTGTTTACTGTGTACTGCGTCCATCCGCCTCATACCATTTTTTGAACTCAAATTTAAGTATAAACCTTCCTCATTCATGCTTCGTGTATCATCGAATCCCACAGAACGTGTGATACGCCAATTTTTATTGCTCTGTTGTCACTTTCAAAATGATTGCCTGCTGTTTTCTTTTTTTCGATAAATTGACCACTTTGAAGAAGTTCAATCTCCTATATCAAGGGAAACCCACTCAGGACGCAATTCTCTGGATATTTTTGACCAGTGACGCAAGGTTAGCAAGGAGGCGGCATCTTTTGGTGCTCCGGTCGTAAAAGAATGTTATAGCAAGTTGTCGGTATAACCGCGCTCACCATACGACGAGATGAAATTGTGTTTTCCATCAGTTCCTTAGCGAACGTGACATTTCCACAGAATTATTAGACAGCATACCTCATAACGCCGAACTTGCACTAGGTATTGCTCAGTAACTTGCTCAGTCAACAGTCGTCAATCTACCGACCGCTCATAAAGAGGAGGTGATAGAATAAGGCTAGAAAGGAAGAGACAGCCAGCACGAGACTGACGTGCTCCTTTTATCGTGCGCGGCTCTATGTGCGTTTCCAAAACGCTCCGTTGTTGCTCTAACCGAGCTCTCCTAGGTTTCAGTAAAGGGGGGGAGGGGGTAGGAATGTGTGTGTGCCTGCGTGTGCCTCTGCCGGTTCTACCGAAGTGCAGAGGGTTTCACTGGGCAATCGATCGCTTGCCGGCCGGCGATATTGGCTGCCTTGCAAGAGGGAAGGTCAGAGCCGGTCCCCTCTTAGTGGGATAGCGGCTTCCCTTGTTTGAAGCAGCTGACAACGGTACGGCGCCAAGCCGGCCGCTCTGGGGGCGCGCGCACATGTCTTGTTTGCTGACGCCGGGCTAAGAACGCGAGCCCTCCAAAGAGGTTCGTCCAGATTCGCACCGCCGCCGCTTGTGTGCGTGCGTGCGGGCTGTGCTTTTCGCTTCAGTGGGCAGCCGTGTGTGGTCGAGGTGCGGCCGGCGTAAGACATATACCGAGTACGCGGCAGGAGGCGAGCACGACAGCGCCTCGAAGCTAGTTTTAAGGAACGTCGCCACCCCCTCTCCCCATCCTCCAAAGCGACAGTGGAAGCTGTTGTCATCAGAGGTGGTGAGGAGCGCTCTGGTAATAAGCATGCAAATGGAAGGTCGCACGCTGTTGCAAGCCCCGGCCATGCGTCCTCGCCGGCGGTGGCTGCTTAGAAGCACAGGTAAGCGACACCCCAGCATGAGGGTCGGCTCTGGCTTGCGTGCACGGGGATGTTAAAACGCCTAAATCCTTATAACAGCGTGTTATGTCTGGAAAGTGCATGCTTTATAGCTGCTAGTTCTGCTCCCTGTTTTCTGCTTAGCTCTTTCTCTTCGCTCTTTCTCTCTGCAATTGCTGTAACGTTTAGCATGATCATTACGTATGTAAGTGGTCGTCATGGTAACCATTTTTTGTTGTCTCTTCTTATTCTTCCGTTTTTGAACACAACCTATTCGTGACAGCAAACTTTTATAGATGAGAGCCGGAAGTATGACGCAAATGGCTTGGCAATGGTGCGCTGTGTTTTTTTTTAATCTTGACAAGTGTTGCTATTTGTAGAGGCAATGTTTTTCTCACTCTTTCTCTCTCTCCCTTAGTTTCAAAAGCGTGCAGCGCTTTTCTAATTCGTATAGATGGCGAATAGCTGGTAGGTGTACTACTCTGTACAGAGCATGTCTGCTCAAGAGATCACATTTAAATGTTTTCGTCCTTTCTAATGTTTGGAAAACAATAAAAGCTCTTATGAAGCTTCAGTGTCTTTTGTTACTCTTAATTTTCTTTGGGTACAATAGCTTAACTGACTCCTCGTAAACAACATCATGAGACTGGAAAAAAAAAAGAGTGCAAGCTGCCAACAGGCCATCATTTTAAGCACTCATAACGAAGTTCCCACTTCAAGCATAAAACTACGACTGACATATGGAATACCACAAGTACGGGTTGAGTCAGGTACATGGAGCCACGATCACGTAGTGTAACTTATAAATTTTCATGTATAGCTTATCTGAACAGCACGTCTGACGTCATGTATTGGGTAATCTCAGTGCGAAAACTTCAGGAGTGGGTGAAATAGCAGATAACTGTGCTAGGGCAAGTTAATCAACTTATCAAGTAACTTGACAAAGAATTCGATGATTGAGTCCCGCGAAAATTTCATGGGGCTACATCTGAAAAAAAATTATTGCATTCTGAGGCGCATTTTTTTCATTGAAACATGTTTTTTCTGAGAAGCCCATAATGGTTCCTCATGTAGGTTCAAGCTACAGGCGAATGTATGAAAAATTTTACGGCGAATGTTATAATGGTACAAAATGTAGATACTACGGGGAAAAATGTGATCAAAAAAGGCCTGAAAAGTGGTATCTCTGGATGCAAGGGTTCTAGATTGGCGATACCATTAGCACGTATTGGTCAACACAGGAGTGGCTCTAGTTATTTTAGGATGTTAAAATTACAGAGCTTACCAAGAAGTTTCGACAATGTCAGCCCTATTTTCATCGAAAGTATTCGCTTATCTGAGGGGAATACAACCAGGGACCTACTGGTGGTCAAGAACAATGTGATTTCAAACACGCACAAGAAAGCTACTTACTTTACGTCACTCCCTGTCTCTTTCTCTTTTTTTCTTTCTGCGCTACATTGTTCTTTAGTAATAGATAGAACGTAAAGAATAATAGTTTGGCTCAAAATTTCAAAAGTCAAGCTAAATGTAGCTTTGTAAGGACACTGTCCAACAAGACAAGTTTGCCCTCAATGTGCGCTCGCGTAGATGCCATTCTTCACAATAAACCAATGTCTGTTGCAACTATTAAATACATGTCGTAAACAGAGACATTGCAGCTGCAAACGAAGAAGGCGCTGCTGAGATTTTTAAAAAAAAATAGGCATGGACAAGTGGCTGCGACAGTGATGACGCTTTACACGTGAGAGTGGTGGTCTGTGTTGGTGAATTTCTCTGCGTGTGTGTGTGTTTGTATGTGTGAGTGTGTTTGTGTGCGTGTCTGCGTGCATGCGTCTGTTATGTACTGTCGTTCTCTCCCTCACTATCCTCTGCATCTTCCAATCTCCCCCATCCTGTTCCCATTTGTATAGCGTAGCCTAAAACGGTAAACCTTCCTGCCCTTCCTTTGTCCTCTTTCTTTGCTGCATTCAAGTAAATCGTTTTGCGACCTCGGAGAAATTTCATTTTTGCCAAAGAGAAGCTTAAATCTTTAAGCAAAGTTTTTTGAAAATATTTTCGTGCACAAACTGTTTTAGGAAAAGTAGATTGTATGGACTGTTTTTTGCAAAACAGGATAGTACTTCAAGTTCCCTCCCTAATGGTCAGTGGGTGACCTTTAGTGCCACCGTCGACAGAGTAGGTCAGGAGACTAGTGCCCATCGCTTCCTTTTTGTAATAAAGCCTTGTCACCCGTCAGCACTTACACAACGGTTGCAACGAAGGTACGGTGGCCACTGTAGACACGCGCCTACATCCGTATTCTGTGTTTATTGAAATCAAGCTATTCTGTACAGTGCCGTGCATTGCTGCTTTTGGGTTTAAACTTTGCGAAATTACAAAAGAAGGCAAGTTAGAAAAGGCATTATGCTGCGCCTACGGCTCAAATGTGTTCGACTCGGGCTTGTCGCTGCTACCTTTGGATTTTGCATTTGAAACTGGAGTGGATCAAGTGCCGCAAACTTCTTCGGTCTTTCAACTATTGCCCGAGGGCTTTATTCACCCCTGTGTTGTTTTCTTTCTAAGTCTGTTGTTGCGGGAATCGAAGGCAGACAGCAAAAACAGGCTACATATATTTTAAACATGAGCCTGTTTACCAGCCAACCTGGATCGTGAAAATTATGCTGAATGTGTGGTGCTCTAGCATACCATCCTAGCCTAGGTCAGTCACTGATTTTCATCTTGTATTACGGGAAGATCGTGTTCACTAAGATATAATCTAGCCTTGGTAGTACCAGAAAAGCACCCAGAGACGTGGTACAACCAGTTAGATTTTCTTTTCTTTCAATAATATGGCTCACACAAGGGAAGAGATGAAGTTTCGTTATTCGTACAAACGACGCTAATTCCCACAACGTGATCTAGAATCATCGTGGAGAGTGTAAATGCAGCAACGACAGAGAGGTAAACTAGATTTTGTCCGGCTTGCTACCCTGTACGTGGGGAGGAAAACGAGGCGTAAAACAGAGAGACAGAGAGAGAGAAAACATGAGTGCATGCAATGCACAGCCACAGTGCCACGTGTGGCCACAGGTGATCTGTCAACTTCATGACTATCGCATCGGAATAGTGGATTCACCCACGTGCCCTAACTGCAATCGTATAGATACCACGTAGATCAACCCTTGTGTGCTAATTTTGCTAATTTGAAAGGCGTCACCGATCCTCCAGTGGGCCTTGGGTAGACTAGATGATCTCTCCAAAAATTTTAAGAGTAAAGCCACATTATTGTTTCACTCAAGAAGTTATATGATTCTTCATGCAGACCTTAGAAATATTGTGAAGATTGCCGTTGCGAAAGCACGCCAAGTTTCGAAGGCGTGAGCGAGGAACTGCACATTAACGTTGATGCCCTAGAAAATGTTATGATGAATTTAAATAAACTAACGTAAAGTAGTGTTTTCTATTTTATTTTATCGAAATGGGGCCGCTGTGACCAGACTCAAAACTGTAAGCTGGAGCTCCGCAGAGAATAACCAAATGATAGACGCATGTATTACTAATGTATTTTGCACAGCAAAGTGGCTGCAGGCTAAGCTTTGTTCAGGTAAAGCCCTTGCTTCTCGACGCTTTGAGAGCAAGATGTGACACATCGCAGCCAGTTCTTCAAAACTCACAATGCTGCCTTTATTTCGATAAAATGTGAGCTTTCAAATTTCTTGATTCGCATCTTTTTTCACTTTGCTTGCCAATAATATTGTCATGCACGCATTAGCACTAGTGATATCAAGAGGTCGGGAGGACAAAGTCAGTAAAGTGTGCGTGCGTAGAGCAGGTAGTCTGCGGCTTTAAATAATAATACCTAATACAGAATAGACCAAATGCTATGTATGTGGACTAGGGTTAACTATATATGTGGCTTAGGGTTAAATTTAACTGATCAAATTAGGCTATTTATCTAGCGGGATTGAAATATTTCTTACATGAAAAACCTAGTGTGCAATAGTATTCATTACAACATTGATACACCATTCAGTGCCTTCAAAATTATTTAATTCTTGTCATGTTTTCAAAGGAAAATGTCACATATAAAATGCTACGGACATTACACATGGCAAATAATGATTCTTCGTCTTGTATGTAGTTTGTCATGGGTGGCAAGTGAGCTCGATTGTTGAGGGCGACTGTTCAAAACGACGCAAACACACACACACACACACACACACACACACACACACACACGCGCGCGCGCGCACGCACGCACACGCGCACACACACACACGCACGCGCGCACACACACACACGCACACACGCACACACACACACACACACACACACACACACACACACGAAACGCGCACGCTTCCACGTTTCTGTGCACATCAGTCAAATACAAGCAGGGTTCGTCGCAGACAACGCCTTCACTGATAACGTTTAGTTATTCGATGCGTTGCAGTCATCAACCGTTTCCGCTACATATACTTGTTATACGTGTGCAGCTCACCCAAACCCTTGTTTTTTTGTCCTTTTCTGTTACAACTATGTTGTTGCAATATTTTTGTTGTTGTAAGCGTACCTTGCAAACGTGGACTGCTGCTCTAATATGCATACATAAATTTTGAAGCACCAATGTGCCATCATATGTTCATGCCATCACGTATTCATGGCAGGCTACTTGATACTGGTTAAGCACATGTTGGGACTGCTTAAATCATGTACATATTTAACGAGCACGCATTATACTTACGATGTATTCGCTTGCGAAGGTTGCACAACGGCCGAAACGGCATAGACAAATTACGTCCTTGAATATGCTTGTTCTTTGCAGCCGGTACGTCAATGTACGCCGTTTCGTCGAACCATCGCTGCGCCGAGGGTGCCCTGCAAAGCAGTGAGATTTTTCGAAGATGCCACGTAAATCTGAAACTAGTTTTGAAATAAATAATCTAACGTCTTAGAGTAATGAACCAGAAAAAAGATATGCGTTGATCAGAAGCAATATACTGATATCGGGAGTTTACCGTGTCAATACTATGATAACAATAATAGGCACGCCGTGATGGAAGGTTGTGGAAGTTTTATCTGTCTGGTGTTCTTCAATGTGCACTAACATCGCATGCCACACGGGACTCTAGCATTTTGCCTCCAAATAAATGCGACAACCACGACCGGGATTGAACCCACGAATATTGGGTCAGCAGCCATGAACAGAAATCTCTACCCCACCATGGCCTAGGGTCAGCAGCAATGTTCAAAATAACATTAAGAAAATAAAGAATCAAGTGAAAAGTAATCTATCATAAACAAAGAAAAGTGCAAACACTGCCAGGATGTTCCGCTGAGCCATTTCATCAAATAATTACGCTTCTTGATTGTTAACAATGGTGATGTCTTTATTTCCGTGGTGAATATATGAATATGTGGGCACAGCAAGCCATATTGCGGCGTTGTCGTCAATACCGGCGCCGGCGTCATGGTGCTAGTCCGTATGGCTACCTAGTAATCAGTGGCATAGCTAGACTTATTATTTTTTTGTTTTTTTAATATGAGGGGGTTGGGTTAACCATAAGTTATGTACGTTCGTGAGTGCGTATGAATATGTGCGTGTATTATTTCCAAATTAATTAAAATTTGGGATACCTTTAACTCAGAGTTGTACAAAACATATACAAGTATTCGATTACTTGTAATACGTTACAATATTTCTATGCGATCTTGTAGTATAATTGGCTGTTTTTTCTAAACTCTAACATCTTGCTCATTTGATTCAATTTTTTGTAAATGATTACTGGTAATAAATCACTTTTTTTGAAAATAAAGTTGTACCTTCTACTATGGCAGCTCTAGTTCCAAAAAATTTGCGACCACTCTTTAGGTACCGCCATCCTGTCAGATGGGAGCCTCTATACACAGCCGATTTTATCACTTTTTTATGGCCTTACCTGCAACGCCTTACCAGAACGCCAGCCACCGCGAAGCGCGATGATGCATAGAAGTCTTTCATGGGATCCGAAGCACAAATTTAGAGAGTAAAAAAACACCAAATCCGTGCTAACCTTTATGTAAGATGTTGAACTAGCCCAACAACTGACCATCAGAGTTTGATCCATAGAAGACGAGTACACTAGCTTCAAAGCTGGTGCGCAAGGTGTCCATACTTTAGGTCGTTCCCTCCAGCGCATGCATTCAGAGAGCGTTCAGTGTAAACGCTGTCCTCCTAACGAGAAAATGTGAAAGAATCAGTGATGACAACCTTCAAAAATAACTCCTGTTCAATTGTTAAGGACGTCGAACATAGCAACGAAGGAGCTTCAGTAAACTCAGCCTTGCCGCAAGCCACAGCAGTCTGATGTAGTTGGAGTAAAATTGAAGTTATGTTCATACAGTTTTGAAGAAAGGAACGCAAAAGCAATCGACTACTTCGTGAATTTGTTAAGTCAGGTTTTTTTGACTTTAATTGTTTCTTGTAAATAATTACATCTTAAAGGATGTGTATGTGATTGTAATCGGTTACTTGTTGTATGTAACATGTACAAGCCTAGTTAGAACTTCTCCACACCCCCTTGTCTCGCCAATTCCAGGCATAATTAATATCAACGCAACATTACTTAAGCACCCCAGTTAATCTATCCCAGCTTTATTGTGTCGACTTGCTAACCCGAAGGCTGCGAGATCAAATCCCGGCGAAGCAATCGCAAAAGAGGCGAGAATTCTGGAAGGAGGTGTACTTATATTTAAGTGCACTTCAAAAAAGCCCAGGTTGTAAAAATTTCTAAAGCCATTCACCACTGCGTAGTGCATTATCGTATCGTCGTTTCGCGACGTAAAAGTTGACGAACCAAGCCATTGCGAACGCCGATGCTACCTCGAACGAAGTTCTAGGCGGGAAAAAGTGAAAATGGGACGACCGTATATGACTACTTACCATGAAATAACGCAGCACTAGAAGCTAGGCAGGCACAAGTATCCTCCCCCACAACAACAACAACAACAACAACAACAATAACTACAACAACAACAGGCAGTTAAGTGGCAATAACTGAAAACACATACGTATCCAAACCAAGTTCTGTTTCGTGCCTGTTACCCTGATCTGTATTTCCCAGGAAAATCCAAGGGCAACACTTGCCCATATACTATGGGAATGCTCCCGTTTAGACGAAAAAACAGACAGAAACCACTAAGAGGCAGTCTCAGACCGCAGGGCGCACTGGGAAGAGGTTCTGCTCAGCTTCGCATTAGAACAACAAATGTGGCCCATCCAGCGAGCCGATGAAGCCGCCCGAACTCAAGTGCTCGGGCGGCTTAAACTTCTTTGGACATTACTTATAAAGTTATGCTTCTTCGTTTTCACAAAAAGTACTACACATACTTTCTGAAAATCGCAGCTCTGCACAGTCTTTATTAGACATTTCCACGACAGCATGTGTGCTTTTTATCTAACGTGATATTTTTATTAATCTGATATAAAAGGATATCAAACAGCAGTTCATGGAGCACGAACGCACACACACACGGACGCACACACGCACATACAAACACACACTTACAGAAAGGAAATTAGTCATGTCTCTGGCATAGGTCGGCAAAACCTGCAGAGCACACCAGATTCACTAATAAAATGCCTTTCGCGTTTGGAACTCACACGGACTCAGACTCACCAAAATTTCCTCCACCAGTCTCACTCGGACTCACACTCACGAAAATATTACTCACCCGCCTCATTCAGACTGAGACTCATGGCTTAATCTGAGTCGAAGCAAGTTTGAGTGAGTCGACTCATGAGCCTAGATTTGGCTTTCTCGACCAAGGTGCTCATATACTTTAACACTAATCAGTATCTCGACTAATCAGAGTTTTTCTTCCCGCCATTTCATATAGTACTTTCGAATACGAGTTACGAATGCTCGCTGAGCAGTTAGATCCTTTTCCTTGGAGGAGATTACAACATAAGACATTTTTATGAACAACTTTCATGGGCAATCGAGTTGGTTGGAGATGGGCGACATCAAGGAAGCCACTTTGTAAGTCACGCCTCTGTTTGATAAATATGAAATGCTGTAGGAACGACACTGCTTCGAAATTCATGGGAATAGATGTCAGGATAAACGTTAATCTAGGTAAGGCTGCCAGTAATGCTGAAGATGAGTAGATAGGACTTTCTAGTTGTCATTAGGACGAATCCGCATATCTCGAATATAACAGTAATGACGTTATAGATTTTAGGACATACATAAAAAGTAGTAAAGGATTGTGTAATTAACATCCTACCATAATATTAAGACTCGAAATATCACGACATACGTCTTCGTTGACACTGACACCAGCGGTCTTTATAGGTAGCTTACAGGTGCGGGCAAGACGCCATTAGAGGCCCTACATGGCCCACAAGAGCTGAAAACTTCATTACTGAAGAGGCAGGCACAGACGTATTGAAAGGAACACACATGGCACCAGGTTAGTTGTTTTGCCTATATTAGATGCGAAGCAACTGTTTGACTAGCCTGTGTAACTCTGTCCCTGCCTACAACGCGCCGCGCGCCACAGGCGATGGCGCAGTGCCAAGTAGGTCACACCGCTGCTGCTTGTTACACTTTCGGCTGCACTCGTTTAGGACTTAGCGTTAGCTTTTACTGTGACGGCAGCTATAATGTGCATTTTTATTTTGCTAAGGGCTTTATTTTTGCTGCCTTTTTTGTAACGCGCCAACAATATTAGAGACACGATGTCGGGTACAACGCTAGAAAATACGGCTAGCCAGTGGCCCGCAGCTAATAATGCGATGTACTGCTCGTTAGACCAATCAGGCAGCATTTAAAAAAGTTGCCTTGCCTGAGTATCGTCTACGAATGGATGCCCATTGATTTCATAAACGGCTCGCGCCCGAATGTCGTCTGATGACCAAAATTCTATCGCAAAGAGGGTTTCGTCAATTCACGCTAATGCTGCAGTCACAAAAGTATACCGTCCATCATAACAGGACCTTTATTATCAGAGGCACATGGAGCAGGTGCCCCATTTGCGAAAATTGACTATGACGGCCAAGTCATCTGAAACATAGGTCAACGCCCTCTCAATACCGGAGAAATTCTGTTGGTTGGCTTGTAGGGTTTCCAAAGCAATGGAGTCGGGCTATGAGAGACGCGGTAATAAAAGAATCCAGATAATTCTGATGATATGGGGTTTGCTAATGTGCACTGACAATGCAAAATTTCATCTTCAGCCAATGAAATGGCTGCTCTACGGGCTACTTTTAATTACATTGTAGATGAGACAGCTGAGTATTTCGGTCATAGTAATAGTAATAACGAGTAATTGATTTAACCCCGCAAAACCACGTTATAATTACGAAAGATGCCGCAGTGGATGTCTCCAGAAATTTCGACTATCTTGGTTTCATTACGTGCACCTAAATAAAAAAATACGGGCTTCAAGCTTTTTCGCCTCGATTCGAAATTTTCCCGCCATGGCCGCGATTCGCTCCCAAGACCTGCTGCAGTGGTCGGCAGTCCAGTGCCATAACAACTAAACCACCGCGGTAGGAGCAAACATTGGGTATATTTACCGACTCAAGAGCGGCGCTGCAGTCTCTTAAGTCTCCTCGAACGTAGGGTCAGCTCGTCATAGGCATCAAACGCTTGTGCGAGAAAGCCTGCAACCTCCATCATCACATTGTTCTGGAGTGCATACCTGCCCACCGCATAATAAACACCCAGGCAGATGGCGTAGCCAAAGCTGGACATGACGCCTCGAGAGAAGTCGTCGAGAGAAACGTGCGGTGACACTCGTATCGGCACACGCTTCGCGCCTCCAGCAATCCCTCTGGACAGAAGCTAGTCACTAGTATGCGCTTCTTTCATCACGCGACATCGATATGCCGCGAGGACTCAAACGACACAGGGAAGCGTGCTTGCACCACGTCATATTAAACGTCGCATGCACTAACTACTTTAGCAGCAAGATCGAACTGTCGTAGTCACCATTTTGCGTTCAATGTTACGCCACATTATATCAGAACCATGTTTTTTTTTGTGAATGCAGGCTATACACATCAAAGAGACAGTCTTATACGATGATGTTACTTCTTCAACGGGACTCGTGTTTTGAGTTACAACACATTCTGGGCCTATGGAAAAGCAGCACCTGTGCGTTAGGTGCTATGGAAGCGCTGTTGACTTTCTTGCCTACCCCGAGCCTGAACTAAACTTTGCAAAGGGTGTGGCCGACGTCATTCTGATATCTGTTAGGTGCTTATCGGTGTATATATCCTTTTCATCATTAATTCCCTGGAGTAGCATGTCAGGTAAATGGCCAGTCATATATCTCCCATTTTTCATAAAATATTCCTCTTCTCTTTTCAGTATCTGCCTAATCAAAACGGAACCACCATGGCCTGCATGCATCAAACTTGCATTTGTCATGTGTCACGAAAATATAAAAAAATTGTGAATAACGCTGCCGGTACTTCTGACAAACAAACATATAGTCATTCAATTAAGCGGACTCAGCGGACGATTTCTTCCTGACGCTACAGAGTGAATATTGCAAATACACTCCGAGAGCGCTTTGAGAAATTGCGCTGCCAACTCTGCACGAATTTTGAAGTAGATCGCGGGGAAAAGACTTCGCTTTAATCAGTGTTTTCCTGCAGGCTGCGTCTGACAGCGTCTTGCGAATGCACGCACCATCTCAGTTCGTGATTAGGGCGGCCGCCGCCGATAGAATGCGTAGGGATAGATGCCCAACTCTGCCCTCAAGTTTTCATTCCACGTTGGACTGTACGTACACTTGAAGGGCTGCCTTTGTCGAGGTTAAACAATTTGACAGAATGCAAAAAAAAAGAAGTGAATGGTGAAACGACCGTCGCACGTCGTTATACGGTCAAAGAAGCAGTGGTCGGTACATGGCGAGTGTGGACTGCGCGCCGAGAGAAACACGGTGAACACTCCATTATAGTCTGCAAGTAACTCGCGACACTGGGTATAACAAGGCTAGCGTGTACAGGAGCCTCCCGGGAGCGTACTTAATTAACTCCCTGACCCGCTCCTTGAAGTTCTCGTGACCGGTGGTCTTACACAAGTTGCTGGAACGAATTCATATGCGTTTGAGTAAACTTTCACATTTCGCGAAAAGACAGTGTTCTTGTTAGGTAAGACAGAAACATGGGAAATACTTCGAATTGACGCAAACGCGACATCATCGCTAGCAAAGTGCAACGGTCTGACGTAAGACTGCGCACCCTCGTGAATCTGTGCGTGTTTAGAGAAAATCATCATCGCAAGAAGAAGCGTGCACAGGTTAAGACGATCGCCCCGCCGCGGTGGTCTAGTGGCTAAGGTACTCGGCTGCTGACCCGCAGATCGCGGGTTCGATTCCCGGCTGCGGCGGCTGCATTTCCGATGGAAGCAGAAATGTTGTAGGCCCGTGTACTCAGATTTGGGTGCACGTTAAAGAACCACAGGTGGTCAAAATTTCCGGAGCCCTCCACTACGGCGTCTCTCATAATCAGAAGTGGTTTTGGGACGTTAAACCCCACAAATCAGGTTAAGACGATCACTCGAACGTGTACGAAATTGGATGCTGCCATTGTGTTTCTACACGGATAACAATAATTTAAAAAGAAGTTATGCCTGAAAATTGCTACCAGAAATATTTAGCCACACGAGACCCTATTGAAATTCTAGTGTTGTTATTTGGTAGCGAAAGAAACGAACAAAAGAAGTTGATGAATGAATTAACAAACGATGAAGAGGGCGCTATAATATACGTTGCTGGAGACATTAGGTGACACTGGCTTCAATGACTGATGCAGTCTTCTTCGTGCTACCCCCCCCCCCCTGTCCATCACTTTGCCAGTAACTCACTTTGCTTATTGGGCTCTTACGCAACCCCTGTCTAAAAAGGTAGAAACTCCATGCCCCTCTCGTTGATCTCCCTGCCTCTTTTGTTTTTTCACCCTCTCTACCCAATTCACCATGAAAAGTGTTTTGAATTAGATGCGATCATTTCACTGCCTCTTGGACCTCTCCCATGCCATCAACTTGTGTGAGGCCAATGCTGCGAGCAAGTACCTGACGCCGCCTGACACACACAATGCTTAACTGGCTCCTGTATAGTTGTGAAGAGTAGAGATATTACGTCGGTGGGCCCAACTGAAAGCCGGAGAAATAATATGCCAAGTATCAAGTGGACCTACGACAAACCTTATTGCCTTTTAATGATAATTATAGTAATGCATCTTTTTTTGTGCACGCATAAATCTTTTTACAATATTGCATATTAAGTTCCAAATTTATTGCATTTTTTGCTGTGTATCACGTGCAACTTAAAAAACTGAAGTCAGTGTGAAGCGCTTATTAGTGAACTGATTTTTTTACATTAATGTTACTACCATCTTGACAAGACAACTGTGTATATTAGTTCCTGCAATAAAAGCTCAATGCAGTCAAAAGAAGACTCTGAGTGGTGTGATTGTACCGCCAACGGTAGAATACTGCTATTTCCATCGGATATTATACAATAAACGTATACATATATCTAAGAAGGACAGTACATACACAAACATCATGCATTATGGGAATGGAATGTATACCCTTTGCGGAATCTGGTGATCCAGTATTGTTCGGGGTCCTTAAAGCTTGTCTAACCAAGTAAGTGAAAGAGCTTACGTAAACAAACTTGAACGGTACGTCACGCGATTCTCTGCATGACAGAAAACATGAAGACAGTGACCGACATAGTGACAGCTATGTTCTTTTTTTTTGATAATATCGGAAACGATACGGTGTCGCACAACGTTTAGGGACCTTGTGCGAACAACTTAGGCTTACCGGTGTGATTCGTATGCCTCAGCGAATTTATACGGCTCATTTCCTTTCCTCACCTCGCTCTTTCGTCTTCCTACGGTGTAGGCTAGATATCCAGATGATTTTGTGGCATCTGATTAATTTGTAATTGATCATTAGTTCTCAATGATCCCTCTCACCGATATTGTAATCACGTTTGCTGGCGACTGCATTGTATATCATTTATTAATAAGTACGATGTTCACGTAATCCCTCACTGGGACCTGGATCGCAATAAAAATTGGTGCAAAACATGACTAATGACTCGGTTCAATAGGAAATCTAAGATAATTGCATTAACTGTATGTCGATTCATTCGCTCTTCCCTTACAACATCGATACGGACACATCAGATAGAACCACGTGGTATATAGATGTTACACAAACACAAGATCTTTTTTTTTTGGGGGGGGGGGTTAGTCATAAAACCACCATTTGCGCTAACGCTTTCAGATCACCAGGTGTTTTTTTTTCGTCACAACCTAGAAAGCACTTCACCTGATCTGCATGAAAAATCCTAATCAAGCCGCCTGGCGTGGTGGTGTAGCGGTGAGGTTGCTCGACTGCTGACTCGAAGGTGACGGGATCGATACCGGCCGCGGCGGTCCCATATCAGTGCCGGCGAAATGCTAAAGGCCCTGTACTGTACGATATCAGTGCGCGTTAAAGGGGCACTGATATCAAATAGCCAAATCTAGATGTGCCATTCATTTAATTCTTCGGTGTAGGTATGTCCTTTAGGCCAAATATGAATGAAATTCATCACGTGGCAGTTATTTTATTTCGCCAGTAAATAGCGTAAGAGAGCTTAATCGAAAAGAAAATTGAATGCCCCGGCGTTATCGACACTAGTGCTACGTGATCGGTTTGATACATTCCCCGCATACTATCCTCAGTGACGATCCGCTAGTAGTGATGACGTCCACGATTAGAGTGTCCATATCTTAGCGTCGACTGCTGCCGAAGCTTGAAAACGCACTCAGTCGTCAAGCCTGATCTTCGTGGCACCACTTTGAATGATTTTGTGAAATTACCAGGATGCAAACTGCCCATGAAAGATCGACAAAAGAGGAGAGCATGATTCAACGTGTGCTCGTCAGTCAGGGCGTCCGCGAACCATCGCGAGTCGCTGTCGTCTGCTTCGAAGCGCGGAAAAAGCACTATGAGGGTGTGTCTTTTTATATCACTTGTGTTACATGCCAATACGATCACAAGCTATCAAAGTGAAGCAGCGTATAGACAAATATCATCACTAATAAGTAACATGCAGCTATCGTTAATAGTTAAATTTAGTTCATCTGTATACTTCTGTGCGTCCGCAAAGTACCAGGTTACTGCCGCTGCCAACGTGGGAGGCCGGATAGGTGAGGCTCTCTGTTGGCGCAAAGAAGAACCTGGCAGCAGAGAACGTATTATACTTCTCCACTGGGTCACATCCCCAATGAAGTTATTCTATTGACATTTTTGCATAATGCTGTGCACACCACACACACCAATATAGTTAATTTAGACACTCGAGCGAGCGTGGCCGAAGCATGCATCCTTGGGCACGAACCTCATTGCTGCTTGGAACAGTGTCCATTTTGAAATCGCTGCTCTGCAAAGAGTCAATCAAAGAAAAATAATTCGCGATGTGACGAATCGCGGCAATAACAATCTTCAGACTGTCGTATTTGAACCCAGTCCACGTTTTGTATGGCGACGACGGAAATTCAGGTGACAAGGTATGACTGAATGTGGGCACCTAGCAGATGAAATGTTTGCGGAAAACATTGACCTCACGCAACTTTTTTCAGTAGAGACGTGATCAGCGCTGTCGGGAGGTGACTAAACCCTTACATCTGACCAAGAGTATAGCGCCACTGATGGCGCTCCCATCAGAAAAATCGCGGAAATGCCGGCTGTTTTGATTCATGCAAGATTCGAGTGATATAAAATAGTTATTTGTCGCTCAGTTACGTTATAGGTCATGGATCACAACTAGGGAGCTACTCGTTTAGGCAAAAATATTGACGTGAGTGAATTTTATGTCAGTGCTCTTTTCAAGAATACCAGATGGTCAAAATTCTCGGTGCTTGTCACTATAAACGGCGTCTCTCAAAATCATATGATGGTTTGAGACGTTAAAGCTCTGTTATTATTATTATTATTATTATTATTATTATTATTATTATTATTATTATTATTATTATTATTATTATTATTATTATTATTATTATTATTATTATTATTATTATTATTGAAGGAGCTTGGCTAGGAGGCGTAGAAGAAACTATTACCTACCGGAAAGCGCGTGGGGTTATATGAAGAATGATTCGCAATGAAATAGGGAAAGCTTTTCACCCCCTTTATTTCCACTGATACTTCACAAGCGTACCTTTCACATTACTGGAAAAGTTTTGAAGGGAGAAAGGTGGTTGTTAGGGGGATGCCTCTAGGTGTGAAAAAAATTTGAAAATTATTTCTTCAAATAGGAAAGAATTTTTCGAAGCTGTTTTGTCAAGGAGATATTCGACGCATTCCGCAACATCACAAATAATAAATCTGTAAAAATAGAACAATTTCAACAAGAGCAAAAACAAAGGTGGGTCAAATTACCCCAAACATTGGAGAATGCTTTAAAGCAAGTGCGCTGCTGTCGGCATATATTGACACAAATGAAAGGGTTTGGACGAAAGTAGGGCCGCATACGTATGCTCGTAAACGTTGTCACGGATCGCTATAATGCGACGCGCCATTCGCAGGTGGCGTTGACATCCGCTGCATTTTTTGTTGTATTGCCACAGCTACAGGGCGCTCCGGCTTTTCTTGAAGGCGCTTCCGCCACAGCTGTTTTACGCATTTGCCGACCGACAGGGGCGCAAAGTGCATACAAGGAATCACTGTAGGCTCTAAGCAAAAGTGGCCACGCACAACTAGAAAGCACTTCAAGCTTCCTAAAGGAAAAAAAATAAATAAAAATAAAACATTTGGGCGTGGCTGGCTGAGAAAAGGGGATTTGGGGTGGCATGAGCCACAACAAAGGGCACTTTATTTTAAATGTTATGCGGCCGTGTATGCATAGGTTCACCGGCTGTTGGCATTTTTTCGCACTCGAGGTGCTTTGCTTAAGCGTGGAAGAGAAAGATTCGAGCCAAGGCAAACGCTGTTTACAAACACGAGTCAAAAGTTTGCGCGTGTCGAGAGCTGTCAGGGCGCGAAAAGCAAGCTGTTGCGGCTTTTAACGGCTCTTAAGTTGCCCACTAAACACAAATATTCATATATAGTAGAAGAAAGAAATGGAGGAAAAAAAATACGTGAGTTTCGTAAACACTCCATTGAAAAGATTCTTCTGCGTTTGTCACTTCTGAAAACAGAAGGAAAAAGAGTTGTTTTTTTAGATTTATACTTTCAGTGCAAGTTTAAAACGATACAGAAAGTGTTACGTGCAACCAGACAAGAATACAGCTACTCCCCTCACACGGTAAACACAAGAAAGTCATGTGTACTTTTTATTTATTCGCTGTCAGACCGATTTCTTATGATGAACACGTTTTTCAGTGCTTCCGTCACGTAACGTTTCTATATACTCGCAAGCATTTAATTGGTGCACATCTCGCGATGTCAGCTGAAGGTGACAAAGTGGTCGTTGGGCTGTTGACTAGTAGTCTATGCCGTTTATGTAAATGTGAATGCCGGTCACACTCCTCCTCTATTTACATTGTTACATCACGCTGAAGAAGCAAGAAAGACAGCGAGAAAGACGATGTCATTCTGTAATGTGGGGCGCACTCTCGCTTGCGGTCTCGGCTTAGGCTTGGCGTCGTGTAAATAAATCTGGTCTATCACCTGTGTGTCCTCCCGTAACAATATTTTATCTCGTCAAAGATATATTTAAATTTCATTAACAACAACAACAATAACAACAACAACAACAACAACAATAATAATAATAATAATAATAATAATAATAATAATAATAATAATAATAATAATAATAATAATAATAATAATAATAATAATAATAATAATATATTAATAATAATAATAATAATATTGATAATATATGACATTTTACAAGAGCAATACCAGGAAATTATTATGAGGGGACTCTGTGTCAATTTTCACCAGCTGCGGACTTTTAATCACGCCCCAAATCACGGGAGTCAGTGCATTTCGCTTCATCGTTACGCAACCACCATAATCGAGAATCGAAACAGCGATCTCAAGCTTAACAGCGCTGCACGTCAACTTATATAAAGCTTCCACAGCGGATCATATGTGATTGGAGATGCCTTGAAAAATACAAGTGTTTGAACACAAATTTCATCGTTCACTTACTAAGGGTTCGTGTTTAAAGCTTTGATATGTACAAGGTCCGTCAAACGTCCCCAGGCCGCTATCTTTAGTATTCGTATGACAGCAGCGAGGTTTGAGAACTTTTGAAATACCTTGTATATTGCCTCAAGCAGGTTTGCTTGTTTGTTTGTTCGTTTACTTTGCCGCCAAACGTATTAAAGTGTAAGTCGAAAGAAGGCATTGCCATTCGCTACAAGCCAATGCACGCTGCAATTAGCCACTCATCATACATTGCACTTCAAATGTGTAGGTTAAATACGGAATAATAAATAAATTTTTAAAACTAAAAAATGGCCCCTAATAAGCATGTTAATCTGCAAATGTCGTCGAAAGACGATAGTCTTGCGTGTGGAGAGAGGAAGCAAAACAATTATTTGATGTTCTGCGCAAGAAAATTGGTGAATGGTATTCTGGAGGCTCTGCGTTAGAGTGCCTAAAGCGTGCAGCAGAGGCGAACGAGCGCACGAAATCACGTCACACGCGAGACATGAGCGCCATCTGGCAGTTTCCTTGGAAAACGAAGCGCGTGGCTCGGAGACGGGTGTGGGCGCCCGTCTCAGAGGTGATAAGGTGTATAACGCAAGGCGACGGGTAGGTGCCACCACCGTCTCGTCTTACCAAAGCGTTAAAAACACTCTCCTTTTCGTGCAAGCATTGCACGGTCTGCGCAGCAGTGATAAGCGCTACGGTCCTTAAAATTTCTTATGTATGCCTTATCTAGTAAAAGACGCACATACAGAATATATACGTGTTGTTATGGTGCACCAGACATGCGCAATAACTTCTTAATAATTGACAAATGCACAAGTATGAACGCTAAATCTTGAGAAACATTGGTGGGCGCTGCGGATGGGGTCGGCCATTTCAAGTACCTTGTGCCGTTAAGAGTGGATAAACAGACAAAGGTACAGACAGACAGACAGACAGACAGACAGACAGACAGACCAAAATTTTTGCATTAAAGGTCCCCAAGAAAGACTATCGTCTTTAGAAACTAAAGGTTGTCTATCGTCGCTGTTAGCTACAAGCAAGGTGTTTCCCATACAGAATCCCCGCCTGTCACTTTCAGGCTTTTCGTTGGACCATTATACTTGCGCTCAAAGACACATTTCCAGTGCCCGTCCTGTCAACAGTATTTTTTTATATTTTTCGCACCTAGATGTTTCCATAGGACATTTTTGTACTCATTTTCATCAACTAGGCAGTACGCGCATGATGTGTGGCATTGCTTCGCGCGGGCTGCTCCGTAAAAAATTAATGGCTCATGATAGAGCTCGCATCAAGCCCGATATTTTGCAGCAAAACCTGTTATGAGATATAACTCGGGTCATGCGATGCCGTAGTTGTCCGCCACCGCCACCGGCGGTGTCCGTAACCTCAACGCACGAAATCAGAAAAAAAAAAACCTAGTACCAATGACACAGTGGAGCTGGGTGCCAACCCAGTATTCTACCACGGAGCAATGCTGGTACTTGGGACTTGTTGGCAAACTTTCAATCGCGTGAAATGAATCGCGGTAATACGACTTATAAAGCGTTTTAGAACAGCGAAAGAACAATCAGGCCTCTCACAATGCGAATAGTGCAACGAGTGGGTCGTCCAATGCCTCAACCCATTACAAAAGCTTGTTCTTGTTCACCTAATGACTTTGGCGCATACCCACTTCAGCCATAATTCCTCAGTGTCGTCAGACACTGCATGGACAATTGGCACACAATATCTCGTTTCTCAGAAGAATGACGAAGGCGGCTGCATTTCCGATGGAGGTGGAAATGTTGTAGGCCCGTGTACTCAGATTTGGGTGCACGTTAAAGAACCCCAGGTGGTCCAAATTTCCGGAGCCCTCCACTACGGCGTCTCTCATAATCATATGGTGGTTTTGGGACGTTAAACCCCACAAATCAATCAGAAGAATGACGAAAAACAGCATAGCGAATGCCAGCCTCATATGCAAAAACTTTTAATATTGTCACGGGGTCGTGACGTGGCCGAAGACAGGAGACTTCGTGTTGGGGTTTAACTGTTTATTTGGGCGAACCTGTGCCCGGTAAACGGAAAGTCCAATTACAGCAGCAGTCTCGCACAGATAGCAGTCTCGGACTGATAGCGGCGAACGGAGCGTCGGCCTTCGATCAACAACCGACAAGCGGCGAAGCGCGTCGGCATTTATACTCTTGCCGTCGAATGTTCTAGCGTTATCGCTGGCAGTGGCGTAGCTTCCAGAACAATCTGTACCGTTCGCACAGTGGGCGTGATCTTATCGAAATGATCTACTACAGTCCGGAACCTTCTAGAAAACTGCAGGCGCGGTTTGCGCTAAGAATCGTGTGGTGTTTTGGGACGATAGCAAAAACTTGGGAAATGAAACGTGGCATTGCCCCCCTCTGAAAAAGGCATCGTCCCGATGCTTTAACTAAAGATGAAAGTACAATAATAATGCAAGAAAGTAAAATGAATAAATTCCGATACAACAATAATACAAAAAAACACTGGTTCAGTTTGTTAACGCGCATAAAACGGCTTGAGGCGCGCGACATGGACTTCAGGTCGCGATCGGCGTCGTTGAGAGTTCGTGATGCCGTCGGAGACAACCTCGTAATCAAGTGGGCCGAGACGTCGAACCACCTTGTACGGTCCGAAGTACCGTCGCAGAAACTTTTCACTTAGTCCACGTCGGCGTATCGGCGTCCACACCCAAACACGTTCACCGGGCTGGTATTCCACGAAGCGTCGTCGAAGGTTGTAACGGTGGCTGTCGGTCGTCTGTAGATTCTTGATACGGAGACGCGCAAGTTTTCGGGCTTCTTCGCGCGTTCAAGGTACTCGCTCACATCGAGGTTTTCTTCGTCAGTGACGTTGGGTAACATGGCATCGAGCGTCGTTGCCGGGCTCTTTCTGTAGACCAATTTGTATGGAGATATCTGCGTCGTCTCCTGCACCGCCGTGTTGTATGCGAAAGTCACATACGGAAGAATGGAGTCCCACGTCTTGTGTTCGACATCGACGTACATTGACAGCATGTCGGCGATCGTCTTGTTAAGCCGCTCGGTGAGGCCGTTGGTCTGTGGGTGGTACGCTGTCGTCCGGCGGTGGTTTGTTTGGCTGTATGCCAAGATCGCTTGAGTTAAGTCGGAAGTGAATGCCGTTCCTCTGTCGGTGATAAGGACCTCCGGGGCGCCGTGACGTAGGACGATATTTTCGACGAAGAACTTAGCTACCTCGGATGCACTGCCTTTCGGCACGGCTTTTGTCTCGGCGTAGCGGGTGAGGTAGTCGGTAGCTACCACGATCCACTTGTTTCCGAAAGCTGACGTCGGGAACGGCCCCAGTAGGGCCATACCAGTCTGCTGGAAAGGTCGGCAAGGTTGATCAATTGGCTGCAGAAGTCCCGCTGGCCTTGTCGGCGGTGTCTTGCGTCGCTGACAGTCCCGGCATGTCCTCACATAACGGGTGACGTCGGTGGTAAGACGTGGCCAGTAGTACCTTTCTTGTATCCTCACGAGCGTGCGGGAAACACCGAGGTGCCCTGCCGTCGGATCGTCGTGCAGGGCCTGCAGGTGTTCTGGTCGAAGAGCTGAAGGCACCACAAGGAGGTACTTAGCTCGAAGCGGTGAAAAGTTTTTCTTTTGTAGAAGACCGTTCCGTAGAAAGAACGACGCAAGTGCGCGCTTGAATACCTTCGGGACTTCGGCGGTCCTGCCTTCGAGGTATTCTATTAGGGCCTTAATTTCCGGGTCGGCCCTCTGTCGTTCAGCGAAGTCGTCGGTAGTTATCGTTCCTAAGAAGTAGTCGTCATCCGGGTCGTCGGGTAGCGGTTGGTCGACAGGCGCACGAGAGAGACAGTCGGCGTCGGAGTGTTTTTTGCCAGACTTGTAAATGACAGTATTGTCATATTCTTGAAGTCTCAGGCTCCATCGTGTGAGGCGACCTGAAGGGTCCTTCAAGGTGGCTAGCCAACACAATGCGTGGTGGTCGCTCACAACTTTGAAGGGCCTGCCGTAGAGGTAGGGGCGAAATTTCGACGTAGCCCAGATGATGGCGAGGCACTCCTTTTCTGTTGTGGAATAATTTGCTTCTGCTTTGGATAGCGATCGGCTGGCGTAACTAATAACCCTTTCAAGTCCGTCAGCCCTTTGCACAAGAACGGCGCCAAGACCTACGCTGCTTGCGTCAGTATGTATTTCTGTCTCGGCGAATTCGTCGAAATGGGCAAGTAACGGAGGCGTCTGGAGGCAATGTTTTAGCTCCTGGAAAGCGTGTTCCTGCGGCGTTTCCCACTTAAATTCCACGTCGGCCTTGGTAAGGTTAGTGAGAGGATCGGCGATGCGGGCGAAGTTTTTCACGAACCGCCTATAATAGGCGCACAGGCCCAGAAATCGGCGCACGGCCTTCTTGTCAGTGGGCGGCGGGAATTCGGCGATGGCGGCTGTTTTCCGTGGATCGGGACAAACTCCAGACTTGCTGATAACGTGCCTCAGGAACAAGAGCTCCTCATACGCAAATCTGCACTTTTCTGGCTTCAGTGTGAGTCCGGAAGTCTTGATGGCTTGAAGTACAGCTTCAAGGCGCCGAAGATGCTCGTCGAAACTCGAGGAAAACACGACGACGTCGTCCAAGTACACAAGGCAAGTCTGCCACTTCAATCCTGCCAGTACTGTATCCATAACGCGTTGAAAAGTTGCAGGCGCTGAGCAAAGGCCAAAGGGCATCACCTTAAACTCGAAGAGGCCGTCCGGTGTTATAAACGCCGTCTTCTCTCGGTCTCTTTCGTCGACTTCGATTTGCCAATAGCCAGTCTTGAGGTCCATTGACGAAAAGTATTTGGCGTTATGGAGCCGATCAAGTGCGTCGTCTATTCGTGGGAGAGGATACACGTCCTTTCTTGTGATTTTGTTCAGGCGGCGATAATCGACGCAGAAACGTAGGGTCCCATCCTTTTTCTTCACTAACACCACGGGGGATGCCCATGGACTCTTGGACGGCTGGATAATGTCATCCCGCAGCATTTCATCAACTTGTCTCTTCATGGCCTCACGTTCTCGCGTCGAAACCCTGTACGGACTCTGACGGAGTGGTCTGGCATTTTCTTCGGTTATGATGCGATGTTTCGTGATTGGGGTCTGCCGAATTTTCGATGACGACGAAAAGCAATCTTCGTATTGCAGGAGCAGGGCCTTGAGCTGTTCTTGCTTATCGTTCGGAAGTCTGGGATTGACGTCGAAAGCTATAGGAGGAGCTTGGTTCCTCTGAGCAGGTTCCGCATAATCGGCGAGGGTTAAAGCACTGGTGGCTTCGACAATTTCTTCGATGTATGCGACCGTTGTTCCTTTGTTCACATGTTTGTACTCATTGCTGAAATTCGTGAGCAGAACCGTTGCTTTGCCTCCCCGCAGCTCTACAATTCCTCTTGCGACGCAAATATTTCGGGTGACCAACAGATGCTGTACTGCCTTCAACGACGCCTTCCAAGTCAGGTGATTTAGGAGCGCCGACTGAAATAATGACGCTTGAGCGAGGCGGAATGGTGACTTGTTCTTCCAGCACATTCAAGGCATGGTGTCGTGACGGCGTGCGCGGCGGTAGTGCTTCTTCTGTGGATAACGTTATCGACTTTGTTTTTAGGTTGATGACAGCACCATGGAGGCATAAGAAGTCCATGCCAAGGATGACATCTCTCGAGCAACGCTGTAGGACTACGAAGTCTGTAGGATAAATACGGCCGTTAATGGTGACTCTCGCTGTGCAGATTCCTGCAGGCGTTACGAGATGACCTCCGGCTGTGCGGATTTCAGGGCCTTTCCAAGCTGTCCTAACTTTCTTTAACTTCGCGGCGAACGACCCACTGATGACAGAATAGTCGGCTCCAGTATCGACGAGAGCGGTCACACTGTGGCCGTCGATAAGAACGTCGAGGTCGATAGTTCGCCGTCTCGCATTACAGTTAGGGCGTGGCGTCGGGTCACGGCTGCGTCGGCTTGTTCCGCTGCTTCCATGTTGCGTCGTCAGGCCACCTTCGGTAAGTGAGCTTTCACCGTCAGGGCTTTGCCTGTTTGGCGTTGTGTTCGGAAAGCTCCGTCGCGGCGTCGTCGTCGTCGGAGGATCTTCGGTAGTTCGTCGCACAGCAACCGCACCTCCACCGGTTGCTGCCCTTAGTTTCCCGGATACGGGCTAGGAGACCGGCCCCGCGTTGAGCCAGAGTACTGCCGGTGGTGCGGTGACGTGCGGCGGCTGGGCGACGGGGAACGCGAAGGGCTTCGTGGTGTCCACCGAGTTCCTGTCAGGTAGTCGGCGATGTCACGTGGTCGTTCTCCTGGCTGTGGACGCGGTGCATTGACGGCGAAGCCACGCAGTCCCATTTGTCGGTACTGGCAACGGCGGTATGTGTGTCCGGCCTCGCCGCAGTGGTAGCAGAGCGGGCGATGGTCAGGGGTGCGCCAGACGTCAGTCTTCCTCGGTGCACTGCGCTGGGCCGCTGGCGAACGGTATGACGTCGGTGGGGGTGGTGGCGGCGGTGGCGTCTGGCGACGGAAGTGCGACGGGGCGGCGTTTTGGCGTGAACGGGGAGGAGCGTTGTGGCGCACTGCAGCGGCGTAGCTCATAGTTTTTGGCTCGCGCGGTGGTGTTTCGGGAATTCAAAGCGATTGCCGGACTTCTTCTCGCACAATGTCGGTGATCGAATCCAATTGAGGCTGCGCCGAAGGCAACAGTTTGTGCAGCTCTTCCCGCACGATCGCTCGGATCGTTTCACGCAGGTCGTCGGAGTCACTGGTTTGAGCAGCAGCGCATTCTGGAATCAGGCGACGATTATACTGTCTGGTGCGCATGTCAAGGGTTTTTTCGATGGTGGTCGCCTCGGATACAAATTCTTGGACGGTGTTTGGTGGATTTCTCATTAGTCCCGCGAAGAGCTCCTGTTTGACCCCTCGCATGAGGAAACGAACTTTCTTCTCTTCAGGCATGTCTGGGTCAGCGTGACGAAATAGGCGGGTCATCTCCTCTGTGAAAATTCCAACCTTCTCATTTGGAAGCTGAACCCGGGTCTCTAGTTGAGCAGCGGCCCTCTCTTTGCGAGCGACGCTCGCGAACGTTTGCAGAAATGCGCCGCAGAAGACATCCCATGTTCGGAGCGTGGACTCATGATTCTCTAGCCAGGTCCTTGCGGTGTCTTCCAGGTAGAAGTACACACGACGGAGCTTTTCTTCGTTGTCCCAGTGGTTGAGGGCGGCCACACGGTCGTATGTTTCCAGCCAGGTCTCCGGGTCTTCGAATGATGACCCATGGAAAATTGGTGGTTCCCTGGGTTGATGCATGACCATCGTGGGCTGGGATGCGGCGGTTGTCATTGTCGCTGCAGTCGCAGTCATGGCCTTGGTCTTCCGCGCTTTGTCTTCTAGAAGCCCGTACTCCGGTGGTAGCCCTTGCTGTCGGCGGCTTGTTCGCTGCTCCTGGTTGGCGTCGGTGTCTTCTCCGCGACGTGGGCTGAGTTCACGGCTTGACGGGGGCGTCCGGTACATGAACGAAGCAGCACCTCCACCAGATGTCACGGGGTCGTGACGTGGCCGAAGACAGGAGACTTCGTGTTGGGGTTTAACTGTTTATTTGGGCGAACCTGTGCCCGGTAAACGGAAAGTCCAATTACAGCAGCAGTCTCGCACAGATAGCAGTCTCGGACTGATAGCGGCGAACGGAGCGTCGGCCTTCGATCAACAACTGACAAGCGGCGAAGCGCGTCGGCATTTATACTCCTGCCGTGGAATGTTCTAGCGTTATCGCTGGCGGTGGCGTAGGTTCCAGAACAATCTGTACCATTCGCACAGTGGGCGTGATCTTATCGAAATGATCTACTACAGTCCGGAACCTTCTCGAAAACTGCAGGCGCGGTTTGCGCTAAGAATCGTGTGGTGTTTTGGCACGATAACAAAAACTTGGGAAATGAAACGTGGCAATATTAATGCCGTAGTGGGTATCAAGCAAGTGTGCTTGCAGCAGTTATCCAATGAGTGTTTAGAAAAGGCTCTGAAAGGCCACTCTTTTAGCTTTTGCTGTGAGTGTGCTGCGCCTTCCGCGCAGGCCTGGCGCTTTTTTAACTATAGCTGCGCGAAAATAACCTGGCCTCAAGCGCGAGGTGCGTATAAGTAATGTCTTCTTGCAAGTAACGAGCGCTGGTGTCAAAAAAGAAAAAAAGAAACGCGCATGCACTATTGCGCATGCACTAGCATGCGATGATTCTGTTATTTTTAGCTTTTAACTAAGCTTGTCAGTTAGCGTAAGTGCTCGTGCCTTGCAGGTTACTTACTAAACCAAAGTTTTTCGTGTCTCACTCATTTGCTCGTGAGCATAAAAAACGCACTGCAGCAAAGCCAACTTACTCAATGGAACTATATGCACATGCTCACATTATATCTAACTATCTGAACAATGGCGCACGGCATACGTAACGTAGAATACCGCTGTTTACATTCACAGTTGCACCTACACAGATGAACTGTATATATCTGCATCGCATTATGCGCGCACGTCACGCAAAGCATTCCCGGCCGTCACTATTGGTGCAGCGCACGGCAAAAGAGGCAGCCGTGCGCTAACGTAAATGTGACCAAGGCCGTATAGCTAAGTATTCCTAGAGCACTGCTTTCACTACTTCATGCTAGAGCGCTACTCGTTCAAAATAAGACACTACACAGACCTTCGACGCAACACCACTCCTGCATTGCTCTCATGTTTGCAAGCAGTCTTTCTGACGTCATGTTGGCAGAGCTTTTAAATACACACGACAGTAATTAGAAGGCAGTACTGTGCAAATACAATGATGGTTGATTTATTTATATGTGGGGTCTAACGTCCTGAAACCACCTTATAATTATGAGAGACGCCGTAGTGGATGGAGGGCTCCAGGAATTTCGTCCACCTGGGCTTCTTTAACGAGCACCCAAATCTGAGCACACGGTCCTACAGCATTTTCGCCTGAATCAAAAATGCAGCAGCTGCAGTCGGGATTCGATCACGCAACCTGCGGGTTAGCAGCCTAGTACCTTAGCCACTAGACCACCGCGGTGGGGCAGTACATTGCAAGTTCAAAGACGTTCGTGAAAGCGTGAGTGTGTGCTGTTATCAATGGTTAAATCGTCAAAAACGAAGACGATGAAACCTAAGGAAATGTACCTTAATTAAACTTTGGTGTTAAAAAACACCCTAAACAAGCAATCAAATGGCCTATGTATCGCGCTGGTTCGCTTAGAATTTATCGTGTTTGGAGCGTGGTCATCAGCGTTGCACATAAAAGTTGATTCAGTTTGCATGAAAGAAAGCTTTACGTACAGCCATCTTTCGTTAGGAAAAAGGCTTTAGCTTTTTAAGGCTTGATGCCCGTCGTCACACGTCAAACTAATCACCAAAGATTTCTTCAGACAATAAACTTGAGTGTGTTTTGTATACATACGGTACGCAGAACCAAAAAAATAATCACGCAGTCTTTCTTCGATGGTTTTCCAAAATATATTGAGGGTGAACATCTTCATTTTCAGATGAGTGACTACCGGTATGGTAACGCAAACTTCCACAAACATTATTAAAGTAGCAAGTAAGCAGTAATGTTGTTGTTTGGACTCGTTGACGTACTGAATGGCAGCGGGAAGCGACACATGAATACAAGAGACAAACGTGTGCTGAACAAATGCATCATCCTAATATAAGATATAAAGTGAAATATTGGCAGCCGCAATACCCTCTACGACTGTATTAGCGCTTCTTTCTTTTTCCCTCTTCTCAATGTTTCGACATCAACTTGTAAATGTTGTCGTACTTCAGAAAACTTTTCTCGTGTGTTCGCTTTGTTTTAACTGATTCTCATTTTAGAACAAGTGTAAATAAGAGTGTACCTTGATTGATATGTGGGGTTTAACGTCCCAAAACCACCATATGATTATGAGAGATGCTGTAGTGGAGGGCTCCGGAAATTTTGACCACCTGGGGTTCTTTAACGTGCACCCAAATCTGAGCACATGGGCCTACAACATTTCCGCCTACATCATACCACGACCACGACCACGACCACGACGATACCACGACCTGCGGGTCAGCAGCCGAGTACCTTAGCCACTAGATAACTGCGGTGGGGCTTAGGAATGTACCTTTACATTCCATCTTTTTTTATGGAATTTCTACACAATGCATGTCCACTTTAGCAGAACATTTTACTCAGCACCAACTTCTATAGTAAGACATTTAGCTTCTAAATAAAGCATTCACTGCTTAGGTCACAACACGTGGTAGACACTAAAACTTGCCCCGCCGCGGTGGTCTAGTGGCTAAGGCACTCGGCTGCTGACCCGCAGGGCGCGGGTTCGAATCCCGGCTGCGGCGGCTGCATTTCCGATGGAGGCGGAAATGTTGTAGGCCCGTGTGCTCAGATTTGGGTGCACGTTAAAGAACCCCAGGTGGTCTAAATTTCCGGAGCCCTCCACTACGGCGTCTCTCATAATCATAGAGTGGTTTTGGGACGTTAAACCCCACATATCAATCAATCAAGACACTAAAACTTGAAGTTTGAGGCCTTGCGTCCGGGCTTCTCTTCGCGTGAGACCATTTTTTTTTGTCAATGGCGGGCGCTGTAAACTACAATATATTATTCAATAAGTGAATTAATCAAGAATTAACAGATTATTAATTATCACTTCAATTAATGATACGTAATAGTAATAATTGATAATTATTATAACATACAATTTTATACACCTCCCTGTTGGTCCATTTCGTTTTTTACGATGACCATTTTAGTGAAAGAAGTACACTATGTCTTCTCAAACATGGCCCTATATTCGCTGGATTTCCCAGTCATCTGCGCTAAAAATACCTTTCCCTCTCTCTGGCTCTAACTTGTCCGCCTTGCATTTTTTGAAACATAAAATGATGGTCGTTGTTTAAAGCATAAATGACTATTAGTGACAAAATATTAGTACCAGATCTAATTTGTATGCTAATTCGTTTTTTGTTCGTTCCATTAGAGAATGTAATCACTTATCAAATGAACAAGTGTGCTGTATTGATGAAGATGTGTTTTTCTCGACATTGTAAGCCCCCTGCTGCAGCGCCTTGGGGCTAAGCGGGGTAATCATTAATAAAATTTAAAAAAATAAAAATCGACAAGACAAATTACTTTAGAGAAAAAACTAGGCCCATTTCTGTTCTTGTAATACAAAATGGCACACGTGTAACTCACTGTTGAAAATCGCTTTTAACATCTCAAGCACACAAATATTTAAAAAATGATCATTTATGTGTCTTCTTCTAACAGCAGTACCCAAAATAGTCGAGAAAAAAATTGTGGCGTGTTCAACCAGTTGCTGTCATTCGGTCTGAAAGACAGCATTAACTTTACTGCACCTTAGGGTTCAGACGATCAGAGGAGTTCTACTTGAGGTCGTCAACAAAAACTGACGGCCTGGCAAGGTGTTATAGTAGCGGGTCACTTTGCAAAAGACTCGACAACTATGCTTTTTTTATGCCGACCGTGCCCGGATATAAGACGAACCTGGTAAGTTCGTCGGTTGCTTCTTTAAAAGCGTGTTCACAAAGCGACCACACAGTCGCAAGAAAGCGTATTTTCTTGTGTTCGAAGTCCTACTAATTCACATTTGTGCGAAAGTGTCAAACATGAAAACATAAGGAAGGAAACCGCCAACGCGCACAACATATAGTTGCTGTCATTCCCCGCTAGGATTGTAAACTACCCTCAAACCCCCCACGGACAAGAAAAAAAAAAGGTGTGAAGTGAAATTCAAAACATAAAGCACATTGCGAAGTGCACTCCCGTTTCCTGTTTTTCCACTTCACGTTTACACCGGAAACTTTGAAATCTTTCGTTCTACTACAAAAACTACGAGTAACAATTAAAAATGCATGCAGAAAAATACAGTTGTAACATCTAAGCACGCCTACTGTCGAAAGTAGCACAGGAATTTCTGCGTGAAGAAGTCAGGGAAAACACTTTATGTCACTTTCTTTTCTTACCGTCTCGACAAGCAATGCGAACGAACGAAGGAAATAAAGAAAAGACACTTCAACGGTTTTGGGCCTCCTCAGCTCGGCAGTATAATATCGGAGTTTCACGGGCGTAGGCTCCCTGTGTTTACTTCGCGGCAACACCCGGCGTTGCCCATGGAAAGCCGACGCGTGCGCTGCTACGCGGCTTTTCTATTTTCCCTGCCGTAGGCCATGCCAGCAGCACTCGCTTGTGAACTTTCTCTCCAAAGTGCGTTTATTTGCCTGGCTGTGTTGTTGTTTCAATCCCCTGTGTCACTGCCCATGACAGGTGCCTCACTAAAACACCCTTCGAGAGTGTATTTTTTTTATTTCGTCGTCTGGTTCGCACCCGCGCGCGCATGGCAATTTACAGAAAACCTTTCGTGACTGAAACAACCTTTAGGGGAGATATCGGTATCGCAAATATGCTTTAAGGCTTCTTTTTTTTTCTTGCGGCTGGATGCCTGTGTTCCTATTTTCCGAAATAACCACGTTTGAGTAAAGAGTCTACTTTTGTAAGCCTTTACTCCCTCCACCATCACAGGTGGTGTTATGATACCCTCCCGTAGTACGAAGCCCGGCATGTTTAACCATGCGTGGTGTTTCCGGTAGGCATGCGCATCCTACACGGAGGACCTCCACTTGTGGAGTCCATTAGCACACGTCTTCCCGCCTTCTTTCAGACAGGCGGGAGCGTAAGCCGCCACTTACTTCCTGTTCATTTGTTCAACAGGCTCACCGCGAAGCGTGGCCGTCTCGTCGCTCATTATGCTGACAAGTAGAAAGCCCAAGTACAAGCACGTAGGCGCAGGTCTTCGTTTTTTTTTTCCTTTTTCCTTAGCATACATCATTAGAGCAACGTATGCAGAATATTTGTTTCTTTTGCTTGCTTTCTTTGTCTTTTGTCGGCCATAAATGGGCTCTCGGAAGCCAAACACGTAGCCTACAATAAGACAGAAACGTATTGAGAGAGAGAGAGAAAAAAAAACAAGGAAAAGTGCTTCTTTATGCAAGTTTCGAAGTATGGGTGCTTTTATCCGGTCCCCGCTTTGTATATTTAAGCATACCTATATATCTTTAGCAGGAATACTGTGCAGCTGTGATGCCAAGGAAGACATACTTACTTATACAGAAGCTGAGCTTGTAGTTAAATCAATGAAAGAAAGACAGTTATAGAAAAAAAGCAAGACCTATGAAACAAAAAAAAAACCTCATGGAAAATGTTCGATGTAGTTAGCGATAACTAGACCTCCGGGGACCTTCACTCCCGCATTTCATCCCCCCTCCCACACATTCTCCTTTTGTCTTCTTCCGTGTCAGCTCGCGGGCTCAGGTTTGACACCCAGCCACGGTGGCCTCATTGCAAAAGGGGCTAAATGCAAAAAAAAAAATTGTTTGTCTAAATTTAGGCGCATGTTAAAGACCCCCAGGTGGTCGGAACTGATCCGTGCTAGCCCACCACGGTCGGCTTCATCATCATATTCTTGATTTTGGTACGTAAAACTCAGAAATAATAATAATAATAATAATAATAATAATAATAATAATAATAATAATAATAATAATAATAATAATAATAATAATATATATATATATAATTATTATTATTATTATTATTATTATTATTATTATTATTATTATTATTATTATTATTATTATTATTATTATTATTATTATTATTATTATTATTATTATTATTATTATTATTATTATTATTATTACTACCAGCCCGATGGCAGTAGGGAAAAGCATTTGCACAGCTACCACTTGTACAGAGCCATTTCATTCTTCGCCATTTTTTGGTCACCAAGTCGCTACTCATGGGTCAATGTTATACATTATATTATAGTTAAACATTATATTGAGTCAATGTTTGTGACACTGATGCCTTATTAAACATGTTGTCATTTGCCATAACTTTGTTATTTTGGAGGAAAAGCTGATAAATTACCAGCAGTTGTTACACGCTCGCTCTAAAAAAGTATCTCACTTGAGAATATAACAGTTAAAGCAGCCGGCGCTCTACAAGTTAAAAATTGAAAAGTTCAAAATTTTCGGTACGTTTCTGGCTATTTGAATTGTAAAAATGCAATAAAATCACATGTAATGCATTAATGCGCATGGTTGCGCACAGGAATTTTTTCATTTTGATTGCAATATTAGTTAGCATGTCATTCACTTAAGAAAACATCTTGCGGCATAGTTCTCTTGGTATCGTATCGTTATCATCTACCGTAGAATGTTTTACTTTTATTTACCGAACACGTCTGACACTTGGAAAATTTGCTGTAGTTGCGTGACAACACATAAATTATTCTCGAAAGCTAGCATTACTTTCAAGAAAAGGCAAAACTGTTCATTCATTGAACTAATTTATTCTGTCAGCTAACATCTCAGTTTCATAGGACATTATCAATTTAAATGTTGCATCAAAAGGTTCCAACTTTCCAGTTTCACATTTTTACTATGTCTGTATGATCACACGTAAAAGCACGTTCAAAAATCGCAGGTGGTCTACATTTCCGCAATCCTCTTCTACATGTAAGGAATTGTTAATATAGAAGTAATCACCTCCACCGAAGTTACTGTTCTCAACTTATTCGTTCAATTCTTCAATGAACTTGCGGGGGAGCGCCAATTACTCCTGACGTAGCAAGCCTGCGTAAAACAAAACATCACCTCAAGTTGCGTTATTATGGTCCGCATTGCCCCTTCTCCTTCGTCGAACTGGTGTTCGTTTGAAACTCCAATCCGCGTCAACTCGTTAACAAAGAAAACACCAGGTACTGGAACTAGATGCGGGGGACGACGGAAAGGAGGGTTTGACACACATTTTGAAGTATAAGAAAACGTACATCACTTATCTGGTCAATATCTTCAATTGCTTTTCAAATGGAGCCCTTGAATTGATAATAAACAACTCCAGCTATAAAGTACGTTATCAAAATTTAACTCATGTGATTTGGTCAACTTGCAGAATTACTTTGGTTTAGAGTGAACGTAGTTCTCGCGTGGGCAGATAATGCTTAAGCACTCCGGCAGATCAGGCAAGTTTTGCAGGTTTTTAGTCTTAAATATTCCAATTTACTGGAAGTCCCCGAGGTGCGAGGTGTTCAAAATGAAAGAAAGTTTCCGATACTTTCTGACACATGATTAAGCATATATGTCTTATATACCTTGCGCGCTGTTGCGTCGGTACGGCCAATGTGTCACGCTAACTTTTGTGTAGAGTTGACTCACGACAAAAAATTGTTTTATTGTGATACAAAAACTCTGGAATACATAATTCAATGCACTATGGATGCTAGCGACATTGGAAATCTTCAAGAATCAATTTTAACTTGAAACAAATAAAAACAATACTGTATTGCAAGTGTTGTATTTTCGTATTATCAATCCCATTTTGTTATTGTTTCGATATTATATTTCTATCGGCATGCGTTCTGACCTGCAGTGATCGTTGCAGGGATTTATCGAATGTGTAAACATTTGTTTTCTGAGGAACAGCTTCCTTGTACTTCCGTTTATACGCTCCTGTTGTTCAAAGTTTTCTTGAATATTCGTTGTTTATGTTTATTATGTAGTTCTGTGTTCTGCCTTGCTCTGCCAGTATGAAGTACCTCATGAAGAAGAGGCCAGGTCAAGAGGCAAATAGTATCACTGTGTCCCCTTCATGGGATTTGTGAAATGCCTAAGCAAATGAATATAACCAGAAAAATTTTAAAGAAAGCTAACAATCTCCTGGAATTAATTTTTGTGTGTGTGTTTGGGGTTTATGTTTTGTTCAATAGATGTGGGCAGTACTTAGACACAGCTTTGCAGGTGCTTTTGTGCAATCTGTCTTGTTGGCGGAGCTGTATAAGTCCAATCAGGGCTTTTATTTACACGCGTGCAGAAACTAGTAAATGCTTTGGCAGGCCGCTGCGCTTTTCGCTATTTACAATCCTACTTTTGCATTTTAGTTATATATATCGGGAGGAAGGAGAAGCCGGAACAAATATAGGTACAAGCATCTCTTTATTAGGTTCAACCATTGAAATAAGAGACAGGAAAAATTATTACAATAAATGTTGCATGTTTCATTGATATTATTTTCAGTTATCTTTCTTTCTTTCACTTTTTTTTTCTTTTCATGGTCTTACAAAGTGAGCCTGTGTCTCTGTATCAGCGCAAAGACGCGGTTAGCACAGTGGGAGAAAACACAAAGAGGTGAAGGAGGAGACGGGATCGACTGCGAATATACACAAGACAGGAAAAGTGAAGGGTGCATTCTCGGGGTGCCTTCAGAGCCAGGTGTTGAGACCAGAGAGGGGAATGGGATGGTTGATGCAGCGGGGAAAAACCTGGCGATTTGTTGCACTATAGCAGTAGCCTCAGAGGGCAGTAAGGGAAAGGACGAAGAGCGTGAGGGAATGCCATCGTTTGTAGTTGTGGTTGGGAGGAGAGGGGGGGTGGGCGAGTTTCGTCCTGGGTGCATGGCCGGGATCCACTGTGGACAAAAGTGGGGAGGTGTGGTTGTGGTGTCGGGCGGCCTGGGTCCAGCCCGTTGGCACAGTGCCAGAGCAGGCGGCGCTCAGCGCCGCGAGCGGGAAAAACCTCGCCCGTGCGCGTGATGAATGAGCTCCGCCGATCCATTTTTCATCGCAGCTTTTGAAAAGTGGTGGCACCATTGCTACTGGAGTAAGCGTTCGAGGTAGACCACATGACCCTTTGTTGTTTTCGGTCCGCTATAAGTGATCCGTCACGCAGTCTTCAAAACTCGGTTTCATTTTGCACCACGCAGCCCCGCTGTTCGTCTATTTTTGATTGGCATGCCCCGCCAGGCGACCAGCGGTGTTTTGTTGCGTTGAGTAGTGGACAGTGGGCCTTTCGGCTGGTGGCAGCGCCCGGGGCAACGGCTATTCGACCATCCTCGCTATGCGTGTCCATGCGCAGCCACATCTAGCGGAGGTCGTCGTTTTAATGCTTTTATTTCCACTCACCTTCGGCAAGCCTCCCCCTCTTCCTACTCCACATTGTCAGGGCCAGACAATACAATTGTTCTCAGCTAATGTCGATGCACGGGGCCAGCGCTGCCTTTTGAGTGGCCTTGTTGTTTTCTCTCATTTGCAGAGAGCACAGACAATAGTCCACGAAATGTCATGCAATTGGCAGAGGCAAATGAGATACTCGAATATTTTGCCAACTCATGCAATCCGTTTAACTCGAAAATTGTTGTTGGTGCCAGCAATCCACACTGTTTTGCGGGGGTTCCACAAAACCGCCTCATGCTTCATCATCTTGTCGTCGCTATGATTCTTTTGTCGTCACTTCATACAACTGTCAGAATTTTCTCAGGGTCAAAGAAATGATATGAAACATTGGGCATGTTAGCGGGCGAAGAAATCGCATAGATGGGGAATTTCTATTAAGGCTGCTCAAGTGCAACACACACACACACACACACGCACACGCACACGCACACACACACACACACACACACACACACACACACACGCACACACACACACACACACACCACATGTCGCCGTCTTTTCTCGCGGTGCGTGTGTTTATAGCGGTTAAAGCAATTTTAACATCAATGTTTGTGGCATTGTTCACGGCATTCAGCAGAGGAACAGAGAAAATGAAAACAGAGCTGCAGGTTCAGGCTTGCTTAATTTGTTCCACGAAATATCAACAGAATAGATTGAGCAACTATATGCTTGCAAAGTTAGGCCACTAGTTCAACACCTGGCATTCCTTCTTTTATATCATGCAGCGATACAAAAATGAGTTGCTTTTGTGCATCTTAAAACATAAAACGGCTTCGGTTCAAGGGTGTGCATTCTGTGTCTCTTGCACATGAAGAAGTGTTCATTGTCGTATCTTTGTGGTTATAGCGAAAGTTTCCTTGCACCCCGTGCATGGGACTGGAGTAAAGTAGTTTAAGATGACCGTTATTTCTCCTCTTGGCGCACACTTCAAGAGTGGGCTTACTTTTTTTAGTGGCTCAAAAAAGAAACAAGACAAAGGTCTGTGAAACCACTACGCGAAAATGAATGAAAAATCCTTGAATACTTTGATGTACACTGCGATAATGGAATGAGAATATCAGAGAAAGCTTATCGCTTACATTGGTTTCTCTAGCGAACTCGAGACGTCGCAAAACAGCTTCTATGCGATGACAATATATGTATGCATAAACCATGTGACTGAGAATAAGAAAAAATTGCTTTTAAACATAACATAGATTTGTTTAAATACCCACGTGCCTTAAAAGACGAAAAGCTCAACAGATCGCTGAGTCGGGCAAAACCTGCCGCTTGCCTTTCTTTGCATCGAATAAAAATACTCGCGAACACCCTGACAGCAGCACTTTTCGGAAAAGGGTGCTTTGTAAGCTCCAGCGCGTATTTATGAGTGCGTAGTTTGCCAAAGTCTGTTTTTTATAACGACCCTTACAGCGTAAACACACGTAACCAAAGTGTGCAACGTTGTTCCAATAATGAATTTCAGGTGTGTAATTAAGCATCGCGGAATGAACCTTTCCATATTTTCCAAAAGATAACGAAGCAATGAAAAATCTAGGCCTCTGGCTGAAACTAAAAAATAAAGAGACAAACGCAAATGAACGAGTGGAAGGTTAACAAGAAAACAACTTTGGTTGCTCAACCTCTACTTATGGAGGAGGTATCTTGTCGCTAGTCAAATGACTCGCGTCTGCCCGATGACAGACAGTGAGGTTCTACAAGTAATTATTTAGGTCAAACACGGACTGCAAATAATCACTAATGGCAATGCAAGAGTCATCATAAGCAGACACATCCGTCAACTACGAATCAGAAAATGGAGCAAGCTCTTTTGTTCTGCAGTACTATACAAAAAATGTTTTACTATTCTTTGAAGTATGGCTCTGTAAAGCATCAGAAGTGACGTAGAAGAAAAAGAAAGAAGCATGCATAGTAAGGCCAAGCGAAGATACCCGTCAAAGAGCCTTAGAGTTCCCAAATGACGTGCAGCACCAGTGTTACATGGTCGGAGGATATGAAGGAGTCGGTGTTGCCATGCGTTTGAGGGCACTAAATCTGCACACGTGATGGCGATATGCTCTGGAACTATTCAGGCTTAATAAGCAGTGCCAAAGTTCTAGAATACGGGTGTTTTTTTTTATTTCTTCGCACCGCGCAGTGGCCTCAAATAAACTCTTGGTTCCATGTTTCGTTGTGAACGCCACGTACCCATTGCACCAACAAAGTCATTGTGGTTACAAAGAGTAGCTTGCAGGAAAATGAAGCGTAATAACAGAATGCTTACGAAAGATTTCAATTGGCCGCCATAATTGTAATAATTCATTTCCTTCTCTTCTCCAAATTTTCGGGGGGCGGTGAAATGCCCACCCTTAAAAATACCAGAACCAGACCAACGGTATTTCAAATCGTCTCTATCCCTATAAATACGGCCGATGAACGACATATAAAAAGGAAAGAGAATTGCACAAAATATGTTAGAAAACTAGTCAGGGCCAATGAGCGTGTGCTGTACTTAGGCGTTTCCACATTTTTCTCCTTCCTTTTCTTCTTCTTTTTATTTTTATGAGTAATGTTTTGCTCAATCTCGATGATAACCAGGATTTAGAAAATAATAAGGGCAAAAATAATAAAAAGGGTAAAGTAATCTTTACAATATACGCTCTGAGGGCTACGCTTGGAGTGTTAAAATTAATTGGCTTGCGAAACTTTCTGCTCTACTGCGCATATGTGCGCACAGCAGGGCTACTCCGTTGGTGTTCCTTCGTTCCACGCAGTTGGCTCCATCTCAAGACCCTCGGCTTGACTGCGAAGCCAGCCTTGCGCACAAGGCAGCATCACTACCCGGGTCGAATCATGTGAAGTGCCTTCGGTGATGAATTCTCGTTTTATCCGCTCTTCGCGAGTTACGTTCGGAGTGAATGTAAAATGAGGCAAGGTGGTGGGCGCTTCTGAAGCTAATACGCAGGTGCATGCACTCAAAAAGCAAGGTGGATAAATTATGTATGCGTTGTGCGCACGCGTTAAACATGAAGCGTAGGTGACGACGGGAACGATAGGTTGATATATTGCGCCAGAAAAGCGCGCAGCAGTAGTCAAAGCGCTTGCATATTGATCATGAAAATAAAAGCTGTCAGAAGGGGAAGACGGATGTATTACTTCTTGTAACAAAAAAAGGGATAAAGAAAGTCTAAATGGGCGGTAATGATCATGATCATTGATAAATGCATGAGCTGCTATAATCGTTAGGCGACCACACTTAAAACTTGGCACTGACCAACGTGACAAAGCATTCTTAGACTTTGGAGTGTTGCATACCACTAACTTCGCATAGATAAAGTACTAAATGAACTCCTGTGTAAACCAGTCCGGATAAACTTGATGAAGACCCTTTTGCGTGTTAGTTTTTGATGATCTGAGTTACACGCTATGCACGTTATCATTACAAAAGCAGGGCGGCGCAGGGCTGCAGCTACACGACAATGCCTTCACATGATGGCTATACATAGATGGGATTGTTTCAATCAAAACAAAAGAAATCTGACGTGAATAGATTAAAAATACCTATTCTTTCATGACAAGAATACGGGGACGTTCGCCCGCAGTGCCATCTCTCGTCGTCGGCAGTGGCGGCCTGCTGTGACTGAAGAATTCTATCGTACGAGAAAAGCTAGCCAAAAATGACTCCTGGTTCCATAGAGTATAGACTATATCCTGGTTCTATACAGCTTAGATTATGTTAAAAATAGAGTGTCACACTCCAAATTGCGTGGCTTCTCGAAGTGCTCAATATTTTACAGTGGGGCCCCACGTATTTACAAAGGGTGAAATTCAATTGTCCTAGGAATCCATGCGCATTGTAGTGCGCTACTGAAATTTACCCAAAAACATTCCTGTAGTTCTCTGCTGTATAGGTCCCGGATTTGTTTTGAATAACTAGCTTATTTCGAAATATATGTTGTTGTTTTTTTTTCACCAATTTTCTATTCAGTGATGGCAGGACACCGTTGTTACAACCGAACGATGGCGCCACGAATATAAGCCGTTTTATAAATTATGAGGTACGCTGAATGCGCTGAATGCTATAGGTTAAATGTTGGTATTTTCAAACGGGCATGCTTTTTTGTTTTAGCCTTTGCATAATACTGTTGCACTAACGACCACTTTGTGATTCAAACAATGGCAGTAAAAGCCACTGAGTAAGCGTATTGCTATATTTGCAAGGGAAAACAATGGGGAAGTGGTGTGATATCAGTACATTGGTCAGGTTGACACGTATTATGATTGCATCTCTGAAATTAATTTTGCAGTCCTTGCAATGTGGCATTGAGATTTAGGGGCTTCCCTCGACATTTCTACTTTTTCTGGCACCACTGGTTGTCGTTCAGATAAGTATAATAGCAGATCATTGCCACAAAAAAAGAAATAAGGCATTGTAAATTTTGCTTTTGAGAATACTGTAATGTGTCGTTATGGCTGCATTACAAATAGGGATATTTTTTAATCACACTTCTAGCAGAAAATGAGACAACCTGTAAGACATAATGTATCACTCACCAGGTCATTGCCACCCAATAAAATATTGAGTGAATCCGTACGAGAAATAATGCAGAGACGACGGCCCGTGGAACTAGGCTCGCACGGATTCAGCCTACCGTCTTTATTAAACTTGAGCCACTGTATTAAATCAGATTGTAGTCTCAAATTTGAAAGTGTCGAAATTCGCCGAGTCTGCGGAGGAAGATCTGGATTTAGAGCGCAAAAATGAGAGAAATTTAGGCCGTATTGCATCGTATATGCTAGACATAGGTGTAGTAAGAGACGGAAAGTAATGTCGCGCCTGCTTTTTTAACATGCGCATATGCGCGCGAGATGAAATGCTTCAGCGTTTGAAATATTCGTCGTCAAAAGCAACCACATTGCACAATAACGCCTAAATAAGCTCGTGGCTTCGTCATCCAATTACATATACTCAAATCGCTAGTGGCACTGCACAAGAAACATTAGGCCCATACCGTTATCAACGATATGCTAAGTAAAATCGGCAGACGCCCGTAGAAAAACGGGGAAGAAATTGAACCAAAGGAAAAACCGTAGTTGTACAGAATGTAATGGCTCGCCCGGTGCTGCTAATGCTTTTCTCTCGCATTGGTGCCACGAAATCCTGCTCGAGCGTATCAGTGGCAACTAGGTTTTGTTACCAGTGCATTCTACTAGGTGTGTTTTACGTTCTTTTTCGGCAATTTTTATTGGTCACTTTTACTGCCCTTTTTATACACTCCTATAAATTTATTTTAAAAAAATATTCTTTTTATTTTTGTGTTGGTGGCGAAAGTTTTAAAGCAACACAGTGTGCCTCATCAATAGAAGTGCGCCGCATGTCTCAAGGCGTCAAAGCCAGGAGAAGTCTGGCTGCACTCGTTCGCTAGGTTGCGGCGGTGAACGCGAAAGAGCAACGTTCTGAAAAATGTGGCAGAATTGAAGTAATTTCACATGGTGCAATAGTTATAGCATTAAAAATATACTGACTGGTAGAAACTTGTTCAGCGAACGCAGGCTAACGTAAATTGTTAGGCTAACGTAGAGAACAGAGTGAGTGGATCAGCGCAATTGTGCAAGTAGTCCCGACGGGTCTGCATATGTGAACCAGTTCAAATGGTAAGCTTATTAGCCGTTTGTTTGGTCACATTTATCTTTGTCACATGTTTTAGATTTTTTGTGCTTTTTGCTTTACAGTTTTCAGTTTTTGCTTTTTTTGTCCATAACAATAATTTCAGGATGGTTCGTGGAATTTTAGAACCTTCAACTTGTAGCTCGTTGAATGGGTACGGCGCAGCTTTACAGGCTGCGGGTTTTCACAGAGCTTTCGGTCCATAATGCATGTTTGCTATTGATCAACGGGCTCGGTTAATGATATGTTCAGCGTTAGGATCACCTGAACATTTCCGTCAGGTTCTAGCGATTCTAACAGAAGACAATTGTTGTAAATGTGGATCCAGGTTTTCCTCTTCCACCCCCTTCTCCTAAATCAAAAAAAAAGCAAGTGTACAATTTAGTGAAACAGTTTTTTTTAATTGAGTGACATTTATAAGCGATAAACATCGTGCGCGTGTTTCGACAAATGTCTGAGTGATGACAGTGCATAGCGTATACCCTTAGAGCTCACTTCACCGCAGTAACATCCTTCTTGTAAGAAAGACTACTTTGTGTGAAACGTGAAATGGCCAAGACAATATATAAATAATATCTGAAGTTCAAACGTCCCCAAACCAAGGTACGATCGTGAGGAAGGCTCTAGTGGCGGGCTCCGGCAATTACGACTTTCTGTTGTTCTTTAACGTGCACGGACATCACACAGTGCACGGGCTCCCCATGGAAATTCGACCACCGTTGCCGGGATCGAACATGTGACCTTCGAGTAAGTAGCGGTGCACTTCAACCGCTGCACCATTGGCCAAGACAATCGCTGAATGAATGAATGAAAATACGCACATAAGCGCAAACGTTGGATTCCGTGCAATAGGAAGGTTTGATAAAACAGTACACTCAATAGTGCAACTAACTTTGACACCGATAATGATATTTATGAAGGTGGCAACCTCAGATATGCATCACCAAGCGCTAAAATTGACCTTCAATGTCTGCATTGGTGGCGTCCTCTTGAGCAATGAAAAAGATCACCATTACGTGACGACGCCCCCATGGGACGTCAACGTAGCGTTTCAAATAACAAAAACTTGCGACTTCATCATGACGCCTAATGATGGCGTCGCTTGGTGAAAGCAGGACCGATCACAGAGGCAGTGTAAAATCACGTTAAGGGCAGAAAGCGTTCGTAAGTAGGCAGTTGGAGGGAAGGGGAGAAGGATCAGTGTCTTCCCCTGAAAAGACAAGTACAATGATGGATTTCGGCCTCGACTCGGGTTACGCAACTGTATACGAGAACCAATGAGCTTTTTCGTCTTGCTCCCTGTGTACTTTGTTGCGTCGTTGTAAGTTTTATGAATAAAATTGTCCACAACTTGTAATTGATGTACTATTTGTGTTCATACAATGTACCACAGTCAGCTAAGTCGAAATACAAACACATAATCAGGTGAGTGCACAGCCTGATCGTGACGGCATGCAAAACATTCGCCGATGACGAATGACGTGTAGGTGCATGTCGATAAAATAATGCTAACCACGCATGATATGCATCTACTGTGCGAACCAAGAGCGCCCAACATGCGATTGTCGGTTGTCTTTGAGTTTTCGAGGTAGACGCGTGGCTTGCGCCGGATAACAAAGCCTGGCGCCGTGGCTACGGCCGCTATCTTCCGTTTGACGGTAGTTTTCAGAGGCCAAGCCACACGGGTCCGGCCCAACGCTATAGCTAGGCAGTGAGGCGCCTTAGGGGAGAGCACCCTCGATTCTCACAATACGAAGAAAGACGCTCAATTACAGACTGTCCAAGATTGCGCACTAGTTTGCATTTCACGACCTCATTTGCCCATTCTCTCCACATGCACATACGCATACATACATACATACATACATACATACATACATACATACATACATACATACATACATACATACATACATACATACATACATACATACATACATACATACATACATAAAAAATAGGCAGAAGCACAGGTGGGTCATATGCTTGTTGAACACGCAAACAGAATATAATCACTAGTCACGGTATAGAGACGCCGTGCCGCATACCAGTAGCATTATGTGAATAAGGTCAGCTGTGGAAGATGTCGACGTCTCCAATGAGTATCGGTCTTTCAAAACGCAATATGACAGTTCTGGAGCAGCAGTCAAATACTCTTGTATAGAACGTTATAAAATGTCTCAAAATGGGCGCCAATTTGTCAATGACCGCACTGCTTACTTGGATAAGAATTAGTGGCAGAGTTTAATAGCAGAGGTGTATTCATGACGAGTTAGTGAAACTGCCAACACAACAAGACGGTAAAAATTGATTAACCAAATTCTACAATAATGCAGGAGACCGTAGTCAAACCCGCTTATGTTTGACATAATTTTAGTATAAACGACATCTATAGACTGTAGGTTGGTAACATGACTGATGCAAAATGGAGTAAATCTAATGGACAACATCATCATATAAGCACCCAGAATTAAACAAAATTTCTTTGCAACAATTGATTACCTTCGTCGCTTTATCTAAAACGGAGAGTCCCGTATCGCTCTGCTTAAACTTTGAACTGCGCACAAAGACAAATTTTCCCGATGCACTCACAGAAAATTACATTGTAGATTTCTATCGAGCAAAACAGACATACTCGTAATCGGTAGGGATGCTTGACAGCAAAAGACGCTAACTGTTACATAGCCGAAAAACGTATATATTTGCGCTTCGCTGTGAGCCTGCGGAGGTACATCAGCACTTTTTTTTCTCTTGGCGCAAGTAGCGTATGGATGCGTCACGATAAGACGAGCCTGCGAGCTTGGCCTACTTTAGTCTATTTTTTTATTGATGCACAGGAAGGAGATGTTGGCGCACCAACAGGACGCCTGCTACTCCTTATTCCTTAAACGCGTCTAATAACAAAGTTCACGTAAAGTCAAACTATGCAAGCATAATCTATTTAGTTGCTCGAAAATTCTCTCTCATGCAGGACGCCTAACGTTGAAATAAAAAGATATCTTAGTGATGCAAAGGACAGAAAAGGGTGAGCCACAAATTTATTTTGGGGCATATTTTTTGTTTGATTAAGAAACAATAATGTAAGCAAATGAAAATATAACTCGCACTGCTAATCTGACGGGCAGAAAGAAATAATTTGAACAAGCCAGTGATTAGGACAGTAATAATTGAGAGGTAATCGTTTGGTCGCCAACAGTGGGCAACAATGATTAAAGGGCCGTGGGTCTGTACTGCGCGTTAAATGATGCCCCATATATTGCTGCAGAGACGTAAAAATGACGAATAAAAATAAAAAAAAGTTGAAAGCAAACGTAAGCAAGTGCTGAGAGAATGAGTACGGGACGATTCGTAGAGAAACCGAAATGTTCAGTTGCTTAGCCGATATTTGGCACTCTCTGTGTAATGTTCAGCGACTGAACAAAACACACAAATACACGCAATCTCTCTCTCTCTCTCACACACACACACACCACACACGCGCACAACCACAAGATCGCTTGTTAAGCTGGTCCCTGTAATATAGTTACGCCATTTATAGACTTTATAACGTGTCCCATCTTACAAGTTCAATTATATTGTTTGATAGTGCTGGAAAAAAACACTTATTAGGGTGTGACTAGAAGACGCATTATTTCGCTGAACGCTATTTGTTATCTGCGTCACATTCAAGCGAAACGGCTAAATAGGCAGTGAAACAGGCCCAAATTATGCGAATCTCTTTTAGGAGGATTGATGACAGACTGTACTGCAGGTGGGTGGACAAGTAAAGGTCAGATATACTTATTACAAATGTAATACGGCTTCTGACAAATGGTTCTTGAGGGGAGATAAAACGACAACCTGGCTATCCGGCAGCCCGAGTGCTAGCACTTCCTAAAGGTTCTGGCCATAAATTACACGGGAGGGTCTACCGTAAAAATATTTTCTTTTGCAAGTACTGTCTCCTTTTTTTCGCTCATGAAAGTGTCAAAGGACATTAGAGAAATTTACATTAACACACGCAACAGCCTAGCGCACGCTACGTGCGAGAGGTAGTAAGAGCGTGCGTGTGCTGAACCGAAGAGATTCGTGCGTTTGCGAACGCAGGGGATGCGCACGCTAGATCTCGGCGCCTACGTTGCACCCGCTACGGCCGTCGCGTATTTTACCGGTGGCTTTCGTGAGATCTCGAATAGTCGAGACCAAAATAGACAAGATGACAGCGACCGACAACGCTACGGTGGTCGTGGCAGCGAACGAAGTTCCGTGTGAATTTCGGTGCATTTGGAACCTAAACAGGCGCAGTGAATTTGAAGTACTGCTAAGCCGGAGTCCAATGTAGGATGACCATAAAACGTCAGTTACAACGAAGTAGAAACACGATGTTGACGTGAGCACCGCGACGGATCTGTGGATCATGTATGGGTCGTGTACGTGATCCTTTCGAAATGTGGTGGTGGCTACGTTGTCTAACCGGCAGATGTATTATTTATTGTCTGAAAAAGCATGCCAAGTGTTAGAAAGTAAATGTATAGTTTTTAGCCATGCATTTGTGGCACACGTGGATGCACGTCAATTTTATACCAAGTTCAGGTGTTTTTTCTATCACACGAATAACCCACACGGCCCCCTCATCATTGTGAAATCAGCTTTCCAGGCACGTGAATAATGACACGGGAAGACGCTGGTGCCAATGGGGGTATTTCGTATTTAGCGTTTAGGAATTATTGTTCGGCTCTCTTTTTTATCTTCATCTCACGAAATTTACGTTGCAAGCAATGAATGCTAAATTGGCCGTATCTCGTCTTCGTCATATCTGTGTCCCTCGTACTGGTACTAGCCCCTAGTCGCTAGCTCACATCGCCCCAACACCCTAAAGCGCTACTCGTCGTCGGAAAAGCTCGGCTTGCCTTATGCGTGTACTTGTGTGTAGCGTCAACCAATATTGTTTATTACAGCGTCTTGCTTGACCACTAGATGTCACGAAGCAAAACCACAAGGCTGTCTCCATGCTGCTCCTCCGCAACATCTAGGCACCTTACGCGAATGGAAGCCTGTTGACTCTCAAGTGCAGTACATGTTTTGGAGGTTGCGCACGGTGAGATACTGCTGTATAAGGCAGCTTCGGGCGTAGCGCACACAGTGCACAAGATGTTGTGGTTGGACAACCTTAGGGACATTAGTCTACAATTTTCCATAATGCACGTCTATAGGATCTGCTCTCAAATTCATGCACGAAAAATGTGTGAGACGCGGGTCTTCTGGCAGACGCAGGCTTTATGCGGACTTTTCTTCATTTTTCATGTGCCCTTTGAACTCCTTGTGACACAGCAGTTGCTCTCTACTCAGCGGTAGTTGACAAGCCTGTCGTATACGTGTCACTTTTTGCATGAGGTGCATTGCCTGTCGAAATTACGAAGCGGCAAGCTGTGGCAACGCCGAGGCCTCTAAAGCCCCACTCACCACATGGGCGAAAAAACATAAAATGCGAGCTTTGAGTCGCGGAATCACGCGTACACGCAAAAAGAAAACCGTAAAGAAGAATGGCTTAAACTGGGGGCTGCAGTGAGCCCGCTTCGAGACGTAAGGAAAGAAAAAGAAAAAAGGGATACAAAAAATGAGAGGGGGTAAGAAGCGGGCTCCTAAATTCTCTTTTTCACAAAAATGAAAATCAAGAAGGCTGAAATCAAAGCATACAAAAATTTAAAAATAATCTTTTCCTGCGACTGTGGTTTATGGCTTCTGCTGTTGACTTTAGGGATGCTGCAAAGAGGCACAAACACTAGAAGCCTATCGCAGTGCAGTATTGATAAACATTCGCTCATGAATATTCCAGTGCACGTTATACGTGTAATGAAGGCGTCGTGGCTAAAAAAAAGTAGGGTTTGCTGGGCCTCTGGTTTCTCTATGTGTGCTTCTAAATGGCTCTTGCTATAGATTGAGGCGTAATCATTTTGTTTCATTTACTTTTCCTACTAGCACGTATAATAGATTGGCGTCAATTAGGATGTAGTTATATGTTGGTGTTTACGTTTGACAAGAAAACACTAACAACATTTTAAATCATAATCTAAGCAAGCGAAACACCAATGCATTGCACATGCTTTTATTTGCTTGCGTTCGTATTTGAGTTGGGCTTTGAGACTACCTGGTGAAAGGGGTCACTGCAGTTTATACTCTGCTCATGGCCTGTTTATGTAATGTCATTAAGACGCCATATGATGGCGTCATCAAGGGTTGAGAAATTTTCTCATCACTCGTGTTGGCGTCCGCTGCCGAAGCCGATGGTCAAATGTCGAGTTTTGATGAGGCATCTACTGCTCTCTCCTTAGAAGGCCATATATGTTTTTTTTTGTGATTCGTTCAGACGTCTCTTCATCTGACGCTGACGTTCCCGCGGCATCACTTTTTAACAGAAAAGCTGTTTAGTGAATACTTCCTTGTTCATCCCGCACCAAAAAGCTATTATTCTCGTCAATAGGAATGCGCCGCATAAATTGCCTAAATCCTACTAATCATCACTGGTGCACGAAAAATGAAGAAGACAACGATTAGCACAACTAACGGGTATGTGTCACTTTAAGGCCTACAGAAAACCATAATCGTCATAACATGTTATGTGCCACAGAAGTTTAGAAAACCCTGCTACGTAGAACTATACCACAAACAAGGAAGAAGACAATAAATAGTTAGCCCAAGAAATGGCTGCGAAGCAACATCAAGCCAAAGAACCGAGTACGTATGCAACGAGAAAATATACTAAGGAATGTGAAAGGCAACGTCTGCAGCCACGATAAGACCCAGTGGTAATGAAAGGCCTATACACCCATATCGACGTGCCCGGGTAGTGTCTGTGACTGTCTGTGCTCTAAGTCGAACCTCTCTGCTCTGAAAATGAACGCAAAAATGACCTAGAAATTACAACTTATCATTACCCAAATTAGTCTGCAGAATCAACCAGTTACATTTTCTCAAGGCTTGCGTGGCTCAGTTTAAGCGCCACCAATTTTGGTTTATTTTTTAATCATATATAATTTTAATTTTATTGATGCTTCCTTACGCGCATACAATCAAGCGACACTGACCCACTACAATGAATTTAGAAACGTCGTCATTTTTGGTAAACGTTTACCATAGTTCTAGTGCACTCTCTAATGACATTGAAATTGTAATTTACCTATGCCGGTTCCATCGAAGTGCTCCAGCACAAGAAATTTTTTCAAAGCCACATCACGGACCTCCTCTTGATAACCCCCAGTTCTGACTTTCACACTAAGTTCCACGGCTCCTGTCAACAAAGAATACCGCTGGTAAAGTATACGAACATCTGAACATGGTGCCCTGCCAATACTCACTACGGTGTTTCAGAACAGAACAAGCTCTAAGAAAACAATGTTCATTCATATACAGTTCATAATATTTTCTTTCAAATTCAGATGGATAGCATACTAATTCATACATCTTGTTGCATTGTTACTGGCAAATTCGGAAACAATTCTTAGAAACAAGTAATGTTACCTGCCCTAAAATGTTAATCTGTAACTGTTGTCATTTGCCCCACCGTGGTGGTGTAGTGGCTAAGGCACTCGGCTGCTGACCCGCTGGTCGAATCCCGACTACGACGGCTGGATTCTCGATGGAGGTGAAAATGCTGTAGGCCCGTGTTCTCAAATTTGGGTGCACTTTAAAGAAACCCAGGTGGTCGAACTTTCCGACGCCCTCCACTACGGTGTCTCTCATAATCATATTGGGGTTTCGGGACGTTGAACCTCACATATCAATCGATGTAGCTTTTTTCATGTTATTTGTGACCTAATACTTGTTTATATATTAATTCGATGCTGTATGGGGCTGGCAAGTGACGTAAGACCAAGTAGTTTTTTCGTAATGACACGCTACGTGTGGATGTTGGCGTATAGATAAGGTGCCACCGACCCCTTAGCCCTTTGATGGTTCAGCATGAGACATAGAGGCTCCAAAAATCAAAAATTACAGATGAACTAGTGCTCTCCAAATAGCTCCACAACATACCAAATACACAACACATAGAAGATACTATAAATTTCAGCAACACTACATACATATATATATATACTTGTCCTCAATTAGGCCCCAAAGGAACAATGAAGGGACCATACCCAAGACAGATAAAAAGGAAGCCGGGTTCTCACAACCGATGAGGACGAGGAACAGTCATGATTACGAACATGTATGAACAAGAGAAATGTGCGTAATGAATGCCCACAATATACAATCTGTTAGGATAAAGCCAAGAAAATGTTCAGTGCTGTTAAGACTCATCATTGGTAGATGAATTTGAAGGACTTTAGTTTTACTTAGTTACATCGGATGCATTGACCTGTACTTCTCGCTGCCTAATAACACTCGCTATTTTTATTTTAATACAATTTTACGCACGTGCTAACAGGAGGCCTTCATGACAATTACTACCATAAGGCTTTGTAGTGTATTACATACCTTTCGTAATTAGTGATTGTAAGAATCATTGCATAAGCTTGGGACTTGAGGCCCAAGACGAGCCTTTCACACGACTACATATTCCTTTTCTGCGGCTCCGGGGTGTGGAATGTAGGGCCGGAAAACGTATACGACCAAGCAGCGCCAGGCATCAAACTTCCCTTCTTCGAATGTCTCAAACAGTCTCAGGATATGTCGCAACACCACGTTCTTTATTTTATTGCCACTTGTCGTCCCCTCCCCCTTCCCGCCAGGAAGGCGCTTTTGAAAGGACGAGGCGCAAGATTGAATAAGAAACCTGTTGCTTTCTGGCCCAGGAAACGCTTCTCTTTTGACGCAGCCACCGACTGCGCTCCGGTGAAGTTCAATCAGAGCGTGCCGCTTTGTCCGCCCGGGTGGGCATACATATGCTTGGAACCTGTTGGCCGTTGTTGTTCAGTAGTTGAGGCACTCACACTCGGAGGGCTTCGCCCCAGAACATTTGCCAAGTATTTGCCCAACTATTTCGCCGTTGGCGCGTGGGCTCGCTACACGTGCCAGTTTCGCTCTGCTCTTATTCTTCGTGTCTCTTCCTTTCATTTTATGACTCGGGCAGCGCTCTGAAAGCACTCCAAAGTAGCGCCTGTTTTTCTTTCCCATCTCACTACTACCACCGTTTTTTCTTAGCTCAATGCTCGCTGGATGCGTTGGCACCTTTTTTCTCTGCGCACTTCACTAGCATCACTTTGCTGCTGCCCCCGCGGCCGTACATCACACAAAGCAGCTCGGCCGAGACAGCAACAGGCATCCGCGGGTGGAGCTGCACAGAATGCCTGTTGATTTTCTGGTTCTCTTGCACGGGACTGCCGCTGACGGATTCGAAATAGAAAAATTCTTCGCATACCCGCGGGAGTCCGCTGCTGCCGACTCACCGCCGCGTCATGACCTGTTTTGGCTGCCATGACGGTACATATTGGAGATTCCGAAGGAGCGCCTTTAAACGCTCCTCGGTTACCCAAAGATCGGCATTGCTCTTTCAATAATTTTCTCATTTATTCGGAGACCCCGATTGACGCAGATGTAAAAACTGTGTTCCTGCCACGTTGCAATCCACAGGCAGGCCGATGCACGCATATACGCTTACAGCCCCCGCTCTACGGGTTTTCTGTTAATAGCCTTTCCCATTCCATCTAACCGAATGCAACATAAACTTTCACGCTGCTTGCCTCTACGGATCCCGCCTCGTCATAGTCTCATCTTCTGCGATGAAGGTTTTATAGCATGCAGTCAGGTCGTGAAATCAGATTGTTGATTCACAAGTTCACCTTGCGAAGCACACGTTCTGCATTTTAACCAAGCACTGAAACATTACAGGTAAAACTTTGTAGGTTGAAGTAAACAGCTTGGAGTAATTCCTCGCCTGCACAAGTGTGTTTAATTCTTCGCTTACAGCTATGTGCCATCACATGATATTTGCGAAGCATCAGTCAGAACAAAGCTTACTATCAACCACAGCTCTCTGTGCCATTAGTAGGTGCCATACGAGCCCCTAGCTGCAAATTTGGCTAGAAGGAGTGGGGAGGGACGATGCGGAAAGAGAACGTGTCGTGGTTAACTACCTTTCTTTCTTTTGTCTCTCTTGGGGAGAGGGGGCCTTGGCAAAATAACACCCTTGTCTTTTCCCACACGCCCGCACGTATGTATGTATGTATGTATGTATGTATGTAAGTATGTATGTATGTATGTATGTATGTATGGATGGATGGATGGATGGATGGATGGATGGATGGATGGATGGATGGATGGATGGATGGATGGATGGATGGATGGATGGATGGATGGAAGGATGGATGGATTGATGGCGGTCTCATTTCGATGAAATCATGATAATATTATGGGGGATTACGCACACCAAAACCAAGATTGATTATGAGAGCCGACACTGTTGCTGCATAGCATGAACTCACGCGGCAGCAAATCCAAATTCTTTAAGTTTGTTTCGTAGAGGTACAGTCAGTGAAGTCACATAAAAAGCTGTTAGAGACAGCTTGGCAAAGCCGGGACACCATTTTGCTTAGCAGCAGCCGCACAGCAAGGCTCGTGGAACAACAATATTAACAACACTGATTGTTGGCCTAGTTGGTTCCTGCTTACTGACATGCTTTGGCCGCAAATAACACACACACACACACAAAGTAAAGAAACAGTCAACGCTTGTGCTTGTCATTGAGTGTTTCTTTACTTTGTGTGTGTGTGTGTTATTTGCGGCCAAAGCATGTCAGTAAACATTATTAACATAGTGTATTGGCAATTATGCAATAATCTACAAATAAAAAAGAAGCTAGAAGAGATTATACAATATATAGTAATTCACATAAGATACAAGGATATATGACTGCTAAACAAAAAAGAAAAAAGCGCAACTCTTTTCAAAACTTGTTCAAGACGTTCAGTCAGGATCAACAGACTTATAGTAAAGAAGTAAATCAGGTCGTGTGATTAAGTATCCGATGAGAATTTCAGAACTATTAACTACCGATTGATTAGATTGCCCGATCTCCAATACACATACGCAATTATTCAAAGATCGCATAATCGTGCATGGCGTGAATCATTCGCCTTCTGTTGATTTCTACGCACAAGTATTTGCAGTGTCATGGTTTACACTGTGGCGTGCATAATAATTTAATGTCGCGGTTCGGTGCGCATGCTAATAAATCATAGGCAAGCCTGCAAATATTTCGTGTATTCCTACGCGCAAGGCTTACGCCATCTGTGCATTCTTTGACGTGCCCCGCCGGTGCTAAGTATATTCCTTCAAATTGTTTAATGGTCTCTCATGCTTACCAAGGGCACGCTCCCATAAGATATTCATGACTTTGCAGACAGGCTCTTTTCGCGGAAATAGATGAGCATCAAAACTGGCCTTAAAAAATTAAAAGAAAAACTCGGGGGAGGTTGGATGACTAACCGAAAAAGCAACTTTATTGAGTAATAAACAACAAAAGAAATTGAAAAGAGTCTGAATGGCTACTTTCGCTGCATTTCTTTTCGTTGGTCGCTTGCTTTTAACGAAATGATAATGTAGACACGAGTGTTCTCGGCAAAGCGAATGTGTACAGACACGCAGGCACTCTCGGACGAGACGTGCTTCTCCCGCCAGCCTTTCGCTCTACTTGCAGGGGTGCAGAGAGAGAGAGAGTGCCACAGTTTGCGCGCGGGGCCATGCATGCGACAGAGCACGGACAGCGCTGTTCGTTGAGGTCTACACGACAGCGAACTCGGCCGCGCGCGCTCGCCAGGGCCGGGCGCGAGCGCGCGTGTTGAACAAAGTTTCCGCATTAACGTAATGGTGATGAAGGGTCGCGTGCCTCGACTGGCGAGAGTGCCGTGCCGCTCTTTTCAGCAGCAGGTGAGAAGTGACCGCATGGCGGCGGCTGCTGTCACGGGTGCCTCGGTGTGGACATGGGAATTCTCTCTCCGCCGGCCGCGACGCACGATCAGCGTTCGCGACGCTTCGTCGCCTCGTCCGTCACCACAGGTCATATAGGAATAGCCCACTGACATATTCGTGTGGATAAACAAATGTTCACACCCCAAAGCTTCGTGCACGTGACACTATCACGAGTGAGAAAAAAAAACGTCGCCGCAAAAGAAAAAAAAAGAAAGGAACAAGATGACAGGGCATCACGCAAACCCGCGACCAAGCTGTGAGGCTTATAGGGAGACGGGCTATACAGCAACCTAGCGTGTGAGCGTTAAGTGACTTGTCAACCCACTGGTATCACGCTCGTCATCAGATAAGCTCGTTGTTCTTGACACCGGTTTGGTCACTGCGCTTTCACTGTGCGATGTTCTTGATGCTGTTCACTCAGGAAAACATCCAGCAATCATCAAGCATTAGCATAGTTCTCCATTTCATCTTCGTGTTTGCTTTCAGCTTGCGCTCTTTTTGTTTCCAACATTGTTTTCTCGAAAGACCGGGAACCAACCCACGTACGTGGTAAATGCGAGTCGAGCGTTTCATTGAACGTATCTTGGCATGGCTTCGTTAATCACTGCATCTGAAGTGGGTAAGAAGAGTGAAAAACCTAGCAGCGTGTGCCATCAGTCATAATAAAACATTTGACTTCCTCGTTTCCTAAGGATGGCATGAAAAGAAAGCATCTCCTTTTTTACTTGGGGGAAAGACAGTTACACTGTCCTTCACAATATTGCGGAGACCCTTCGTCGTCCAAAAAATAAGTGACCTGTACTGCCGTTTAGTCCTGATTTGGTTATTTTGATCGCGTTGCTTCGCTGCGGAAACAACGCTAATTGAAAATTACAGATTTCTCCCGTATAATTTTTAGCTGTTCGGCACACATATCTATACTTCAAAAAAGTATAAAAGATATAGGGAGAAACATTTAGCACTTACTATTTCTGGAATTTAGGCAATTGCGAGTTTGCTAAGAGGCTCAGCGTGAATAGAAACATTTATAGTATGTGCAACACTAAAATTTCTGAGAGCCATACACAGTATGGTCGTAGATACGCCACAATTCTATACAATCCGTGCCGAAATATATGCGTAGCTTCCATAAACATGCCCAATATAATTAGCCACGTTATTTGTATACCTTCATCCGGCAAAATATTATGAGCCAAAGGAAGCGAACAATTATGAACAAAAATCTGCGAGAAATAAATTGAAGTGCGCAGCAGTATTGTAAAAATCGGACCAAATTTGTACGGATGATTTCAGGGGTGTCACATGCCAAAATAATGAAATGATTATCAAGCATGCCATAGGGGTCAACTCGGCTGAACGTTCGCTGCTTGGGGGTCGTTGAAGTACCTTTAAATCTAAACCTACCAGCCTTTTTCGCATTTTGTCCCGGTGTAAATTCACTCTCGCAGAGAACTAAAGCAATGTTCAGTAGTCTCGAAAGGGAACACGCCTTGCGATAGGTAGTGAGGCATGGAGTTGAATTATGGAACTGAATTAGGTAACTAGAAAAATAAGGATAGGATTGGGAACATTCGGTAAGCAATCTCAAAGCATTAATAGTATTCTACCACTATTTCTCAAGTGGAAGGCGTACAACAGCATCATCTTACTGGTACTTACCTACGGAGCAGAAACCTGTAACTCACAAAGAGGGTTCCATTAAAATTGAGGGTGACGCAGTGAGTAATAGAAAGCATAAGCTTGAGAAAATGGTAAGCATAAGCTTGAGAGACAAGCAAAAGAGCAGAGTTGGTCAGGCAACAAATGGGTGCCAAGGAGAGCTTAGTCGAAATCAAGATGAACAAAGATACATGAGCAGGGCACGTTGCACGTACGCATGCTAATCGCTCGTCATTGAGAGTGACGGACTGGACTCGAAGAGAAGGCAATTGCGTGAGGCGAAGACAAAAAGTTAGGTGAGCAGGTGGGGTTAGGACGTTTGCGAGTATGGCGTGGCAACAGCAAGCACAAGACTAGGGTAATTGGCGGAACATGGGAGAGGCCTTTACCCTACAGTGAGCGCAGTCAGGCTGGTGATGGTTGTTTAGTATTATTATTATTATTATTATTATTATTATTATTATTATTGGCAGTAGTAGTAGTAGTAGTAGGCTAAATCACTGTGGCCGTATGACCAACCTGATGTCCTCGTGCTTAGCGGGACAATGCCATCGCCATTACGCTACCACGGGGGGTAATAGGCTGAATTATGAAGAAAATATTGTGCTATCTATCGACTCGCCCAACAAGCCGCTCTTACGAATATAATGGTCCCGAAAAATCTATCTATCTATCTATCTGTCTATCTATCTATCTATCTATCTATCTATCTTTCTATCTATCTATCTATCTATCTATCTATCTGTCTATTACTTCACTACCGCTACAAAAGTTTACGAAAAACCACTTCTAACTGCTTCCTTTTGAATAAATTACCTCAGCATTGTTAAAGCTCATAAATTATTCAAACAGTGGAAAGTGTGTTTTAATTGCTCTTGTAAGCTCAGAAACAATTAAAAAAATTGATTTGATTGATTGATTGATATGAGAGTTTTAACGTCCCAAAACAGTCATATGAGAGACGCCGTAGTGTAGGACTCGTGAAATTTCGACCACCTGGGGTTCTTTAACGTGAACATAAGTCTGAGCAGATGGGCGTATGCAGCATTTCCGCCTCCATCGAAAATGCAGCCACCACTGCCAAGGCTAAATCCCACGACCTGTGGGTCGGCAGTCGAGTACCTTTACCATTAGAAGAACGCGGCTTTTCAACGAAATGCATAGAGAAATATGACAGAAGATATAAAAATTGATGGTGAACGACGCTTACTGAAAAAAAATAATTTTGTTCTGAAAAAATGCCTTGAACTAAATTGGATAGTCAATTAGTTTTATCGATGTCTTTATCAAGTTCTGAGACAGGGACGTATTCATGAAACATCGGAATTGGCGCCGATATTGGTTTTTATGAGAAATTAATTTGCTAATTATTTAAATCTGGCGGCCAGGAATCGCCAGATAATCTTGCTTTGGGCAGTCGTAGCAGTCGAAAACGTAAATATATGAGCAATCTGTAATGTCTTGTCAAAGCACATTATGAATAAAAAGTATCTTGATTTAGGAAAACACCCAGATAGAGTATACCATAGCATATTACAAAAGTAGTAGTGCTTCGATGCACTGCACTCCGGCAGCAACTAACATTACCTCATACGTACCAAAGTAGCCTACGAACATGAAGAGAATGCTCGGAGTTGCTGACGAGAATCGTAAGTTAACACAACAAAATGATTTCTTTATAAATTGGAAAAGATAATCTTTCGCAAACGTGTACCATTTGCTTTGAAACAAAAAATCGTGAGATCAATTTTCATAAATTCATGACATGTCCTATTAGAATACCCCTCAAGCAGTGCTTCAAAACGTTTTTGCGGAATACAGGTGTATTTATCATGTCCAGTGATTGGTTCATTATAGCTTCCACATTTGACCTTCTTGCCACCAACCTGCCATCTCCTTTTTCTTTTTTTTGCTAATTTACCTTCTTAATGGCGAGTGCGAGGTGTGCATAACACAAAAAAAGTTGCCACGCCCTTAAATTCCACCCTCCCTTCCCTGCTAACCGCGCTCAAATGTTAAGAAAACAAAACAGAGTAGCAGAAAAAAAAAGCTTTCAACTTCGCGAAACATTTCTGTACTGATCAACCACCATAGCGGATCCTTGGCGCGTAAATTAGCAATTCTGATCGTGCCTATAATACGCACACCCACGGCAGTGCTGAGCTGAGGTCCCGGCTGCGTGTGCAAAGGGAGGCTCCTGACCGAGCCGCCAGAAAGCCGAGTAGTTGGCAACACCACCACGGAGGGTTGCGGCAATATATGTTCTTTTACTAAAGGGTTGCGTGCGTACAATTACGATGCGTAATGAAATCACCGCGTGTTTCGGCCGCTGATTTGCCGTAATAGGGACACGCATGTGGTGACGCGAGCGCTCTCTTATACTCCTCACTCACTCATACGAGTATATATAAGCACATCTTGGGAAAGACAGCAGGTGCACCGCGTGAGGAGGCGACGCTTTACAAATACCCATAAGCGTACGTGTGTGGGCGCGTACGGTGTGAGGCGGCGGGACACGACCACCACTGCAGGTCTTCCTTCTTTTCTCGCTTTTACCGGAGCTCCTCTTCCGCCTTTTCTTTTTTTATACATCGGTTTATTTATCTGTTGCTTTATCTTATTTTTTCTCCTTCACGCTTTCTTGTTGTTCTTGCTCGGGTGCTGGGGCCTGAAGGTGCGGCGTTGTACTTGCTGCTGATAAGCACGACTGTTTTGGTCAGACATCTCGCGCCTATTTGTTCCGCATTTTCTCTCATTCCCTCGAGGATGTTCTTTAGAGAAGTGCCCTTCGCTTCGCATCGCTGCAACCACCGCCGCAGTGGCGGCGAGGATGGAGCCGTTTCGTTGCGATGCGCTAGCGTCATCACGGAATGATTAGCGGCCCTTGTTCCGCACTTTCGGAGTGATTTAGAAATGGTGCGTGCTCAGCATCTGAGCCTGAACGTCGAAGGTAGACTTTTCCTGAAGCGGGCCTTGAAACGTTCGTTCAATGCGCCGATAGGGGTGTGTACGGTGGCCGAAAAACAACGTTGTGTGGGTATTTAAACCACCTTCGTTTGTGTATTCTGCATTAGGTGTATCCGTCAGAGCAATTACTATAACCCTCGTTATATAGTTAATTCTTTACCCTTAGATATTGTGGAGCACCTAGTTCGGGACTAAAAGTTTACAGCGCATAAGACCTACAACACTACACCTGGGCTCTCACTACTCATTCAGTCTTTTCGTAGTATGTAATTTTCTTCAGCATGCAACAAATAGCCAATTTTCGTCATAGACACGCACTGTGGGTAAAATACCTCTTTAAGAGCTAGATTTTCGGGGCCTACCACGAGGCCTGGCGTAAAGACGAAAATAAAGTCTGAATCCACGCACTATTAAACATAGAGCAGGTAGACATCATGCAGTTCCGTAAAACAAAAAAAAATATTCCACGAGTGACTGGTTGTCGAAGCGGAAATATTGAAGCACGTGGCGCTAAAGTTCCAGAGGGAGCGAGAGTTGCATACACATTCCATTTTCAACTGAAGGTTATCCAGCACAAAGCGATTTTAAAGCCCATCTGTCAGATTACATGAGTCACTTCCAGCAGAATCTTACCATCGCTGCGTAAAGTCCGCTTTTTGGATCACGTCACTTCCGGCAGAATCATATACCATAGCTGCGTGCATGGACGTTTTTAGATGCGAAGTATCTTACGGTCGAGACCAATAGGGTGTGTGGCGTGACACCACTTTAGGCGCATGCGCGCCCCTCCTCCTCTCTCATCTCCTACATTCATCCTCTCTCGCCTTGCAACCCCTACGCTGGCCACGTCTGCTCACCTACACTCGCTCTCCTCTGTCTCCTTTACGCATCCGTCCCAGAGTCGTTTGCACCCCTATTGCGTATGCACGTCCACCTCCCTCTCTATCCTTTCCTACGTTACCTCCCCTCTTTCGTCTGGCAACAATGACACAGGCAGCGTCTGCTACCAAGTTTCTTGATTGAAAAAGCGACTGCTCGTGCTGCCCAATTGATCACTGACCACCACGTATATATAGCACTGGATCATGACCTCCAATATAGCGTTGTTGGGAGACTCTCTCTTGTGCGTTGTTTAACAATAAAAATCCGCAATCTGCGCGTAAACTAAAAGCGGACTGCGGGTATCTGTGTCCAATTGGAGTCTTCTGTCTCTCATTGTTCATTAGCAGTGATTGGCATGTTCCAGTAGGAAATACTGGTTCATCACTGCGTGCTTTGCGTCTCCCCAGGCTTCTCTTCAGCGCAACGCCACGATGAGCACCAGCTACAACACCACCACCCGTATAAGCAATGGCGCCCGCTACTTCGCATCTACGCATGGTTCCCTTAAGCGGGAGAAGGGGTATGTTTTATTTTTTTTCCCACACCAGCGTTTCCAGCAGCTCCCGGCCAGTCGTACTTCAGAATATAGAAAGTGCCTAGCACTATAGCTCCAAAACAACAGCGTCGGGATTTCACTGCTCTGGCTAGCAGTCCCTTTTTTTAATATCTTCTCGCTGGTACTGTAAGACATACATACGAGCATGCATGTAAACATTCATTCGTACATACATACATACATACATATATACATACATACATACATACATACATACTGCTTCTGAAACTACCCGCCCACCTTACTCGGGGAATCGTCCTCAACTCACGCAATTTTAGTATAAATTCCATGATACCGCCACATTTACCCTTTTGCTGAACAACACTGTTTAATCGTTCTACCACGCTCTGTTTCGCCTCATGTCAGCAAAGCCTTTGAGAGTATATGTGGGACCATCGGTCGGCAAAACTGATGGAGCTCACTCGGACTACCTCATGAAATATATTTTGTGCTTAGGACTCATTCGGACCCAGACTCACGAAATGTTTCTTTGAGTCGGACTCACCAAAACATTACCCACCTGGACTCACTAAGACTAAGACTCACGGTTTCATTTGAGTCTGGGTAAGCCGACTGATAAGCTCATTCCACCAGAGTCATTTTTGTGGACCGTAATGACACCACTATCTCAAGTAATCGGTGCTCTTTTTGGCAACTTTTTGTACAGTACCTTCAAATACGAGTGCTCCTGAAGTAGTTAGGCAATTTTTAATGAAAGAGATCACAACATAACATATATTTATCAAGAACAGACTTGGAAGAGTTTACGAGGGGGTCAAGGCACTCTCCTACGTAATTCGTGCCTCTGAATAATAAATATAGAAAAGATGTATCGGAAACACAGCTTTGGAATACGTGTGAGTAGATGTTAGTGTAAACGTGATTCCTGGTAAGGTTGATGCTGATGCTGGAGAAGAGTAGATATAATGTGACTGTCATCAATATTTTGATAAGATTTACAGATGCACACGAAGTCAATTGTGCTGCTAAAATATTTTTACCAACGTATCCAGGCTCATCGGTTCTTGCTTTCTCTGACAAAGTTCTGAGCTACCAACATCGGCTCCTTCCGGTTAGTTGAAGCAAATTTCAACCTTTACATCCCCTTTCCTGTTACATACGCTTGAAATCGATAGATATTGGCTGCCGTCGACCACTTGACATGCTAAATTGCGACAGATATTGTGACAAATGGCCCTGTCGTGAAATTTACAGACTTTCTTTCTGAAACCAAAGTTCCACGTCAATGCTTTTGTGCACTGCTTAGTAACCATTTAAAAGCATCACATTTTCATTATATATTGTTGATTCTCACTCTTTTTTAAGTGCATCACTGTCTCATTTTCACGACACTTTCTAATTTTATCAAGCTGTCATTAACATGCGCGCTTCATATATTGGATTTACCATCCCCATTATCAAGTCTTCGTCTTTGCTTATCGATGCGTGTATATAATGTCCGTTATCATCATGTGTTTTGCGCTCTTCCTTTGCCGAGTACTAGGAAAGATTCAAGGCTGTAGCAATTGAGCTTTCATAATACATGTATTTGGATCCATATTCCCGAAGCATTTGATTTGTAAGTCAGCTTCCTCGTTGGTCTGCCCCCTTCACAAATTGCAGCATAAAAGTAACTAAAACAGCATAATGCCTGTAACAGTACAGGTATACATTCCAGTCATCTTCACTACCTCTGTGCAGCAGGCATCAGGCCTGGCCAACCATCAGAGATTGATCATTGCGTTCACGAACCACTCCACCACTGCCTTCCTACGTGAAGCAAGTATGTACACAGATTTATCCCATTGCGTAGCACTTTGCCTAAGGACAGGGCTTCGAAATGTAAAGAATAGAGGATAACTTTTTCTTTTAGGAAAAGGTTTAGTGTAACCCGCCACGGTGGGGTAGTGGCTAAGGGACCCGGCTTCTGACCCACAGATCGCGGGATCAAAGTTCAGCCGTGGTGGCCGCATTTTCGATGAAGGCGAAAATGCTTTAGGATCTTGGCCTTAGATTTAGGAGCACGGTAAACAACACCAGGTGTCAAAATTTACGGAGCCGTCCACTGCGGCGTCTGTCATAATCTTATAATTGATTTGGGACCTTGAACACCTACGAGTATTATTACATTTTATGACCTATATATATTTAAGATATTCTTGTGAATGCTGCCCATCATAACACATCACAAGGGCTAGTCGAAATGCATTATTGCGGAGTGTGTTGCGCATTTCCGTGAGCGGGTAGGGCTGCGATGTACTCGCACGGTTTTTAAGTGCGAAACATTTCTAAGGAACTTCGACGACTTTGATCGTATCTCTATCTATCTATCTATCTATCTATCTATCTATCTATCTATCTATCTATCTATCTATCTATCTATCTATCTATCTATCTATCTATCTGTCTATCTATCTGTCTGTCTGTCTGTCTGTCTGTCTGTCTGTCTATCTATCTATCTATCTATCTATCTATCTATCTATCTATCTATCTATCTATCTATCTATCTATCTATCTATCTATCTAGTCACCTGCGACTTACAGCTCTTTTGACCGTTCAGGTGAAGGGATCGCTACCAAAATTGCTATGGCGTAACCTGACTGTATGGGAACATTTTCGACTAGTCATAACATATAAATTACAAAATGTATGTCATGACTGTCATGATTTACGTGTCATGATCTTGCTGCTCAAGCGGTGGTTTCGTTCACATGACATACTGCAAAACTGGTACGGTATGACATGACTGCATGGCGAACATAAGTGAGAGGCCCTCACGTGGAAATCATGACATGCATGCCATGTAGGAACATGAGTACACGTCACGCTTATGTTGCGCTTGCGGTCCTTTCGCTAGCTTCATATATGCAAAATTTGGTGTTGCGGGACAAGAAAGGATGATAAAAGTATATGACCAGTGAAAACATATGATCAAGGCATGCGTGTCATGTAAGAACATGACTACATGCCACGCTCATGATGCGCTCACGGCCGTTTCGCTAGCTTCCCATGTACAAAATGTGGTATTACGTGACGTGAACGGATGATGAAGGGTAATGACTGGTGCACATATGATCAAGGCATTTGTGTCTTGTAAGAACATGACAACATGCCATGCTCATTATGCGCTCGTGGTCGTTTCGCTAGCGCGACATATACTAAACTTGGTATTATGTGATGAGAATGGATGACAAAAGTATATAACTGGTGCAGACATGATAATCATGACACACGTGTCTGGTAAGAACATGACTACGTGCCACGCTCGTGATGCGCTCGCGGCCGTTTCAATATGCTCTTACATGACAGGCATGTAATTATTAGAATGTTTGCACGTGACGTGAGTGGACGACTGGACGACGAGGTATATGATTGGTGCAAACATTATAATCATTAGTACATGCCAGGCTCATGATGCGCTCACGTCCGTTCCGCTAGCTTCGCATATACCGAATTGGGTATTACGTACACGAACGGACGACAAAGGTGAATGACACGTCCAAACATGATAATGATGGAATGAGTGTCATGCAAAACATGACTACATACTACGCTCATAGTGCGCTCGAAGCCATTTTCCTAGCTTCACATATACCAAATTTGGTGTTACGTGACATGAGGGGATGACTAGGGTATATGACTGGTGCAAACATGATAACCATGACATGCGTGTCATGTAAAGTATGACTACATGGTACGTTTATAGCACCCTCGCGGTTGATTCGTTAACCTCACATATACCAAATTCGGTATTACGTGACGTGAATGGATGACGAACACAAATGCTAGGCGCAAGCATAATAACTTTGCATGAAAGTCATGTGCGGCATAATTTACGTCTGCCTGGTAACATTGTGCTCATTTAATTGTAAAAATTCAAGATTCCTCATTCGTGCTTCGCGTATCGTTCCCTGTGTACGTGGGATCTGCCGATTATTTGTATTTTAGGAACAGGAACATCACTCTACCTGTGTTCTAGAATGCTGTACGTTCATTGGTTCCAGAGTGGCGTAACTAAGGATCCTGCGAAGTCCATACACTCATAGCGCAGATTTGCGCTAGCCGGCCAATAGAAATACGCTGTACTTATAGAATTGGATGGTTCTGCGTGCTTACTTCGAGTGTGAATGCACTCTACGAAAGGTAAATTTTAAATAATGTGGTGGTCTTATTTACACCCTTGAATTAAGTGGTTCTCTTGTGAGGTAAAGGTTCGAAAAGCGAAGACGAGAAAGAGTCGTGACTTTTCCAGTTATGTTTTAAAGTCGTTGGTAGCAACATAAAGAAATGGAATTGTAAAATGTCGCTATCGAGATTTTTGCAGCGTAATTACAACTCGTAAACACTCTCCACTTTTGTATGTGTATACGCCACAAGATTATGAACCCGTAAATATAATTTAGGCGTTCGTGAAAAGGAGAATCCTAAATATCTTTATTGACCACAGAGCAGTGCATGCTCAGGTCACTTATGGACAAAGTGTCGCTCCAACAGCATTTATTAGACGTAGGGCTCGTGAAGCATTATGTTAAGGTAATCTAAATGAATATTTTAGAACATGTCACGTCTGGAAAAATATTATTACCATTACTGTAGGCAGTGTCCCTTATATGATCGCGGCACTTTTTTGTCGGACTATGGGGCACCTTCATAAGCTATCCGAAGCTGCCGCAACGCGTCGCCACTGTGTTAAAGAAGGTATAGTGAATTCGTGTGCCAGAACGCTTGCGTTGTGAGAGGTGAGCTGGCCATTGTGATGCTTTTCATGCGTCTTCAGCATTATTTTTTTGACAACTTTAGTGTGGGTATGAGACGACGATGGGAAACACTGGTTGCGTGCTTGTGGGCTGTTTTGTTTACAATAGAAGAACAAAAAAACCTATTTGGCTTAAATAAGGAGCAGCGCAGCATGTGAAGGTCACACCTCCGCTGATAGACAGCGGTTATTACATTGATTTAATTTGTGGGGTTTAACGTCCCAAAACCACGATATGATTATGAGAGACGCCGTAGTGGAGGGCTCCGGAAATTTAGTCCACCTGGGGTTCTTTAACGAGCACCCAAATCTGAGCACACGGGCCTACAACATTTCCGCCTCCATCAGAAATGCAGCCACCGCAGCCGGGATTCGATCCCGCGACCTGCGGGTCAGCAGCCAAGTACCTTAGCCACTAGACCACCGCGGCAGGGAGTGGTTCTTTGAAATATGACACGATGTGCACTCGTACGGGACCAAACACATTGATGCCTCGGACATTGTCGCTGCATGCGATTCCAATTTCAATTGCCTAAGCCTTGTACAGAAGTGGCATTGCGTTTGTGATAAATTGATAGCTGGCGAATCACCTCTGTTTTTGTTTCGTGGGAGTAGTCATTCTACTGATGCAGTCTGTGCAGTAATGATTTATTGCTCTCTTGTTCAAATGCTTCTCACAGCTTAACAAAAAATTCAACAGCCATCGTGAACTTTCTTACAGCGCAACATCAGAAAAAAAAACAGCCATGCTGCGCGAACAATCGGCTCTCTGCGCAATGAGTAAATCACGATTTCTTATGAGTGAAAGTAGGTCAAACAGACCAGATGCTTGCCTCTTTTTACAAAGTTGCGGGATTCAATCCTTGTCGCAACGGCTGCATATTTTATGAAGACAGAAATTCGTATCGAATTCCGGCCGCAACGGCTGCATTTTCGATCTAGACGGAAATGCTTAAAGAGCGTCAACGTATATTTAGGTGCACGTTATAGAACCCCAGGTGGTCGACATTTCCGAAGACACCCCCTATACACAGATGACATCCTCATAATACGTTGGTTTTGGGACGTTAGACTGCATCAATTAGTATTGTGCCTTCTTTTATAAAAAGCACCACTGGGACATTGTTGCGTGTGCGCAGAAATTAGGTTTAGACGAATATTAAAAAGTTTAACCTAATTAAACGTCGAGGCTAACGACGCGGTTCATGCCACGACTGCCGCATTTCAATTGGGATAAAAAATATTTAAAGATATTTACCCTTTATTTTTATTTACTTCAAAGCATTAGATGATCAAGAATGGGTCTAAAGTCTCCCAGTCCATCATGCCTTATAATAATAAAATGATTGTGGGGCTTGAAATTGAGAGTTTTTGTGTCATTGAGGCTCAACTGACAACAAGCAGGACGTTTTGAGTGGCTACTATCTTTCCTTAGGTGCACAGCCCAAGAATTGTGATGCACTCAGGCACTTCTTCACGCATGTTGTTTGTTCAAAGCAGCGAGTGCAAGTAAAGCGACAGTCGCAGGTGTTTGTAAAGCTAGAACACCGAGGCTGTGCCACACACAGCCACAGCGATATGAGCAACCGCATGTCCTCTCATTACCAGCTACGCCTATGGTGACAGCCTCTGGCTCCGAGTCGTCACGTGATTTTGACGTTCAAGAAGACAGCAGTCAGGTGGTTCAAGACAAAACCTGTTTATTGTGCCCGGGAAAAACCACACTACAAGCAATGGACGCTGCACACGGTGAGTAGAGCGTCAGCTACCAATGATCGGCCTAATGGCAGAGTGTGTCGGCATTCTATGCGTATGCTATCGAAGATTCTAGTGTTATCGCTGGTGGCCACGCAAACTAGAGTAATAGCGTTCCTAACAGAATGATCTCAAACAATCGCGAAGCTTGTGAAAGCTGCCAGGCCTTATGCGCCGAGCATTTCTAACAGTCGTTGCAGGGGAAATTCTAACACATCAAAATAAAACGGGTGGCAGTACGCATGTGAGGCGGCAGCTTTGTGACTGTAAGATCTATGAAATGGCTCTGATAGGTGGCACACATACCTAATAGCTGACAATGTTTCAGTTTCATCTGCAAACTTAGGCCTTATCTCAAGAACCTGCCCGTGTTTGTCCGGAAGATGCACATTCCCCAACCTGACAGCGTGTCCGTTTGAAGCAGAAGTTCCTTCACGCGGAGGCAACGTCGGACGGACTATATTCCAGACCGCCTCAGTAGATAGATCGGCCGTATAGCATATCAATGTCTGTGAAGTCGATTCCTGGTATATTTTCTTGGTATATTGCCTCGGTCTTGCAATAAAGCTTCAGTTCATGGTCTGCGCTTGTCTGTCCTTTTTCTCTACTTCGTGCTTCCATCCGTTTTTTTTTTTGGTTTGCGTTGTACATTATGAGGCATACCCATTCGCGGTTCCGTGAAAGTCACGCACACCATTACAATATCCTCGTATTGAGGTGTTAAAGTGCGAGAACACCCTAATATTCTAAGTTTTATTTTGCTGAACACCATTCGACAGTGCGTTCAGATAAAACTCTTTCAATACGGTGTATCCAAAAATACCCGTGCGGTGTCCCTTTGGCAACAAGCCCATTTACACGTTTAAGGGTGTGAAAAAATTTACTGTGATGACGCAGAAACTGCAGAAACGGTGAGAGTGTCACGTGCTTGCGGAGAGGCCGTTCTGGGACAGCGACGCATGCACCACACGCAGTGCGCCACACCTGCTCGGCGCGCTGTGACCAGCGGAGAGGCCAGCCGAAGACGATGAGTGGCTCCGCCTGGTGTCTATTAGGCTAATTGCATTAGCATCCCAGCAGGTGCCCATCCCGTCAACGGACGTCGCATTATATTGCGACCTGTTTGCATATGTCCTTATTCGTTTTATGCCGCGTGTCCACCAATAAAAAGTGGTGTTGGTGCATTTTTTGTGCCTGACTTTTGCTCAGAGACGGTGCTTTGGGGCCATCGTTTTGCAGACCAGCGAAGCGATGAAGCGAGCGTGGTCGTTTGGCGGATAATTTATGCAGTCCTCATCACCAGGGTCACGCCACGTGGAAAGCCAAAGAGTATGCATGCACATAAAAATGTGATTTCTCGTGGCTCATATGGTGGCAGTTGTGCCTCCCAGTCCCTTTTATACAGAAAAACGAACGAATACAATCAGGATAGGAATCTTGAAGTGCGCAAGCTCTTTGAAAAAGCGTGCATGCACTAGAAGAGGAATAGCAATATATATTAGTACTCTCTCTAAACATAGTTTTTTATTTCGAGCATGAGAAAGAGGTTGCATCACCGTTTCAATAAACACTGCAGGTATACTCTTTGCTGTGCAAGATCAGAGAAATGTTGCGATATATCTTAATCTGCACTAATGGCTCTGCCTTATCTTTCCCAAATCAGCCATTCAGAGCTAATGTGCGCATCAGCGTCTGTTTTCGTGCATTGCTTCATTTAGATGACGATGGTTAGCCAGTCTAGCTTTACATATAGTAAAGAAATCTGCGGCGCAGTTTCGATCAGAGGGACGTTTGCAGGAATGAACACCTTACCACTGATTGGTCTAGCGCAGCCATAGCTGCGCTAGACGAATTATTATCGTTTCATCATGCTCGTATCGCAACGTATATGGTGCAATTCGAGCATGATGAAACAATAAAATTAGAAATAAGGTAAGTAAACTCAGCAGTACCGCATCTTTCCATTCGGAAATGCCCACAAGGCCACTCAGGGTACATGAATAAAATATTGAATAAAGAAAGATACCTACTGAAATATCGGGTATGCGATTCTGATGATTCCGTATATTGTCGTCATATTCTTATACGTAAAGACTTTCCGAAAACTTTCCCGTAATACTTCGGGAGATGTCACAGAAATATGTGGTAAATGTACAGAAATCATGCGGACGTTATATCAATTCCACACGATAGCATACGAAACAATTGGAATGGCTTATGGAGCACACAAAATAGTTATTACGCTAGACGTGTTTCTAATTGCAGGTGCCAATATTTAATTTTAGCAGCGTATAGCCGGAAATATCCAATACGTATTGCTTGAGACACGATAGCACAATAGTGTTGGTGTTTCTAAGAACACTTGCACCCACAGGCTACGTGTAACCAAATTCATTGAGTTTCCCAATATACACGAGAGGGAACTATGGCACTAGTGTCTATGGGAGCTGCAACGCACTCCGCTTCAGTGAGCATGGGAATGATGGGTATAGTACACACATTTGTCTAAGATTCGTACTTCTGGCCTGATTTTGGCTCCGTGTGTGTTCGTGTGGCTTGAAGCTGATTTCTTACGAAACAAGTATTAGCAAATGTTGAGCGCTTCCGCTTCACCATTTTATTTTTTACACTTACTTTACAAATCGGCTCACGAAGTTCAAAAGGGTTCAATCTTTCTTTCAAAACAAGACCGAAACACAGAAATAAACGAAGCCGCAAGTACGATTCGCCGCCCGCAAGTACCAAGCCTAGGCAAATGTGTGTGCTACCCATCATTCCCATGGTCGCTGAACGATCGCAGTGCCAGAGTACCCTCTAGTTAATTTTAGGAAACTCTATGACCGAATTGAAGCGCTAACCGTAATTCAGCTAAAGATGCCCGGAAAAGTGCAACCCCCCTATGCCTATTCAACTCCCTATTTTTAATTTCCCTTTTATTTCACATGATACATATGCGTGTATATAGTACCGCCTACTTGTGTGACGCTATAGTCACCTGCGTGAAGAATACGTTGTGTTAGTGGTCTGCCTGTCAAACCCAGCTGATGAAAGCTATAGCTATATACAGGTCTTGGCCAGGGATGCGTGGGTGTCAGCGTCAATATTGTTATGGCTCATCGAAATCTCGCCCAGAGGTTTTTGGTGGCTCTCGTAAATATTAACAAGCAGAAGCGAAGTAGGTTAAAAAAGAAGTCACAGTTTTGCTGCAAAGTCAAAGCAATGAACGCACTAGCAGCAAATTGAAGGGTCACACGCAGAATTACAAGCAGATCGAAACGTGCCCTGTGTTTCTTACGCACAAATAACGCACTAAACGTACTCACGTGTGCAGGAGAACGCAAATAATCCTCTCAGTCGTTACTTCGCTGTGTCTGAAAAGTGCGCTCTTTTCGCAAACGGAGACTGTGCAACAATTGCAGTGACCTTTGTGCGCCCGGTAAATACAACAGAATCGTTAGGGTGAAAGCTTGAGGGCAGCCAAGACTTAATATGCTTCCAACCGCGAGATAAGGGCACGCGAGTGTGCGTTCAGTGGCTTTACGACCACCCACTCCTCTGCGCGAGGCGAAGTACGCGTGGGAGATGAAAGCACGCGCGCCGCCTTCTCATCGTGCCATCTTGCTGTTAATGCTGAAAACACGATAGTTTCCCTCTGAGATGCCCATCACCAATAGTAAGTGGTAGATATAAATACCTTCACGTTTGCACGTTCAAGGATATGCTCCTCGGTGGCTCAGTGACTAACGCCTTGCACTCACGATGCAGAGGTTTTCGACTCTGCGCGGCAGAGTCTTTTTCTGGATTTCTTTCTTTCTTGCACTTTCAAGTATATATATATATATATATATATATATATATATACATACATATTCATATAGGGTGAGTGACGGTACGCCGACGGCCAAATCCAGCTGAAAGGTTGCATACAATTGCTATCGCAATAACAAGAACCCTGTATAGGAGTTGCGAGACCACTTCATGCTATGCAACACGTCCGGCGTACACAGACACAAGGACTAAGGTAAGAAATAATCTATGACCTCGGAGCGGGAGACGCACTGAAGTTCGCTGAAGAAGGTCAACGTATCGATTAGTTCAATACGTCTATAAGGAAAAGTAGAGAGTGAAATATAATCACGCAATTGTTTAGTTCTGTCACAAAAAATTATGTGACAGTTTAAAAGAGCAATAGGTTTCATCAGGATACTGCGAACACTAAGAGTGCAATGGCATGCCGTGTACAATAATGAGCAGTCTGTCACCTGAATAGCCAGCACAGTCTAACTGGGCGTAAGCGTGCTGAAAACGTTTGACATTGGTGCGACTATAGTCAATAACGACTTCGTAATCTAACAGGAAGCGCCATGTAAATAAAACAACAAAATGAGCAGTGATAAAAGGAGAAGTTTGGAGCCACTTTAAGTCTGCTTAGACGATTTGAATTCAAATGCAGCACGGAGAAGACTGATGCGACTGGCTAATAGTGCACCATCATCCATGTCATGAGGTATTGTTGCATGATTTGAAAACACGGCCATGTATTCAAATCAGACAAAATAAATAGTGAGGCCACCAAATTCGGGTGTAGTCCAAGTCAACCTTGTAAGAGGGCTACGTCGTAATTGAACATGGGTCAAAGCAATTTTCGAAATGGCCAACAAAAATTACGGGATGTCACCACTTTGTCACCTTAGTTTTCAAGTCATCTAATAATGTTATAGCCTACAGACGCTGGATCTTCTGCTTCATTGGCATCTAACGCTTCCGTAATAGATTGGAAAGCTTACATCAGTTCTTGAATAATAATCGGATAGATAGGCACTGGTATGCAGTCTACATTATTTTTCCAGCAAGCGACAATGTTCCACAGAAAAAAAATTGGGATCAGTTTACGCGCTGTATGGTGTTTCAAGTATTGTTTGCCTCGCTGAAAGCGTTGATTAGATGCTAATTCTGTCCCGCAACGCATACAATGCGAAATATTTTCTTCCAGAGGATTCAGCAGCTTTTGCTTTTTAAACGTCAAGCCATGTTTTCTAATGTAATACACCTTCTTGTAGAAAGCCGTAGACGCAAGAAATTCTGCCAGATTTGAGCCGTCTTCATTGTTATAACATTCATTTTGCGTTTTAATTTATCTCCTCCAAGCCACTCCCGTAGTAGTTATTGTCTTTAAAAACTATAATTGCGTAGAAAAATAGTGAAGGTTCCACTACTGTATTCCTTCAAAAAAAGATGTAGGTAATCAGATAAAATGCGCATCACCGCATTGAATGAAGGCTTCATGAATCAAGTTTATTTTCTGCTGCATCATTAAAATGGCCGTGACCATTAAATGGCCATTAAATGACCGCCATCATTAAATGGCGTGCGTTAAAGCATGAAAACTACCAGGTGCTTTCCCTGGGAGTAAATGTTCAAACATACCACAAATACATTTCTAAGAGCTCTTGTCGTTCAACTCAATTGACGTAGTATTTGAGCTTTTCTATTTCTCGGCAACTCTCTCAAAGATACGACATGGTGCGTGAAGCAGGGACACACAATACGTGCCCCAATTTTTACATTTTCTCCCCCCCCCCCACCTAATCATCACTAGGTAGTGAAATATTGCATTATCAATGCAGCGCACTGGTTCTCGTTTTGTTTATATGTCACCTATCAGCACAGTTATCTCAATTTTCTCGTCGAGTATTTAGAGGGCAAGACTTCCCCATATTCTATTCAAATGTATTTTGTGGCAACAGTAACAAACGCTTTGTACGGCAGCTGTCATGAGGTTCATATATAAAGCCGTAAAAACCATCTTTACCGAGCAGCTTTTTTGGCTGCATATACACCTATACATTTCATATTTGTTTTGTGCAAACCGTTTCTGAGCCTTAAGTAATGTGGGCTATGAATGTTCTTTTCTAGATGAATCTGTAAAGAATATGTTGAATGCCAGCCATATAGCATGTCATACATCCATATAACCTAGCACATAATATAGATGTCATACATCTACATTAACCTCTGCTTGTGCCCCGCCGCGGTGGTCTTGTGGCTAAGGTACTCGGCTGCTGACCCGTAGGTCGCAGATTCAAATCCAGGCTGCGGCGCTGAATTTCCGATGGAGGCGGAGATGTTGTAGGCCCGTGTGCTCAAATTTCAGTGCAATTTGAAGAACCCCAGGTGGTCAAAATTTCTGGAGTACTCAACTACGGCGTCTCTCATAATCGTATGGTCGTTTTGGGATGTTAAAACCCGCATATCAATCAATCAATCAGCCTCTGTTTGCCCTACGGCCAGGCTATCTCATCTAGCTGCACCGCCAAGAAATACGCGCAACGCGCGTATGCAAACATATACCGATTGCGGGTTCAATTTCGACCCACACTGAAGCAGAGGTTTTTTTGTCTTTAATGCGAAGCATATTTAACAAAATTTGGCGACTTTGAGAAGCATATCTATCTATCTATCTATCTAACTATCTATCTATTTATCCGCTTAGGTTATTTAGCTCCCCTAGCTGTTTTGATAATCATATCAATACCAAAATTTGTATGGCATAACATGGCTGTATGACGAGCGCAAGTGTCTAGCTTTAACATGTAAATTTGATATGTGTCTGATTAAATATGATATATTATGATTGAAAATTCATTGTCTTGCTGAGTGTGCGATGGTTTCGTTCAAAGGACATATTGAAAAACTGGTATGGTATGACATGACAGCATGGCGAACAAAGGTGACAGACCCTTACGTGAAAATCATGACGTGCAAATTTTGTAATTCATCACTACACGCCACGTTCATGGTGTGCTCGTGGTCGTTTCGCTAGCTTCACATATTGCAAAATTCGTAGTCTACGGCGTGGATGGATGACACAGGTATATGACTAGTGCAAACATGATAATTTTGATATGCATGTCATGTAAAACATGACTACATGCTACACTCATAGCACGCTCCCGGATGTTTCGTTGCTCCATAAAAACCAAATTTTTATCACGTGACGTGAATGGATGACGAAGGCAAATGACATGCGCAAACACGTCAACCATGACGTGGAAGTTATGTACGGCATAAGCTACATCCACTTCGTACGTAGCGCTGACTTTAAAGTGACATATCAACCTTCATCATTCATTGCTTCGCGTACCATCCATTCCCACTGTACGTGGGATCTTCCCATTTCTATTCACGAAAGGATCACGTGACGAGGGGAAGGAAAATAGCGGGCGACGGAGATCGGGCCACTTTAAATGGCCAAACACTTGTGTGCTGCGGCGATCCCTTGCACCCGGCCTACTGTGCGAAGTTCTAGCTGCAATGTTGGGAGGCTGCTCTGCACAGCTCTCATGCTATTAAATTATTATTATTATTATTATTATTATTATTATTATTATTATTATTATTATGAGGTTCTACGTCAAAAAACCAGAATATGATCATAGGAGACGTCACAGGGGGTCGGCCTCTACCATTTTGTCGCTATCAAAATGGAACCACCGTGCCAAGAACCCTCGACCTCCGAGTCAGTGACCGAACACCGTAACCTCCGTTCCAACGAGGCGGACAGCTCTCTCCTAATATATGCCTATGTGTCGTAGATATTGTGGGTATTGGGCTTGCTGTGTCCCTCCATAAATAAGGCAAAGAAGACGGAGGCATTAAATTACATCCAACAACGTCAATATATCTCGAACGACGACTCATACAGCGAAGTCAGCCGAGAATCACGGGGTAGTAAGGCGAAGCCCAAGACCTCGGACAGCAGCAATCGGACAGCGCGGGTGGCATTGTATAACGTTGGGGCCAATCGGAGTGAGTCGTGCGACTTCAACACCTGCGGTGCTGATCTACAAACGCCATATTTCAGGGCACGTTGGCAAGCACTGAAGGTCTCGAATTGTACAGCACTTTTATGGCGTCAACCACCCACGCATACTTGACGCGGTGAGCCCGGGGCACCTGACTACGGTCCGTGGGCCTTCTTATAGTGCTTCCTTGTTCTTCCAGTTTCCGGTAGCGTGAACTTGCAGTGCACATCGCGCTCACTTCGCAAGCGTCCACTGGTCCGACTGCTTGGAACTCCAACTCGAGACGCGGCGTCTTGGGCTTTGGCGTTTCCTCTTTAATGCCAACGTCACAGGCAGGCGTGACCTCACAATGCCTCGTATTAGCCCCGGTTCTCATTGTGTCGCTGGAGATGGCCTTCGGGAGTTCAGAGGTCTTTTTTGTTGTGGTCTTTTCTGGAGAATATGTAGTGAAGGCGTCCAATCTTTCCGAGTTGACGGTAGCCTGGTCGAGCAGACACCACGTATTCATCGTGGCTTCGTAACGGAGACGCCTGGCTACGGCCACCTTCATGTCCGTGACGTTTTTATGATTAGCGTGTTCGGTACCAGTACTAGGGACCCATTGAGGGCCCCGCCATGAGGTGCTCCAGATGTTCAAGCAATCTTGACGTTCAAGGAAGCCACGATGGTGCCTCGCCGCCGCATCTGCCGTCGACGCCACGACAGCTTCATCAGTCTTTCTCGCATGTACGGTCTGTCACGAAGCTCTGGTGATCCCTCAGATGTGGAAGTTCGCCTATGTTGGAGTAGCACGTAGGCCGGAACGGAAGTCTGCTCTTGGTCGCGACAGTCATTGCGTCCTTCTGGTTGGTTGGTTGGTTGGTTGGTTCCTCAACACCTTGGCGCAACCCACCTAGGGGGATAGGCCATGAAGTGGACGGTGCCTTGCTTTTCAAATTAATTCACTTCTTGAAAGAGAAGGTTGGATTATTTAGGTAATATAGGTAATACTAAAAAGGTGTTAAACTTCTAAAAAAACCTTGAAAAGAAAACTTATAAGCATACAAAAAATTATACATAAAACAACTGAAGTTACTTATCTTTAGCATTCCATTCTTTTAGATTCTCGTAAGAAATTCGTAACAGTGGTAAAAACGCTCCTGTGGCTGAATCAAAATGCGACTGCGCCAAATGAAAGAATCACCGGAAGTGTCAAGTTTAAGCCCATCTTTCGTAGGGGTTCTTCTAGTAGACTTTCTCTTTGAGTTTTGAATTTTCGGCATGACAAAAAGAAGTGCTCCGAAGATTCCCTCTCATTACAATAAAGATACAAAGGCGACTGTGCCAGACCCAACTTGTGAAGGTGAAAGTTCAATGAGGGGACTCGACAACGCAGCCTGGTAATCACTATTTCTTCCTTTCTTGATGAACACCACTTGTTCTTCCAAAAGAACTTTAGCTGTGGGAAGTCTGATACAAACAAAGGAGATTTTTCAAAGTTATTGGCCGTTGTACGTTTTTCAAAGAGTGCTGCTGTGATATATTCCGAAGTAAGCAAAATAGGTAAAACAGGACAATCAAGGAAAGATACAGCTAGTGCATCTGCATGCTCATTCAGAGCTAAACCTCTATGGCCTGGTACCCAAACTAGTCGGACGAGTCGCACATGTGTAGGAATGAGCTAGTAGAAAGTTTCTAAGGTACGCGAAAAATTTGGTGAGCTTAAGGCAGTTCAGACCGAGAGACAGTCTCTTAGAACAATAAACGCTGATAGATCTTGCGGCACTTTACGCAATGCAAGGACCATTGCCAGTAGTTCAGCTTGGTAAATAGGTGTAAATTCGGGTAATCGATTTGAGAAAGCCCAATCTAGAGAGGATGATACAATTCCTACGCCAACCTTCCCTTCATAAACTGAAACGTCAGTCGCTATCACAATTTTCTAGATTGGCCAAATGCACTTCCAAAATGCCATTTATATACTGATATCGTAAATTGTTTGCATTCTTGGGATATATATCGTCAAATTCTATCCTAATTGCATTACAATTGTTGAGCACAATTGTTTCCCAAAGGTTAGTTCTTAAGGGCTTCAAAAGTTTCTGAGAAAATATTACTTGAGGACACCTTAATTTAGGCCATTGGTGGGTGAAGAATAAGATCTGCTGGTTAATGAACACATACTGTGCCCTCTGCTGAGGTGAAGCATAGATTTTAAGGAATGTACGTACTGTTAGAATATCAAATCTTTTGATAAGGGAAGGCAGGCAGGATTCTTCGTATAGGATGTTGTTGGCAACATATTTGGGTAGCCCTAGGCATAAGCGTAAATATTCGCGTTCTAGCAGAATCAGTGGTCGAACTTTGTAGGCCGGAGAGCCAGAAAACAAAACACAGCCGAATTCTAATATCGGTCGAATGTACATGCAATATATCATACCGAGCACGTCTCCACGCAAACCGACACGATAATTACTGAGCCCGTGCAGCATCCCTACGGCACATGCTCCTTCTAGCAGCCATGATTTTTTATGTGGGGACTCCAGTTAAATGTTTTGGTGTAGGTTACCCTCAAGTACCTAACTGACTCGACCTGAGGATGGCGTCCTGTCGGTACATTAGTGAAATTCGCACTGGGGCATTTTGTGCGAAAACTATGATTGTACTTTTGTGTGTATTGAGGCATAGGTTGATATTCTCCAGCCACGTTTCCAGACTATTCATGTATGTCTGTAGAATCAGGTACAGTGTGTGAATGTCCGCCGACGCAGCAAAAAATGCAATATCATCGGCATACACATCTGTACATTTTGCTGTATGGGAATGGTACATAGTAGTGCATTAAATAACAAGGGTGATAGTACTGACGCTTGCGGTATACCTCTCGTTTGCCTGTATATTGAAGAGTTGACACCAGATTGCGAACAGTAAAATTCTCTATCACCTAAGAAAGCATGGATCCAGGCCACAAAGTATTGAGGCAGTCCTAAATTCTGAAGTGAATTTAGCAGTTTAACATGCTCCGCGCTATCCTAGGCTTTTGCGATATCTAAGGTTACCAAAGCGGAGTATTATTTCTGATATCGAGCAAGTTGAATTCTGCTTTCGAGATCCACGTGCGCACACCAATTAGAGCAACCACGCCTGAATACAATCTGACATGGGCTCAGTGTCAGTTTTTCTGACATCCATCGATCTATACGTCTATATAAAATTCTTTCAACAAGTTTTACTAGGTTCGATGTAAGTGAAATGGGCTTGATATTATCTAAGGTAAACCCAGTGCCTTGCTTTTTTAATAATGGAATCACTTTTGTCATTTTCCAGTCTGGTGGCATCCAAGAGCTTCTAAGTGAGTGATTAATAATTTCGAGTAGGCCAAGTGGGTATATTATATGTAGTGATTTTATCACCGATGTCGTCATGCCATCAGGACCAGGAGCCGAATGGGGTAGTGTTCCGACTACGTTTTCTAATTCTGCAAGCGTAACCTCTTTAAAATCCTCAGCCCTTTGGTGGGACTGGGCTTAGTATGAGAGAAGTGTCGTAAAGCGACTTTCTAGGCCGTGAGCTATATCTTCTAGAAGGGCCTTCACTTCAACTGGTGATGATACTACAGATTCTATATTTTTTTGTACCTGAAGAACTTTCTCAGCTCTCAGAAAGCGAAAACGTGATTTTATATTGACCGGCTTTGACAGGAACTCACATCGGTCGTTGTTAAATTTGTCCTTCGCATTAGCGATGGTTCTCTTAAAAATAGCGGCCGCATACTTATAATCACTCCACTTCCTGGGACACTGGTTGAAGAATAATTTTTTCCATGCAGCCTTTCTTAGTCTATAAGCACGCGAACAGTCCGCATTCAACCAAGGGTTCGTAGATGGTTTAGAGCTTTTAATGGTGAATTTTGATTTATTTAATGACTCCTTTAAAATGTCGCTAATTCTGATGGCGTCTAGTTCTGCATCATTCGTTTGGTTAGATAAAGCGCCTCGTAAAGATTTCTCGAAGGTATTAAAGTTTTCATGTTTTATGGAAGATCTATTCTTGGAGGTTCTTGGACATACCACCTCGAACAATATTGGCATATGGTCACTACTTGTTCCCGAGTTAATCGCAGACCATGATAAGATGGAGAGGTTAGCGTTAGAAAAAGTTAGATCGAGTACCGAGGAGGACTGACTACATATAAAATGGGAGTTTTTTGTGTTTATGCATATAAAGTTATTATTGTTCACCCAATTCCATGAACGTTTGCCATTCAGATCAGTTTTAAAACACCAAGAAATATGATGAGAATTGAAGTCACCTACTAATACAATATATTTTTGGCAATAGTGAACTGCAGTATCTAGTACGGAAGAATTTAGAACACCCGCAGGAAAATAAGCATTATTAATGAGAATGGTAGGGACCCAGGAATAGTAATGCTTATTGCTAAAATCTCGTTTTCTGAAGCCAATGACTGATAAATAATTTTAGCTCTATGGGCGATTTTAGATGAGATAAATATTGCCAAACCTCCACCCCGAGTTAGGCGGTCTAGACGAAATGTGCAGTAATTTTTAATCCTAAAATACTTATTTTCTGTAAGCCAAGTTTCTTGTAAAGCAACAATATCAGGGGAATAGTTATCGCAAAGTTGAAGTAAGTCTGTAGCTGCTGAAAAAAATGGAGCGGCAATTCCACTGCAGTACTTTTAAATTCCCTATTTTGAAGAGATACCAGCAGCACTCACTGCTTTTTCTAAGATGCTATCCTTTAAAAAATCCTTTTTTGATGGGTTTTTCTTCTGATATCTCGTATTTCTTGATTTAGGACTAATTGAGGACCGTTGTGCCTCAGGAGAAGCACGTCGTTTCATATTACTTGAGTCAGAGTCCATTTGTTCTGGTTGTGAGACATGAGAATCGGAGTCCGAGCTCCAATCTGGGTTCTGTACGAGAGGCACAGTTATTCTATGGCCAGTGTTCGGCGTGTCTGGCTTTGACTTCGAAGGGCCTGGTTCCGATGGAATATCAGTAACCTTAACTGGTGAAGGTAGAGAAGGGGGCACGGTAGGTTGGTTACCTCCCTGCAATATTTGATTCAACTGAGTGCTCACTATTTGTGCCAATGACTCCGTTAGGCTCACGAATAGAGATTCCATAAGTTTCGCCGTGGCCTTTTCCACCGTTGATGTTATTAAATCAGGCAATGACGACTCAAGCATCTGGTTTGCCCGGTTGGCAACAGAGGCATAGCCACGTGAGCGCTCAGAAAGAATAGATCGGGCCTCACGCCGGGAGCATCGTTGTTGTTTGATGATTTCTACAAGTTGACTCACATGTCCTCATCTGGCAACTTTCATCGTCAGCCGCGTGATTTCCTCTGCATAGACAGCATCTCCCCTCTTGGGTTGAACATTTGTTGGGTTTATGTTGGTCAGTACATGTGCGACACATCACATCCGATCTACATCCCTTGATGGTATGCTCATACCTCCAGCATTTTTTGCGCTGCAGTGGACGAGGGGATAGTGCATCTACACGATAAACTAGTGGCCATGCCTTAATTTCGGTCGGTCGAGCCGTGCCGGCAAAAGTCACAATCACTGATTGTGTGGGGACTTTTTTATTCTTAACATTTCGCGAGCATCAAAATACAGACACTGCTCCTGTGGCCGCAAACATTTCAAGTATTTCGGGTGGTGTAAGGCCCAAGTCCACTCCTCGCGAACCAATCCCTTCACACAGGCCAAATGGACAGGTACGAAACAGCTCACCGGATTTGAGGCAAACGTTGTGCATTTTATAAGATCTGTGATGCAGGCCTGGTCCGGCGAGCAGCACAGGATGCCTCCACGCCCAAGTTGACGCACCTCAGTAATCATTTGGTAATACTCAGAAATTTTTCGGAGTTCTTCCTGAATTAGTTTCGGGTTTTTCATGCGAATAGACTCGCCGTTGGTTGGAACCAGGGCCACAGGAACGCTCTTCAGACCACTGCGTAAAAATACATCGACTGGCAAATCACTGTTAGGAAGGGAAGCCGACCAGGCAGAATATGCCTGGCCGGTAGAGGAAAGAGACATCAGGTTAATAGGCTTAACAGCACCGCCCAATCCGGTCGCTCTCCCACAGGAGAAAGCACGAAGGTGCCCTTGAAGTAGCAGCGGGGGTAGATCCCAAATTGAAACCGGACGCTGAGGCCTCAGGAAGCACCAGAGGAAGCACCGGAGGAAGTACAACGCTGGGGCAACAGGACTGTGGTGAAGTCGGCAGGCGAACTGTCGTTGTTGTTGTTGTTGTTTCCCTGTGCAAATGGCTCGTATCCAAAGAAGGGGATTGGCCGATTATAAGGTGAATTTGTCCTAAACATTCAGCATTGCGTCATTCCTACAAATTTTTTGTAACTTAATTTTAATTTGGAATACCGATATCAAGTTTGCAGAAAAAAAGAAGAAAAATAGTGATACAGTAATTTAGCAAGAAAATCGTTTAGTCGCAGTGATGTATTCTTGATCGGCGAATAAAACATCCCTATGGCTGAAACCCAGTGTAGAGGCTCCAAATGAAAGAAGATCCGGTTGTGATAGTTGCAAGCCCTGTCTTTGAAGAGGTGGTGCTAGTATGCTTTGCCTGAATAAATCGAAACGGCGACAATGTAATAAAAATGACTGATCGTTTCCTCTTGATTACAGTAAATGCACATAGGGGAATTCAATATGCCTGATCTATGCAAGTGAAAATTGAGGGAGGTGACGCGGCAACGAAATTTCATGATGACAACTTCCATCATCCTTGAATTAGTCAGTTCACTGCGCCAGAGAAATAACAAGTGTTTGTACTCTGGAGAAGCCATCAGTGCAGTGTCAGATAAATTTTGCCTGATTTTAAGTGTGCGAAATCGCGCCACCGTATTGTATACTGTATGAGGGAAAATAAGAATAATTGGTGTCGAAAGGGATGCCTTCGCAAGAGAATCAGCTATTTCGTTGAACAACAAACCTTTGTGCCCTGGTGTCCAGAATAAATGAATACTTCGGAGATGACAGGGGATCAATGATTTAAAAAGTTTCACTATAGGTGAGTGAACAGATGCAGAAAGAGAAGAGCACACTGATAATGAATCAGTTATGACTGCTACGACTGGAATGGAAATATTTACCTTTCACAAAGCTAACATTATTGCCACAAATTCAGCCAAAAAGACAGGAAGAAAATCTGGTAAGCGAAGTGAAAATGACCAATCAAGTACGGGGCAATATATTCCAACGCCTGATTTTTCATGTGATTGAGATGAGTCCTTTGCTATAATGACATTTGTTGGCAGAGTACTTAAATGGTCTTGCAATAAACCATTTAAAATGCTTGTAGGTAATAGCTTAGCGTGAGTTTGGAAGATATCATGGTAAACAATTTCTGGAGAATTTTGTTGCTCAGTTAAAGGAATCAGATCACGAGCGTGTACATTTAGAGGCTCAAATAACGATTGAACAAATACTATTTGTGGTTTGTGAAATCTGGGCTAATGCACGGAGAAGAAAGAATAGGTCAGGATTGGAAATAAAAATAATTTGTTCAGGGTTAAACGGTGCTTCATATATTCGTAAAAAGGTCTGCACAGTAAGAATGTTAAAGCGACATAATAGGGTTGGTATTCATGCTTCAAGGTATAACACTGCATTAGCAGTATACTTTGGAAGTCCTAAGCAGAGCCGTAAAGCCTCTCTTTCCAACAGAACGAGCGGCCGAAAGTTGTAGGCTGGCGCACCAGAAAAAAGAATGCAGCCAAACTCCAACACAGGTCAGACATACAATTTATATATAATCAAAAGTGCCTTTCTTCTCATACCTGATCTACAATTGCTCAACCTCCGCAATACGCCCATCGCGCGTACTGCTTTTGTTGCGATGTATTCAATGTGAGGGCGCCAATTTAGATGTTCATTATACATAACTCCAAGATATTTCAATGATTGTACTTGTGGGATATCTTCAAGCTTGTAATTAATAGATATGTGCACGGGATCTTTGACTGGAAAAACGAGAGTAGCACATTTACCGGTATTTAGGTTCAACATCAATTCATCCAGTCAATGTTCTATTTCATTAAGATATGCTTGCAAGATACTGTAGAGACAGTGGAAGTCATGTGCCATAGCAAAGAAAGCAATGTCATCGGCATAAACATAGGTTTTCACATCTGGATGAACGGGGATGGTACTAAGCAATATGTTGAATAAAACCGGGGAAAGTACTGACCCCTGAGGTACACCTCGGGTTTGCTTGGCTTACAGGAAGAGAAACCGCCTTGATAACAATAGAGTTCTCTTCTACTTAAAAATTCTGTCACCCATGCTACTATATAAGGTGGAAGTCCATGACTCCATAACTGATTAGTCAAGAGGGAATAATCTACACTATCGTATGCTTTACATATGTCTAACGTTACTAAAGCCGCAAAGTGCTTTTTGTGACGGGCAATATGAATACGACTTTCCAGATCTACATGTGCATGCCATATGGAATATCCAGATCTAAAGCTGATTTGGGAAGAACTTAACAGTTGTTTCTCGATATTAAACTTTATTATACGGCCATAAAGTACCCTTTCAATAAGTTTTACTACATTAGATGTTAAGGCTATCAGTCGTATGTTGTCTAAATTATACCCTGCCCCCTGTTTCTTAAGCAATGGTATAATTTTCGCAATCTTCTATTCAGAAGGGATCCATGCTCTTCTAAGGGAATAATTGACGAGACCTAACAGATCATTCGGATATTCCCTGCGAAGTATTTTCAGCATTGTATTTGTTATTCCATCGGGGCCTGGTGCTGCATTTGGCAATCTTTCCATAGCATGATTTAATTCGGAAGTCAATATTTCTGTGTAGTCATAGATGGTTGTTGTGTAAGCCGAATTAGGAAGACGCGTTGAAAACCTGTTTTCTAATTCTTTAGCCAATTGATTCAATGATTCCTGTAGTTCCTGTGAGGTGTGAACTACTGAGTCAACGTTTCCTGGAATAGGGTCTTCTTCCTACCACGAAGGAAATTGAATAAACCACGTTTGTTATTTGATTTAGACAGGTACTCGAAATGTTCCTGGTCATATTGCTCTTTCGATCGCGATACAGTGCGTTTAAATGTTGCCGCAATGAACTGATAATCCTTCCAATTTTTTGGACTCTGATTACATATAAGTCTTTTCCATGCAACTTTTCTTCTTCTATAATCTCGTGTGCACTCATTATTCCACCATCTACTAGGTTGGGCACTTTTGGATGACGACGAAGCAATTACAAATTCTGAAGTGTTCTTGGAAAGTTTTAAAGCAGAACAGAGATTTCTACCGAGGTCTTCATTTTGACCACTGGACACTGCTCTAATGTTGGAACGCAAGCAGTCTTTAAATTTTTTGTAATTGATCAATGTTTTCTCTGTCTTTCAATAGATTTCACAGCACATGAGATTTCAAAGTATACAGGAAGATGGTCACTGTTTGAAAAAAAATCAATTGTTTTCCAAGACTATATTGAAACACTTGGGCTGCAGAACGTGAGATCTAATACCGATGGTGTCCGTCCGCTAATAAATGTAGGCTGTCTATCGTTTAGGCAGGTAAGTCATCCAATCCCACAGAAGAGTACCAGAAGGGTCTGTTCGAAATCCCCATGAAACATGATGTGAGTTGAAATCACCAGTCAGAAGGAAATCATTCTTGCAATTAGCTAAGGCAGTATCTAATTGTTGAGTATTATGCAAACCCGTTGGAAAATATGCGTTTATAAGTGAAAAAGGGTGGTGGCCTGGCAGACAGAGGTCTATTGCCAAAATTTCACAGTCTGTGGACATAAGCTGAAAAGCTATGCTCGCTGTGCGGCAAAATGTATTCGAGACTAGTATAATTAGACCCCCTCCTAGTGATGGACGGTCTAACCGAAATGCTCTAAAATTGTTTAAGTGATAATTCTTAACAGGGTTAAGCCAGGTTTTTTGTAATAAGAATATATCCGGATATAACTGATTAATCAAGCAAAGTAAGTCAGTAGAAGCAGAAATCCAAGACCTACAATTCCACTGTAGTACTTTCAAGGTATCTATGTTGACGAGCGAAACACTTCAGCAACGGCAGCTTCTAAAATACTCTCCTTAATAAGTGCACTGGCATTTTCGCTGCCCTTTTTGGGTTTTGTGTTTGGGCAAGGAGATTTTAAAAGAGATCCAGTGCGCTTCTGACGCCTGAAATCTTGCCATACTTCCATTTCATTCTGATCCTCCGCGTGGGTCGACGTAGAAGGTGCGGACAAAATTAGGGTTTCCTGCTCTCGGAATTGCCGCTGTGGGGCTAAATTCGGTATCTCTTCCACTGCACAAGGTGCCGACTTGGCCATCGGTACTGCTACTGCAGAAGCCAGCTGTGTCATCTGTGAACAAAACACTTGAGAGATGCACTCACTTACGCTCGTAACTATGTGTTCCAGCGCTTTCGACATCGCCTTTTCTACTGCAGCTTCAATAAGATTAAGAATCTTCGTCTCACTTAGTTGTTCGTGCCTCGACGCGACTCCGGCATATCCAAAGGCCCTATCCTTCACAACTGTTATTGCTTCTCGCCGCGAGCAACGACCTCTGTCCATGATTTTTAGAAGTTGTGTTTCATTAGACCTTGCGGTGCAGTTCAGATAATCGGCCGCGTGATTTCCTGCACAGAGGCAGCACTTTTCGGTTTCCGCGTTGCACTCCTTCGATAGGTGGGTATCGCCACAGATGCGGCAACGTGAATTTGATTTACAGCCCCCTGCACTGTGACCGAAACGCCAACATGTTTGACATTGGAGAGGACGAGAAGCGAGACGTTCGACTCTGAAAATGAGCGGCCATATTTTCAACTCAGATGGACAGGAAGTGCTGGCAAAGGTAGCAATAACCGACTCAGTGGGGACTTTCTCACCGTTAACTAATCGGTTGCATCGGTACACAGCTATGACCCCAGCATCAGACAGCCTTTCCAGAGTCTCAGCGGGCGTTAATGTAGAGTCGACTCCTCGTACAATTCCCTTAGTGCACGCTAAATGAAGCGGGATAAATGCACTCACCGAGACTGAAGCAAATGTCTTGCATTTTAGGATGTCAGAAATGCACGAAGGATCTGACGATCTGCATACCAAACCACCTCTTCCGAACTGACGAACATCACTTATCAGCTGAAAGTGCGGCGTCATGGCCTGCAACTCCACCTGGATCGCCCTTTGAGCCTAATAAATCCACCACTCGAGGGCACCATCGCACAGGGATGCTGCCAACACCACTGCGGAAAAAATATTCCAATGGCAATTCATCATTAGGCAAGGAGGCTGACCAAGGGCTGTGCCCTTGGCCCGAAGATGAATTAGACATTAGCACTAATTCGATTGCTTGAAGAAGTAATATGCAACGTCAGCTAGTTTCAAGAGGTCAAATTCACCCAAAGCTCAGTCAAGCCACTGTTCGAAAGAGTCCGAAGGGACGAACCCGGTTTCTCGGCCACGTATTCTCCACGCTTTGTCAGAGCGTTCCCAAGTACTCGAGCTAGAACGTTCCGCAAGCTCCTTCTCTTTTTCTTCTTCCTTCTGACCCGTGGAACGATCTCTCTTCTTTTTCCTCTTGTTCAACTTCTCTTGTGGCTAATATCCACTCTATGGAGATGGCCCAAAATTGATTGGCATTACGAAATGTTATAAATGTTTAGAAAAATAAAGGTTATCAAAGAAAACATTACAAATTTTAATATGGAGTTTTGGTGCTGTCTCAAATGTATAAATCCTGAAGCTATCTTATGGGTATATATAATATAATAAGTAAGCACCCAATATTTGAAAACATGAATAAATAAAACAAAATTTATGCATATGTCAACACAGAAGAGTAATAACATAGAGTAGTCTGTTAGTAATTTGGTTTCATTCAGATAATTTCGCACAGCCACGATATTTTTCTCACATGACTCTGAAACAAAGGCTCTCAAAGAGGCAATTATGGGCGTGGATAAATTATTTCTAATAGACGATAAAAGACTTTCTAACTTGAATCTTTGAGTTGTATTAGGTCGCCTACAGGTCAAAAAGAAATGATCTATTGTTTTTAATTTTTTTACATGAAGTGCCGAGTGGATAAAGTGCCTGACCAGACCAGTGATAGTAAAAAACTAGTTTCGGCATTTGGCAGTGCAACCTCGCAATTATCACTTCTAGTTTACGTGGTTCTCAAAATGATTGGCGCCAAGAATATAATGGGTATTGATATTCTTTGTAGTTTTTCAGTGATTTGCCTGCAATATTTTCCATAAATATACGCCTGTGAAATCGCGCTGCCTTCGAATAAGCGGATGGCGAAAAAAACGGTAAAACTTATGTTGTACACGGGAAGCGTGTGTTCATAAAACACGAGGTAATTATTTGCACTTTCAAGTAAAGAAAGGTATTTTCACTGCGTTCACAAGCAGAGGCGTGACAGTGTGGTAAATTACACGCTTGCCATGCAAGCGACTTGGGTTCGTTCCTTTATGGGAACACAAAATTTTTGTTTTCTCCTTTGTTTGCCTCTTTTTGAGTATTTCGGTTTCGTATAGATAATATTTTTTTTGCTCACAGCCAACAGCTGCAAGATTATTGTGCAAATATTTTCAATAACCCATTTAACTTAAACACAACCTTATACTAAAATGAAGACTGTGTTGCCGTGTACACCGACGGATCGTGACTGAACCCAAGCTCTATGTCGTCATTCTACCTGCATAGCAAGAAAAAAACAAGATTTTACGCTCTGTCATTTGACAACAACAAAAACAACGGCAGAGCTTTATGCAACGCTGTGCTTCATATGTTCACACTCAGGTCCTCTTTGATGGGTAGTTCTCAGTGACTTGAAATCCTCGTTAGATTAGTTTGTTGAAAAGAAATCAGTTTAGGTAACACAGCTTTCGTGCTGGTATATCATATACAGTGGGCTTAAGCTATAGGAAAATATTTAAACCACAGAATGTTGTACCATTGGGTGCCAATTCTACCGTGGGAACATACGAAATGACATAGCTGATCAAATGGCACATGCAACACATCAGAAGAAGAATATATCACTGCCACCTCTACCGTACAGCGATGTGCGATGTCTGATAATTATTCTGAGCTGTCAGTTGTCCAAGGAAACATAGTTCGAAAACAGTGCGGTAAACTCAGTGTTATGTAGTCTTGACCTCGGCGGAAAATAAATACTCCGTCCAAAATTAGCCAATCTTAAAAACGGTCATTCCCTGGCGTCGACTAGGCGTGGCCTATACTCGAGGGCCCCCTTGTATAGAATAAGGAAAGCTTACATTGCTACCTGCTCATGTGGAGAAGCTGTAGAGGATGTTGAGCACAATCTCTATCCCTGTAAAAATTATCAAGGCCTTTAAAAAAGACACGTGTAAAAAACCAAATTCATGGGATACGCGACCACCATCGATAGCAAACACCTTCGGCCCATAGCCGAAACAATACTACATGCAACTGCAGCGCCTGATGTAGAGTCACTTTCTGGAGGAATCATAAATACCACACAAGCACTAAACCAGAAAAGAAAATGTAGTCGCGTTATTGTTAGCAGGTATGCTTCTCCATAACACTTCTGTATTTATAATTCGCAAGAAAAATCTTTGCGAAGATCTATTTGTTGCAGTTACAGTTCAGTATTGAAGAGACGGCTCCCGAGAAGCATGATCCCATTTGACAACATTTTGTGTATGCGCATTTTTGTATGGACATTTCAAGTGCGTTACTACTTGTATACTTTTTAAACCTGTGTTGTGCGGAGAGATTTTAGGAATAAACACTTGAACTCAGTGCGTGAGTGTTGTATATGTGCCTTTGTATAGCCTCACGTTTCTTTAAAATATGCAATAACAGCTGTTGCGCAAAAGGAAAAGTAGCCAGCGCCACGCATTGGCACCTACTTCTCCATATATGTATTTGTATTATTAGTTATTGACACCGACGCTGCAACTTCTGAGCAACAACCTCTGTAACGCTATCACGTCAAAACACCCAGATATTAGGAGTTTGAGAATTGAGGCCGCAAAGGGCGTGGGTTCTCAAGGTGTCTTGAGTCGCCAGCGAAATGAAGCAGACGCGGTTGGAGCCACTGTGTCGCATGGCACGCCTCTCGCATAATTCAAATTTGGCCACATGTGCGCACCATCCATTTAGTGTAACGCAGCCTCTTCGCAAACTCTACTAATTCTCCGAACGCAAGAGCAGCGTACGCAATACAACTTGAGTGCTCAATGTCTTGGTTAGGCGATTCTCCTTCCCTCTAATATTCGTAATATTACTCAGTCGCTCCATCTTGGCGGTCCCACCACGTGTCGGCTGCCTCGATGCATGCAGAACCCAATCCCGGAAGGAAACCCGAGTGCCGCGACCAACACGTCAGAGAAGCTCAGCTATTTATCAAACTTGTTTGCTATTTCTCCAGCAAAACATTAGCCATATCCCAGGAACCTTGACAATCAATGTTATGCCAACCACAGGGCACGAAGGTGACCACGGTTCTATTCCATTTCTTAGACATCACGTAGACAGTCTACGCATACTGCCTAGAAGACCGCACCAAGCCCATGCTGTCCGAGAACTTGAACACATTTAGACAGCTTTTCCGCGACGATGCACCAACTCGCGTCGAGAAGAAAAAGCTAAATGAAACAAACGTAATAATTTTAATTTGTGGCTTATTTCGTGTTAAAATAAAAAAAGTAAACGTTACTCCATTGAGCGCCTGGGAAAGCGTCAGCTTCTGTGCAGATGCTTTCCCGAAACGTAAGGAGGCTGCTCTGCGCAGCTCTCATTTTAATAATAATATCATTATTCGTGCACTCGGAAATCAAACGAGTCTCATCTTGATGTGAATCGCGGTGCGTGCAATCTATGCATGCCTTTATGCATCTGAAACTCGCACACCTTGCACTTCTGCAAAGGCCTCACCATGTACTTACCTCGTTTTGTTTAAGGCCTTATGTTTGTTATATATTATTATTATTATTATTATTATTATTATTATTATTACATGAATTTCTACGTCTATCAACCAGGATATGATCATAAGAGACGTCACAGGGGGTGGGCCTCTTGCATTTTGTTGCTATCGAAGTTAAACCACCGGGCCAAGATCGAACCCGCGGCCTCCGAGTTGATGACCGAACACCTTAACCTCCGTTTCTACGAGGCAGACAGCTCTCTCTATATGTATATATATGCTTGTGTGTTGTAGGTATTGTGAGTATTAGGCTTGCTGTGTCCCCTCCATAGATAAACCAAAGAAGACGGAGGCATCAAATTACATCATACAACGTCCATATATTTCAAACGACGATTCATACGGCGAAGTCGGCCGAGGATCACGGGGTAATAAGGCCAAGCCCAAGACCTCGGACCGCAGCAATCGGACAGCGCGGGTGGCATTGTATAACATTGGGGCCAATCGGAGTGAGTCGTGCGACCTAAACACCTGCGGTGCTGATCTACATATGCCATATTTCAGGGCACCTTGGCAAGCTTTGAAGGTCTCGACTTGGACAGCACTTTTTTGGCGTCAACCACCCACGCATACTTGACGCGTTGAGCCCGGGGCACCTGACTACGGTCCGTGGGCCTTCTCATAGTGCTTCCTTGTTCTTCCAGCTTCCGGTAGCGTGAACTTGCAGTGCACATCGCGCTCACCTCGCAAGCGTCCACTGGTCCGACTGCCTGGAACTTCAATTCGAGACGCGGCGTCTTGGGCTTTGGCGTTTCCTCTTTAATGCCAACGTCACAGGCGTGCGTGACCTCACAATGCCTCGTATTAGCCCCGGTTCTAATTTTTTCGCTGGAGATGGCCTTCGGAAGTTCAGAAGTCTTCTTGGTTGTCTTCTCGGAAAATATGTAGCGAAGGCTTCCAATGTTTCCGAGTTGACGGCAGCGTGGTCTAGCAGACCCCACGTATTCATCGTGGCTACGTAACGGAGACGCCTGGCTACGGCCACCGTCATGTCCGTGACGTTTTCATGGTTAGCGTGTTCGGTACCAGTACTAGAGACCCACTGAGGGCCCCGCCACGAGGTGCTCCAGATGTTCAAGCAGTCTTGACGTTCAAAGAAGCAACGATGGCGCCTCGCCGCCGCATCTGCCGTCGACGCCACGGCAGCTTCGTCAGTCTTTCTGGTGCTTTCATCGCAAGTACGCTCTGCCAGGAAGCTCTGGCGATCCCTCAGAGGTGGAAGTGCGCCTAGGTTGGAGTAGCACGTAGGCCAGAACGGAAGTCTGCTCTTGGTCGCGACAGTCATTGCGTCCTTCTGATGACCTCGATGCTGATGACCTCTGATGGATGGCGCTTACCCACAAGGGGGGATGGGCCAAGAACCGGGCGGCAGGATAATTAAATGAAACTAAACTGAAAATGAAGCCAATCTGAAAAAGTAGCTTAAAATAATACTACCAAAAAAACAAAAATGTTTGTTGAGCAAGTGGTCAAACCATCTTTTGTTTTTGAAAGACATAACTACGAATTATAAACTAAAGATCTGAAAAGGTAGTGGTTCACTAGCATGGTAATCTTTTAGTTGCGTTGATGTAATCAAACAAAGCGGAGCATACATCCCTGTGGCAGTAGCCAAATGAAGTTCCGCCAAGTGATAATATTACTGGTAAATTTACTTGTATTCCTAGCTTTTGTAATGGGGCTACTAAAAATCTTTTTCTCTGATAAGAATAACGATGACAGAATAAAAAGAAATGTTCAATTGTTTGAATTTCGTTGCACCAAATGCATAGCGGTGAAGCCTTGAGCTGAGCTTTATTAAGGTAATAATTTAGTTGTGGAACTGCACAGCGCAATCGGGTATAAGTGACCTCTAACTGGCGAGATACACACCACTGTTTATTCCAGCAATAGCTCAAATGCTCGAAATATTTGAATTTATCCAAATTACCTTTTCCCCATTGCATGCAAGCATTTCGGAACCTTAGCGCGGTTACGTAAGCCGTATTTGGCAAAACTGGGATGGTGGGCCCACCCAGGGATACTGCTGCTAAAAAGTCCGCCATTTCGTTCAAATATAATCCGCGGTGGCCTGGTACCCATAGCAAATGCAGTTTTTTTACGTTTTTCGGTACTAAATGCCGAAACGTAATCATCAGCTCTGAATTTACTGCCGCAGAAAGTGCATTACAAACTGATAACGAATCTGTAATGATAACTGCTAATGATTCGCTTGACGGTAATTTGCGTAGGGCAAGAACAATGGCCAATAATTCTGCCATGGATACTGGGGTATAATCTGGGAGTCGAATCAATCGAAAGGACCAGTCCAAAGAAGGAGAGAAGATGCCAACCCCAGCCTTTTCTTTTGACACAGATGCATCAGTCGCTATCATATTGCTTATTTCTAGGTGGGCTAGATAATCTGCTAACTGGTCATTTAAATTCCTATATGCCAATTGTTTTGCGTTATGAGGAAATATATCATCGAATTGTATGCTAAGCATTGACTTTAGGTTGTGTATTGGACCAATATGTCTAATTTTTACATTCAGTTGCTTTAGTAGCGCTTGTGCAAATACTATTTGCGGGGTGTGTAGTCGCAACCAATGGGTTTCGAAAAATAAAGTCGGTTCTTGAATGAAAGCGTAAAATGAGAGTCTTTGGTGTGAACTGTATATCTTTAAGAATGCTTGCACAGTAAGAATTTTAAACCTATTTAGCAGAGAAGGTAGGCGAGCTTCCATATACAACACGTTATTTGCAACAAACTTTGATAGACCCAGACACAAACGCAACGCTTCTCTTTCCAGCAGTATTAGGGGTCTCATTTTATAGGCTGCGTTGCCAAAAAATAATACACATCCGAATTCCATGATGGGCCGCACATAAAGTTTATATATCATTATTAGCACATCTCTTCTTAAACCCGCTTTACGGTTTGCGAGCTTACGTAGCCACCCCATGGCCCGTGTTGCCTTGGAGTACACATCATCAATGTGACTTCTCCAATTTAATGTGTCATTATATAAGATGCCCAAATATTTAAGGGAATTCGCCTGCGGAATGAGCTCATTACTGTACATTAACAAAATGTTGATAGGCTGCAGAAAAGAGAATGCAAGGAGCACACTTTTCTTTACGTTCAGGGTCATATGAATATTTTTAAGCCATCTTTCTATGATAGTGAGATAATTTTGTAGACTCTGGTATAATGATTGAAGGTCGGTATTACTTGCGAAGAAAGCAATATCGTCCGCGTACACATATAACTGAATATCCTTAGTTGATGGAATGGAGCTTAAGAAAATGTTAAATAAAACTGGCGACAGGACAGCCCCCTGTGGTACGCCACGTGTCTGCTTATATCTATTCGATGAGTACCCATCTTTAAAGCAGTAATATTCTCTCCCTCTTAAAATCTCCGACACCCACGCAGTGATGTAGTTGGGAAAGTGGTGATATTCCATCTGTTTTAATAAAATTGAATGCTCAACCCTATTGTACGCTTTAGCCAAATCTAAAGTAACTAAAGCACAGTATTGGCGCCGACGCCGAGCCAGTTGTATTCGGCTCTCTAAATCAACATGTGCACACCATATTGAGCAACCGGATCTAAAACCAATTTGACTGGGGTTTAATAGTGCGTTATTATTAATATATTTTATTACTCGGGCATTCAAAACTCTTTCAATTAGCTTAACCAGATTTGACGTGATTGATATCGGCCTTCATTGTCCAAGGCAAATCCTTTTTCCTGCTTTTTAAGAAGTGGAATCACTTTAGACAGCTTCCATTCCGCCGGTATCCAAGCTTTCGTCAAAGAAAAATTCACCAGATTAAGTACTTCAGTTGGACAAATCACGAATATTACTTTTATCATTGAATTTGTTACCTCGTCTGGTCCAGGTGCCGAAGGAGATAAGTGCCTTATTATCTCTGCCAGCTCATCTAAAGTAACCTCCTCGAAATCCTCGCCTGCCATTGGGTTCACAATGTGCAGTGGTAGAGTTGACATAAATCTTTCTTGGAGCCCTTTCGCAATATTTTCTACTAAATCAGAGAGCTCACGGGGGGAAAGAACAGAAGAGTCAATATTTTCAGCGGGTGGTAACATCTTTTGAGATCTTAAAAACCTGAAGAGCGCTTTTTTGTTTTTAGCCCTAGAAAGATACTCATGTCGTTTCATATTATAACCATCTTTTGCTGTACTTACTGTGCGTTTGAAGTCTGCTGCTGCGAATTTATAATCACACCAATTTTTTGGACATTGGTTGGCCAGCAGTTGTTTCCATGCAACTTTCCGTTTTCTATAGCTCCTCGTGCACTCTTCAGTCCACCATGGACTAAAAGAACCTCTTGTGGCCGAGTCTAATTTAAACGTTGCGTCTTTTACTGATCTTTTTAACACTGCACACAGACTCATAGCCCTAATGTCACCTTGTATGTCCTTGCGGTGATCAAAAGTAGCCCTCAAGTCTTTTTCTAATTTTCTATAGTTGAGGAATGAGCGGGCCTTTTCGGCGACATGTATTCTTGGAAAGTTCAGTACAAAACTAATAGACAAGTGGTCACTGTTAGTAGCACAGTCTAAAGTTTGCCACGAACATATATTTAGAGATGAGCTTGAAAATGTCAAGTCAATTACAGATTTAGAGAGACCTCGGACAAAAGTAGCAGATTGCGAATTTAAACAAGATAAATTCTTGTCAATAGCCCATTCCCACAATCGTTTTCCGTTCAAATCTGTTTTAAAACCCCAGGCCACATGATGTGAATTGAAGTCTCCAGTGATTAATATATCCTTTCTGCAGGCAGAGAACATATCGTCTAGACTTCGTGCGTCTTGCACCCCGGCAGGGAAATACGCATTTACAAACGACAAAGGAGAAGCGTCTGGTAATATTATGTCTACTATCAAAATTTCACAATCTGGAGTTACACAACGATAAGAGATCGTAGCTTTGTGACTAAACTTAGTTGCTATCAAGACAGCAAGCCCACCACCTCTGCTAGGTCGGTCCAATCGAAATAGCCGATAATTTTTTAGGTGAAACTTCTGGCTGGTTGAAAGCCAGGTTTCTTGCAGTGATATAATATCCGGGGAAAGTTGTGAAGAAAGGTATGATAGGTCTGTGGCTGCGGAAAATATAGATCTGCAATGCCACTGTAATATGGTTAGTGAACCTATTTTGACGACAGAACCGTCGCAGAAACTGCTTGGTCTAAAATGTCCTTTCGCAAAAAGTCTTTCTTAGACATGTTCTCAAAGAATTCTTTTTTTGGATAGATACTTTTTAGATTTCGAATTATGCGAAGAGTTTTTTGCTTGGGGAGATCGGGTTCGCTCGTCCTTCTGACCCGTGAAACGATCTCTCTTCTTTTTCCTCTTGTTCACCTTGTCTTGTGGCTCATATCCACTGCACGGAGATCGCCCAAAATTGAATGGCATTACGAAATGTCAAAAATGTTTAGAAGAATAAAGGTCATCAAAGAGAACATTACAAATTTTAAAATGGAGTTTTGGTGCGGTCTCAAATGTATAAATCATGATGCTATCTTATGGGTATATATAATATATTAGGTAAGCACCCTATAATTGAAAACATGAATAAATAAAACAAAGTTTATGCATATGTCAACAGAGAAGAGTAATAACATAGAGTAGTTTGTTTGTAATTTGGTTTCATTCAGATAATTTCGCACAGCCACGATATTTTTCTCACATGTAACTCAGAAACAAAAGCTCTCAAAGAGGCAATTATGGGCGTGGGTAAATTATTTCTAATAGACGATAAAAGACTTTCTCACTTGAATCTTTGAGTTGTATTAGGTCGCCTACAGGTCAAAAAGAAATGATCTATTGTTTTTAATTTTTTTACATAAAGCACCGAGTGGATAAAGTGCCTGACCAGACCAGTGATAGTAAAAAACTAGTTTGGGCATTCGGCAGTGCAACCTCGCAATTATCACTTCTAGTTTACGTGGTTCTCAAAATGATTGGCGCAAAGAATACAACGGGTATTGATATTCTTTGTAGTACGGTAAAACTTATGTTGTACACGGGAAGCGTGTGTTCATAAAACACGAGGTAATTATTTGCACTTTCAAGTAAAGAAAGGTATTTTCACTGCGTTCACAAGCAGAGGCGTGACAGTGTGGTAGATTACACGTTTGCCATGCAAGCGACTTGGGTTCGTTCCACTATGGGAACACAACATTTTTGTTATCTCTTTTATTTGCCTCTTTTTGAGTAATTCGGTTTCGTAAAGATCATATTTTTTTTGCTCACTGCCAACACCTGCACGATTATTGTGCCTATATTTTCAATAACTCATTTTTTAAACATATCCTTATACTAAAATGAAGACTGTGTTATCGTGTACACCAAAGGATCGTGACTGTACCCAAGATCTACATCGTCATTCTACCTGCATAGCAAGAAAAAAACAAGATTTTATGCTCTGTCATTTGACAACAACCACAACAACAACGGCAGAGCCTAAAGCAACACTGTGCTTCATATGTTCACACACAGGTCCTCTTTGATGAGCAGTTCTAAGTGACTCAAACTCCTCGTTAGATTAGTTTGTTGAAAAGAAATCAGTTTAGGTAACAAAGCTCTCATGCTGGTATATCATATACAGTGGGCTTAAGTTATAGGAAAATATTTAAGCCACAGAATAATGTACCATTGTGTGCCAATTCTACCGTGGGAACATACGAAATGACATAGCTGATCAAATAGCACATGCAACACATCACAAGAAGAATATATCACTGCTACCTCTACCGATCAGCGATGTGCGATGTCTCATAATTAATCTGAGCTGTCAATTGTCCAAGAAAACTTAGTTCGAAAAGAGTGCGGAAAACTCCGTGTTATGTAGCCTTGACCTCGGCAGAAAATAAATACTCCGTCCAAGGTTAGCCGATCTTTAAAAACGGTCATTCACTGGCGTCGTCTAGGCGCGGCATATACTCGAGAACCTCCTTGTATAGAAAAAAGAAAGCTTACATTGCTACCTGCTCTTGTGGACAAGCTGTAGATGATGTTGAGACAATCTGTATCCCTGTAAAAATTATCATGGCCGTTAAAAAAGAAACGTGTAAAAAAACCAAATTCTTGGTATACGCGACCACCATCGATAGCAAAAACCTTCGGCCCATAGCCGAAACAATTCTACATGCAACTGCAGCACCTGATGTAGAGTCACTTTCTAGAGGAATCATAAATACCACACAAGCACTAAACCAGACAAGAAAATGTAGTCGCGTTATTGCTAGCAGGTATGCTTCACTATATTACTTTTGTATTTATAATTCGCAAGGAAAATCCTGGCGAAGATCTATTTGTTGCAGTTACAGTTCAGTTTTGAAGAGACGGCTCCCGAGAAGCATGATCCCCTTTGACAACATTTCGTGATTGCGCATTTTTGTATGGACATTTCAAGTGCGTTATTACTTGTATTTTTTTAAAACCTGTGTTGTGCGGAGAGATTTTAGAAATAAACACTGGGACTCTCTGCGTGATTTGTATATGTGCCTTTGTATAGCCTCGCGTTTCTTTAAAATATGCAATAACAGCTGTTGCGCAATAGGAAGAGTAGCCGGTGCCACGCATTGGCACCAACCTCTCCATATATGTATTTGTAATATTAGTTATCGACGCCGACGCTCCAACCTCTGAACAACAATCTCTATAACGCTATCACGTCAAAACACTTAATATTAGGGAGTTGCAGAATTGAGGCCGGAAAGGGCGTGGGTTCTCAAGGTGTCTTGAGTCGCCAGCGAAATGAAGCAGACGCAATCGGAGCCATAGTGTCGCATGGCACGCCTAACGCATAATTCAAATTTGGCCACATGTGCGCACCATCCATTTAGTATAACGCAGCCTGTTCGCAAACTCTACTAATTCTCTGAACGCAAGAGCAACGTACGCAGTGCAACTTGAGTGCTCAATGTCTTGGTTAGGCGATTCTCATTCCCTCTATTATTCGTAATATTACTCCGTCGCTCCATCTTGGCGGTCCCACCACGTGTCGGCTGCCTCGATGCATGCAGAACCCACTCGCAGAAGGAGATCCGAGTCCCGCGACCAACACGTCAGAGAAGCTCAGCTATTTATCAAACTTGTTTGCTATTCCTTCAGCAAAACATTAGCCAGATCCCAGGAACCTTGACAATCGCTGTTATCCCAAGCACAGGGCACGAAGGTGACCATGATTGTATTCCAATTCTTAGACATCACGTAGACAGTCTACGCATACTGCTTGGAAGACCGCCCCAAGGACATGCTGTCCGAGAACTGGAACACATTTAGACAGGTTTTACGCGACGATGCGCCACATCGCGCCGAGAAGAAAAAGCTAATTGAAACAAACGTAATAGTTGAAATTTCTGGCTTATTTCGTGTTAAAATAAAAAACGAGTAAACGTTACTCCCATTGAGCGTCTGGAAAAGCGTCTGCTTCTGTGCAAACGCTTTCCCGGAACGTAAGGAGGTTGCTCTGCGCAGCTCTCATTTTAATAATAATATTATAATTCGTGCACTTGTAAATCAAACGAGTCTCATCTGGACGTGAATCGGGGTGCGTGCAATCTATGCATGCCTTTATGCATCTGAAACTCGCACACCTTGCACATCTGCAAAGGCCTCACCATGTACACAGTAAAAATTTTTACACCCAAAAGGGTATAAGAAGGGTGTTTTTACGAGAAAGCGCCTTTTTCAACACCCTTTTACTCCCATAAATGGTCGATTGAAAAAAAGCACCCATTTGTTTGAGTGCTTGCCTCGATAGCACCCTAAAATAGGCTCTAAGGGTGCTTTTGTGCCTGAGAAGGGTGAAGGTGACGATTCATCAGATGGAATATGCAGCATAAAAAGAACACATAATTATAACATTTGGGATTTTACGTCTCAAAAATCTCGATATGATTATGAGGGTCGTCGTAGTGGAAAGCTCTAGAGATTTTGACCATTTGGTGTTCTTTAATGTGCGCTGATATCGCACAGTGCACAGGCTTCTACCTTTTCACCTTCTTCTGAATTCGACAGCCACGGCCGGCATCGAACCCGCGACCTTCGGATTGGTGGCCGAGCAGCGTAGCTACTGCACGAATATGTGGACCTTGCGGTAAATGACGGCCTAGACAGAATGTGTGAAGGTGCTCTCCGAATACAGCAGAAGCAAATCGCGTTTCATCTATAATGGCAATTAACTGCAATCCACGTTACGAAACCTCACCTTAGCGTTGGTTATAAGCTACATGTTTTCTGTGGATTATATACAGGAACATAATGTTCGCCCGAGTATGGGTGTGTGTGCGTGAGCCTGCGCATGTGTTCACGTGTAAGCGCGATTGTGTGTACACTCGTGCATGTGTGCGTGCGCGTGTATGTGCGAGCCCATGCTTGTGTTAAGCGTGCCTGTGCACATGTGTACGCCCATGCATGCGTGCGTTTACGGTCGCGTGTGTGTGCTGCCGTATGTATGTATACGTGTATGTGTGTGCGCCTGTGAATAAGTATGCGTGTGTATCAGCCCGTGCGCCCTCAAATTTCGTGTGTGTGCAGGAGGGGGGGCACTGCTTCTTAATGTTTAAGGTCCCACACGTGTTCAGACTAAGAGTCTATATGGGAGGTGGCTTAAGGAATGGCGGTGGTCAACACACTGTACACGGACTATTCAGTACATGGAAAACAGCTGCACATTTTCGTACCTCATCTTTGCTTACCAACTTGCTGTGGAAGCTGATTAGGTCCGCTGATGCGCTTCTACGCTCGAAAACGTGGGTTATGACCAATTCACACGGAAAGCTGTCACTGCACTTATGCACAACCATCGTTTATATTAACAACGTCTAACAAGAACGTGCCCTGCCTTTGCTACAGATGCTTAGCTAGCTCATTGGGCAACCATATGGAATTATGTGCTGATCATGTGGTCAGCAAAAAGTTTGTTATAACAACCTCGGCACGTTTCGTGGTGCGTGACAAGCCTTCTAAACATCCGCGACTGTGCAATTATTTGTTCCAGCTTCGACTACGCATTCAGTGTTTGCGGCACCATACGCGGAATTGCCAGACACAGACAATGCGAAAAGAAATTCCTCTGGAATAAGGTGTAGCGATGCTCTCCCGCTAATGCCACCGAGGACGAAATAATTATTGTTTCTGGCCATTCCATGGTGCACTTTGTTTTCCCGCAAGTTTTGCTTCACTATTTTTCGCCCACTGCAATCGCAATTCGTCAAATACTCGAAGAACCCGAGGCTGGTGAATAACCTGCGTCGCTGTGCGACTGGCTTGAAGGAGAGTTGCCATTTACAAGGAGTCATTCTTGAAGCGCAATTCGATTGCCTTCCGCGTCGAACAGCCGTCCGCCGTATGCGTCATAGCGTTTGCCTTTCGGCGCCGTCTTGGCGGGTTTCCCGCTCCTCCCCCCCCTTCCGCTCACCCCGGCCAGCGTTGCTCCCACAACGGCGGCGTAGGTAAGCGAATATATGCGTCGCCAAGCACCTGCGTCGACAGCTGCGGCGCCGTCGCCAGTGCCTCCTCTTTCTCTCTCTCAACGTTGCTCTCTCTGTCTCATCGTCTTTCAAATGCGTTGCGTTGGTCTGGGGTCTTTGTCGCTGTGTGTGTTCTAGCGAACAGGCGCATATTCAATTGTGGTCACGCATGGCACCGTGTTCGGAGTGACACTCGGATTAAAGAATATTTATGGAGTGGCGGACACGGACAACGTGGGCCTGTTAACGGTGAGTGTACTGTTTTCGTAGGTAGTAATCATGCAGCGCTAGCTGGGCGCCTGCAGCAGCTCTGCTGAAGTAGGCTGCCAGCCATTTACAACAGCGTGCGTTCGCGGGCCTGTTGCAGATGCCCGATTAAACGTGTGACTTAACGAGTTCACACTGCTATGCGCGATGTTGTGTAAGTGCCTGCATCATTCATACAGTGAGTGATGTGATCACTTAACAAGGGCGGGATTAGTTGCTGATCGCACATTGTCTCTACACTGCACAAAGTGATTGATATTCTTTTAGGATGTGCTTTGGGCTTCATCGTAATAACATTTCTAAATTACTCAAGTGTGCAACATGCATCTGTAGGTGTAAGCGTAAAAAAAGAAAGAAAAAATTGCCCGCAGCTTCCCTCGGGGGAACACTGAGGAGGATGCGGAAATTGGTTAACGGGTGTTAAATTGCGACTTACTTGGGTCGATGGCTAAATTGGTTAACGTGGTTGTGAAATGGGGTGTTAAAAATGAGTGAACACGTACGGCACGTATGCGAAAGGGCGGTGTTTTATTTATTGCGACGAACTTTGAGGACGATGGCTTAGGGACGTCGATCATTCTGTTTGTGGATTCGTTGGCATTCATTTCACGGCGACTTCGGACGTCGACGCGCCGTACAAACCAACGGACGAGCGGCAACTGAGCGAGCGAGCGCCGACCTTGAGTATATATACAGCGCGACGGCGCATGCGCTGTCAGCTGTCGAATGTTCTCGAAGGAGAAGCGCGCGCGGCACAGATGGTGGGCGACGGCGCGACGGCGCATGCGCGCGCGTCAGCTGTCGAATGTTCGAGAAGCGGTGCGGACGGCGCGGACGGCGCACTACAAGGCGCGAGTATAAGATGCTTCCGCATCTAAAAGAAAAAATATGTACAGAGGCGCACTGTACGAAATGTTTTTTTTTTTTGCTTAAAGACGGTATAGTTGGAGGTGCTGATATGCCGCGATGCTCCCAGCACGTGCGCCTCGGTCTTTTAAGCTATTTAGGACAAGTGTCACTAGCAACAGGGAAAGATCTAGCAGACTTCCAAAGGCGCGTTGTTGTGGCCATCGCCGTGCGTTGTTTTCCCTCGTTTCTGTTTGCTGTTTTCGTGCTTTGCCTTCACCTGCGATAACGTTCGGCTTCATAACAGAATCGAGAAAGTATACGTGACTGTGGGAGCTTTGTGCGGTAGCTCTAGCACAAGCCATGGCTGCTGCAACGTAGACGGCGTCCGCGCGAGTTGGTGTCGTTCGAGCGCTCCTACTTGCTTGATTGTGTTTAACTGAGTATTTAGGCACGGGTTACGTTTGTAAATCCCATGGTCAATAATCGCTAATAGCGTGCCCCTGATTGCCATCAGAGGATGGGCTTGGTTGTCGAAATATGCCAGACGCTTTTTCTGAAAGCAAGCTTTGAATAATTTTTTAAATAAATACTTTCATACGTGCTAGTTGCGGGCCTATTGCAGGCCCGCAACTCTAAAAACTGGACGAGCTATCACGTATTTTATCAAATTACAATGAATTTTAATGATTTAATTATAGATGACGAATTTCTGTGCTAAATTAGGTGCACAAAACACCTGTTCGCAGCCCTACGTCTAGAAAGCCGGCAAGTAGGAAGCACAGCGTCAAATTTGGATTAGATTCCATTGACGGAGCGTGTTGTGAGGGTAGAAAGAACGAGAAAATTGTTAATTTTTGATGCCCTTATAGAGGCATTCAGAATCGCACTGATTGGTGACTTGTAACAATTCCTCAGATTGTTAGAGGCGTGAATAAAGTCAGTAAATTTTTTACTTTTTTTTGCAGACCTCTTCGCTAGTGCCACGCCCAAGATCATTTGTTCTCATGTAAAACAGAAAGCAGAGATGTCTTCGCTGTTTGTACATAAAGAGGTAAGTTTCCTGTGTGTTTTGATTAATGTGACATGTTCTGAACGTTGTACTTTAAGAATTCTTTTTCACACTGGCTCACTACCCTAGAAGAAATTTGATTCTTAGGTGAGTTCAGGCTTTCGTAAGTGCTTTTTTTTAGCTGTAGTCTTACACTTCACCTCATTTCGGGAATTTGCTGTATGCTGGAAAACTCTTACCTTTATCATACAAAATTATTGGAATGTATGGGTTGTATGCTTCGAGTTCAGTGTAATGTCAATTACACGCCATTTCGAAGGATACACACTACACATTCTTTATATATGGTGCTGCCAGAACAGCACGAACATCCTTTTATGAGAAGTCATATTTGCTCTTATTACATGATGAGATGGTGCCGCTGACGTCCTGCGTAGTCTACCCCGGCCCCAGCCTAGAGCAAGCCTACTTCCTGAACCTCCAAATGGATAACCGAAAAATCTTCCGTGTCAGTAATGACGAAGAAGGAGTGACAGCACTGATGAGATGATTTTTTTTCATTTTCAACATTGTCTACGGCCGCAAGGCCTTTAACAACCACGGTGATTGAGCGGCTTTTTGTCGGCGTGAGTTTGGAGTTTCTCAAAGAAGTTGTTCAGGCAGTACGACGCTGAAAATTTTGGTGTCACAATGCCTCAACAACTTTTTCTAGTGTGGTCATGGTAGATGAACAAATATTGTTATTTGTGTAAGTTATTTTGGTTAAATATAGCTGGACCATTCCATGCCAAACATCCCAGTCCCTTTCGCGACCATCTGAATTGTATTTGAAAAAAAATGTGCTGAATTACTGCGTTGAAACAGTGAACTGCTAGAATATTTCAGCGAGAAAAAAAGTTTTGTTCATGTGGCTGGCTTATAACTTCCTGGCATAATGACGTCTGTGTGCTGTTTGTGAAAAATTTCGTTTTAAAACTACCGCTTATTTTCTCTAAAGCAATTTTGGTCTACCTGTTAAGTAAATGTGCTTCTGTAAGGTATTCGAAGCTCAATAATAATAGTGCAATTTTTTCGCCACACTCGCTTCCAAGAATAAAGCCAAAATGTGCTATGTTTGCATATTTATGGCAATATTGCACTTTATATGAATATCTGAGCAGTGAATACTTACTCCACAGAAGGTATATTTTGAGGAAAAAATATCTTTAGACCTCTCAAGCTGCTGAAATATACGAGAAAATATCACGAATTTCACAAATTCGTGATTTTCGTCCGTATTGAGATGCAATTTGCTCCATGTTGTGATACAATGAAAACTCATCATTATACCTAAATTGTAAGAAAATGAAATTTTTTCTGTAATAAAAATCTTATCGCAAAAAGGACAGGAAAGAGCGCTGTCAACTGAATTTTGTTTAAGGTGCAACGAGCGTTTTTATACTGAGCCCAAGACCAGGGCTAATCTGCAACATCACATGTGTGACCATGACAAAATAATTTTAACCGAGAAAAGAATACTCTTTTTCGGAAAAGATAAGTGAAGGTGTACTGATGCATTGATCCTTGGCCTTCCTGATAAAGAGTTCTAAAATCTCATTTTTTCTGCTTGCTTTTTTTTCGAAAACCGTGTTTTATGAAACCTAGGACTACACTTACATTCTTTACGGTGTCCGGCCATGAGACTACTATAGCCCTTCTTAACATTTAAAGCATGCTGTCTTGCTTGATCATTGAAGCATTGCCCAGTTTGACCTACGTTTACTTTTCTACGTGTTAGCGGTATCTCATACACATCAGATTGGCATTCAGTAAACCTATTCTAGTGACGAATGGTGCAAGATTGACTATTCCTGTTGCTGTAAGTACATGCACTTTTGAAAGCTTGCAAGGGGTGGAAAACAACAATGTCATATCTGCTGGCTCTTTTTCTAAAATTGTGAGACACCTTATGTACGTAGTACCGTGTAACATTCAAAGGTGATTGGTCTATCTCTTTTTCTTTTGGTCCTGTTTCCTTTAAGTTTACTTTCTGCAGGAGGGTTTCGCAAACAAGTGTGATGATGCTGTTGAGTATTGGCTGGTGCTATCAGCCCAGTAGTGCTAAGAATGTTCTGCCTTTTGATAGAAGGCATTCAAAATTATTAGAAAGAATAGTTGATACCACATGTATTCAGGCCACCCTTCAGAAGTCATGTTAGCACAAGAGTGAAGTCAGGCTTAAAAACCAGATTAAAAGACTAAAAGATGCTGCGTATCCCAACATAATCATCACGCCCGTTCGCGAAACCCTCCTGCAGAAAGTAAAGTTAAATACAGGAGCAACAAAAAACAATGACCAAAACCTTTGCATGTTATACCACATCACGTGTCTCACAATTAAAAAATAGCCAGCAGATATGATATTAGCGTGTTGTTTTCCACCCCTTGCGAGCTTTAAAGAGTGTGTGTACTAAACAGCAACAGGAATAGTAAATCTTGCCCCTTTTGTCACGAGAATAGGTTTACCTAAAGCCAATTTAACGTTTGTAGAAGTATTTTTTATCAGGTAAACGAATGATCAGTGCATCACTACACGTTCACTTATCCTTTCCGAGAGAGAGTATTCTTTTCACAGTTAAGATTATTTTGTAGTGTTCACACGTGTCGTCGCGCATGAACACGGTTCTTGTACTCCGTATAAAAGCGCTCGTAGCACATTCATTAAATTCAGTTGAGAGTCGGTGCTCTTTCCTGTCCTTTCTGTCTCTTTCTAAAGTTGTCAATGTGACTAGCACACAACCACGATTAACCAACTCGCCGAAATTAAGCTCTTTTTACGTAACACGTAGACCGAGTTTCATATAGAAAGAAGGAGCGGTGCTTTTAAAATTAAATTTTTGACATACAACACCTAGACGGCGTTCCAGGAAGTGCAGAAGGCAGCCACGTGACCAATTATTTTTCCTCTTCTAAATATTCCAGAAGTTTACTATTTTCAATGCAGCACAAGTTTTTCGAATACAATTGAGATGGTTGCCAAAATGGCTGGGACATTTGGCATAAAGTGACCCAGCTGTGTCATTAGCCATAATTATGCATTACCTCTTTTGTTTTTTGGTGTCCTGACTCAGTTTTGTGTTTGTTTAGCTTATTGTGTTTTTGATTATTGTATTGGTTTCTTAAGTTTTCGCTAAAGTTATATGTGCGAAAACCCGTATATGTTTCCATGTACATCATTTCTCATAACCAATTGTTATACATCCAGGAATACAAAGCTTAAACCACTGTGATTGTATACATTTGAAAACACTATCCATATATATTTTTGTGTGCATCACTTCTTGGGAACGATTGTGTACATGAAGGCGTATATAGTGAAATCATGGTGATTGAATATATCTGAAAGAATCATAAGTATATATTATCCTGTATTTCATTCCTATTAACCGATTGTGTACATGAAGGAGTATTAAACTGTAAACCAGTGGGATTGTAGATACTTGAAAGAATTATAGGGACATATTAGCGTGTATTTCATTTGTAGTCTCTATGTACTTGAAGCAGTATACTAAACTGAAACCAGTGTAACTGTATGTTGCAAATAATTGTCAATAAAGTGAAACTGAAAAAATATAATAAACATTTGAGGTGTTGCATGTGTAGTGTACGTATACGTGAATGTATATCTGGTGAAAAAGTTTTGTGGCAGAACAAAAGTTTATCTTTTATTTGCCTAATAAATAAACTCAATATGCAAGGGCAGCAAGGCTTCATTTTCTGTGACGCGCATTATGCATATATTGAGAAGTATATATAGATCCGGTACAAGTTCATACACGATTGTACGCGTTTATATTTTTGCCCACACGCAATGAATGGAGCTCGACAGGTGGCGCACCATCGATAATCAGGACCACTTTCTTTAAGTAGTGTGTAATGAGTGCATGCTGATATCTATTAGTGCAGTCTAAAAAAATACTGCCACCCCTGCCATGGGCACTCAACACCCTTGTGCACCCTTCTCGCACCCTCCTCAGAGAGTGCCAAAAGTGAAGGACATCGAAGGCGCCCTCCCTTAAGGGTCTTTTTGTAACACCCTAGAGTTTTTTTACATGTACACCCTATGCTAAGGGTGCATGGTAAAGCACCCTTTTTGGAAGGTGCTGAATTAACACCCTTAGGGACAAGCTCATTTACACCCTTCTGGGTGTAAAACTTTTTACTGTGTACTTACTTGGTTTTGTTTCAGGCCTTATGTTTGCTATTATTATTATTATTATTATTATTATTATTATTATTATTACATGAAGTTCTCCGTCTATCAACCAGGATATGATCATAAGAGACGTAACAGGGGATGGGCCTCTTGCATTTTGTCGCTATCAAAGTTAAACCACCGGGCCAAGATCGAACCCGTGGCCTCCGTTTCAACGAAGCGGGCAGCTCTCTCTCTCTCTCTATCTATCTCTCTCTCTCTCTCTATATATATATATATATATATATATATATATATATATGCCTGTGTGTTGCAGGTATTGTGAGTATTAGGCCTGCTGTGTCCCCTCCATAGATAAAGCAAAGAAGACGGAGGCATCAAATTACATCAAACAACGTCAATATATTTCAAAAGACGATTCATACGGTGAAGCCGGCCGAGGACCACGGGGTAATATGGCGAAGCCCAAGACCTCGGACAGCAGCAATCGGACAGCGCGGGTGGCATTGTATAACATTGGGGCCAATCGGAGTGAGTCGTGCGACTTAAACACCTCCGGTGCTGATCTACAAACGCAATATTTCAGGGCACGTTGGCAAGCACTGAAGGTCTCGACTTGGACAGTACTTTTTTGGCGTCAACCACCCACGCATACTTGACGCGGTGAGCCCGGGGCACCTGACTACGGTCCGTGGGCCTTCTCATTGTGCGTCCTTGTTCTTCCAGTTTCCGGTAGCGTGAACTTGCAGTGCACATCGCGCTCACCTCGCTAGCGTCCACTGGTCCGACTACCTGGAACTCCAACTCGAGACGCGGCATCTTGTGCTTTGGCGTTTCCTCTTTAATGCCAACGTCACAGGCGGGCATGACCTCACAATGCCTCGTATTAGCCCCGGTTCTCATTGTGTCGCTGGACATGGCCTTCGGGAGTTCAGGGGTCTTCTTGGTTGGCTTCTTCTCGGGAAATTATGTAGCAAAGGCTTCCAATCTTTCCGAGTTGACGGCAGCCTGGTCGAGCAGACACCACGTATTCATCGTGGCTACGTAACAGAGACGCCTGGCTACGGCCACCTTCATGTCCGTGACGTTTTCATGGTTAGCGTGTTCGGTACCGGTACTAGGGACCCATTGAGGGCCCCGCCACGAGGTGCTCCAGATGTTCAAGCAGTCTTGACGTTCAAGGAAGCCACGATGGCGCCTCGCCGCCGCATCTGCCGTCGACGCCACGGCAGCTTCGTCAGTCTTTCTCGTGTTTTCATCGCATGTACGCTCTGCCACGAAGCTCTGGCGATCCCTCAGAGGTGGAAGTGTGCCTAGGTTGGAGTAGCACGTAGGCCGGAACGGATGTCTGCTCTTGGTCGCGACAGTCATTTCGTCCTTCTGATGATGATGATGATGATGATAAATTCACAGACATGGCTCGTACCCACTCAGGGAGATTGGCCAAGAATCGATGACTTAATTAAGTAAGTTTTTTTAAAATATTGAAACCACCCACCCGAAAAAAGAATGAAAAATAGACACCCTAGTCAGAATGAATGGAGTGCAATAGTTGCTTGTCACTCGTGCAGATAAGACAACTATTCATTACCTTGAATAAGAATCAGGATAGTTAAACAATGCTCTTGTGTTCGTTGGAATTATTTTTTTTGCACGATTAATAATCACGAAATAAAAAGCTTAATTCTTTTACTTTCATTCAGGTACTTGCAAACTGCGTAGAAAACGTTCTCGTGGCTGAAGCCCAGATCGTAAGCACCGATGGGAAGTATGTTTTCTATAGTGAAATTCAACCCCAGGCTAGCGAATGGGAGGGCTAAGAATGTTTTCCTAAGCAATTTGTATTGACGACATGATAAAAAATAGTGCTCTATTGTTTCCAATTCTGAACAAAAGTTGCATAGTGGTGATATCGCCAGACCAGCCCTATGTGAATAGAAATTTAATGGGGGGACACGACATCAAAATCTGGTTATTATGGTTTCCAACTGTTTTGTAGGACACCAATGACTTTTCCATGGAAATCTTAAGTGAGTTAATTCTGATGTTGACAATATTGCTTCCATAGCGTCTGCACTGAGCGCAAGCTTTCTGTATCTTGTCGCCGTTATAGTGGCCACTTCGGGAAGGACTGATAGTACTGGCCCTTCCAATGCTGCTCGTGCTAGAGAGTCGGCGATTTCATTTACTTTTAAGCCACAATGAGCGGGTACCCATACTAGTTTCAGTAGCTGCAGCTGAACAGGAACTAGCATAAGGAGCGTCTTTAAGGCCATCGATTTTGTTGACGCCGTAATCGACGTACATACTGACAGGGAATCCGTTATTATGATCGCATTAGCGGCATTCAAAGGTAGTTTTTGCAGCGCTAGAACTATTGCCAACAGCTCAGCTTCAAAAACTGGGGTGAAATCCGGTAATCTTAATGAATAAGACCAGTCAAGCGAATGTGAGTATATACCTACATCTGTCTTTTCATCGAATACTGAAGCATCTGTGGCTATAATGTTATTCGTTTCCGCGTGTGCAAGATAATCCTGCAGTCGGCTATTTAAGACCCCATAGGATTGTAATTTGGGCTTAGAGGGAAAAATCTCATCGAATTCAATCTTAAGAATTTGATTTGTATCCTGCGCAGCAATCACATCTCGAATTTTTACATTCAACCTATCTAGTTGTTTCTGGACAAAAGCAATTTGAGGTGTTCGAAAGCGTGGCCAATGGGCAAGAAAAAAGCTGTCTGGGTCATTTATAAAATTATACTCAGATCGTCTTGGCGCATAGCTATAAAATTTCAGAAACGTCTTAACCGTTAGGATACGAAAACGGCAAGGCAATGTAGGTAATCGTGCTTCCTGATACAAAACGTTGTTTCTTACAAACCTCGGAAGTCCTAGACACAATCTCAAGGCTTCTCGTTCCAGCATAACCAGAGGCTTTATTTTATAGGCAGGGCCACCTGAGAACAATACGCACCCGAATTCTAGGATTAGTCGCATATACATTTTATAGATCATCACCATTGTGCTTCTGCGTAGACCATATCGGTGGCTGCTCAGTCTACGAAGAATTCCTAAGGCGCGTTGTGCTTTAGATGCCATGCTTTCAATGTGAGGAGTCCAGTTTAGGTTGGCATTATAAGTTACTTCCAAATATTTAAGAGATTCCACCTGTGGAATGAGCTCTGGTTTATAACATATTGAAATTGAGATGGGATTGGATAACGGGAATATCAATACTGCACTCTTATTTACATTTAAGGCCATGCAGACTGCATCTAGCCATCTCTCCAGCTTATTGACATATCTCTGTAGCGTTTGATATAAAGAATATATGTCACTATATGCCGTGAAAAATGCAATATCGTCAGCATATACAAACACCTTCCCGTCCTCGCAATGCGGTATAGTGCTCATTAAGATGTTAAATAAAACTGGCGATAATACATCGCCTTGGGGGACACCACGTGTTTGTTTGCATTTTGACGATGCGCAACCATCCTTAAAGCAATAGAACTCCCTTCCTCTCAAAAGTTCCCTCACCCACGCCAATATATATTTTGGGAGATTGTGGCTCTCTAATATGTCTAATAATACTGAATGTTCTACACTATCGTATGCCTTAGCTATATCCAATGTCACTAGTGCCGCATGTTGTCTTTGTTTGCGAGCAAGTTGAATGCGGCTTTCTAAATCTGCGTGTGCACACCAGATTGAACAATCTGTTCTAAAGCCAATTTGATTTGGATTTAATATCGAATTTTCCTCCATCCATATTATAACTCTTTTATTGAGCACTCTTTCGATGAGCTTCACCATATTAGATGTAAGAGAAATGGGTCGAATGTTTTCTATGACATATCCGAATCCTTGTCTTTTTTATACTGTCACTATTTTAGCTAATTTCCACTCATACGGAATCCAGGCATATTTTAACGAATAATTTACAGTGTTTAGTAGGTCACATGGTGATAATTTGAATAATATTTTTATCATAGCATTTGTGATTCCGTCCGGACCAGGAGCTGACGAGGGCAAACCTTGTATCACTTGTGCTAACTCTTCCTCTGTAAGTTCACTAACTTCAATCGTTGACGCTGGTTTTTGTGGATCGTAAGGCTTAGTTGATGTAAATCTACACTCCAGGCCTTTAGCCATGGTTTCTAAGGATTTCTTTGTTTCTTCCAAGGACATAATCTCAAACCCTATATTATTTTGAGATGGCATCATTTTACGTGATCTCATGAACCTGAACAGCGCCTTTTTGTTACAAGCTTTTGAAAGGTGATCATAATGTTTTCTATCATATTGTTCCTTAGCTAAAGAGACTGTGCGTTTGAAAATTGCAGCGTGATACTTGTAATCAGACCAGTTTTGAGGGCACTCGTTATACATAAGTTTTTTCCAAGCTGCCTTTCTTCGTCGGAAATCCCGGGCACAGTCCGAGTTCCACCACGGACTGTGGGTTGTGCTCTTTGCGGATTCCACAACGAATTCTGCATTTTTATATGTTCTTTTGATCAGTGCACTTAGTCTCATGGCTTTTGTATCTTCTTGCTCTTCAGAATGAGTTGCCAAAGCAGATTTTAAATCTTTCCTAAATTTGGTGTAATTAATAAACACTCGAGTCTGAGAGCCTGACATTTTAACTTGGCAAGCAATCTCGAATAATATTGGCAAATGATCACTGTTAGTTGCACAATCACACGCACTCCACGACAAACTAGTGAGTGATGAACCCACAAAGCTCAAATCTAAGGCTAAACGAGACCTATCACTAATGTAAGTGGGAGTTCTTGAATTCAGGCAACACAAGTTATTATCCGCTGACCACTCCCACAATCTCTTACCGCATTGATCAGTTCGGGAACCCCAGCACGTATTATGAGAATTGAAATCACCGATTAGAATTTTATTTTGATAACTACAAGTCACTGCAGCGTCTAAACATCGAGTATCTATTACACCTTTAGGAAAGTATGCATTCACCACCAAAAAAGGCATGCAGCCTGGTAAGGTTATTTCTAAGGCGAGAATTTCACTGTCAGGTGACATGAGCTTATACGCAATTTTTGCTTTGAGACTTATTCTATTATTAATAAAAAATGCCAAACCTCCACCTTTCGATGGACGGTCTAGACGGAAAGATCTGAATCTATTTAATTGAAAAGACTGATGCATTGAAAGCCAAGTTTCTTGCAGTGCAATAATATCTGGAGAAAATTTCGATGCAAAATATATTAGATCAGTTGCTGCAGTGTGAATTGATCGGCAATTCCAATGAAGAGTTTTAAGTGACCCTATTTTTGCTCTAAAATAGCCTCAGCGATGGCCTTGTTTAGAATATTTTCTTTAAGAAAATCAGCTTTAGACAGGGTGTTCTTCTGGTACTTTTTGGTTTTTGAATCGACAGGTGCGATGCCTTTTTTGTATAAAGGGGATCTCGAGCGCTTTAGCGATCGGGGATCCATCTCCATTTCGTCTGAGTCCTCCACTTTCTTGGTAAGCTCGCATTGAGATACGCTACCTTCCTCTACTGAATCTGCAGCTACCATAGGTTGCTGTGGCGTATCGGAGCAATACTTCTTTGAAATTTTAGGGGAGTCACGAATGTGAAGGGCTTCCGTAGCCTGATGTGGCGTAGCAGAGTCATACTCCTTTGCAAACTCCGAGAAGTCACTAATGTTACGTGGTGCACTGTGGTTGTTTTCCGCTGTACCCAACATTTGAGCCATCTGGTTCGATAGAATCTGGGCCAAGGACTCACAAATATTCCCAGCGATGCGCTCCATTGCCTTCTCCACTGCCTTCTCAATCGCTTCCGCAATAGGGACAGAGAGAGCTTCCATTGTTGGCATATTATGAGCTGTAACACCGGTGTAGCCTTGTGTTCGTGCTTGTATTTCAAGTGCTGCTTCCTTCCGTGAACACCGTCTTCGTTCTACTATCTCTAGAATTTGCAGTTCACGTACCTTTGCCGAACAACTAGAGCTATCGGCCGCATGAGCTTAACTACATAGGCAACACTTTTCTTTATCACTCACACAGTCGCTAGAATTGTGACCCCGCCAGCGACGGTTCTTCTTCTTCTTCTTTTGTTCGCGCGCGATGCCCCTCGTGGTCATTCCTCCCCTTCTTTTTTTTTCTTGACCTCCGCTCACGACACATATTCCCGCCTCCTCCCCCAATCGGAGGGGCTTGGCCGCGAGAATTAGAATTCTTCAAGCAAAATGTGCATTCCTATGTAAATATTATGTCCACTAGTTAATTACCATTTTGAATATGTAGTGTTCGCAGAATTCAGTAAGAAATTTCTTCTGGCTCCTACTGTTCCTTCGTTAGTTTTGTAATTTGGCTCGTCGAAAAGTGTACTTCCTCATTTTCGTCCTCGCAATGGATGCTGTAAAGCCTGGAACACGAGATACATCATCTAGTTGCCTACGCCCAATTTTATTTGGACAAGCCTAGTTCGGTGTCATAGACGTACTAAACTATAACCTAACCTAACGAAAAACATTTTGCCCTGCAGGACGCAGCGGGCGTCTCCCGCGTCATCATCTCCGCTATTTTGGCAAAATGCCTGAAAACAATGAGCATTTTTTAGATGCGGAGCATCTAATACTCGAGGCTTGTAGTGCGGCGCCGTCCGCAAGCTTCCTCCTCCTTCTTCCACCATCTGTGCATCCCTTCCTCCTCTACACACCGCGCGCGCTTCACTCCTCCACCATCTGTGCACTCTTCCTCCTCTACACACCGCGTGCGCTTCTCCTCTTCACGAACATTCGCTAGCTGTATAATGTAGCGCGCATGCGTCGTCACGCTTCGAGAACATCGGCAGCTGACGCTCACGCATGCGCCGTCGCGCTTCGAGAACATCGGCAGCTGACGCGCGCGCATGCGCCGTTGCGCTTCTCCCCCTTCTCGAACATTCGACAGCTGACGCGCGCATGTACCGTCACCCACCATCTGTGCCGCGCGCGCTTCTCCCCTTCGAGAACATTCTACAATTCTCCTGATTCTCCAGTGGACGCGCATGCGCCATCGCGATTCGAGAATATTCAACAGCTGACAGTGCATGCGCCGTCGCGCTGTATATATACTCAAGGTCGGCGCTCGCTTGCTCAGTTGGTTTGTACGGCGTGTCGACGTCCAAGGTCGCGGTGAAATGAATTCCAACGAATCCACAAACACAATGATCGACGTCCCTTCGACCAGCGCCGCCCTTTCGCATACGCGTGTACGTGTTCACTCATTTAACACCCCCTCCTACAACCACGTTAACCAATTTAGCCATCGACCCAAGTAAGTCGCAATTCAACACCCCATTTCACAACCACGTTAACCAATTTAGCCATCGACCCAAGTAAGTCGCACTTCAACACCCCGTTAACCAATTATATGCTCCGCATCCTCCTCAGTGTTCCCCCGAGGGAAGCTGCAGGCAATTTTTTTTACTCGCAAGCCATTGCTTCACTTATTACTTAACCATATTCCCTAGGTGCAGCTTCTCTGGGCTCCACGAAACATCATCTTAGCAGTAAGCGCATTTCTTAGTGACACAAAGAATTCCTTGTTAATTTATTTCCAATAAAAACTCTAAATAACGCAATTCCTCTCAATTCTTATATTTATGGATATTCTTATGTTTTGTTATGCCTGCGAGTCCACAGCGAACGGCCGTGCCTCTGAAAAAGGCAATCTGTGTCAAGGCCAGCCGCGAGCCCGCTTGACGCGATCAACAACTCAACGGCGTCAGCACGCCACGGCGCCTTTCTGTCGGCGCCTTTCTGTCGCCCACGTGCAGTGAGTCAGCGCACGTGCAAACGAGCCCGTCGAGTAAACAACTGGCGTCTTCATGTCTGGGGGTCTGACGCGGCCCAGCGGCGACCCCATTGGAGGATTCTGCCCTGACGACCAGCGGCGCTTCTGATTGGACATTTTGGTTAGACCCGGTGCATATAAAAGAAGCCCTGCGGTGCGTCGCGATCGGCGGTCCTAGGTGAAAGCTGACATGTGTGTCAGAGCGGACCCGTTTGAGAGCAGACCTATGTGTTAGAGAGAAGAGCTCGGCTCTTCGAGTCTCTGTCGGCCCCAGTGCCGAACTTGTAACGCCTCTGTATATATGCTGTACATAAACCTTGTTTAACTCACCGTCGTCTCGTCCACTCGTCTATCAGCTCTGCGCAGAAGCAGTCGCGAGCTGGGAACCTACGCTACCAAACGGCTGGTGACCTTCCCGGCGGAGTTCGAAGCAGTGGCGCCTTCGGGACCGTGTTGGCGTCGCCGTCTTTCGAAACAGTGGTTGCAGCGGTGAAATTTCGAGGCGCCCTTCGTAACGTCGTCGGAGGCGCGCTTCACAACAGTTCATAGCTGTTATAACAAGACATGCTCAAAATTTTCTTTATACCTTAGGTAACTGATTCATTACTCATCATTTGTCTCAATTCAAAAGTTTTCCACCACATTAACCACCGGTTTCATGGCCAATCACCCGTAGTGGGTAGGAGTCAAGAATAAGTCAAAAACAAACAGGCCATGCCATTCCCTTTTCTGTGGCCCAGTCGTTCTTCTAGAGCAGTAATTGGCACAAAACAAAAAAGTTCCAGTTCCAGCTGGATTATTGAGCCTTACAGCTCGAAGGTCTTACGGTTAGATAATTCAGCTTAAATTTAATCAATATTCCGCTGGAACTTCGTTGGTTCCCAGCTCGAGTTCGGCCAAATTCCAGTTGGGAATTCGACCTCCAGCTTAATTAGAGTGCTACATCATACAATCTGAAGATTTTTTATTGTCAAAGACTTCTTGAGAGAATGCGAAAACGGGTACAGAACAGAAGGTTTTATTGTGCTAAATGAAGAAGAATACATGTGCATGATATACAGAAAGAGGTCCCATAGTCAGAGACTGCAGGGGGACCTCTTGTACAATGTAGAATTGGGAATGATTGTGATGTACATAGCAGGGAGACAGAGCTACAGTAAAATGCAATTGAAACAAATAAAGTAAGAATTTACCCTTGTAATCTCACAGAAACAATTTAAAAGTAAGAATATCGTGCAAACTTCAATGACAAATGATTACAGAACGCAACTCACAATGAACAGGAACCAATTAAGAAACAGCAAAACAGGCTAGTTAGTTGACATGATATGATTTTTTAACTTCGATTTAATTACCTTCAGGGAACGGCATACTTTAATGTCGGAAGGCAAACTATTCCAAAAAGAAATTCCGGAAAAATGAATGGTTTGTTTGCCATAATTGGTGCGAACTTTTGGCAGTAGAGATCATTTTTCAGCGCATCAGAAAATTATCCACGGTTTACAGGGTATGTGCTGTGTTTGTAGCCCTGGTGATTGTGAAACGCATAGTAGGTAACTTGTATGGCACAGTGCGGCGACTTTTCTTGGCTAGGGCAGCGATAATGGTTTGTTGACGACGAATGCGAGCATATAGGGATTCCTTGCCTCAACAAGGCCCCAGCCGCAACACAAAGCCACACTCAGAAGAAGAAGAAGAAGCTGTTTATTTGTTTTATATAATCTGGTTTATCGAATTCTTCTGCACTTTTTCACGTTTTTTTTTCAAAGGAACCTCGTTATTGTTCTTATCTAATTTATCTCTTTTTTAGCGAGCGCTGTAAAAAAATATCTATTATAAGGTACAGTGTGGCCAATCCCCCTTGTGGGTATGAGCCAAGATCTCCTAGGCGACAAGACAATGAGGAGAGGTCTGCCTTGAAAGCGGGTTTCTGGCCTGCTACTCCACACGGGGGTAAGGGTAAAAGGGAAAGAAAGAAGAGGGTATGATGAGGGGTGAGTGTGGTATAGCTCAATGAGTCACTGCACACAATGTCTCGTTCGGTGTAGTACACGCACAAAAGCCTCTACATTATCAGAGTCTCTAAAGACGGGAATCTAAACCTGTCTTGGTTAGACATGTGAGCAGGCCCTTTAAACTGCGTCGAGCGTGATCCACACGTTCCCAAGCGCCCAAAAGTTTCTCTTCCGAAAAGGATCGGCAGTCTAGGCCATCTGTGAGGCACTTACAGAGATTGCCTTGCAACTGCGTATAAAGGGCACACACACAGGATGTGAATTATAGTTTCTGGCGTGTTACACAAGTTGCAGTTAGGATTTTGCTCTTGTCCTGCATAAGTATCGTCGCGTGTATGCAACACCCAACCGCAGTCTATGTAGTAGCGTTTCTTGGTCTCCCCTTAGTCGGAACGGCGGTCGAAAAACACGACAAGAGTCAAGCCTGTAAATGCGCTTGTGGCGGTGATCCGGATCATTCCATAGTCCTTGCATAGATGTCTTCATACCTTTAGACAGCAAGGCGTTGATGTCGTATCGGGAAAAGTGAATCGATATCACTTCGCCACTATTCACATTAGGCTGTATACATTAGGCATTAGGCAGTAGAAAACTGTTTTCCAACTTTTTTTTCGCGAACCACAACCTTGAGGTCAAACGTTGCGTGCGATAACCATGTAAATCATTTTAAAATAAATCGCAAACATGAAGCTCGACGCGTACATTGTTTATTTTTTTTGTCCTCGCTTTAAGCTGTACGTTGCACTAAATTTATGATGTACGGGTATATGGTGGGGTTTTGCATATTTGCCTTTAATTTCCTTAGAAGGCATTAAAAGACACGTGGTAAAGATCCGATTAAGATTGATTTAGCTTGCCCTTTGCCAAGAATATAGTTACCAAGTACGGCATTATTTCGCTAGGTGCGCTCAAAATTTTCAGCCTATAGGTGTGTGCCTTTTTTTTTACGTGGGCAATTTTTCAGGAGTAACTTCAAAACCGTTGTTCTGAGTGCAATACCTGCGTAGTATACCGTAAATTCCGTCAAAAAGAGGTAATGGTGACCGGAAGACATTGTATTCGTACTCATCAGGGCACACCCTTCTTCACTCGCAATTTATTTCAAAGGTGTACTTGAGACCGTGCTCAGTTAGTTATTGGAGATTTCATGACACACACACTCGGATGTTGGTGTGTACTCGAAAGCACTAGTCTTCCGATAAGAGTAAAAATTGAAAAAGAAGAAAATTTCGGCGTAGACGGCGTCCATCCTATAGAGAAATAAATACCAGCTACGCCAGAGAGCGAATGATACTTTGGCCTCTTCAAAACAGGCGAATGTGCTTTGCGAGGAGAGCAATCCCTTGATCGAGGAGGTACTGTCTACGCTCAGTTCTCGCGCTCTGAGTTACCTGCAATTAAAACAAATAACTAATCAATCGATAGCATCGCAAAAGAGCGACCAATTAGACTGATCACGCATAAAAGCAAGCGTCTTTTGAGTGTAGCGAATTGGGTCACTCAGTCTGAAGCCATTTTAAATTATGCGCTAAAACAAAAACGCAGACACGCAGGAACTTAAACAACTATTGTACGTGTCCCCAACTACTACTAAGTTGGAGTCCCCTTCTTTGCGATATATTTAAAATGTTGAGTTTTTATTCACTACCTCCTCGGAGACGTTGGTTTACTATGAAGCACCTTAATGATATCAACATGAGACTGGGGTACTTGGCAATCCATCTGTTTCTTGAAAAATACTGAACTCGCATGACTGCACATACTCGTGTTTACCTGAGCGATCAAACAAAGTCTAATCTGCATTTTGTGGGTGCTTTGGTGACCCGAGTGTACAAAAATGACATAAAGCCCGTTATGTCATGTTTTTGTTTTAGTTAGAGTTTATAGAGCTACAGGCTATGCATAGGCATATGAAGACCACGAGGTATTCTTTTTCTCATATGCAAGAGGAAACGTTCAATCACAAAAAGAGGGATGCGTGCTGGTAGTGTGTAAAGTGCCTGGCGGCGATTGTTCGGTTAGGTTGGGTCATATTTCTTAAGGTTAGACCAGGATATACGTCGAAGGCACAGTACTTTCACTATAGCGGGAGCCTTACTCGTTTGTCAGAGCCGTCTCCGCCTAGCTATGGAAATCTGTCTCCTCTTGTGAATCGAGGTGGGCAGGAGGCTGTCAAGCAGCCGGTCCGATTTACGGGAGAACCGGGCTAAAAAAAGCAGGCACAGGGAACAGGCGAATCAAGGAGGGCCAGCGGAAGTGACTACCATGCCTCCTCCTCCGCCCTCCAAGGCTTTTTTTATATATAATGTTCTTTTTCAATAGGCTGCCGAGATGAATGCAAAGCCCTTTTAAGACCATCGTCAGGACCTTTATCGCTTTACTAATGTGTGGCCTCCTTTTTTTGCCCGGTTTTATTTATTTTTTTCATGCTAACCTGCAGCTGCTGCGGACCAGAACGAGCCACTACCAGATTTTGTGACGTCATCCACTTCAGGTGGCGCGATAAAATGATGTGTCGATGCACTGAAGTGGCGGTCTTTCTTGCCACGTTAAGGAACAATTCAATTCATAAAATTGTCTTCACAAGTGTTAGACGAAACTGTTCCGTATTACACGGCCATAAAAACACAACGTCCGCGGAACGACACGTTCAACAGATGGCGACACTCGCGTCACTAAACGAGCCAGGAACATTATCATTCTCAGAGCGCTGACCTACAATGAAAAAAAGTTTCAAAAAGAATAATGGAGAACACAGCCACCACCTATAGGCACTGGTAAAGTGTAGTCTGCGAATTTTTCCCGTCAGGTCTCCACAGGCTTGTCTGCCGAGGCAAATGCGGTGTACGATCTTCTACATTGAAATCCAATAAAAGACATTAACCCCCCTCTCCTGCCCACCTGCTGACAGAGAGAATGCGTAATCTTTTTTGGCGCGCCCCCTGCCTTTAACCACAGCCTCCAAAACTGTGTCGTGCTCACGAAAACAGTGTTTGTTGACATCTAAACTTATCTGGCCAATAAGTCCTCAATGCTGGTCAGCAGCTAGCTTCAAAGTGGGACGGGGAGGAGGCCCAGTAGTGCAAAAACGACTCTTGACAATTCCAAACCTTGGTCACTACAACACGTTCAATCGGGTGATCAACATCCGCGATATGGGCAACAACGACACCAGAGCACAAATGAAACATGGCCGGCGTCCAGCCGTTGTAGTTGAGAGTAGATATTTTTTTAGAAACTTTCTCACGTGCAATTGTATTATCAAACTAGTTAATAAGTCGAGCTTGTAAGGAATAATATATTTACAAAGTATAAAAGTTACATGTACATACGTTAACAGCCATCTCCCTAAAAGTATCTGGCGTCGAGACTACTCAATCGGTCCGAAATCGATTGTGTTCCGGAAACTCATTCTACATAAAATGTCGTTTGCATCAAATGGCACTAGTTTCCCCGTGTGACAGCAAAGAAATCGCCTTACAGAGGAATGACATTCGCTGTAAATGACACAATATTTGCTGTGTGACAGGAGTACAATTCTCTACATACACGCGCAAAAAAAGTCCCGCTCGAACGTCTAAATATCCGTACTAATTCGTACTACAGAAGAGAAGCACACGTCTTCCGACAGGGTGGGGTATTTTCCGGATGTTGTATCAAAGAGACATAGGCTTAACGAATGGCGCTAGCAGGAAGATTCAAAACACCATGCGAAGTATAGTGATTTTACTGCTGTTAGCCAATTTTTCTCATCAAGCAGTATAGATCTTTCTTTATTAGGCTCCATCTTTCGATATAAGCATGCAGTTTACAAAATAACCAACTGACTTAGCTTGAGTAACCGTAAGCTTGCGGCAGTTTTTTTTTGCAGAGCGTGAGTGTTTTTAAATTTATGGCAACCTTTGAGATGGCTGAAAATGTAATAGCAGCGTGTGCAGCCAACTTTATGACACCCATTGCAGACAGACAGTGCTTGCGTTAAGCGTAGGTATGTATACATGCAGAAAAAAACTTTGCTCTAATCTACTTTTTTCCTTCAGGTTATGTATGACGTAATTGTGAATCCAACGCTACGACTATAAGCATTTGGTTCTTGGTATTCGGTTTGAGCTAACAGATTTCACGACGGGATCTGAAACACGGCACGTCTGATGCTCCCGATTTATGGAGTATTCTCGAATCTTACCTACAACAGAGAACTCCCTAGAATCTGGTAGGTTAACAGCCACGCAGGCTCCAAGGGCACTCCTGTTTATGTTCATGTCGGTGATTTTTCGCCAGCCATTGGTTTTGGAGTCGTAGCATTCTACGAACGGCACGGTCGTCGTTCCTGTCAATCAATCAATCAATCAATGAACAAACCAATGAATCAAACAATCAACTCCAGTATATGCATCTACCAAGTGGTGCCCATAGGCAAATTTTTCTGAAGGAAACTCCGTCAGCTGCTATACGCACGTGAACTTTTAAACTTTTAAGATACATGTACACTGTAGCATGATGTTGACTAAATCGGAACGAAAAAGCACGTATATTCCCCAGCTCATACTGCGGCTTCCTTTCGTGGTTTAGACGGCTGACGTGAATAACGATCGATCTTGCTTAATGTGGCAAATGATCCCTCCTAATGACAGAGCGCCGCTCCAGACTTTGGCGTCCTTTGTTTACAACTTATATATATCGTCCCAGCTCCATTTGCCACCAAAACAGATAAAAGCAAACTGAAGCCCTGCAACAAGTTCAAAAACAGGTTTTAGCAGAACTGACCATTGAATCCACCAATGGCGAAGAGCAGGTCGTCAAGAATGGCGACTGCGAAGTTGCTCCTCGGCGTGTGCATATTGGGCAGCTCGATCCAGCGATCTCTCAGGAGGTCGTACCTTTCACCTGTGACGTATCGAGCACAGCGCATATCATCTTCGCGTCAGTCGAGTATGCTTTTTTTATCGATGTCTATATCTACAGTTTTGATGTCTACATTCGTCTACAATGCAATACTCATAATTCTACGGACTCTACTATTGGCCTTTGGTGTGAGCAGCATCATGATGTTACTGAAACAAAATTCAAGGGCGTTTGATCGGGCACAATCGCAAAGGCGCGGAGGCGTTGCTTATGGTAACATCTCTAATTGTTCGTTGCTTTGAACACTGAGTTTGCTGGCTCTACGCAAACGACTTAAGCGTGCACAGCCACGTCTTTCTAGAGCGTGCGAGCAGGCGGATTCGCTCCTCGGGGCGACACCATGCGGCTCTGAAGCCCCAGGAGCTTGCGCAGATTACCAGACTTGCAGGTCCGCGCAGATTCATTTAAACCAGGAATGACGTTGGCAAGCGACTTTGTTTGCAAGTATATTGGAACCACCAGAAAGCACGCATCGTTTGTACTGAAAGAGGTGTGTTGTCAGACCAATCGTGTCATTCCTTGGATCCTCGGGGCTGCCGCTTGCGCCCCAAGGCCGACTGCGTATTCGATTAAACAAGGACATTGTTTTGTTATGCGTTACCACTTGCACATATCAGCTTTCCGTGTCTGTTACGATGCTCTTGTGCCAACTACATCCGGCAACCATCGTAAGGTGTCAACCACCCCCACGGCGAGGCCGGTTGATCCCGCGCCACACGGACGTGGACGTGGCTGTCCTTTCAGCCTAATGCAGCCGCATATCTGAAAGTTCATTCCAGCAGGTGTCCCCAGTATACCAAATAACCCGAATACAGCGTTCATGCCGAGAAATGTACGAGTCTGAAATTGCTGTACCCGTGGCAAGCCTGTTGTTTCCGTTGAAGCCGCCGAGCACGTAGACGAAGTCCTGGTAGCTGATGGCCCGGACTCCGCTCCGAGGCATGCTCATGGCTCGGATGTAGGTCCACACGTTCACACTGGGGTCGTAGAACTCGGCCGTGTTCAGCACTTGCTGCCCCGTGAAGCCGCCTACGATGTACACCTGTGGGAGTGAAAGTGAATGCGTGTGTTGGGACGCACTACCCTCCTTGTCGATTCGGGAACAGATCAAAGCAAACTGAAGCCTGTTCTTCCCACAGTTCAGTGTATCACAAATTAAGGTGTAGTTGTCTGCAAAATAGAGAGTAAGGCTAGTTGGTCTAGCATCTCACCAAGTGGAGCGCAGAAGTGATTAAGAAGAAAGTTCACTTGGAAGTGAGCGTCTTTTCTGTCCCGTGTATGTACTATCTTCTGAACCGTTGATTAGCTCCTATCCACAAGATTCCGTAACTATAATTGAGCTATGCAAGGTACAATAAAGATTCAGAGGGTTGCGGATGCAGGGAGAGAGGTTCGTGTTCCTTGGGTAAGCTTCTGGCCATACATAAGGGACTTCTAAGCACTAAGTCCGTCGAGGTTCCCTGATCCTCCTCCAATCGGCACCGCGAAAAGCTGCCGCGTGTTGTCTAGATCCGCTTGTGTGGGTGGCAAACGCGTTCCTACATGACGTAATTAAACAACGCTTCTCTTTGCCCCGCTCTTCCACTGACAGCCCCGCCGCAGTGGTCTAGTGGCTAAGGTACTCGGCTGCTGACCCGCAGGTTGCGGGATCAAATCCCGGCTGCGGCGGCTGCATTTCCGATGGAGGCGGAAATATTGTAGGCCCGTGTGCTCAGATTTGGGTCACGTTAAAGAACCCCAGGTGGTCAAAATTTCCGGAGCCCTCCACTACGGCGTCTCTCATAATCATATGGTGGTTTCGGGACGCTAAACCCCACATATCAATCAGTCATCACTCTTCCGCTGACAAATACGTGAACTTCAGCTTTACGCACGGTCATCCCTGTTCCTTTCGGAGAGAGTTAGCATGAATGCTCTACCCAATCTCGCTCACTCATTTTCATGACGCCGTGTTCTTCTAAAACGTTTAAGATTGTCGACTTCTCTATGCAGGCACACGTTTGTTTCACTGCTTTTAGGTCAGACCTTGGAGAATCATTGAACATTTCCCCGGTGAATTCTAGCATCGCAGTCCAATGTAGGTTTTAGGTACTGCGGACGAAGCCTTAAACAAGACCTGCAACATTTTTTCAGGGTTACGATGGAATATTCTTAGTACCAGCGCATATCACTTCACGAGACAAAATGTATCAATGGTTTTTAGAATCCGTCAAGCACAAGCGGAATTACAGAAATTTGTATCACGCCACAAGCCCTTTCTCTCCTTTTTCGTACTAGCAGGCGCACTCAAAGCTACGCAGGGAGGAGGACGAGATGGGCCAAAGAAGATGAGTGCCTTAGTTAGCAAGCGTCACGTAATTGAGCACTTTCAGCACTTTCTTCGAACGCGCAGCTGCTTACAGAGGAATAGCGGACACGTGGCGCTATCCCGTAGCGGCCAGGGTAACTATGCGGCTCACTATGCTCAAATTAGCTAATGGCCGAGGACTTGGGTGTATGGCGCAGTGAGAACAGGGAGAAATTCAGAGCTGATTAAGAAAAATAATTGTAAAGTACGTGCCGCGTCCTGCTCTACAATAACGGCTCGCGCGTTCAAAGGAGCTTCGACAAGCGATCTGCACCATTTTCTAACCATTCTCAAGAAATGTTGCAGGACCCGCTTAACTGCTAATATGCATTGCATTTACAATAGCCGTGCTAGCCATTCGAGCGGAAACCAGCTGGTTGATTTGATTTGTGGGGTTTAACGTCCCAAAACCACCATTTGATTATGAGAGACGCCGTAGTGGAGGGCTCCGGAAATTTTGACCACCTGGGGTTCTTTAACGTGCACCCAAATCTGAGTACACGGGCCTACAACATTTCCGCCTCCATCGGAAATGCAGCCGCCGCAACCGGAAATCGAACCCGCGACCTTCGGGTCAGCAGCCGAGTACCGTAGCCACTAGACCACCGCGGCGGGGCAACCAGTTGGTTCGACTGAATTACAGACGTATCAGGTTAATAACAGGTGTGCCGTGGTACTGTGGGGGGAGCTTCCATTTTGACGTAAATAAGCACTAGCTGTTGGATCAATTTGTGCATCATAAACTTAAAGACTGTGCATTGGCAAATACACAGAAATACCTACACGTAATAAGAAGGTGCTAAACACGGAAGAACACTGGACTAGATAATGCCGGGAGATGTTGGAAGCTCAGATTTCCAAGCAAGAAGACAACTGTGTTAGTGATACGTCCTTTTTTGACGTCAAAAGAATGTGCCTACTTAGCAGAAAAATGAGATTTAACTGTAACATGTCATGGGAAGTGACTACAATGTGCATCCGCAAGAAGTGTGCGGAAACGTGATTCCGAATAAAGCAAAGTTGAAAGGTGAAAGGTTCCTCCGTGTGTAACACCTGCTTCTTGCGTACCTGTTTCGATGTATTCACCGTTTTAAAGTTCATTTTTAGGTTTTCAGCGAAGTATGCACCCTACAAAGGCTCGTTCACACAAGCGACTAGCACCGCTCGCGCGACGAAGTTAGCCGCAAAGCGACTGGTCGCACATGGCCACTTTGGTCGCAAAACGACTATTTTCGCATAATCGCTCGCTACTTGATTTTTCCTACGCGCGGCTGCAGTCAGAAACCTCTCAGTAAATAAGATTCGCAGGGACAGGACACCAACTTATCTCGAGGTGCAATAGCAGTGCGAAGAGACGTGAACGCTCCATGTCGACCGACGGCTGTAAGTCGCTCGCAAGTGTGAACGTTGGTCGCGTCGAGTTGCTTATTGGTCACTAGTGTTCCTACTCAAGAGGGAGGGGGGTCGTATATTCGTGGCAGCACCCCCTCCCCCCCACCCGATCATTCCCGTGCGAAGACCTATGACCTTGCACGTCTTGCTACAAACTAGCCACGACCGACTATGTAGCCGGATGTGCACCTTTGAGCCGAGCACCGTGGCACAGGCGTCCGATCGCTGGTCGTTCATGTCGGCAATGAGCGACCACGTGTTGGTGGCTGGATCGTACCGCTCGGCCGTGTTGGTGCGCCGATCGCCGTCGTAGCCGCCCAGCGCGTAGATTTTGCCGTCCAGCACCGCCACGCTGACGTAGCACCTGGCCGTGTGCATGCACGCTCGCTCCGTCCAGCGGTGCAGGAGCTGCAGCGAAAGTTCCTCATTGATTCTTCTTATCGGACACACGACGCCTCAAGAATGCCAATGCGGCTCCTTCACCTTCTCTCACGTACAGGGTCTGTGCGTAATCTGGTAAAAAGAGCACATCCATTCGCTTGGTACACGTTATTAAAGTGCCCATAGACAGTTTCTTCGGGCGTCGATAGACCGCTTCCAACGCGATCGGCACGCTGTGAGGGTTCCCTGAAGGTCAGAGGCTGCGACCTCTTCCAGACTGACCGCTAGTTGGATGACTGGAACAACGTTGAATCGTCCACTATCAAGGCTGCCTATGAGCTTTGTAAGCTTGAAGAAATCCGCCAGTCACACATCGGGGCTGCATCAGCCCAGATGTTAGCCCCGGAAGACGTCTTAGAACTTTCATAGCATGAGAGAGGTCACGGCCTGTGACGTTTTGGAAGCCCTCTCAGTGTGGGAACCGCGTTGGAAACAATGTGTCAACGTACCCTGAAGAGATTCAATAATGTGTTCGGATCGGACTTTCTTTTCTTTCTTCCTTTTTTTTCACCAAACCAAGTATTCAATAAACTAAGGTCAGACCCTGTACGTACACTAAAAATAGACATACTTGCGGGTGTGCACTTTTTAACCTCGAGGATAAGGGTTTCTTAATTTGAGTTTCCGTTTGAAAAATCCTGTGGTACAAGTTACTTTTTCTTTTATGCGCAAATATGCATCATGGTAATTTTCTATGGCGCTATCATACCACGCTTCGAAAAGCTGATTCGTCCGATTGAATTCGATTGGCCACCACTGCGCCCTAGTCAGAAAGACAAAAGCGATTGTACCCAGTCAAGGGAGGCCAACCGAGTGGTTCACATTGAGAACAATTAAAAAAAGATAGCACCACCAGACGCTACCGATCTGATCGCGGGTGTCCACCGATACGTCACGATCAGCGATACGTTGCGCGAGAAAACACTGCCGCAGTGTAGACTTCAGACAACACAATTTGTGAGACATGACTTGTGAAACTTGAACACGTACCGGGTTGAAGCAACGGACGCAGTTGAAGCACTGGGAACCGTCGAAGCCTCCAATCATGTAGATGAGGTTGTCCAGCGCGACGAGTCCGTGGTAGGCCCGGGGCATGATGTCCCTGTCGTTGAGGAATGTCAACCACCGGTTGGCACGGCAGTCGTAGGACTCGACGAGACTTGTCGCGCTGCCATTACTCCAGCCACCGATTACGAACAGAATGTCCCTGCAAAGTAATCCATCACACGACATTCACTACCAGGGAAAGGAAGAAACACGTTCATACAGCTGCGCCAGCACATTCCCGGGCAGTGTTAGAGCTGTTCTCCGGTGGTAGTTGGTGTCCTTAAAGTTAGCACGAAACAAAACTCGGGGGTGATGTCCTTGCGTGCGCCCTCCAAGCACCGGCTCGTTTGATCTCTGCTTCAGCCAAGTTCTTTGTCCCCACTCGCGCGCTTTTACCCGCGGCAAGTTGTGCGGGGGACTGCTATAGATTTGGAATGTATACGTAACACGATGGCGAAAACTTGTCGAGAGTATTCATATAATTGTCAACGTTATAAAAACGAAAAATCCATGTGATTCCTAGCTTCGTTGTAAAAACACAATTATTCTTTTCCGAAGTTGTACCCAGCATTTGTGATCAGTGATCTTGTCTCTCTGGAGAATCACACCTTCCTAATGGTTTTATACATCGGGTGACCATCAATCATACTGCTAATCTGAATCGATTCGATTCGTGGCCATGCATGGCTAGATGTAGTCACAATGCATAGTGTTGATTTCCCACGTTCGGCCTGAAAGACGAAAACGGCGAGCTTGGCGCCAGCGTGCAAGAGGGCTCGTGAGCTTGTTGGATGAAGACGATAAGGGAAACCATTTTACGTTCTGGCCTCGTGCGGACACTGATAAACGTCTGTCTGCCAATTCTTAGAGTCATGTCGGTTGTTCATTTGGCCACATATATTACAAATGGTGCTACGTTCACCTATCTGCCACAGCTAGGTTAGTTAGTTTGGTTATGCCTACGTAACATGATACTGGTGATAAGGATACGGCCGAAAAGTAACATCACGTTTGAAATTTAGCCTTGTTGTGGTCCCTCTTTTCCTCCGCTTGCCGATTGCCAGTATCAACATACACAACTATTAAGTGTTCGAGTTCAGATACTATCGCCTCATGCACTAGGAACTATCAGCAGCTAGAGATACTCCGTCTCTTCGTTGGACCCATGGCCCATGAGTTGCAACTTTTTCTCGCACCGTCCCCTGGCTGCCTAGCTCATACTTGCCTTGGGATCCTGGGCCTTAGCATGGGATGCGTGAGGTTGATCATCCTCGGACCTTCGTGGATCTCCAGCTGGTCCAGAAGTCCGTAGACAGGCTCGAGTACGGCGCGGCAGTCAACGTCATCGAGCATGGGATGCGGAAACACTTCCTCTTGAAGGAAGGACACTTTGCAGAGCCCGAATCTGTTTCATAAAGAGGGCACGATACGTGTCATGTCGTAGCAAGTTTCTGCAATTGCTGTGCGTGTAAATCCAAGAAAAACTGAAGGACGTTTCATTAGGTCACTAACCGCAATTATATCGCTAGCCGCATAACACAATACGTAATATCAAAGAAGCATTGTACGTTATGAGGAAATGCATAAATTCATAGACGCAACGGATGTTCTCTATCCTGGAAATGTTTGAAAAAAGCACGAATTTCTCAGAAACATGAACTTCCCAGCTGAGAAAGAGTTCGTCCTGGTCCGCCCTTGGTTCCATAAAGACTGCTATAAGTTCGTATAGCAACCCGTATTATATTTGTAAATAGCCGCTCGGTAGCGAGTATCGCGCATTCACAACATGAGACTATTTTGCTTTTAGAGGACGGAAAGTTATTGTTACTCGCATTTCATTGTAAAATGTGCGCTTGTTATCGACCGTTATGAACGAAAGCCACATATTCCATTCGTCACAAGCAAGGAGAATTTTTTTCTGAGGAGATTTTTCTTTTTTTTTGTTCGAAAGGCACAAGGAGATCGAACACATAGTTGAGCTAAGTTTATTTGAAAAGAACGCTTCCTCCTAAGTCCGCACAGAGCACTCGCAAAAGAGGCACTGCGCCTATCTTAATACATGCAAATCACCACTCTTCCAAGAAAGGCGCACTCTTTCCGGGTCAAAAACAAAGAGGCAGCGCTTACAGGATTTTTTTCCGGCCCAAGTTTCGAAACAACGGTCCGCCTCAAGCAATTCTTTTTCAGCTTGAGTGCTAGCTTTACCTACGATGGACACTTTTTCAAACATGGGCATGCAACCACACTGCATGCTTGCAATTTAGCGGAAGGTCACCACCAGTGCCTGAGGGTAGAAGATTTTCATCCACCCGCAAACGAACGTTAAGGTATCGACCAGGTTGTCCAATGTAGTTCCTATCGCAATTAAGCGGCGTGCTATACACCACACGTCCAGTGTGCGCAGTCTCTGCATCTGTCTCTCAGTTGTTTTTCCTTCGGCGTGTTAGTTGCTTTATTCGTGTTCAAGTATGTACTAACTTGCCCCACAAGCAACACTCTTAAGCTAAGCAGGTAAGCCAACAAACGTTTACTGACTACAATTCAGTTACAGGCTTCATTATCTGTTGGTCCATTTCAATGGTGACACGTAACACACAGATTCACGACCAGACTTTACGGAGCGTCTTGTGCTTAGGCCTTCCAATTAGTTGGGCAGCCTTTTCTAATGCAATGTCCAGCGTCAGGATCAGTTGGACCATTCTTCCGAGAATAATTCTGTGGCCACGACGGTTCATTGTGTGTGTATATACAGCTGGGGCTCGACAATCACGGTGTGATTCAGGGTGGCACGAGGATTGTACGACTCGGAGAGGGGTGACGCGCATATTTCGGTGAAGCGGCCTCTTCCCCCCCCCCCCGTCCCATGCGCCACCCATGACAAGTGGACGTGTGAGAAAGTGAAACTTGCCAGCTCACCTTACGGCGCTTAGAAGACTTGGTAAGAAGCGATGCCTGTTTGGCACATCAGCTGAAGTCCACTTTATAGCGGCTGAAAACGCCTTGCCTTCGTCGGCAACGTTGAGGTCGTCGGAGCTTAGCAGAGCCTTCAGATCGTCGTAGGAGATACGGACGAAATCTTGGTTGGTCGTTGCGACCTGTCGAAAAACAATATGTGTTCAACTGAATATGTTCTACGGGCTAAGAGGGCCAATATTTCAGGGCTTTAATGCGCTTAATAAAGGCTCAAACAAGAACAGTAAAAAACAAAAAAATGTAGAGAGCGCGACAATGGACTTACGCCTGGTAAAATCCAAAAACCTTCGAGAAACAAGCTCACAGCTAAATATCTCATTCATATTTTAGTTCATACCTCGTTGAAATTTCCGGAAATAAAATTTAGGGCCATGTCGACGAGGCTGGGGTGCTTGTGTTCCTTTGCGAACTCCAATATGCGGACGCAGTTGGCTACGGTGATGTCTTTGGAAAGGAACTCGTGACATTTTTGAACAATTCTTTCAATCTGCAACGGTGAAAACATAAATAGAAAGACAGAAATAAAGTGTTTTCGTAAGCATTTGGGACGCTGCTACGACCACATCAAGGCCTGGCCACATGTACGCGTTGCAGCGCGTCAAGGCGCGGATTACGAGATCGGCGCGACACCCTCTCCGTGTTTAGAGAGGGCATGTAGCATATCCGTGTCCCTCCATAGGAAGCGGGCGTGACGCCGAGTCTACACGCCACGCGCCGACGCGCTGCGACGCCTACGTCTGGCCACGCCCGCACGCGTCAGAAGTAAAAGTACGTTAATGGTAGCCTGCTTGTCTTTACATAAGGACAACTGTTGTGTCGGGGTTGTCTGTGGCCGCGACGCCGACGAAGAAGAAGAACGAAGACCGCAGCAGACCGACGCTGCCGGTGGCAGCCACCCACGACTTCGGCGCGCAGCGCCGAGAGAAGAAACACGTCCGTCTGTCTCGCAGCGGGTTCTATCACCAACGCGTTTATTTACATACATATACATTTGGTACGAAACCCCGCCCCACGAGGCGCCACATAACATTTGACGCAAAAACCAAAACTGAACGAAACAACACGACACAACCACCTTGGCTTGTCTTTACACAAGGACTATATTGAGTGATTGATATGTAGGGTTTAACGTCCCAAAACCACCATATGATTATGAGAGACGCCGTAGTGGAGGGCTCCGGAAATTTCGACCTCCTGGGGCGCAGTGACTATATGGACTACGTAATATATGTATAGGAGACACAGGAAAGAACTGCCGGAAAGAACTACCAGCTTGTAGTAGACTGATATAATCTGCCGGCGGTAATATAGACACTACCCGACAAAAAAATGTGACATCACAAACTCGGAGTCACCGCCTTAGTGCTTCGACTTGGTGGTTAGAACGACTTCAGTGCATTGCATATATAGTGGGCACGGCCACCACTTGGGGGCAGGTGAATCGGATCGCACTATATAAAACACCCCTCCCAACACTGAACGCGTACCTTGAACCGCTGCGCCACCAGGAGCATGCTGAGCACGTTCTCGCTGTTCAGCATCACTCTATTGGTGTAGACGTACTCGAGAAGAGCGACCATGACGTCACCGCGCACACCGGCCACGGTGATCTTGGTCACCTCGCCGGCCTCCGTCGGCGCAGTGGACTGCTGCCCCTGCTTCGTCGTCGATATGGCGGCGTCCGCATTTTCTGCGGGCGCGATGGCAGCCGCCGCCCCTGGTGTGACGGCGGCGACTTGGATCGTGTAGGCCGTGCCCGGTTGGTTTTCTTCCAGGGACGTCTCTCGAAACAGCGGGCAGGCGGCGTACAGGAGCACGAGATGCACCGGAAACTGGCTGCCATCGTCGCTGCATACGACCTCGGCGTCGGTGAACAACTTTCGCCGCCGGAGGTCTTCCAGCGCGCTGACCATGCCCTTCGAGTAGACGTCGGCCATGCTATGCAGGCTCTGCCGCGACGTCGCAGCCGCTAGGGTGTCGTCGCGGTCCGCTGCAACACGACCCCGGTAAACTGACCCTCCGAGCAACTGTCCTTTTCCCCGCGTGCGCTGCTCCTGGCGGTCGTTTCTCCTTTCTTCTTTTTTTTCTACTTGACCTCCGCACGAGGGACACACCCATTGCAGGGGATCGACAGAGTAAAAGATGAATTCCTGAAATAATACGTGAATTCTTGTTGACTTCCTCGGCCTGCTAGTTCATTGATTACTCATTTGAAGTATAAATTGAAACATGTAATGCTCGCAGAATTCAGCAAGACATTCTTCTGGCCCCCGTGGTTGCTTCGTTTTTATTTTTCGTCCCTTGGCTCGTCGAAATGTAGGCCTCTTCATCTTCCTCGTCTTACTGTCTCGCGCATGCTCTTATGCCTGGTACACGAGACGCGTCATCTGATTGCTTGAGCCAATTTTTATTTGTAGATGCGAATGGGAATGTATTTCTTAGTCGGGCTACGTCAGGCATCCGGCGTCGTCCACAGCGGTGTCTGGGCGCCGGCAGGTGTTATCTCTCTGCTCTCGCTCGCTCTCCCATACCAACAGCTGCGGGCGCGCGCGCTTATCCTCGCCTCTAGCAACCAGAGCATTTAGTGCGAGAGTGTAGGAGAGGGTAGATGCAGTGCTTCGCCGCTCCTCTCGCCGTTCGCTCTCTTTCCTCCCTGCACCCACTCTCCAGTCCACTCGCGGCTCACTCTCGACGGTTCGCTGGCTGGGCACCTCTCAACACATCAGGAAATATGTGCTCGAGACGCCGCTGTAGAACGCCATTGCCGAGCCGAGAACGTTGGCGCCCCACTCTCCCATCCGCTCGCTCCTCACTCTCAACCGTTCACTGACTGTGCACCTCTGGCACAAGTCGGTGAAGGCGAATGTCTGACGGCAACGGGGTCCCCTCTCGGCGCAAAAAAAATGCGTTCGCATTTCCTCTTTTTCTTCGGGGAGGTGGGAACAGTTTTTCCATTCCTATTTCTTTCAGTCCCATTCCCCCATCCTGCGCGCGGTGTTGTGGAGGTATCCTCCATATATAGAGAGTAACGACGTCGTGCTTATTTCTTGCCATTTCCTTCGAAAACCTCTACCGAGTTCATTTTTGCTATCATGCCCCGCGGCACTGCTGGTGTAAGGTGAGCAAAGTACTTCGTATTTCGCGTTAATGTAGAACTTGTAACACCGTTTAGACGTAGACCGAATGGTATTCAGATGATAGCGAGAAGTTCGTGCGACATTCGATTCCTCAAGTCGCTTTGTGTAAGGAGCACGAAAAAAATCACTCCCTTCACTTCCGAGTCAGATTTAGAGAAAACTAATAAAAGTTTCATTGTCCTGCCTGCATTGCCTTGCATGGTAGTAGCATCTGACGCATCAACGTAGATTTATATTTCGATACACAATTCCATTGCTGGCATGTCGGCAGTCACATCCTCGACTTGACGAAGATGCCAGTATACTTGCTCCTGAATACGGGCTCGGGGCAACCAAATACGTCTCTTGGCAGTGTTTCCAAAGCGTTCATCACATTCAGCCCCATAACGGATGACTCGATGTGCAGTTTGCAGCTATCAATTCACTGGAAAAACAAGACCGGCTGGGCTCTTTGCATGCAATTGTTTCTCTTTTTTTTGCGTATGTGTTGGCATATTCCACAAACAACAGCTTAGACGTGAGAAACAAATGTAGTGCATCGTGCGCGCCCAAAATGATAAAAAAAAATTGCCCGCAGCTTCCCTCGGGGGAACACTGAGGAGGATGCGGAAGCGGTTCCGCCAACAGTTTGGCCGGCGCTGGTCGAAGGGACGTCGATCATTCTGTTTGTGGATTCGTTGGCATTCATTTCACGGCAACTTCGGACGTCGACGCGCCGTACAAACCAACGGACGAGCGGCAACTGAGCGAGCGAGCGCCGACCTTGAGTATATATACAGCGCGACGGCGCATGCGCTGTCAGCTGTCGAATGTTCTCGAAGGAGAAGCGCGCGCGCGGCACAGATGGCGACGGCGCGACGGCGCATGCGCTGTCAGCTGTCGAATGTTCTCGAAGGAGAAGCGCGCGCGGCACAGATGGTGGGTGACGGCGCGACGGCGCATGCGCGCGCGTCAGCTGTCGAATGTTCGAGAAGCGGTGCGGACGGCGCACTACAAGGCGCAAGTATAAGATGCTTCCGCATCTAAAAGTTAGCCTGTCATTTCAAACAAAAAATAGAACAATCGACATAACAAACGTCATGGCTGACAAGTGCAGCAGCATCGGCAGTGAAAAATATTAAACCACAATAAAACATAACTGCAAAAACAGCGAGATGCTTGCGCTTTGCCCAAAGCTTCTACGATCGTGCACACATCCACTTTTCGCTAACTTTCGCCTAGGGTGGCGCCTCCTACACAGCTCAGAAAATTAGCGCGTGAGGTGGATAGCGGCTAGAAAACCTGAACGAGACCTCCCCCCCCCCAGATATGTTACATTGATGCCGAACTCCAATAATAATGTCGAAACCATGGCGGCTGGGTCGCGTTTCGGGCGCACGCAACTGCTTCAGGTATACTGAGTGAAAAAAATCACTGCGATCGCATCATGATAACCGCAGCTGGCAGTGTGAATTAACTTTTTATAAGGTTGCTCTAGATTTTTGGCATATCTTAGCTGTTGGTGCCATCACTAGAACAATAGCCAAAAAGTAGCCAACGTCAATTTTTTTTGTCGGTACGGCCTTTCAAAAGTAGCCAATCTGGTGGGAAGTAGCCAAATCTGGCAACCCTGTCGTCTACTGCAATTCCAAAGTACTTGTTCTTGTTCTTGTTGCCCTTTACTTGTGGCTCATACCCACTGTGGGGGATCGGCCAATAATTGAGTGGTCTTTTAAAGTATTATTCTATTTTAATGTGAAGGAACTTACAAATTGAAAACGTTACAGCTTTTAAAATGTAATTTTCATTATCACTGATCTGTACTAACCATAAAGTTTTTGTATAAGTAATAGATAATAACCTATATCAGAACTTAGCTTAAAAGAAATAAAAATGGAGAAATGCGTATAAGGTGTGTTACCATCCGCGCTTCTTGCTCCTGCGTTGCGGAGCAGGTTGCCATTGTTCTTGTACCGATCGGCGGTGTACGTGACAATTTATTCAGACTCCAAGGCCGTTGTCAAGGCATTTAGGTTAGGCGCAGTGACTCCACAGGTCCTACGAATACTTGAAGAAGCTAAAAACCTCAAAAAAAACCACTCATTGGACTGGTTTCTTGTGCACACCGGAACCAGTGAGGGTGCCTTGCTCGGACCGAACGAGGAGGCGCACTCGGCTGCACGACGTTACGTTTCGCCGCTTGAAGAAAATTACAAAATGCACCAAATACAACTCGCTGACAATCATTCCAAAACCAAGACACAAAAGTTTAGGGCAGTTTCTGAAGTTACAGCTAGTTTAGGATAACTGGAAGGATGAGGATGATGATGATGATGGCCCTAAAACAAAGGCTCTATAGGCTTCTTCTTCGTCTTCTCCTTAGTCCATTGTACTTATGCATTGCCACAGAAAATTAGCACGTCCCAGTACTCTTGACTGGTCTACTAAAAATGAAGACAAGAAACACACACGCGGCAAACAGCAATCAATCTTCCTGAATAGACATTAGACATTATACCGGTTTCTTTGGAGGTTGTTTAATCAACTATTAACTGAAATGGTGCGTCCCGTCAGTGTTCCTATGTTGTGTGGTAAACATCTTCATTCGCCCTCAGCTTCTGCCGAGCATAATGGCTGCTGAAATTTATTTGCTTGCCCTAGAATTTGCAATGCCCACATAATGCTGCAGTACACTTAAAGAGTCTGTGGCTACTATCCCTTGCCCTCTTTATTTTGCTTCCTATACTCGACCAAATCACCCCAGTTTCAGGCGGCACACATGCCTACACGTTGGTTGGTTCCTCAGATTCCTGGCGCAACCCACCACGGGGGATCGGCCATGAAAAGAATGGTGCCTCATTTGTGAGATCGAATTATTTTCAAGCTAATATGGTTTGAAATAAAGTGAATTTATGCCTCAGCTTAACATTCTATTTCGTTTTGTGTCCATTAGAAAATCTCATATGGCCTCGCAAACGTTCCCGAGGCTAAATCCCTTTTCAGTTGCTCCAAAGGGAAGGACCACCGGAAGAGATAAATTTAGAGCCAATCTATACGGAGAGGTTCTTCTAACAGTCTCTTCCTTTTATTTGTATATAACCTGCATGTTAATAGGAAATGATGAAGGGATTCACTCTCATTGCAATGGGGGCATAAGGGAGGTTGTGCCAGATGAGACCTGTGTAGATAAAAATGCCGAGTGCATGATGCGCGTTTATGCACAGAAAAAGGTGGCACTACGTACAGTCATACAAAATGTGCACAATAACGCATTTTAGTTTTATATAGCCCCACTTTAGCTGCGCGTATAGTGATGCTACAGAAGCCGCGTTTTGTTTTAATATCTTTTTCTTGGGCAGCTCTTCATGTTTTTTTATTGGAGCAAACATTTAGAAACACTTGCTACACCAGGCCAGCTTTTTCATGAGGCTAATGAAAGAAATCTGAAGCAATCGGCTATTGAGAAACATTCAGAATTCCAAATTTTCGTTGAGAATAAATTACCAAGCAATTATTCCTGTATCACTAAAAGATTCACGTATGGATAAGCAAATGTTATTGTTGCTGGGTCCCAGCGAAAATACCCCAAGGGAAACAATATTTTTAGAAATCAGAGTAATTTTTACGTTCCGAGTAATCTTCCAGGATTCTTTTTTCTGTGGCTAGTGATGCAATGGCTAGTAAGTAAAACATGATCAATGTTTCGAGGCACTTGGCATAACATAGCAAATAGATCATGCCACCAAGCTACAACTGTGCAAATAAAAATAGGGCATAGGCATCTAGATAACGCGTTTAGTATACCAGGCTTTAATTAAAAAATGCGCGAGATATTGTGATAACGAAAATGAGGAGGCTCACATTTGGACGGGCCAAAAAACGAGAAGAACGAAGCAACCGTGTGGGCCAAAGGAATCTCTTGCTAAATTCTGCACGAATTGCAAATTTCATTTCTAGTAGCTCGCACTTCATCTAGTAATCGTAGTAATCAACTGACCATTACAAAATGCAGAAAATATGGGAAGAATTATTCTACTTTTCCAATCCCGAGCAATGGCCTTTGCTATGCTTTGCTTTCCTGGATACATGACACGTACCCACTTTGGGGGATGTGCCATGGGTGTATGCCACGTGTGGAAGTCGAGAAGAAGAAGGGGGAAACGTGCACGAGGGGCAGCGCGCGAGAGAAAAAAAAACGTCGCACCAGCGAAGTCTTCATTTCCCCGACCTCGTGTTCCATAACGACGTTCCATAACGACGTTCCATAAGGAACGTACCATAACGACGTGCAAGCGGCAGCGATGTCGTGGAAGAGCCTGCTTAGCATGGCCGACGTCTACTCGAAGGGCATGGTCAGCGCGCTGGAAGACCTCCGACGGCGAAGGTTGTTCACCGACACCGAGGTCACATGCATCGACGATGGCAGCCAGTTCCCGGTGCTCCTGTACGCCACCTGCCCGCTGTTTCGAGAGACGTCGCCGGGAGGAAACCTAACGAGCCCACCCTGCACGATCAACGTGGCCGCCGTCACACCGGGAGCTGCAGGGGCGATTGCGTCCGCAGAAATTGTGGACGCCGCCATATCGACGATGAAGCAGGGGCAGCAGTCCGCTGCGCCGACAGAGGCCAGCGAGGTGCGCAACATCACCGTGGCTGGTGTGCACGGTGACGTCATGGGCGCCCTGCTCGAGTACGTCTACACCAACAAGGTGACGCTGAACAGCGAGAACGTGTTCAGCATGCTCCTGGCGGCGCAGCGGTTCAAGGTACAAGTTCAGAATTGGGAAGGGTGTTTGCGTAATGTCATCGATATGCCCACCCTCCAACGGCGTCCGCGCCTTCTATCTAATGCAACAAAGTCGGTGAACCACCATGTTGAAGCACCAGCATGGTGACGCAGAGATTTTGATGTCACGCTTTCGATAGGTTTCATGGTTGATTATAGACGAAGAGCAAAAAGATTACTGCGGCATCACTAGATTGAATCAGTTTAGTAAGACGGTAAGTTGGGCCAGTTGGTTAGGATCCATCGTGAACTTTCTTACAGCGCAACACTAGAAAAAATACAGGACAGAGAAGGAGTAGAACAGAAAGAAAAGACGGCGCTGTCTTTTCTTTCTGTTCTACTCCTTCCCTGTCCTGTATTTTTTCTGGTGTTGCGCTGTAAGAAAGTTCACGATGAATCAGTTTAACTGCCGTAGTTATGCTGCATTAGTTTCTAATGCTTAGTTCTATTGTTTTTTGTTATGGTTGGTTGTGCTTCCATAAAGCACATTTAAACACTAAAATGTCGAAGCACCTAACCTGTCGAAGATATTCATGTTGGATGCATATTCCTGCTCAACAGGTCGCAAAGGCCAACCAGGATTTGCTCCGTAGCTCTTACGATGATCCAAAGGCTCTGCTAAGCTCTGACGACCTCAACGTTGCCGACGAAGCCATGGCGTTTTCGGTGACTATAAAGTCGACCTCAGCTGGAGCGCCAAGCAGGCATCTCTTCTTAACAAGTCTTCTAAGCGATATAAGGTGAGGTGGCGGATTTCAGTTTTTTTTTACACATTGACTTTTAATTTCGTCAGGTTTGGCGCAGCTGGGCTTATAGGGGGCCACCCCAGCAAGACTTGCCCCGACTCCTTTCTATCCCACCCATTGCGGTATAGTCCAAAAATCCCTGCGCCGGCCTGAATCACGCCCTTATTATAAAGGCCCACCAGTATGCACCATGAACCCACACGCCATAGAATTATTCTTGAGGCAATATTCCAACCAATCCAGACGCTGCGCATATCATTATCGAAGGCTGTTCAGTCAATGAAAAGGAACACCTAAGCGCGAAAAGCATCCGTGTTACGTCTGAATAATGAACTAAATCCCACCGACAATAAAGCTAAGAAGAGCAAAAGGGGCATTATCGGTTTTCAACTGAATCGTAATTACTAAACTACTTTTGGCCTGGCTGTTTGTTGGGTTCCCTTGGATGTCTCGAACAAAAGAGCCCCTCGAGAAAAAAAAATTTCCCTCGTGTGCGACGGAAACAAATGAGGCTTTCATACATAACGGTCACTAAAAAATATGATAATAAAATGCGAGTAGCATTTACGTGCTGTCCTTTAAAAGCAAAATAATGCGTTTCGAACACACGATACTCAATCGCAAGCCACAATTTACTATTCTAACCAGGGTTGCTGCGAAGGTGTAGCAGTCCTTAGCGCCTTAGCTAGCTTTAGTGAACACCATAGCGAACGAATGGCAGGCCAGGGCGAATCTGCCCTGAGATAGACTGCTCATTTTTGTAAGGAATTCGCGCATTGTCAAACTCTTGCAGAAGAGGGAACAAGCGGTGCGTTCATAAATCTGTGTTTCCTCATCAGCAAGCGTCTTTGATATTATGCACTGCGTTAGGGGGTTAGCGATGGAATTGCCGTTAGCGAAAAGTTCTTCAGTCCAGTCATTCTTGAACTTACACAGCAATGATTTCAGAGTATGTTGGTACGGCTTCACATTTATCCCGCTCTCTTTATGAAACAGATTCGGGCTCTGCAAAGTCTCCTTCCTTCATGAGGAAGTGCTTCCGCATCCCATGCTCGATGACGTTGACTGCCACGCCGTACTTGAGCCTGTCTACAGACTTCTGGAACAGCTTGAGATCCATGAAGGTCCGAGGATGATCAACCTCACGCATCCCATGCTGAGGCTCAGGATTTCAAGGCAAGTACGAACTTGGCAGTGAAATGGTGACGCGAGAAAATGTTGCAGTCCCTTCGGTCCAAAGAGAGCCGAGTGTCTTTTGAGTAACTGATAGTTGCCTGGGCCAATGCGTGATTCAAAGGTGCTCTTCAGTCAAATGATAATGTCCGAATGCAAACGCATATCTATGTAGCATTATACTAGCGATCGGAACGCGGACGAGATGAGAGACCAACTAAATCGCACTGCTAAAGTTACCTATTTTCGACCGAGTCGTGATGGTCAGTACGACGTTACATGCAATAACACCAAAACCAACTATACTATAGCTGCGACCAACAAGTGAACGCAACATCCTTGTGATTACATCCAGTAATGCATGGTCGCGAATTAATGTCGGCTGTGATTGGCAGCAGTATAACTGATTGGACACAGTATAAAACAGGTATCGGAAGTTGTACCACAACGCTTGGTACCGCAACGGATGTTCAAGAACGAATGATTGTGCTCTGACAATGGACTGGTTAATAATAAGGCTTGGTGTTTGTTGCTTTAATTATGACGCTAACTATATGAATACTCTCGTTGGGTTTTCGCCATCGGCGTCGCCGTCGTGTTCGTAAAAAATTCCAAATCGACAACATTCCCCTGCGAAAGCGCGCTAGCGGGGCTGACGAACGCGGCTGGTGCAGATATCAAATGAGCGGGCCCATCTGCGTCGCTCGGTCTGCGCGCACGATTACATCTCTCCACGTCTTAAGCATGTCTTCGACTGGTGCTCAAGAAGAAACAAGACGCCGATTTGTCTTAATTGAGCACGAAAGTACGCGGTTAGGAAAGATGGGGTCGCTTCGATTCGAAGGGCGTAGAAGCGATCGCTGGCGCACGTGCTGTCTCGACAGGCATCAAGACGATTAGTATATCCTGCGTACTTCCGTCTAAATGCGAAGAGTCTGTACGAAATCCGTTTCTCTCCCTATATCGGTTGCGTTGTTTTACACCAGTGTTTTGTAGTTACCGAAATTCCCGCCTAATGTACCCCCCACCGCATAAATCTCTTTCCAGAAGTGACCAGGTTTTGCGGCGCAGACTTCAAACGGTCACAGTGACGGCTCCTTTTCTTCTCTCCCTTTTCACACATGGCGAAACCTTTCCTCATTGCAACTTATGCCCTAGCACGAGAGCCGACTTCCATCACTTAGTTCTACATTGTCTGAACAAACCCAAGCCCCCGTGGCAAGAGTCAGAACTCCAGGAGCGATGGGAGGCTCCTCTGCGCAGCTCGCAACCGGGGTTACAGCTCCGGACAGTAAGCTGGGTCGGAAGGGTCGCCGAAACACAGCAGTGTCCGACCACAAAGAGCGGCCCGAGGGCCTATCATAATCCTGCTTCCACTTACCCTGCCACCCCCCTCACACGATTCTAACATGGATCAATAAAGTTGCTCACCTACCTACCCTGTAGTCGCATGCGACTGAACCTAAAGGAGTCGGTTGCCAGCGTTACTTCGCTCAACTTTATTATTGCCATCGCATTCATTAGCTGGCCCTAGCGACGAAACTGTAATTTGTAAAATTGTTTTACGCCAATCCTTCGAATACGAACTAGTACTAACCAGCAATATCTCGGCGAAGGTTTTTGGACTTGTTATCCCGTACTCAGGCAGTGAATTTACGGGGTGATTGAATACTTTGCAGGGACCTTCTGTTCGTAATTTGTGGCTGGGGTTGTGACACAGCGGTGAATTTCATTGAGCGGTACGGTTGCTGCTCTAACCAGTGGCAGCTATTTCCCAACGACAGGGACATCACGCCCCAGGTATACCACCACGAACTCGTCGCCCTGGACGGCCTCGTCTACCTGATAGGAGGTTCCGATAGGTCGCAGTGCTTAACTGCGTTCGATGTTTCAACCCGGTACGTGCTGGTTTCACAAGTACTAAACAGCATTCGCGCGAAGCGGCCATGAGTGCTAGCTGGGAAGTGAGCGCGTACTTCTGAATGGTCGAGTTGGGCCCTTATACATGGTGGCTTATTGCAGGAACTTATTCAAGAACCCCCACAAGATAGCATCTACAGATAACTTATCATCGTAAGCCTAACTATGCCACTGCAGAGCAAAAGGCTCTCCCATGTTTCGCCATTCACCCGAGTCCCGTGCTTGGTATATACAGCCACGTTATCGCCTCGAGCTTCTTGATCTCTCTCTCTCTCTCTCTGTCTATTTGTCTCTCTGTCTTTCTCTCTGATGTGTGCGTGTGTGTGCGTGCTCAACCCCCGCTGACGTACGTCCAGGGAGCCCCTGCAGCGAGGGAATCATATTGCCACGTTCTTTTTCTCAAGTTTTTTTATGGCCCCAATACACTACGTAATTTTCAGCGCAAACCGCGCCTGCAGTCTTCGAGAAGCTTTAGGACTGTAGTAGGACATTTTTATAAGATCACGCCTACTCCGCGAACTATACAGTTTATTCTGGAACCTACGTCACCACTAGCGATAACGCTAGAACATTCGACGGCAAGTGTATAAATGCCGACGCGCTTCGCCGCTTGTCTGTTGATCGACTGCTGACGATCCGCTCACCGCATTCAGTGCAGGTCTGCTACTGTGATCCGACTTTCCGTTTACCGGGCACAAGTTCGCCCAAATAAACAGTTCAACCTTCATTCTTCTTTGTCGACGTCACGACACTGTGACATTATTGTAACAGCGTATACCGACACCCGAAAAAGCTGTGGATACTCTCGTTGGGTTTTCGCAATCGATTGATTTCTGGGGTTTAACGTCCCAAAACCACCATATGATTATGAGAGACGCCGTAGTGAAGGGCTCCGGAAATTTTGACCACCTGGGGTTCTTTAACGTGCGCCCAAATCTGAGCACACGGGCCTACGACATTTCCGCCTTCATCGGAAATGCAGCCGCCGCAGCCGGGATTCGAACCCACGACCTGCGGGTCAGCAGCTGAGTACCTTAGCCACTAGACCACCGCGGCGGGGCAAGGGTTTTCGCAATCGGCATTTCAAATTGAAATTGAAAATTCCAAACTAATAGCGTTCGCGTGTGAAAGCGCGAAAGCGGGGGCGACGAACGCGGGCACACCTATATAGCCCTAAACGCAGTGTACTTTAACGCAGTGTATGTTTGGGGCCACGGGCGTGCCCGTGCACTGCTAAGTGCAGGGGGCGGCCTGTAGTGACAACGTGACCGTGCCAAGCACGTGATTAGTTTGATTGGCGAAATATGGTAGAGCCCATTGCCCTGCGTATTTCAGTAATGCGTACTGATCGAATCGACAAGACAGCCTGACTGCTTTACGGACAGGCCACGTACGCGAGAGATCGTGAAAAGAAAAAAAAACCTGGCCGCAATGGTGTTTCTGTTCTTAAGGCATTTTGTGTCCGATAAGAAGAATCAATGAGGAACTTTCGCTGCAGCTCCTGCACCGCTGGACGGAGCGAGCGTGCATGCACACGGCCAGGTGCTACGTCAGCGTGGCGGTGCTGGACGGCAAAATCTACGCGCTGGGCGGCTACGACGGCGATCGGCGCACCAACACGGCCGAGCAGTACGATCCAGCCACCAACACGTGGTCGCTCATCGCCGACATGAACGACCAGCGATCGGACGCCTGTGCCACGGTGCTCGGCTCAAAGGTGCGCATCCGGCTACATAGTCGGTCGTGGCTAGTTTGTAGCAAGACGTGCAAGGTCATAGGTCTTCGCACGGGAATGATCGGGTGGGAGGGAGGGGGTGCTGCCACGAATATACGACCCCCCCTCCCTCTTGAGTAGGAACACTAGTGACCAATAAGCAACTCGACGCGACCAACGTTCACACTTGCGAGCGACTTACAGCCGTCGGTGCGATGACGGATGACGGTCGCCTACAGGTCAAAAAGAAATGATCTATTGTTTTTAATTTTTTTACATAAAGCGCCGAGTGGATAAAGTGCCTGACCAGACCAGTGATAGTAAAAAACTAGTTTCGGCATTTGGCAGTGCAACCTCGCAATTATCACTTCTAGTTTACGGGGTTCTCAAAATGATTGGCGCAAAGAATACAATGGGTATTGATATTCTTTGTAGCTTTTCAGTGCTTTGTCTGCAATATTTTCCATAATAATACGCCTGCGAAATAGCGCTGCCTTCAAATAAGCGGATGGCGAAAAACACGGTAAAACTTATGTTGTGCACGGGACGCGTGTGTTTATAAAACACGAGGTAATTACCTGCACTTTCAAGTACAGAAAGGTATTTTCACTGTGTTCACAAGCAGAGGCGTGACAGTGTGGTAGATTACACGCTTGCCATGCAAGCGACTTGGGTTCGTTCCACTCTGGGAACACAAAATTTTTGTTATCTCTTTTATTTGCCTCTTTTTGAGTATTTCGGTTTCGTAAAGATCATAATTTTTTTTTCTCACAGCCAACACCTGCAAGATAATTGTGCCTATATTTTCAATAACCCTATTTTATAACACATCCTTATACTAAAATGAAGACTGTGTTGTCGTGTACACTGACGGATCGTGACTGTACCCAAGCTCTACGTCATCATTCTACCTGCATAGCAAGAAAAAAACAAGATTTTGTGCTCTGTCATTAGACAACAACAACAACAACAACAACGACAGAGATTTATGCAACATTGTGCTTCATATGTTCACACTCAGGTCCTCTTTGATGGGTAGTTCTCAGTGACTTGAAATCCTCGTTAGATTAGTTTGTTGAAAAGAAATCAGTTTAGGTAACACAGCTTTCGTGCTGGTATATCATATACAGTGGGCTTAAGCTATAGGAAAATATTTAAACCACAGAATGTTGTACCATTGGGTGCCAATTCTACCGTGGGAACATACGAAATGACATAGCTGATCAAATGGCACATGCAACACATCAGAAGAAGAATATATCACTGCTACCTCTACCGTACAGCGATGTGCGATGTCTGATAATTATTCGGAGCTGTCAGTTGTCCAAGGAAACATAGTTCGAAAACAGTGCGGTAAACGCTGTGTTATGTAGCCTTGACCTCGGAGGAAAATAAATACTCCGTCCAAGGTTAGCTTATCTTTAAAAACGGTCATTCACTGGCGTCGACTAGGCGTGGCCTATACTCAAGGGCCTCCTTGTATTTTTGGAACCCTTAGTTACGGCATGCCTCCCAATCATACCGCGTTTTTGGAATGGTGAACACCACATATATTATTGCAAATATTATAATTAAATCTAACCGCTCCGGCACCTGATCCTACGTTGAGCGGCGTCGACGTTGGTTTCTGTGTTGGTGTAACGGATGGACACGAAGAAAAGACATAAAAAATGCCCAGGATTGAATAGAAATGAAACCTTGGCCCTCTTCATCAGAGTACAGTATTCTATGCGTGAGTTTGAAATTTATTTGAAAAAAAACCCTATTCGCTTGAAGAAGTTTCTGTGGTGCCTTCTCGCGTGTGACGTCAGAGGGAGGACTCGGATTCCGCTCCTCGTGCACACTATATGCACACTATATGAAGGCTGTTGGACACTGCCACCTAGTTTGTCCTTCTCGAATTATTCAGGCATCAGTGGGCTAGTTCACAAAGCAATTTCTACTGAATGTTGAGCGAAATGCCCAGTTAAATTGAGCGCAGATGCCACTAGGAGCACGTTCCGTGTCTTACGCTTTTGGTGTTGTCTTACGTTGATATGTTACTTTAAAATGAGTACAGCATTACGAGGCAGACGTAAATTATGCCGTACATCACTTCTATATTATCCTTATCATGTTTAGATGTGTCATTTACCTTCGTTGGCTACACAAGTCACGTGATACCAAATTTGGTATATTTGGAGCTAGCAAAAGGGCCGCGAGCACGCTATATAAGCGTAGCATGTAGTCATGTTTTACTCGACACGCACATCATGATCATCATGTTTGAAGTGTCATTTACTTCGTCATCCGATGCCAAATTTGGTGTATGTAGAGCTAGCGAGACGGACGCGAGCACACTATGAGCGTAGCATGTCATGTTTTATTGACACGTATATAGACGTCAGACTCAACGCAGGCGGTGCTTCGAAAAACACCGCCACCAGCGCCCCATCGCCGCGCCGGCCATAAATAAGTAGTGCACAAAGAGCCGTCCTCAAGCAAACGTGCATAGGCCCTCCTTTTTTTTGTTGGTCTTGAGGCGCGATTTCCTGAAATTCTAGGACCTGGCAACCTTCTTCCTTCAACCAAAGTTTGCTTCATGACAGTAGAAAGCTGCTCAAAATGAAATGCGATCACAATGCAAAAGATGTTTCGTTTATCTCGGCTTGCTGCTACTGCAGTTACCGAAGTGAGCACCGCATAGCATCAAAATGAAAGCAAGCACTCCGACGTGCGTTCTGTAAAACCTAAATGTGTTAAACATGGGCATATACATGATGGCAAATCAATGAAGTGCACACACGAGCAATCTATGATCTCACTGGTACGAAGCTCGTTTAATCCCGCCGAATAGCCCTAGTGATTTTCACTTTGCAGTTGCATTGTCTATCGATTTCTCGCTTCCTGTACATTGAACTGTTTTATTACGCATGCTCGAATGCTCAGTGAATGGTAGTATTTCGTTTGTATATACTGCAAGTGTGGATACAAGCGTGTCTACTATCTTTGTGTACAACGAAAGACAATACCGATGGCTCCGAGATAGCCCCGGTAATTGCGAAGCCCAACGGCAAAAAAAAAAGTTATTGTGGTCGCGATTATTTTGTAATTTAGCTGTATGACGCACGTGATCAGATTTTCTAGTTAAAGTCGAGACTTGAAGCCTTGAAAACTCTACATGCGTAAAGCTTTGTGGTGGTGACAACTTCAGATTATCGGTGGTTGCGGCGTGTGCGATGTTTATCGCGTGCGTCACATGGCTACTGCTGCACGTCCCATACCGTGGTCAGGGTGTGTGTTAAGCTTCATAATCCAAGTTACCATGGTTGTCAATCAAGGCCATACAAAACAATACCAGGCGCCTACATTATCACACCTTTTCATGCGACTGGCCGTAGAGAACACGACTAATTCGCTTACCCAACACAATCGCAACGGCCCGCATCTAGCGCTCTCGCCGTTATGCTTCACGAAAGCTGCGGAAATCAGCAAAACTGAAGCCATTTACATCCGTGGCAATTCACAACGCAACAGTAGCGCAGGCTGGGGTCTTTTCTTCGTAGAGCGCACCGCGGAGCTGTTGCGTCTGCTCTTGCATGCTTTCGCCGTCGTTCAGGCGAGTGAACCAGCAATCACTTCACGGTGGTTCGGTGACGCCTCATACTAGCAGAAAAAAATAGTAGCTCTTTTTCTGATTGTTCAATGCACAAATACATCTGATATTTGGCACAATCGCTGTTTCGTACGCTGCAGTTTCACCTGGTCGCGCAGCAAATTGTGCGAGGAAGTCAAGCATTGCACTACTCAAAACTGTGCCGACAGGTGGCGCTGCGTGTCTGCAAAACTCCAGAGTTTGACGTCTATCACGATTATCATGTTTGCACGTGTCAATTACCTTCGTCGACTAATCATGTCACGTCATACCAAATTCAGTGCATATGTAGGTAGCAAACCGGTCATGAGAGCACTGTGAGCGTAGCATGTAGTCAAGTTTTACATGACACGCATGTCATGATTATCATGTTTGGACATGTCATTTACTTACGTTGTTCATTCACCTCTTGTAATGCCAAATTTGGTATATGTGAAGCCAGCGAAACCTCTGCGAGTGCATCATGAGCGTCGCTTGCAGTGGTGTTCTTTCATGACACGCATCTCATGATTATGAAGCTTGCACCAGTCATATACGTTCTTCATTCATTCATGTCCCGTAATACTAAATTTGGTATATGTCCAGCTAGCGAAATGACCGCGAGCGCATCATAAGCGTGGCGTGTAGTTATGACTTACATGACATGCTTGTCGCAATTTCTATGTTAGGGTCTGTCAGTTACGTTCGCCATGCAGTTATGTTATGCCATACCAGTTTTACAACATTTCGTGTAAACGAAACCACCGTAAGAGCAGCAAAACCATGAAATGTAAACTATGAAATTTATGACATAAACATCATGATTCTCATGTTATGTCATAGCAATTTTGGTATTGATACCATTTTCGAAACGGCCAGGAGAGCTTGAAGTCGTAGGCGGATAGATAGATAGATAGATAGATAGATAGATAGATAGATAGATAGATAGATAGATAGATAGAAGGATAGATAGATGGATAGATATAGGAAGAGCCATATGATGATACAGTGGTGGTATATTTTCTCTGAGGTCTTGTTTGTAAAATAGGCTCCCTGCGGGAAGACTCCCCGCAACTCTGATGGGTGAGTTGAAAAGCCTTCCACTGATGTAGTGTGGACAGATCAGTAACGTATTTCTTGAAACGTGTGATCATTTCTTGTTAGATTTTTTTTCCAGGACTCATCGTTCTCGAAAATGTAGGTGAGGTAAAATTTGAATGCCTCACCGGTGACGTAGTCGGTGAAGTTTGTGACCATCTCCCGTTCCGACCAGGATGCAGCGGTGGCGTGCCGCTTGAATAGATTGAACCAGTCCTGTACGGGTCCATCGTCCGCTGATCCGGTGTACTTGGGGATGTCAAGGTCAGCTGATGGTGCTGTCATGATGTTCGTCCTGGTGTAGAGTTAGGATGAACTTGTGTGGTTCGCGTTCCGTCACTGCGTCTTGCTGAGGTGTTCGATGATGATGGCCGGTTGATGAAGTGGCTGCCAGGTCTTCATCCTGTCGGCTTGTGTGACGCTATCATGACTGGGAGACACGTGGTCTGGCTCATACCCCATGTTTATTTCATTAAGCACTTGTTCACTTCTTTTTCCTCGGCTTCTCCTACCATGCCTTCATACGTCCCACACACACACACACACACACACACACACACACACACACACACACACACACACACACACACACACACACACACACACACACACACACACACACACACACACACACACACACACACACACACACACACACACACACACACACACACACACACACACACACACACACACACACACACACACACACACACACACACACACACACACACACACACACACACACACACCACACACACACACACACACACACACACACACACACACACACACACACACACACACACACACACACACACACACACACACACACACACACACACACACACACACACACACACACACACACACACACACACACACACACACACACACACACACACACACACACACACACACACACACACACACACACACACACACACACACACACACACACACACACACACACACACACACACACCACACACACACACACACACACACACACACACACACACACACACACACCACACACACACACACACACACACACACACACACACACACACACACACACACACACACACACACACACACACACACACACACACACACACACACACACACACACACACACACACACACACACACACACACACACACACACACACACACACACACACACACACACACACACACACACACACACACACACACACACACACACACACACACACACACACACAGAGAGATATATATATACTCATGCTTCGTCAAAAGCCACCATGTCGACATTTTCAAAAAGCTTCTCCGAGTCCGCGCCGGCGTGCCAGCCACCCTATCCATGCGCACCGCGGTGTTTACATCTCTGCAATGCATTCGCTTCTTATTGTTGAGCTCCTTATTCTAGTTCAGCACTGCGAAAATCATAGCAGTGGTCGACGCTGGTTTCCTTCCTTCTTCGTCGACGCCGGTAGTTGTGCCGGCGCTATTCGCGCACTGTTGTGTGACCCATCCACAGCAAGGACGTCGTCTACTGAAAGTGAGGCCTGCTCCCATCTGATATTGTAAAGAACACTGTGATCTATGTGGTAGCGCAACTTCAAAAGGCTCGGCGACAACTTGCGGTGTGTTTGACAATCGGCAGAACTAGAGAAAAACTCGTACCAAGACAAACGTACAGTGTTGTCAGCATTTCTGTCAACGTTACTAAAAACTTGCTTGCAGGTATAAGCGTCTGTGATAAAAGCGAAAACATAATTTATGGTTTCGGTGTAAATACAATATTGGATTTATAAGACTGAGGTTCTACTGTAGATTTCACTCGCTCACCCCTTCATAAGCTGTCCGGGTACCTGCATCGGGTGCTGCGACCACATGTAGGCAAAGGCAACACGTATATCCGACATTTTGGTGACTTAATAGACAAGGTGCGCGACATTGCCCTCGAAGATTGGGATACTCTGGTGTCTTTTGATGTCCAGTCTTTATTCACCAGCATACCTACGGGCTTGGCTGTTGACGCACGTGTCTCAGCTTTTGAAACTGATGCAACCTTGCCCAACTGTATGCCGATTGGAGTCCAGGATTTGTGGTGCCTCTTGACATTTTGCCTCGACAACATGTATTTCACATTCAAGGGTTGCTTCTACAAGCGCTTACACAAAACAGCAATGAGGGCTGCTGTTTCAGAAACGGCAGTAAATATGACCAAGGAGCATCTTGAACAACACTCACACACTTGGCTCATTTTGTCTTGCGTCCTCGACCTTTTTACATTATGTGGATGACTGCTTCAGCATAATCAAGAAGGAGGCATTGAATGAAATCACTGAACACCTGAACAACATGAATGCTGCAATCAAGTTTACCATAGAGGAGGAGCAGCACGACCTACTGCTTTTCCTAGACGTCCTCGTCAAGTGCGAAAGAGACAGTGTTTACAGAAAAAGTACCTACACTGGTCCCTATTCGCATTTAAATTCTGTGAACCTGGTCTCTCACAAAAGGTCCGTGGCCATCTTGCTGATGAATCGCTCAAGGATAGTTTGCGTAAAATCCCAGGACTTCACTGCCGGCATCGGGACCGCACCCAAAGTGGCAACATTGACTTGTTTGTGCAGTCCGTGTGACATCAGCCAACGCATTTGACACTTTCCTGTCTGCGCCCAAGAAATTCCTGACATAAGCGAACACCTTACGCTTGTTCTACGCCCCTACAGTGTACACGTAGCGCACGTTCCAACAAGCAAGTTGAGGCATTCTCTTGTGAGGGCAGAAGACAAGTTGCCAAAAGGAAAATTTTCAGGCATTCTCTACAGCATTCTCTGCACAGACTGTAGTGGAAGTTACATCAGCGAGGCTGGTAATTGTTCACAAAGGCTAAAACGGCATATGTATGATGTTAAAAAAAAAGGTCTAATCGAATGCGGTGGCCCTAGTGTGCGGGAACGTCTGGACACGAAATAGACTGGGATAACGCAATAATAGAAAGAGAAAAGATATGGTCATCTGGGCTTCATCACAAATTTATCACATTCCAGACGAAAGCGCACACATTCAATCAAAATGACGGAAATTTTTGGCAGACCTGCACATGTTGCCTACGTCACATTTTGTAATATACATAACCGGACCGCTCATCCAGTCATTTTTCATTTGTGAACAAGGCTCCCATATGGGGGCCAAAATGTCGTGCTTTTGTTTGCATTTAATCGTGACCAATGTGTTGTTTTAATTGTCTTCATGTCTGTTCCGGACCACGCGGGTTTCGGTCCAACTATCGATTGCAGGGAACCCTGCTAAGCTTCCGTAAGGAGGACGAAGAAGGAACCCCCATTCGATTCACACTACTCATGTGCAGTGAATGGAAATGCAATATAAAAAGTCTATTCACTGACATGCCAACGAACTTTCCTTGCACCAACAAATCGATGCGAGAGACAGGACAAGTCGGCTGCTGGATTGTGCAAATTCGTGGGCTTCATTTTCAAATGGGCTAGTGTTGATAGTGCCTGCTTACAAGCATACCGTACTTACTCGCATAATTTGCGCACTTTTTTTCGCAATTTTGGGGTTCCGAGAAGGGGGTGCTCAAGTTATGTGAGGATTTTGCGAATGCATACGAAATACTCCTCATTTAAGCAGCATATACATTTAAAAAAATAATAAATTGGAGCACTAAAAAGTGTTGTTCTTAATTAACAGAATTAGCACGTATTCAACCAGTCAGATCCGGTCACACAGGTCTGATTGAGAATTAACGTCGCGGCCGCCCTCCTAAAGGTCATCGTCCTCGGTTCTGTCATGGGCATTAGAATGCCACATTTTCTGGAAGCTTTTCTCCACCATGCTGTCTGATACTGGATGACCTAATGACACAGCAATACCGGATGTCCTAAGCATTCGCACATAATTTAAAAAGCCTTTTTAATGGTAAAAAAACTTGTATTAGCAAGCACACTCTCTTCTGCTTTCTCCCGTACCGATCGTCGCACATTGACGAACTTCACGCTAGAGTGTTCCCGTTTTCTTCAGCAAACTTTGTAATAGCTAGCTTGAATTTTGCAGTATATGTAATTGCTGTAGCCCATCAAACAGTAGAAACAGGATGGACGTTTTAAACTTTGGAAATCAGCCAAATGTGCGTCGCAGTGCGAACACACAGAACGAACGGAGCAGTTGATGTGACAGCCCCTCGCATGCCTCCGGTGCAGTAAGTTGTCCGTGCCGTGACGCGAGCCCGCTCGCCTGTTTGGCAATGCACGCGCCCTGCGTGCCCGTCCGTAGTCTCCATGCGCGCTGGCGAGCTGGCGAGCTGGCTCCAGCGGGTCGGGATACGCAAAATATGTGAGTCAATACATATATACGTATATATATATATATATATATATATATATATGTATATATGTATATATCTAAAGCTGGAAAGATATTAGAGCTCTGCAAATTATGCAAGTAAATACAGCATTTTGTTGTGAATGGCTGCGAATACTGAGTGCCATAGAATCATGCCTTATGAATTTGACAAATTTGAGGACAGTGTAACATAATTTGCCCCTGAAGCTGTGCTATTTTCCTTAATTGCATACAACAAAACCATCCATGTTTCACTGGAAAACGGAGATCATGCAATACTCACTTAAAAAAGTCTGTGAGCACTGAGCAGTCATCTTGCAGGTCACTGCAAAAATGTGGTTGCGAGTCAGTCTGCAAAAATTAGACGCTGCTGGGCACTTTCGCAGAGCAGTGTTAGCCCACAAAACGTGCAGAGCATTCTACATCGAAATGTTGTCAGCAAGGCTTCGCTTCTTTCCGCAGAAATGAAATGAAAAATTGAAAATCCAACTTTTATTATTGTGTATTGTTCCACGATGTCTATACCGCTTGTATTTTTTTTTCTTCTAGGCTTATTTAAATAGGAAATTTTAGGTTTGAAGTGAATTCGAAGCAAATGGCGATTTGGTCTAATCATTGCAAATAAAACTGAAATAGCACTTATTCAGCATTTACTCGACTAACCTGCACAATATATTTTTTTTAATTGAGACAAGGCATTAGCAATTTTTTTTATTTTTTAGGTTCAAGGCAAGGGAAACAAACCACTTTGAATAGTAGCAGTATTTGATATTCAGTAGCATGCAAGATATAACCGACAAAGTATGCTACATTTTAAAATTTATTACACTTAGAGCATATAAGCCGGTTTAATAAGCTAGATGGATATATGCGAGGGTGCAGTGTCAATTTAATTTTGCAGTAAGGCTTTGCAGTAGTGCGAATTTCCACTGGATAGGTTCTATTTACCGTATAGCATCCCTCCACCGCAGTGGAACCACTTACAAGGAGGGGGGGGGGGCTGCATCTGGGCTTAAGTGCACCTAATCATTGATCTTGAATAACGAGCCCCATTGATGGCGCTAATAATCTAACAGAAAATATTTGTAACATCTTTGGCGCATGCATTGCTGCAAGGTGCTAAATGTTATTGGGAACTAACAGAAAATGATGCCAAGGTAAATATGAGAAAATATGGGGGATGTTATTAGAAGTAATCATGATGTAAATATGGAGAAAGAAAACTGCGAACTCGCTGCCATCTGAACGTGCAAATAACGCATCCGATGCTGAGCTACAGTAGTGCTCGTCCCTCACTGTATAGGATTTAAGTGTGGGTTATGGCAAGTATGGAGCTTTTGCCAGTTTCGCTGGTGGAAAGTTGTCTTTTTACCCATGTTTCTTTCTTCAGTTGCAGCTACTAGTTCCCCTGTACTTTGTTTGGCGTCTGTGCTAATTATATTGTGTCCACCAGAGAAAACTAGCCTATTGTCTGGTGAATGCAGGCGATTGAGCGGAATGCGTTCCTCGAGAGTGAGTTGGATGAGAAGGAAGCCATGAGCTTCATGGTGCAGCGACTGAAGGACGAGGCACGAGGTGAGTCGTCTTCAGCATTCAGCCGTGCCCCCTATAGAGTTTCCGAGAACTAACTAGAGGGGACTCTGGCGCAGCGATCGTTCAGTGACCTTGGGAATGATAAATAGTACACGAATTTGCCTTGTCTTCGTACTTGCGGGCGATGAATCCTACTTGCCGCTTCATTTATTGCGAGTTTTCGTTTCGATTTGAAGGAAAGAACAAACCCTTCGGAACTTCGTGACTCGATTCCAAATGGTAAGCTTAAAAAAAAAGGTGAAGCGCAACCACGGAACATTTGGCTCATTTTTGTTTTGTGAGAAAACAGCTCGGAACCACCCGAACACGCACGGCGCCAGAAGCAGGTCAGAAGTACAAAAATATACAAGTACTACCTATCATTCCAACGCTCACTGAAGTGCCGTGCGTGGCAACTCCCATAGACACTAGCGCCAGAGTTCCCTCTAGTGTATATTTAGAAAACTCTATGGTGCCCTCCTCAGTTTCAGCGTTGAGGTTGTCCTGCACTGGGCTCCCGAAAAAACAGGTTTCTTGTAAGCTGACTCCGCATGCAGACGTTCATTTGAAGGTAGCAAAGTGATATGTAGATAGGGTCTTGCCAAAAGAAAACGAGAATTTGTCCGCTCTCCTTCTGTTGCCCTTTTGCAATACGAAATCTCAATGCAGGTGAAGAATCTGGTACACTTATTCCCATAGGCTGGCTCACTCACTCATGAGTTGGCTCATTCGGACTCACTTGTGAGTCGGAGGAAGTCTGGCTCATTAATATTTTTGTAAGTCTTAGTAAGCTCCACCCAGGAGAATTTTGGTGAGTCTGAGTCCAAGCGAGTTCAAAGCGCAAAAGGCGCAAAGCGAGTCCAAAGCGCAAAATATATTTCTTGAGCGAGTTCCACTTTGTTTTTCCGACCTAAGTTGAACCCCTTTATAAGAGACAACGGGTTATAACAGACGCTCAGCATTTCAGAAGAAAATGAGCATTATAAGAGACATGCACCTCATGTATGGGACGACTCTGCAGTTTTTCATTTATAAAGGGGCTCAATTGTAGTGGGAGCGTTGATGTTACTTCTGGCTTTCTAGACAATAAACTCTGTTGTTATTCAGTGTGTGTGTTTCTTGTAGCTTTCTATTCCACTCTCAGTATGTATGTGCCCTGTGGCTCGCCAACAGTCAGTTTGTCCTTCTGCTTGTATGTACTCTTGGAGCTCATCTGCATTTATAACAGTGCAACCACATCTAGGAAGCAGTAGGGCAGGTGCCAACTCACAAATACTAAGTTTATTAGAATGAGTTATGTGACATACACACCAATGTCGTTAATTATACACTAGGGTGAAACCAAACATGTGCGAGAATCGGGCATATTTTGGTGATTTTTTCTCAAGTGGCAGATTCATGCACATGTTTGGCTTCACCTTTTGTAACAACATTTGTGTGCATGTGACATCTTTTGGTGATTTTTTCTCAAGTGGCAGATTCATGCACATGTTTGGCTTCACCCTTTTGTAACAACATTTGTGTACATGGCACATCTTAATGTATAAAACTAGTTTGTTGAAAGTTAGTGCTTGTGTGTTCTGTTGATTTGGTTTGCTATACAGTCATGCTTCACCAACATGCCCAGCCTTTGCAGTGTCCAGGAAAACTAGAATAAAAGTTTCATAGTTACATAAAGTTTTGCATTGTTAGAGTGGTCAACACAGTGACCACATTTGACACTTGCAGAACGGATGTTTGGCAAGACCATTGATGCGATGCCTTTATAATTTTTACCATGTGGTTGCTGGCTGAGGGTCAGTGCAATATGTTCAGAATTCCTCTGCTACATTAGCATTTGCGAATTGTTAAAAGAGTATAGCTATGAATAATAATTTATTGTTGGCGTCATGAGATGGAGACGTGGTAGCTCGGGAAAAGGCTGTCAGAAGCAGATTGTCTAAGCTACAGTCTACAAATGCGAGACAGCAGTGATGGACAGTTCAGAGACAAATCACACACATGTAACCACAAAAGCTCTGCACTATTAAAGTCTCCCTCATGTTTAATCATCGCCAAGCATCGTCTCGGAGAGACGATGCTTGGCGATGATTGGCGATGATGCTTGGCGATGATGAACCGCAGGGGCGCCTGTGCAAGTAGGCGTTTGGTGTGTAGCGACACCACGAACCCGAGCTAACGGGGGAGTTTCGACTCCCTCCCACGCCTAGCCGTGCGTGGCTTTGCCGTGTCCGAGGAAAAGGGGATCCTGGGGGTTGAGCCGATGCTGGGTGATTGGACCGTTAAGGCACCCCGGCAGAGGCAACACACCCCTTTGGCCCCGGCTTCACGTAGACGGCACCCCTGAGCTGACCCACCCAGGGGAATCGGCAGTCGCCTTTTCCTATCTCTCTCTCCCTACATCTTTGTCTTTATCTCTTACTATTTATCTGTCCTGTCTTCTACTCTCTTCCGTTTACTTCCAAACTTCCTGGCGGCTAGGGTTAACCCTGTGCAAATAGCCTACCTTGGTCTAGGCGCATTGGGTTATAGTGGCGTTGTACGGCTGGCGTCTGCAGGTTTCAGCACTTGTAACCTTGTAGCGTCCCCTTGTTGGGCTCCGTGGTGGGTGGCCGCCAACGCTGCTGAACAACAATAAGGAAGACATGCATGGAGCATTCCCACTGCTGTCTGATCGTACCGGCTTAAAGCTGGTACGCACCGATGATCTCACCAGAGAAGGATTGGCCACCCTGGTGCAGTATCTGGCCACCCCCTCCCGTAGGCATTCGTCAATTAACTCACGGCCCTCAGTCCCCACCAGCTGCGGAGCAACTGACCACGGCGGCGGTCAGATCTGCAAAGCAGCAGAGGGTGCTAGGAATCTCTGGATACGGACAGGCCATCATTGGAACTTGAACTTAGCAACGTTTAACGTTAGAACGTTATCTAGTGAGGGAAGTCTAGCTGTATTATTCGAGGAGCTAGAAGGCATTAAATGGGATATAATAGGGCTGAGTGAGGTTAGGAGGACAGATGAGGCCTATACTGTGCTACAGAATGGGCACGTCATTTGCTATCGGGGCTTGGCAGACAGAAGAGAACTGGGAGTAGGGTTCCTAATTCACAGAAACATAGCTGGCAACAAAGAGGATTACTATAGCATTAATGAAAGGGTGGTAGGCATTGTAATTAAACTGAATAAAAGATACAAAATGAAGGTAGTACAGGCTTACGCGCCTACATCCAGCCATGATGACGCTTCAGTTGAAAGCTTCTATGAAGACGTGGAATCGGCAATGAGTAAGGTGAAAACACAGTATACTATAGTAATGGGCGACTTTAATGCAAAGGTAGGGAAGAAGCAGGCTGGAGACCAGGCAGTAGGAGATTATGGCATCGGCACTAGAAACGCCAGAGGAGAGCTACTAGTAGAATTCGCAGAACGCAATAATCTGCGTATTTTGAATACCTTCTACTGAAAACGAGAAAACCGCAAGTGGACATGGAGGAGCCCTAATGGCGTAAATAAGAACGAAATAGACTTTATAATGACTGCACACCCAGGAGTCGTGCAGGATGTGGAAGTAGTTGGCAAGGTAAGATGCAGTGACCATAGAATGGTACGGGCTCGAATCCGCCTAGACTTGAAGAAGGAACGACAGAAACTGATACGCAAGAAGCCAATCAATGAGCTAGCACTGAGAGGGAAAGTACAGGAATTCAGAGTGTCACTGCAGAACAGGTACTCTGCTCTTAGCGAGGAAACCAACCTTAGCGTAGATACAATGAATGATAATCTGACGAGTATCATCACGGAGTGTGCAGTGGAAGTTGGAGGCAGGGTAGCTAGACAGGACACCGGCAAGCTTTCCCAGGAAACGAAGAACCTAATCAAGAAGCGTCAAATCATGAAAGTGTCAAGTACAACAGACAAAATAGAACTGGCAGAGCTTTCGAAGCTGATTAATAGACGTAAAGTATGCGATGTAAGAAGGTATAACATGGAGAGAATTGAGCACGCTCTGAAAAACGGAGGAAGCGTCAAAGCAGTGAAGAGGAAACTTGGGATAGGCAAAAGGCGGATGTATGCACTAAGGGACAAAGAAGGCAAATTAACTACCAATATGGATAGGATAGTTAAAATAGCGGAGGAGTTTTACAGAGATCTGTACAGTAGCCGAGACAACCACGACCTTAATACTATAAGAACTAGCAGTAACCCAGACGACACCCCACCGGTAATGATAGAAGAAGTCAGAAAAGCTTTGGAGAGCATGCACAGAGGCAAAGCTGCTGGTGAGGATCAAGTAACATCAGATCTGCTGAAAGATGGAGGACAGATTGTGTTAGAAAAACTAGCCACTCTATTTACGAGGTGTCTCCTGACGGGAAAAGTACCAGAGTCTTGGAAGAACGCTAACATCATCTTAATACATAAGAAAGGAGATGACAAGGACTTGAAGAATTACAGGCCGATCAGCTTGCTCTCTGTAGTATACAAGCTATTTTCAAAGGTAATTGCTAGCAGAGTAAAGAAAACATTAGAATTCAATCAACCAAAGGAACAAGCAGGATTTAGAACAGGCTACTCAACAATTGACCACATTCATACTATCAATCAGGTAATAGAGAAATGCTCCGAGTATAACCAACCACTATACATAGCCTTCATAGATTACGAGAAGGCGTTTGATTCAGTAGAAATATCAGCCGTCATGCAGACACTGCGGAATCAGGGCGTAGATGAAATATATATAAACATTCTGGAAGAAATCTACAGGGGATCAACTGCTACCATAGTGCTTCATAAAAAAAGCAACAGAATACCAATAAAGAAGGGTGTAAGGCAGGGGGACACAATCTCCCCAATGCTATTGACTGCGTGCTTACAGGACATTTTCAGAAGCCTAGAATGGGAACAGTTAGGGATAAGAGTTAATGGAGAGTACCTCAGTAACCTGCGCTTCGCCGATGACATTGCAATGCTGAGTAACTCAGGGGACGAATTGCAACTCATGATTACGGAGTTAGACAAGGAGAGCAGAAAGGTGGGTCTTAAAATTAATCTGCAGAAAACGAAAGTAATGTACAACAACCTCGGAAAGGAGCAGCGCTCTGCGATAGGTAATAGTGCACTTGAAGTTGTGAAAGACTATGTCTACTTAGGGCAGGTAATAACCGCAGAGCCTAACCACGAGATTGAAGTAACCAGAAGAATAAGAATGGGGTGGAGCACATTCGGCAGGCACTCTCAAATTATGACAAGTAGATTGCCACTGTCCCTCAAGAGGAAGGTATATAACAGCTGTATCTTGCCAGTACTTAGCTACGGAGCAGAAACCTGGAGACTCACAAAGAGGGTTCAACTTAAATTGAGGACGACGCAGCGAGCAATGGAAAGAAAAATGGTAGGTGTAACCTTAAGAGACAAGAAGAGAGCAGAGTGGATTAGGGGACAAACGGGAGTTAAGGATATCATAGCTGCAATAAAGAAGAGGAAATAGACATGGGCCGGGCATGTAGCACGTAGACAGGATAACCGCTGGTCATTAAGGGTCACCAACTGGATTCCCAGAAAAGGGAAGCGGGGTAGGGGGAGACAGAAGGTTAGGTGGGCAGATGAGATTAAGAAGTTTGCGGGTATAAATTGGCAACAGCAAGCACAGGACTGGGTTAACTGGCGGAACATGGAAGAGGCCTTTGTCCTGCAGTGGACGTAGACAGGCTGATGATGATGATGATGATGATGATGATGATGACAATATCGCTTATATATTCACGCGTACGACTGAAAATATTTTCACAATTATCAGACACGAAACATTGCATGCGGAAAAGGAGCAGCAGGGCCTTATGGGCTGCTTGTGGCTTCTGTCCAAGTATTGTTATTTTCCGTGTGACGTGGGTGTAACTCGATCTTCGTCGAACTCTCCAGGAGAGTTTCACGTCGATAGAGCTTAATAGAGTTCAGTGGTGGCCTTGTGACAGGGTATAAATTGGAGCGCTGTTCACAGCACCAATCTTTGTGGCGCAGGAGGAGAATATGTGCCTCCTCTATTTCTTCGATGCCAGCCATATGCACAAAATATAGCTGTTCACCACCCTTTCTTCTAGCCTTTTCCTGCTCTGTATAGTCGACGGGGAGGAGGCGAGCGAAGTAGCGTGCGTGCCCTCAGGGTGTGCGAGAACGGTCGTGCAAGTATTCCACTGGGTGGAGCGCGTGTGGCTGCTTTCACATGATGTCGAAAAAAAGGGGATCCCGAACTTCGGAAGCGACAAGCGGAACAGCGATGTGCGCGCCGAGCGCAAGACGTAAATACATGCACAACACTAAAGAGTGCTCGCATAAGACGTTCGACGCGTCCACTTTAATGCCGAGCATATGTACTATTCATTGTTGGCTTACGTGAGTGCAGGGCCCTTAAAATCCGCATATCACAATACGTGCGTGCAGCTACGCTATACCCTTCTTGCGTTGCAAAGGTGTAAGTCTTTGCGAACTTTTTTTCTTTTTTTCGAAAAGTACTTTCGAACTAGGAATTTGTAACAGTGAAAGCGACAGAATCCCAAAGGCATAAGCACACTGCTGTCTTTCTAATTCCAGACTCTCGACGTTAGCGCTGTCTCTTTTAACCGAGCATTTCCTAACAAGCACGACAAATTTTTTTTTTGCTTCAAAGACTACCGATTTTAAACTTCTAGTGGTTTGGTTTAGTTGCTAAGTGGTCAAGTGGCTTCTAGTAGAACATGGTGGTCTAGTGGCTAAGACACTCGGCTACTGACCAGCAGGTCGTAGGTTCAAATTCTGGCCATGGTGACTGCTTTTTTAATGGAGGAGAAATCGCTTGAGGTTCGTGTGTTTAGTTTTAGGGGCAGGTTAAAGACCCGCAGGTGTTCAAAATTTTCGGAACCCTTCACTACGGCGTCTATCATATTCAAACGGTGGTTTTGGGACGTTTCATTTATTAACTCAAAGTGGGTTTGTTTGTACCACGAAAATACTCGTATCGCATAAAATAGAAATAACTAACAAAATGCCACCACTTCATAAGGCACCGAAGTAATTTTTTTTCACAGCACAAACAATTGAAAAGTGTTAAAAAATATCGATGCACGTTCGCACTAGTGCATCCAAGCCTATAGGAAGTACGGAGCTGGCAGGCCTGTTTTGTTCCTTTTTACTTGCCTTTTTCTTTCTTTCTTTTTTTCTCCTCTCGGTTTTATTTGTGTATTTGTGTTTCTTTATTTATATCTGTTTCTTGATCTCTTTTTGTGCTATGTTTTACTCTATCCCCTCCTCGTTTCTCCCTCCTCACCTTCCTCCTTCCAATTCCTAACCCCTTGCTATATTCTGCTAAGTAAGTCTATATGCTAAACTATGCTACAATCAGCAACAACTTACCTTGGCGGTGGAGTGAAGGCTACACAAGCTGCACTATTGTTTTGTTACGCAGGTAGTCCAGCAGCTTGCAGCCGATTTCAGTTCCAGTTTTCCTTGCGTACAGCATTCGTGGACAATTCGGAGAGACGACACCTTACCACGGCACAGGCGTTCCAGATAACTCCCTCGTTTTGTTTTCAATGCGACTTTTTCTCCCATTTTGAATATGTTTTTCTCGTATAACGAAAAGGCGAGTTTGTGGCCACACAAAGTTGGTGTCGTGGCGTCAAGTTCACTGCGAGAGCGCTCATGCGGAAAGCGTGGCACTTTTTGAGAAATGAAGAAAGAACAAAATTAAAGTGTGGAGTATCTATCTTCCACCAGTGATCTCCCATACTTGTTTTGTTTTTGCTGGGGTGAAAGTGTTTCTTTTATTCGCCCTAGGTAACTCTAAGAAGTTACAAAATACAACAAAATAGGCTCTAATAATTGGCGTGCACGCCGGCAAGCGTTTCGGTTTTGTAGGTTCTACAGTGTGGCCAACAAAAACACAATATGGGCTCTTCGACTGACGCTGACACAGAGCACAGTGTGCTAACGCGTTCCAACGCGTTCATGCATGGCGTGGGGGTTTTGTAGAAAAAGGCGTCGAAACCTGTATAACCCGTATGGCTGTTGAAAATAAGAACACGCATAACGCCAGCGTTGTATAGAAAAATAAAAACAAAATACAAACATCCAGCAGTGAATTGTGCAAGGTGATGCAAAGCAAATAGCAGAAACTATTCCAATCGTCTGATTTTATCAAGTTTTAGAGACGATTCGCAGGAAGATGGCTGGAGTAAAGCCACAACTCACAGGGCCATAGTCACCTGCGCTTTGCCTTTATCCCTACGGGCAACAGCATAATGTATGAACCATTACACTGCGAGGAACTTGACATTTGTCATTTTTATTTAGTTCTTCGCAGTCAGATGATGCACCTGTAACAACACAGAAATGACACTGGTGTTGTACACAGCACCGTCATCGCTTGGCGGCTTATTTTTTTTGTAAGCTACAAACATTGATTTTTTCCCAATACCACCAACATATATTTTTCATTAATAAAGTTACATCAAATAATTTGCTTACATGCTTAAGTGTTAGTCATGCCAATTGACCTCACGTAAATGTGAACAGCACGTCATGAAGAAGCTTAGGCGGCAGCTTTCACAAAAAGTGAAACTACGTGCATAGTAAATAAATGCTGACTACACGTCAATATGACAAAAATTTATATTGAATAGATGAAATAAAAACGTTAGACACACCAGAAACTGAGTTCCTGGCGCAGTGAATGTTATCAAATTTGCACTACCCTTCGCAAGGCGTGTTTTTTCACCGCACAAAGTGGTATAGGTTATCGCGGACACCCTCGCTTCGATGCGGTACTGATTTCCACATAATGGAGTAAGAACGCGAATGCGTGGGCACTGTTTGTTTACAGATGGTGATTTTCATGCAGCAACGTTTTGAGTGGATTTGATGCGCCGGGAAGAAAACTGTTCTGCCTCGAAAGAGTAAAGACTGAGCTCGAACGTTTCCCGAGGGAATGCGTGCTGCTGAAGCGGCGGAGAGAACGGCGGCGGCAACCTTTCCATATTCTGTATCGGCACAATGTGCTCCTTGACGCAGACAATACAACTAGCGTAACTGAGGCGAGGGGCCTAAAGGGGGAAGATGAGGGCACCCATTTGGGGCTTTCTATGCTAAGTTGTTTGGGAAATACACTATGTTTCTGCTGTTTACATTCTATCAGTCCTATAGAAAAAATAACATTAACTGATCCGATTTTATCCTTGTTTTTACGAGGTTAGGACACAATGTAGACGGCAACGAGAAAATTCTTTACTCCCACTCCGGTGAGTGAACTTACGTTAGCTCTATAGATGCTATGGAGCGAGCTTTCCATTGTGAGCTGGATGTGTTCGCGCCCTGCGAGTAGCTCGCAGTCGTCGCGCACAATGTCTCTCGATCTCGGCACCGTTCACTGAGCTAAGCGCAGCGGTGCTCGTACAAAGTAGGGAGCTTTGTTTGTACTAATAACAGCAGCGACAGTATATTTACGGAACGCGAGGTCATGGCACCGAAATTACGCCTCGCTTAGTGACGGGAATCGGCGCATTCAAGTGCTGCTGCAGGCGACAGAGCCGTCCAGGCGGAAATAGGATTCGGGGTATAGAGCGCAAAATTTAGCCAAATCCGCCCTCCCTTTCTTGTCGATGCGAACAAACAGACGTACGAGCCCGGGTCTGTGTATATCGATGGCAATCGGCACCGCTATACAGCTAAAGAGAGGCCTCCGTGGAACACCAATAACAGCATCAATAGAAGCTGGGCAAAACAAAGACTGGGGAACCATTCGCAGAGCGCAACTAGTGCACTTCAAAAGAGGCACGACGATGCTTTGTTGAACTTGGCGCCAAGCCGGTCGCGGTGGGAACGTGCCGCGCACACCGATACTGGCACAATGCGGGGAGGAGGTGGACGAGTTTCCGGCATAGAAGCACTTGGCGCCGCCGCCGCTGCCATCGGAGTCGCGTTATTGCACGCCTCCCCTTCCACCCCGCCTCCCTCTTTCCTGCACCCCTCTTCGTCCTATTGTCGAAGAACGACGCATGAGGCCCGAAAATCAACATACAGGGGGATGCAGGGGGACCAATGGGGGAAGAGAATGCATGCACGGCTGGATTGAGCAAAGCAATCCGAAGCGCAGTTCGCGCGACTGGTTCTCTCACGGGGCGCCAGTTACGGGACCTGTGCAGCGACGGCGACGCAGGCATTGAAGCACTATAGAATAAACAGCTCTTGCTGTTCACTATGGTAAGTTTTCACCTGCAGAGACTTTCAGAACGGATAGAAAGAAAAAAAAAGACAAACGTAGCTTTTCCTACCTAACTTTTCACACATTTTTTTTAAGAAGGGTGTTCAGTTTTAACGCTGAAGAGGTACCTCACAGTGCAAGGGTGTACGAAGTTTCAATGACTGTGTTCAAAGCTACGTGTGACGACTGTCGTAGGCGAAATTTTGCACCCTCTCCAGATATTTACTGAGCTAAGCTAGTTCACTAAGCTAAGTTCATTGAGCAGCGTTTTCATATTGTCACCAAAAGTCGTTGTTTCTAGCCGCGTTTTAGATTCCAATGGCATTCATATTATTGTAAGCGTCACTAGCAAAAGTTACAGGTCTATTGTCCACAGAAACTCTTTAAATCATCGCTGCACGGGCACTGGTGGAGTTTTCTATAAGAGTCAGGAGTGCCAGAAAGATTCACATTAGCAAATATTGTTTGCATTGAGGTAAATTTGGTGTCATGTTTCATTTTATTGCTGCTGTTTCATGACAGCTGTGTTTATTGTGTGGGAAAGGACCCAGTGACTTTTGCATGAATGCCTCCTCTAAAGGACTAAGATGAACTCTTCGGCAAAGCGCGAACGTGTCTTGTGTTTCTTTTGTGGGAATATAATTGCGGACGCGTGGACGTTGTTTAAGACTTGTGAAGATTGCTTTTATAAATTGACTGTTTTCTTGCATGAAGACTGCTTTGCTACATCTGAATTGATAACTTCGTGACGTAATTTAATATGTAGAAGAAGAGGAGTAAGAGCAGTAGCTGGAGCAATTTCTAAAGGCAACAACCTCTCATTAAACCTATTTATTTAAAAAGTTGTGCCCATGCCATTTATTATCAAAATTTCTAAAGTAACAACGTACTCTGAAAATAGGACTATAGACGCCTGCCATGGCACTGAAGCGAATGCGAGTAGTTCTTCTTCAGTGGCGTAGTCTGGTTGTGGCACACCGAGCCAGTGCAGCCCCTGCCCCTCCCCCTTAAATTTTAACAAGTGACATACAAATAAGAAAATGTCACTTGACTGCATCTCCCGCTGCTCAACCCCCCCCCCCCTTCTCCAGATTAAAAGAGGTGCCCCTTTCCTGCCCTCCCATCGCGAAAAGTTTCTGCCCACGCCTCTGAGCTCAGTGCCCGCTAATCGGTATGCAGCGCTTATTTCGCAACACACATGCTCGTTGTGTTTCACTACTACATTTACAGCGTCTGAGTTCTCTGCTTCAGAGTTGTAATGATAACACAAATAAAATAAGAATGAATCACCTTTCGTGGTTCTGAGCGAGTCTTTTGGAGCCTTCTGCCAAACGCCGATGTCACAGCACCTTCGACCAGATATAGTGAGTAATATCACGAAGGCCGGGTATCACACCTTCGACAAGATAGGCAGAACTTTTTGTTAATGGCTCTTGGTCATAGTGGCGTTGTGGGTATTAAAGTGTAGCGAGGCGCTGCTGCTTTTCCTCCTAACGGCGTAAAAACAAGCAAGAAACGCAAAATACAAAGAAAGAACACAATGGTTCCTCTGGTTTTTATCCAATTCGACATGTACTGACTGGCCCAGTCCATAACCTAGATTAGTATTCCTTCTCTGTTGATTTTCCATTTAGAATGCCTTTTTCTTGAGTAGACCAGGCAACATAATTTAGACCACTGACGATGACTTATTCAACCCTTGTGTTTTACACAATTCTACAAGATGAGCTCTTTAGTGCTGTTATGTACTGCTAGAAAGTACACATGAAGAAGATTTCGAACCTGTCGCCTTGCAGAATAGTTCAAGTACGTCTATATACAATGTTTCTTTGTTTTCGTATATGATGAGTAGCTTTTATCTTCTTTCTAAATTTGTTGCAATTCACAGAAAAAAAAAACTTCGTATAAAAACATTGCGTGTGCATTGGACCAACTATTGCTCCTGTTTTATGCTACTTGTTCTTATCTACCTTATTTGATAAGCCTATTGACAATTATTTATTATGAAAGGCTTTAGCTATGATGATAACTTTATTTTTTGTATCAAGAGAGTTTGGCGATGTAGGAAACAAGGCGTTTAGAATAAGGTTTTCGGTGCTAGTGCAGGAAGTGCAAAGTTTACGCATATTTTTTCTATGTCCTTTTTAACTTGTCTATTCTTGGCTTTTTACGCCTCTGACACCGCCAACGCTACGTGGACTGTTCAAATTTCTTGTGTGGTATCCGTACGCGTGAACCGGCGATGTGAATAAGTTTTGGATGAGGCACAAGAAAAAAATTGAGAGAATAACCACGGAGTGAATAATGATGAGTGGGGTGAAGCGTCCTTCCGTCCGTGCGTCCGTCTGTCCATCCACCCCTCCGTCCATCCGTCCATCCATCAATCTGTCTGTCTGTCTGTCTGTCTGTCTGTCTGTCTGTCTGTTTGTCTGTCTGTCTGTCTGTCGGTCCTTCCTTCCCTCCTTCCATCCGTTCGTCCATCCATTCGTCCATCCGTCCATCCGTCCATCCGTCCGCTCGTTCATCCGTCCATCCGTCCGTCCTTTTGCCCACTCCTATCACACTGGAACGCTCATCATTCAACTAGGTGGTCCCGTACACCACGAGAGATATACAAGGGATGGACAGACTCAATCTTTCACTTTCTAGGTTAGGAGCTTCGCCTCTAAAACTAGAAATGACAGACGCTAATGCCGTCGAGACAGACATGCGTGCCACTCTAAATTATTTTGAAGAAGCTGTGCAAAAGTATCAATCTATGTTGAGGCGGCTAAAAAAACAAAAAAGAAGGAAAGGCGTTCAGATGGTCTTAGTACTTTGAGCGCAAGGCTGCGTACGTGGAGCAGTAAATTTAAATCGGCGAATGTTGGAAAAAGCTGTAGTTATCTCCACTTCACCTTCTTTTCTTTTTTGTGTGATTGAAAGCACAGAACAAACGATGCCATCATTTGCGTTTCTTGATGGTACAAAACTTAGCGATATATGATACGTCACGAGTTTTATTGAATAGCTCAATGGATCTGCAAATAATTAAAAAATATTTCTTAGAATTACTTATATCAGTAATTTTGTTGTATATTCCTGAACAACCAAAAGTTGTGAACAACTTTTTGTCTGTTAAGATGCACTCATTCATGATTCTGTTGGCCAGAACAGCAAAGCTGTAAGATACCATAATGTGCAGATGTGGCAACGTAAATCACTTTAGTTCATCTTAGAGCTGGACAGTATTGCGATACAAGAGTATCGCGATAGTATTTCCGGGATACTTTTGAGAATGTGCATATCTGTATTGTGATGCCTTTTAAAAATTCCGCCATCTCTACAAAGTTAGTGATGATGGATGAGCTTGCTCATACCGTATCGGGAGAACCCGTGAATCCTACGTACATCCCTCTGCTCTCTTATAAAGACGGGACACGCTGCTATAGGGGTGATTGTATATTATTAGGACCGGGGATTGACAGCACACCACCTCTGTTGTCAGTCATTGCGTCTCGGGTCCGGCGGGTCTCGTCGTGGATAGCTGGCCGCCGCCACCGGACCCTTTTCGCCCATCTTGCAGGGTGGAAGGCCCATTCTTCGGGATACATTTACAGAGGTTTATTTACACCGAATACATAGAGGAGATTTACTTCTTGACAAGCTCATGCAAGAAAATCTCTACATCGAATAGCAATGGTCGAACACCACTCGTCCAACAGCACACGAAGCAGCCCGCGAGGGCTGATTATAAGCAGCCCCATTTGCCAAAATACTTGGATGGGGGAAATGGCTCCGAATTATACTGCCTAATTCTCACATCTACACCACTTTCGATGGCGTTACCCGCATCCGCTTACGACAGCGTACTTGACTGGGGGGGAGTCACCACACTTCTATTGTGGCACCTCAAGTGCACACCACCGCACTTTCACCATGGGTTGGTTCCCTTGCACGTACACGGCCGCTGGTGAGATTGGTCTCAAGCGCGGGCCAACGCATTAAAAGCACCGCTGCGACGCTGCTGTTCTTTCGAGAAAAGATGCCATGACCAAAATTTACTGTGGTTGATTGCAACAGCAGAGTGCATGGCGTCAGCCTTTCCATCTTGGAGGAACAATGCCCTGGCTGCAATGGCTTTCCGCAGGCCAGCAGCCCCTCAGCAACTCGTTCGCAGTACCCGAAATTCCGCACCCATTCTTGGCCCAAATAGCGTACCTAATAATACACTTATATACCTAATATACATTATATACACAATGTTTTAATTATTACGAATCGGAGCAATTATATGCAATGATTACATTACTGATCTTAAATCTGTGCGGTGCGTTTTTTTTATCAGGATTGCAATTGAGTGGACTGCGAAGTGTGTGGCTAAAGGATGTTGAATTAGAGGTTAAAGCTGAAAGTTTGGGAAGGCAATGTCGATACAGGTTTCGATTGAAGGTTCTCTAGCTTGTGTGTCGCCTCCGCTTCGCGGGCTCTCACTTCGTGGTCCACCTATCGACGAGCCTTCTTCGCAGCCTTGTTCGTGCCTTGCTTATCAGCAGAATGACGAATGGCATGGTGGTAGACTGGGTGCTTCCCTACTTCATGAATCTTATGGCGGGTGTGTAGTGGGTATATGCGTACACGCCAAGAGACTTGATCCGAGCATAAGGAGCTTGGAGAGCAAGCTGCTTATGCTCCCCTAAAATGTAATTGCATCTCAGTAGTGAAATACACTTACGATGTATCGATTGTGCCGAGATACTATATATAGCACGAAGACACGGGTATCGCGTTGCTTCGTTACTTTTTTTTCGGAAATGAGCGGAAGCGTGTTTTCAAAGCAAGAACGAAGGTTATTTTTTTTCTGTCTAAGGCTGTAGCAAAGGCACGCCGCAGGCCGGTGACATTGAAATGGTTGCAATGATTTGCTCTCAAGAATAGATTGGCCTATGTGCCGCTAACTGTGTGATCGCGGAGGCCGCGTTTTCGGTCCTTACCGATGAATATCGCCGTCTCTCAAGGATGGTACAGCACGCCTCATTATTTTCATGTGGCGAGTAATTACCATACCGGTGTATTAAACAGGTTCAGAAGAAGCGTTGGAAACAACACGCTTACTTAGTATCGCAGAGTCCCTTTACCAATTATGCACTTTGTAACTCATACCCACACTCACCTTCTCTGTAGTGTCTTAATAGCACTAAGGGTACTCTAATAAATGAGTCAGGTGCAAGTTTCAATGCGCCACAACTTTATATACAACATAGTCCTGCGCTTAATAAATACAGTTGCGGAGTATACGCAACCCAGGAGGAAGTTTAAAGAAAGTACTCCTACATCTGTATTCTATAACATTTGTTTTGTCTTTTTGCAAATCTCTAAAATATCCCGTTACGTCAAAGACAAATCTATATCAGTAATTGTACATTAAATTTCCAGCCCAATTGTTTCGATACCTGTATTCCGGAATACTGTTCCGAGTATCTCTGTCCAGCCCTAGTTCATCCTTACCCACGATGCGAAATGTCGTAGTTATGGCGTTAGAACCACGGCCAAAACTCCCCTCCAACGACGTGGCAGTTCAGAATAAGCAGGTTTCCCTCATTGCTCAATCCGACTGTTCCATTCAGCATCGATAGATTTTCATCCAAGATAACAGGTTTTCCAGGTGGCACTGAAAATATTACAAGAAAGAATGAAAAACGAATGCGATGTTTGAAGAACGGCACGTTGGTGCGTCGATTCAGGCATCGACATCTGCAAGATTGACGATTGATATCTTCCCCTTGAGTCTCTTTGCAAGCATGGTAAACCAATGTACAGAAACACGCACGCCCGCACACACTTTCACTGAGAACTCCGCCGCCGTCACCAGGATTCGATTTTGCAACCTTCAGGTTAGCGGTCGAGCGCCTTAACCACTAGACTACCGTGGTCGGCAAGGGTTCTGCAGTTGTTATAGAGACCTTTGCATCGGGCGAGAAGGTACAGTCTGACAACCAACGCATTCCTCTTGCCTGGCATGCGAGCGACGGCTTGAAGTGTGTGAGAAATTTCCGAAGCCCTCCACTACGGCGTCTCTCATTATCATATGGTGGTTTTGAGACGTTGAACCCCACATATCAATCGATCGATTGAAGTGTGTGTCGATGCTGGTATGTGTGGCGTTATCGAGCAATTCGCAGTGTATTAAGCCAACCTGTGTATTGTGTTTTTCTTCAATGCTATGACGGCCGAAAATTGGCTACCAAAGAACCACTGTGCTGTTTTTAAATGCAGTAACAACTACAAAAAAAAGGAAACTGCTGTCGAAAGAAATATGCCATGTTCATCACCAGACGCGGAATTTCCGTAGTTGTGGACTCTTCAACTTGCATCGTTTTCGTGTTAACGAGGAGCAGCGGCTTCTTGCAAACTTATAGACGAAAAACTGTACCTTCACGGCTTCTCGGGTACCTTCAAAGCACTTGTTTTCAGGGGAACGAACCGCAACGACTTCGACACCGATGCTTGACCTCGGCTATGAACGACAGGTACCCAGCCTACAGCTATTCCAACGATGACAATATTTCCCCAATAAAAAAAAAACCACGTAACATTGCTCTCCATCGCAGAGTAAAGTACCCCGGCACCGAGAGTCACTCAAATATCACGATTAGGAAAAAAAAGATAAAAGAGATAAAAGTGGGGCGCGCAGGCACTTCGGCGTCGTTTGATATTAGGGCTGTATTCAAGCGCACACGTGTAAAAAACAAACGAGCGTTTAAGATACGGCCACTCCTTCAGAGTTGAGAAACAATTTAGAAAACATATGTTGTGCAGTTAATAAAAACCGTCAGTGAAACGAAATAAAGACGAGACACTACACTCAAACGCAACGCACGGCTGCATGCAAGAGCGGTAGCCGATGCGACGGCGCGGCGTAAAGAAATATTAGAAAAGCAGATGACTACAGCTCAAAAAAGGTATTCCTGTGCCCTCGAAATGCTGTTGTTTTTTCTGGAAAAGAAAGACCAAAAATACTGCGCATTCTTTGAGCAGAAAGTCGGCGCTGTGAATATACTGCTTCAACAAAGGCGGACTCATTCGTGGCCCTGTATGATAAGACAATTGACCCTCAACGGCTCGAACCTTTTCACAACGTCTCATAGAGTCATTTTCTAGAGAAGCTGCATCACTTCAGTCACCGCGTAAAAACTGTAAGAGAACAATAAAGCCACCTCAGCACGGTTACCTTCTATGCAAACAGCGACCTTCGTGCATGCTAGATGAGTTGGCAGATCAGCAAAGGGCCGCCCGCTAGCAATATTGCGACGCCAAAAAAAAAACATCTATACACCGTTTTCCGCAACTATTTTGTCTATGCAAGGCTAGATGGCACCACCGCGCCGAAGCGGCACGGACTTCTTGGCGGCGCGGCCGCGATGTGGCATGTGGCGGACGTTGCCCTGCAGCATACGGAAAGAAATGGTGGTAATAGTCATTCTTGAAGAAGGAAAAATGCACCCAATTTCTGTCAGCTATAAGGAGACACTTTGCAGCGCCCCGAGACAACAAAATTTAAAAATATCACAGCATATCCACGGAATGAATGGTGATAAATGGGGCGAAGAGCTGGAAGGTTTCAACTCTAAACCATGAACCATCCACCAATACCGCCCACTACTTCATGAAAGACGTGACAAACACCGTATATATTTGTACAAGAAAATTGATAACTGATAAGTGGAATCTATATATACGTCACTTCCGTTTACTCTTCGTTTTTATAACGGTTTTATGGTCGGTGACGGGGCGTAGTGGTATGTTTGTAAGGACGAAGTAGCGGGGAGTTTGCAAAGGTGCAACTATAGGCGGTCACGTATAGACAATAGATGGACACAACAGGGCAATCTATGGTTCTTTAACGCGCACCTGGATACACGACCATCTTGGTACACGACCATCTTGCATTTCATATTGGCTACTTCTCAACAGTATTTGCTTTATTGTCGATGAAGGGGTGGATCGGTGATGGAGAGTAGTGGGATGATTGCAAGGACGAAGTAGTGGGCAGTTCGCAAAGGTGAAACTATAGCCGGTGATGCACATACATACAAGGGATGGACAGACATACGCCTTTAGGTGTTTCGCCCCTTTAAAAAATAGAAGTGGGCGGCACGGACTATGCGCTGCACCCGCTTTGCTGGCCTTCAATACGGGAGCGTTGGCGGCGGCGAATCAGTCAGCCATCGGTGACGGCAAAGAAGTAGACAAGAGAAGAACATTAGATCACGTGTACAAAGTGGCAGCACCCGTTCACCGCCGCGGGAAACCATCTATAGACAAATTCGACCGGACTTACGTCACGAAAATGCGGTGGCGCTGTCTTGGTAGGCAAAAGACGCTCTGTCTACCGCATTGATTGATTTATTTGTGGGGTTTAACGTCCCAAAACTACCATTTGATTATGAGAGACGCGGTAGTGGAGGGCTCCGGAAATTTTGACCACCTGGGGTTCTTTAACGTGCACCTGAATTTGAGTACACGGGCCTACAACATTTTCGCCTCCATCGGAAATGCAGCTGCCACAGCCGTGATTTGACCCCGTGACCTGGTGGTCAGCAGCCGAGTACCTTAACCACTAGACCACCATGGCGGGGCCTCTTCCTACCGCAGTTTCTGCTGCGTTTTCAATGGTGCATGTGGCGTTCTCAGTCAAGCAACGAGAAAAATAAACGGTATGCTGACGAGCTGCGTCGTGGTTGGATGTCAGTCCTGTCTCACAACTTAGTTTTGTTTGTTGGCGCACATCGCAGCCCTCGGCGCTCATGGCTTTCACAACGTTTATGGCATCTCACAACGTCGTTTTGTTGACACCCATCGCAGCCCTCAGTGGTTACGGCGGAAGTTACGGGCAGACGTCGCTATAATTTCACCCATAATGTCGACATCGGCCTACCGGTGTTTATAAACATGAAATGGGTCGGTCTATAAGTACATGTTCGAACGACCATGTTGCTATGGTTTTTGCAAGTCGAGTGAACTGGTCGACAACACGTAACTTTTCGTGGCCTGAAAACGTTGTACTCACTAATGATGCCATCCACAGTGCCATTGTCCTCGCAAATTCACATAAATAACGCAAAATCTGCTATAACTTTCAGACAGGTATAACTTCCTCGGCTTCCTCCATATCCTCTATCTCCGCTGTTTGAGAAGTCCATATGATCTGAATAATTGTTACACACACACGAACACAAGCGCGTGCGCGTACGTAAGTTAAAGGGCAACTCTCCAGGGAGAAAGAGCCACGAGGCAATGGCTTCAAACAAAGCAGCATGACATCAGACACCTTTTTCCAGATTCCCGATTGTTCCTAATGCACGTCGTTTGCTTATTTTGGAAAACGATGAAACTATGCGCTTCTGGCCGCGACAACATGCATTCTGACGCTCGACAAAGCTATTGAGATCGCTTTTTTAGAGGGCGGGGGGGGGGGTGGAGTGGAGGAACCAATGCGTGGAGCATAGCTTCAATTTAGGAACTATATACAGCTCCTACTTACCATATTGAAACGCAAAAACTTGTTTCTCTTTTAAGCTGAGCATGAGTCAGCAGCTTCAAACACGCTCGATGGGTGTGGAGCACTCAGTTGGAACCGATAATTGCTTTCATTTGTAAAAAAAAAAATACTCGGCAGATTCCACGTACCTTGGGAATCTATGTTATGCGAACCATGGGAATAGAAGGTGACTATATGTTGTATTTCTTTATTGAGCAAAATGTTACGAAATGACGCTAAAGACACATACAGTTGTGCGCACGGACATGCGTTAATAACTCGCACATGTTTTATACAAGCAGTTGTTTACAGTTTAGTAACGGTGCCTACAGCATCATCGGTATTAGAAAGACTAGATGTGGGAAGCTGATATGTAGCGCTTGTGTTAGCGATGATGATAGCCTTGGACACTGCTACGTAAATCAACTTCAGCGCTTAACTACCATTGACCTTAACCCGACGGCACGACTGTTTCTTAGGATAACATATGCAAACTTTCTAAAATTGGAAAGCCAGCACTGCTGCCACTAGTGACGTTTCACGAACATAAGGGTATATTTCAAAAGTATTTCAGAGGTCTGGCGTGGCTCTGAGGTGGAATACTTGATTGCCACGCAGAACGCTGGAGTTTGATTCCTGCTGGGACTCTCACATTTATTTTTTTCCTTTGTCTGGTCAGCGCTGCCAATGTGAAATTTTTTAATACTCACGTGTTAAAATTACTCTTGTCTGTTTTCGATGTTTCAGGGTAGACATAAACTGTCAATCTCCTTTGGTACATACCCGCATACTTGTGGCACATGGTCGCCCACAGGTGTCACACGTCTTGCGGAGATGAATGATGACGTATGCGACGGGTTTTTGACATTATTCATTTCATGGCAAGCGAGTCACACTCGTGGAACTATTCTACTCTATCACACTAATTTTGGTTTACCCCGAGCCAAGAGGGGTGGGTAAGGGGGGGGGGGAGATCACGAGAGAGCGCCATAGAAGAAGCACCGTCACTGGTGGCCTTGGGTGGCTCTCGATAATCATGGCGTTCCTATATGTTGTTATGAAATCGTTGTGTCGCGATGGGAGTGGTAGCCGAGAGCAGCGAGCAGCCGCATGGACGTTCCTGAAGGCTTCCTCCAGAGGCGGAATAGGGACGTGGTCGTTTTGAGAAACAGAAATGTTTACTACAGCAGCTTATATATTGTGCAGAGCCGGCCAGCGCGACGACATCGGCTGAGCCAAACTGCCTTTTAACATGGGGCCGGCACGGCCTTAAATAACGTTTTGGTTTGTTCTCCGAGACCTGTTTCTCGGTGCTTGGTGGGGGAGGCGAAGACTTCACTGGAACTGTAAGCAGCGTTCCTCCGTTTCTCCGTTCTCATGGAATGTGGCGTTGGGAGGAGAGAGCTTTCGCCATAACTGTGCTTCCATTCCCGTGGGAAAAAAGGGCTCCCGCACGAGGACCATGCCTCTGGCACAGCAATATAAAGATCGGCACGCATCAGTGACGGCGAACCACTTTTTTCATAAGGAGTCTGTATGTGGGCCGACACATTGCTATATAATACAATATTTAATTTACAATATGAACTATCGTTGACATCGTAATTATCAAAAATCTAATATTTCCCTCTCTAGCTGTAACATCTTTATCTGTAGCAGGGCACAAATTTTTGCAGTTACGTAAGCATTAGTATCACAATAGTCAACACTAAGAATGCACCATGATTACAAGGAAAGACACCCAGATAGCTGCACTAACTGCTATCTCAACAAAGCAAGCTGCTTAAAATGCTGATACAAGCATTGCAAATACCTTATAAAGCATAAATAGGGTGCGTGCCTTATTGATTAACTATGTACCTACTTTGAAAATTTTCCTGAGAAAAACTGTAAGAGCACGCTTCGCTATAACTTTTATAGCGTTAAATTGACACTACTACTGAGTGTAAGAGTTAAGTTGCAAAAACTCTTTGAGTCTCCTGAAGCACACGAAGTACAAGTAAATCAGAAAGCATCTATCTTCCCAAATGGCAATGATTCTCTATATTGAAAAACAAACGCAGTTTAGCGTGACGCGAAATTATTCCTGGAAACTGCAATCACTGACAGGATAGTGCCGCGGGCAATGTTGTGGCAGCCCATCGAGAGCTTCTTGAGACGTCTTCAGCTAGGTGCGGTTACTATAGCGACTGCAAAAACTGAAAAAAAAGCGAGTCATCAAAAAAGAAGGAAATGATCGAGCCGTTAGTGCCTCTTCCTTTGGCAGGCGCCACTGTGTGCGCTCACAAAACTAACGCGCCGTTGACGTCCCCGGTTTGCACACAGACGCTGATATGAACTCGTGGTTTCGAAGCGAGCCGGCTGTGACGAAGCTGCCGCTTGAAAAGTTTCCGGTGGCAGAGCCGTATTGTTTGCCGAGGAGCAACTGAGTGGTTTGCTGGACACGTCACCGATGGTTGCCCGAGGCGGCCGAGGGCCATATCACCATTGTATTATACACAGCTTAAGCTAGATTCACTCTATTGAAGAGATCAGCAATTCATTTTGCAGAGGAGCGTGACGTGACAGGGCTGCCAGAAATCAAACAGCTAGCAGCTAGTAAACGTCGCTTGCGTCAGTGCGTGTTTGCGGGGAGGAGGATAAGGTGAGAACGAAGAACGAAGTGGCATGATTCGGTGGCACTGTGCTATAGGAAAGACAGGCTCAAGTTTGCGCAGCACCGTTGGCCGCCCTAGCGGAAAGAGAGCAGAGCATCGGTCGCTCAGACGGGCTGCGCTCACTGGGTTTTCCCATTGCGCACAAGAAAAACGTGTTCCTTGGGGCGTTTATGACGCGTTTCGCGCGCTATGGGCGTCCGCTCCTTCGTCATCCTAAAAGAAGGCACGCACTACTGCTGCATTGTGAGCTGCTACAAAAGTTTAAACGTGACGAAGATCTGACAACTGGCCTTCAAGTTCTACCGTTTCCAATGCAAGCAGTGCTAGAAGGAAAGGCTTCAAGAGTGGATTATGGCACGTTAGCTGATACTCCTATGGTCTTGTACACTTGTAAATATTTAGTCGTGCACAGTACTACACTATTCACTGAAACACACGTGATATCCCGATTCATACTAAAAAAAAGCGCGTTTGTAAACTGAAACTACAGCAAATAGGCAACCGCTGTACATTACGTGATTGGGCTCTGGCTTTCCCAGGCAACCATTTGTAGTGCGAAAGCGGCGGAGCTTGCTAGCTTAATACACTACTGTTAAAAACCGTACTGTGAGTCGTGTAAGTGTTTTATTCAGCTGATGGCTGTAGACCTCTCGTCGCCGCTCAATGTAAACAGATTTATGCGGCGGTTTCGCGCTGGGCGTTTCACGTACAGATCTTGCGAGCAACACTCACCAATAAGTTAGCAAACTTAGGTGCTGCAATGCTGGAATCGAAGTCATGAGTTCGATTCCCGCATTCGCCGGCTGCATTTCCACGGGAGCGAAACGCAGTAAACAGAAGTGATTCTGATGTCGTCACGCATTACACTTAATATAGATTTAATTGCACGTTAAAAAAAGGAAAAAGTCAGGTGGAATAAATCAAGCTATAGTCTCACACCACGGTGTTACCTCCTAATGATATGATGCTTTTGGCACGTAAAAAAATAAAACTTTGCATGCGCTCGAGCCGAAGGCGCTATACATCTGCCGCCATGAAAGCGAGTTGGAAAAAGAACCAAGGCAGATAGAAAAATGTCGATGGTTTAACGAAATTTGACGTGATTATCAAGAGCGAATTTCGGTGCAACTAAAAAAATGCTCGATCCTAGAGGGTATTGTATGATATGACGACGACCAATAGAGCTGTCAAAACAACCAAAGCGACATTTGAATCAGTGAACATGCTGCGTGATTAGACGTGGATGTTACCGGAAATGAAACATGCGCTGTAAGAAACATGCGCGGTTAGAAGTGGACATAAAATACTTCTTTGTGCGCATCTTTATACTTTCAAAGAAGCTGCGAAAAAATCCAAGGTGTCATTGAACTTACGATGTAACATTGTTAACATCCGACGAAACTCCTATGAAACTGAACATTCCGCATTGAAATGGTGCCACGCATTCATCAGACAGACGTAAGTTCAGTCTCTTTACACATGGCCTTCTCATAAACTTAGAGCCGCGTGACAAACTTGGCATTCCAGCAATCAAAATTCGAACGCTATATACAAACACACGCGAAAGCGAGGTAGTAGTTTGCCGACAGCTGTGAGAAGACACGATTGCCGCAGCTAATGAGCGTTTTACCAGGTAACATATGTATAGAATTCGCACCGTTACCTCACTTATAATGTCACAGAAAGGCGGCTGTTCGCCATCAATATGCACATAGCACTCGCTCAAAGACATCGGTTTGACTTGCATGGTCCCGCAACAAATGTCACTGAATCGCACTCGGTTCTGATAAGGTACAAATCTTGAAAACGTTTTGACAATCTTTTGAAACCTTAGGAGCGAGCCGAAGGCGACGCTGCACGTGCATGGCGACCAGACTACAGCGCGTGAAGAGCGCGTGAACGTGCTGAGACAACGCAGGCAAAAGGTGAGAGCGGGGTACCGAGTGACCGGTTTTCCCTAGAAAGGTGGCCAAACGCGGGCGGTGCAGCGCCCCCTGGCCGAAGTTGGGAGGCCTACACGTCACTTTCATCCGCTTTCTTAATCGTGCATACGTCTCGTCGTGCACCTCCCGCTTTTTGAATCAACAGGCAATCCCGTGCGCGCATCCTCTTAATTAAGATACGGATGGAACCGCTTGGTGGCGAGATGGGGTGGAGGCTCAACCGTATATATCTATGATGCTGACAGCAGCGCTGCAGGGCACCATCGACGGTGGTTGATGGTCACAGTACGAGCGGGATGAGGCGTCCCCATTTCACATCTTCACAGATCACCCCTCCTGAGAAAGCCTCTCTCTCAGTGAACGGTACGACCACTGAACTGCTTAAGGTCATCTTAATTGGCGCGGCGTCCCTAAAGTTGTAACACCGGAAGACGACCAACTCCATCCCTCTCCTTCCCTACTCCTCCGGGAATGAAATTGAGGTCTTATGTAGGAATCCGCATTTGCGTGCGTGTCTTATGCCTATCGCTGGCGAATGACGCAGCCGCTATTGTGCTGAAATTCGTTCGTAATGTAGCATGCTATACATTTTTTTTAATCAGTGGATGACCCAGACACACGCAATGAGACGCAGTCGTATTCTGAATAAAGTATTTGCTTTTACTTCCTTTCTCCTGAAATTCTGATGTATAAAAAGGCCCTCTTTGGTAGTATGAAAATAAAAATTCTAATTTTATGTTAAATTTTCAGTAGTTCTTTTTCTTTATTAGTGTTTAGTTTCCACAGAATTTTCTAAATCAACAGGGTGAGCCCACATAGAGTCATCACTGTAACCATACGCCTCAGATAAGTTACGCAAACACTACGAAAATGTGGATGTTTCTGGCAACAAATATTACGTCCTAAATCGTGTAGCTCCATTTGTGCATATCAGTAGCTAAGTGTACAATGAATCAATACAGGAATGCTTAGGGTGCTTGATAACTGTCTAAAATGCTAGACATTTAGGCATTTATTATACATGCAGATAACATAAATAATAGCAGTCATTGTATCAAAAGTTTAGTAACATTGTGTAATAAGATACACAGGAAGGTAACTTCACATGACATTAGCCATTTTTAGGCCATTCATTTAAGGGGAGGGGGGAGGGCAGCTAAAACATCAGTTCATGGACCGAATTCAAGCTATATATCTTTAGTAAGTTCGTTTTCCCATTGGTCAGACGTCGATATTGATATGTCCCTCATCGCGAATGAATAGAATATTCTCTTGCGAAGCCTTTCAGCGTGAGACATTTTTTTAGTACGGCCACAGACCATGATGTTGCAAACCTACAGCTGAGCAACAAAGTAACATTGCCTTAATATGCTGTAGGAGAGTTGATGTGGCTATATGTGCTGGTGAGCTGTGAATCCTTGATTCTGGAGTTTCTGGTTTTCTATAATCGAACCGATGGTCCAATATTATCAGAGCGAAACTGGAATTACGAACATACAGCCGAAGGCGTGACGTGACACTGCTGTGCCATTTGTACCTCTAAAACACCTGAAAGTGTTCGCATCAATTTTTCACCATATATGTGTGTGTTAGTCGCATATCTGAAGAAACCATCCATCTTCTCTTATGTCCATGCTCATGTCCTCCTATGCCCATGTATTCTCCTATGCCCACGTGTGATGGCCTAGTAGCACATCATATTCAATTTTTTAATGAACTGCACCTGTTTCAAATGAATGTAAAATGCCATTGACTGTACCGAATCCTTCTTTTAACTGTGGAGGTGTCTAGGGGCTAGCCATGTCCGTGGGAGGTCTCAGGCCGTCACGTAGAGCCCCATAACCCCCCAGTATTTCCACTTAGTCATGTGGCCTTGCGATGTAACGAGAGTGAGTCTTGAAAATAGAGGGAGGAACTTCGCTGACAGGGATGTGAGTGTAACTCGCAGGGAGGGTGAGAAGGAAAGGAGCGTCTATACGTGTTCGCTCGGATGGGGACAGAGTGAAAGGCATTGACACTTCCTCGAACTTCCTGGGCAAGGCCGGTGTGTCATGAACTGCAACTGCACTTGCGACATTACTTGTGATCCAGCGCAATCGTGACGAGAACACGTGTTTTAAGTGTGTGGAACACTACCAAACGCTACCACACAGGAACACTACCCAAGCTTTCTAGTGCAGCCAAAAGAGCGCACTAGAGCTGCCGAAACTTGCGGTACCTGCGGTAATCTACGGTAATGAGAGAGATAGGTTGGATTTCAGATTCAGAAAGGAAAAATCAGCAGTCATGATTTTTAATGATAATAAAGGTAGTGAGCTTAGAATACAGGAGGTCACGCTAGAGATAACAGATAAATACAAATATCTGGGCGTATGGATAAGCAATAGGGCCGAGTACCTAAGGGAACACGAAATATACGTGACGACTAAAGGTAACAGAAATGCAGCGGTGCTGCAAAACAGGGTACTGTGGAACTACAATTGGTATGATGTTGTGAGAGGAATATGGAAAGGGGTCATGGTTACTGGTCTGGCGTTCGGCAATGCGGTCTTGTGCATGAGATTAAAAGTTCAAGCAAGATTAAAAATTAAGCAACGAGGAATTGGTAGGCTTGCCTTAGGAGCTCACGGGAATACACCAAATCAGGGAGTACAAGGTGATATGGGATGGACTTCATTTGAGGGCAGGAAAGCTAGCAGCAAGATAAAATTTGAGAAGCGATTGAGAGAAATGGGGGAAGAGCGTTGGGATAGAAAGGTATTCAGCTATCTGTACCTGAAGAATCTCGATACAAAATGAAGGAAGCGAACCAGAAAATTGACTGGTAAATACTTAGAAAACAGAAAGGGGTCAAACCAAAAAGAATTATTGGTTAAGAAAAAAGTGAAGGAAGCTGAGACCAATATGTGGAAAATTGGCATGATTAAGAAGTCCGCACTAGAGATCTATTGAATTTTTAAGCAGAAAATTGCCAAGAAAAGGATCTATGATAATACTCGGGGTAGTTCTCTACTGTTTGAGGCCAGGACGGGAGTATTGCGAACCAAGACATATCGGGCCATATACGAAGGGGTAGACACGGTATGCAGTGCGTGTGGATAGGAAGAAGAAACTGCCGAACACTTGATATTGTTCTGTAAAGGGCTTCACCTGTTCAGGATGATGGCGCAGAGTTTTTGAAAGCACTGGGGTTTAGGGGCAAGAAGGGCAAAATAGACTTTAAGCGGGTAGAATTAACAAGAAGGAGGTTATCTGATTGGCGGGTAAAGTCAAGGCACGAGTGAAAATTATATTTTTCACTGCAAAGCACGAGTTCTCAACCTCTCTATTTTAAGGAAAAATAATATAGTTTTTGGTTCACTAAATATTACGGCTAGGTGGCGTTAGCCACCGCCCGATCTAAAGGGTACAGCCATATCAATCCATCCAATCCATCCTTAGAAGCAAAGTGGAATACCTGAAGAAAGGGTGACAGCAGATGAAATAGTGTAAGATCACTACCGCCACATAGCTTAACACGCATTGAATAATAAACAACAGTGATACAGCAGAAAAAACCGTGAACGGGCTTGCAAACAGAGAAAGTTAGTAGCTTTATGAAAGGGAACATCAGAATTGCCGTTTTGATGGTTTTCACGAAGTGAAACTGGCTCAATCTATTTTTTTATTCGTGTGTGTGTAAGCTTTGAGCGTTAGGATGTGCCATTTTCCAGTATGACCAATTTCTTTTCACTATATTGCGTGTGTCGCCACTGGATTTTAAACTTCCCGTTTCTGAGTAACTTATTCCTTGGCACAAGGAATCAATCGCCATCACTATTGATGTAAACCTCTGCTGCAAGCATGCAAGATAAATATGTACACCTTTTCATGCGTTCCATATTACACAAATATACGTAATTTATTTTGTGCATCGACAGCAATGCGTTGAGAAGTATGCTAGGCACAGTGACCTGTAAAACATCGAAGTACCTGTTCAAAACCATATTATTTTTTTTATTTTTACTCCCACTTAACATGAGTTTAAAGGCCTAAAATATTGTGTTTTATTGGGCTTCACAGTAAGTAAGCGCAACTTAGTTCATTTTTGTACTCTACGCGCCCCTGTATTGGTGATTACGCTAAAAGATTCAGGGTCAATGCCGTTACTTATGAGGTAATAACAAACGCTGAAGTAGTAGTACTCGATCCTAATCAGTATCTTTAGACATAGATAAGCATGCTCGTACACGCGTAGTTTAAAATCACTTGATATCGTTAACGTCTGGAGTGCGTCGTTCAGAGATCGCATCATATCCGAGGTTTACTTGTGCTTTTCTCTACCTACGATGTGGACGAGTGGCTTAGCTATAACAACTCCAAGTATGGCAATGTCCTTTTGGTCGCTACGTTGTCCTTATGTTGTCACACTTTTTTGATCGGGACAGACAGCCTAAAAGTTAGGCCTTCGCGTCCAGTAAAGCTGGCGCGATTCTGGTGAAAGGAAGGCAAACCAAACGCACAGAAAAGGGCGCGCTCGCATAGATACATAAAAATGCCGATGTTTGTGGCTACCAGAGTGGACACATTCTGCCCACGCGCACTTTCCATTAGCCAGGCAACCAACTCAGTTCAGGCAGACGCACCTTTTCTCCAGCGCTGTACATAATGTAAACTCGGGCGACTGCCGCTGCAGGAACTTTTGAAACGCTGAGTGGGTCGTTTTCTGAAACGTACGGCGCGTTCGCAATTGATTCCTGGGACACACAATTGTCGGCGCCGTGCCTGGCGCCGCCGATTATGAGACCCATTACTCCGCCAGGACAGTTGCACGCACGCGTTCGCCTGAAAGGCTGCGAGGAGGCGTGCTATTGTGCGAGCAATGAGCGACGATGACATCCGCGCGACACGAGTAAATCGTCCCACGTCTCCCGCACGCAACGTCGTCGAGCGTATACAGCGATGGTCTGGCGTGCGTGCTGGCGTTTTCGAGTCAATGAAGCCATACAGGCTAAACCGGAGCGCAGAACGTGCGTTCAGAAAGTGCGCGTTGCAAACCTCTTCTTATTCATCTACACGCCCAACGTGCCGAGTTGCGCGAGCGGGCGGCTCTCCTGAAAAGGCAACCAACGGCAGCAGCGAACACGCACTATAGCCGCTCGATAGCAGCCGGAGCAGCAACTATTGCGGCGGCAGCTGTCCGCTTCATCCATTGTCGGCTCCCGCGTGTTGCAGCGGCCGCTGCAACGAGGCTTTCTTCATTCGAGGAGCTCGCGCGCGGTCAATCATCTTGCCTGCCGATGAGGGAGCGGACGTGAGCACATAGGATAACTCTTGTTTATGAGGACCAATGGCTCTCCCCCGTTGACGTGAGGGAACCGGGCTTGTTCGCTCCCCATTGTTCTTTACACGCTCTCTCTTGCCTTGTTTCCCTTTCGCTTTAATTTTATTTTCTCCTTTCGCTTCGCGGCTTTTCTGGGCTGCTCTAGACACCCTTCCCCAGGCTGAGTGGCGCTGCCGGGCCGACTTCTTGGCAGCCACGAAAAGAAAAAAAAAGAAAAGTAGGAAGGGAGAGTTCCTCGTTCATCTGTATTGCTGGTGAAAAATGACGACCTCGATCTCCGTTGAGTGACGAGATAAATTACTGGAGTAATTCTGTTTCGCGCTTTAGCGCCTGTCTAGTCGTACATACACCCGTATACTTGCGCGTGCGCTTATTGTTCTTGTTAGTACCACCCTTTTCTACTCCTTCACTTTCTTTAGGGAAAATTTACACCGTACCGCGTTAATTCACTGTGCCTGAATATATACGGCGCTATTATTATAGCATTATCGCTTGTTATTTCGTCTCGCTGCTCCGATAAGGCCAGAAAGAAGGGCGACTACGAATGACGCGCGGAGCCAAAACTAAATAAATATATTTCTGCAGCAACGACTCCCGCGAGGTTCGGAGCGCTTTTCGGACGCCGCAGACGCGCGCTGAAATATGACCGGCGAACGGAGTGAGCTCCCTCTATCCAATTAGAGCGTGCATGCAGGCGACACGGGATGGACGGCTGATCGCCGCTCAAAAGTTTCCTCTCGCTGTCGTCATATATATATATATATATATATATATATATATATATATATATATATATATATATATATATATATATATATATATAAAGAAGTGTATATTTAAGGGCTTGTTTGTTTTACTGTGTTTCACACAATAATAATGAGATCTAACTAGGCATTATTGCCAAGGAAAGTATAGGGAAGATATTACATGTAATTGTAATGTAAATATAAAGAAAGAAAAGTGGGTGAAAAATTGACTTGCCGTGGGTAGGAACCAAGCCTGCAACCTTCGATTAACGCGTTCGATGCTCTACCACTGAGCTACCACGACAGCTATCTTCCTCAGCCACTTTGTGTGGTTTATATATGAATTTAAACGTGGGAGTGTCAGTCAGCGCCACCAGTAGCCACGGAGGCGAGTGTAGCACACTATTTTGAGCTTGTTTTACGTCACGTAGCACGTGAATTTAGTACGAGCGGCAAGCTGACCAATAGTCCCTTGTGTACAATCTAAAGGTACCAAGTCTGCCAGTACGAGACCCTCGTTAATGAGTTAAGGAAAGAGGTATATACTTAGGGGCCCATTTTACCGTGTTTCACAGAATATTAAAGAGATCTAACAGACAATTAATGGCAATGAAAGTATAGGGGGATATATTAGATCGAATTGTTGTGTAAATATGAAGAAAGAAAAGTGGATGAAAAGATAACTTGCCGTGGGCAGGAACCAAACTTACGACCTTCGAATAACGCGTTCGGTGCTCTACTACTGAGCTACCATGGCAGCTATCTCCCCAGTCATTCTATAGGTTTATGTGTGAATTTAAACGTGGTAGTCTCAATCAGCGCCACCGAGCGCTTAAGTATACACTTCTTTCCTTAATTCGTTAACGAGGGTCTTGTACTGGCAGACTTGGTGCCTTTAGATTGTATACGAGGGACTATTGGTCAGCTGCCAGTTAGTAATAGGTTCATGTGCTACGTGACGCCAAATAGGCTCAAAAGAGTGTGCTAAACTCGCTGCCAATGGCTACTGCTGGCGCTGACTGACACTCCCACGTTTAAGTTCACATATAAACCCAATAAAGTGGCTGTGGAGATAGCTGCCGTGGTAGCTCAGGGGTAAAGCATCGAACGCGTTATTCGAAGGTCGCAAGTTCGGTTCCTGTCCACTGCAAGTTATCTTTTCATCCACTTTTCTTTCTGCATATTCACATTACAACTTGATCTAATAGGTTCCCCTATACTTTCCTTGGGATTATTGTCTGTTAGATCTCATAATAATAAATAAATAAATAAATAAATAAATAAATAAATAAATAAATAAATAAATGTATATATATATATATGTGTGTGTGTGTGTGTGTGTGTGTGTGTGTGTGTGTGTGTGTGTGTGTGTGTGTGTGTGTGTGTGTGTGTGAAATATTAGCCGTCATGCAGACACTGCGGAATCAGGGCGCAGATGAAGTATATATAAACATTCTGGAAGAAATCTACAGGGGATCAACTGCTACCATAGTGCTTCATAACGAAAGCAACAGAATACTAATTAAGAAGGGCGTAAGGCAGGGGGACACAATCTCCCCAATGCTGTTTACCGCGTGCTCACAGGAAGTTTTCAGAAGCCTAGAATGGGAACAGTTAGGGATAAGAGTTAATGGAGAAAACCTTTGTAACCTGCGCTTCGCCGATGACATTGCATTGCTGAGTAACTCAGGGGACGAATTGCAACTCATTATTAAGGAGTTAGACAAGGAGAGCAGAAACGTGGGTCTTACAATTATTCTTCAGAAAACGAAAGTAATGTACAACAGGCTCGGAAAGGATCAGCGCTTCGAGATAGGTAATAGTGCACTTGAAGTTGTAAAAGACTATGTCTACTTAGGGCAGGTAATAACCGCTGAGCCGAACCAGGAGATTGAAGTAACTAGAAGATGAAGAATGGGGTGGAGCATATTCAGCAAGCACTCTCAAATTATGACAGGTGGATTGCCGCTATCCCTCAAGAGGAAGGTATATAACAGCTGTATCTTGCCGATACTTAGCTACGTAGCAGAAACCTGGAGACTTACAAAGAAGGTTCAGCTTAAATTGAGGACGACGCAGCGAGCAACGGAAAGAAAAATGGTAGGTGTAACCTTAAGAGACAAGAAGAGAGCAGAGTGGATTAGGAGACAAACGGGGGTTAAGGATATCATAGTTGAAATAAAGACGAGGAAATGGACATGGGCCGGGCATGTAGCGCGTAGACAGGATAACCGCTGGTCATTAAGGGTAACTAACTGGATTCCCAGAGAAGGCAAGCGGGTTAGGGGGAGACCAAAGGTTAGGTGGGCAGATGAGATTAAGAAGTTTGCGGGTACAAATTGGCGGCAGCAAGCACAGGGCCGGGTTAACTGGCGGAACATGGGAGAGGCCTTTGTCCTGCAGTGGACGTAGTCAGGCTGATGATATATATATATATATATATATATATATATATATATATATATATATATATATCACATGAGTGACGCACTCGTTTTCAAAGCCTCGCGATGGTTCTTTACCAGCGCGAAAGGAGCATCATTACGCTATAAAAGAAAAAGGAAGCGTTTTTACTAGACTCTTTTACGCAGTTGTTGGCAAGTGTTACTTCCAGCTAATATTTCATCATGCTGCAAATATTATCTAAGGGGGCGTGCTGTCGTTCAGAAGAAACTATCACGAACGAGAAGCTGGACTTGGTCACTAAAGTGACCTCAGTGATACGATCACAGCTCATGCAAATGTTGGACTGAATACGAATTTTTCTTTGCTCCCAGACAAGACCCATTGTCCTGCAATGTAGTGTAGTACGATCTTCGTGAGCCGATTTTCATCCCACGACATTTGATACGAACTTGCGCTACTTCCCAGGTACGAAGAGGTGCTGTCTTCGCTGTCGCGGAAGATGTGCCAAGCACGTGCGAACGCGACAACGCAAGCGCGGGCATGCGCGCCGCACCGCCAAATTGTGAGAATCACGGTGTAAGAAAAATATTTTTCGTACAGTCGGAATAAATCTTCAGAGAAGCTTCATGGTCTCCGAGGTTGTGTGCGCGAATCACTGAGGCTCTAATGTACATCCGTGTGCCTTCTTGTTTCACTAGTAAATGCGCTGTAGCAATTTTTTTTTTGAGCGCGTTGACCTGGGGAACTGTCGTGAACATGCGTTATTGTTAAGATCACACTTGTGCGGGCACAGCCGTAAGTCTGCAACAAGAAACCCCAAACGTGTTCACGATAAAAAATCGTAACATAAGATATTAGTTCAGCAATTTGTGGCCTTGACCTATTGCGTCAAAGCGCTAATGTTGTTATTTTTGCCGCAGTACTCAAATATCAAAAAAAGCATACTAAACTTTAGAAGGGCCCACTGCTGTCACGGGCCACAACGCACCTTGTTAGTTAATGAAAGACGCGCGCACGGGCTGTATATTTCAATTGATGGTATGATTGTCGACATCTAAAAAATGAACTCACAATCATCTAGAGTTCGTCTAGCGTTGCTGCGGCCCTGAAAAACAATAAAGAAAGAGGTGCGCCAGCTTTCTTTGTTGCATACTAACATTCCATGTTTTCTGGTGACACGAATTTCGCATGATACGAATTCTACAGGATCCTAAAAATAATCTTATCACCGAAGTTTCGCTGTAATTTCTTTTACATTTTTCTTCTGGGGGAAGGCTGGGGCTGTTGTTTCAGAGCATGCCATGGTGAAATTAATAGATGGTAAGTGCCGACCAGTACCTCAGACGCTTTCTGCACGGGGACATGCTTACGAGAAGGAACTTCAGTTCAAGTTATCAAAAGAAGACGAAAGAAGCCTAACATTCGGCTTCAATTTGAATACGTCGCAAGGGGAAGAATACATGTGCAGCCTTATCGAGTCCTCGTCATCGCGAATAAGTTATGAAAAACGTTGTTCGCGCACCCATTCATTCATCACATGCACGTTTCTGGCTTAAATGACAGATCATGCAATATGAATACAATAGCATTTGCTTCTTATATGTAATCTCTCTGTGAACAAAACTTTTTTTTCTGAGAAGCTTCCGATCACTTTAGCTCAAATTCACGAAGCTTTCAGTTCTAAGTGGTCTTTTCAATTTGTCATTCAGATTTTCTAATAAGGCCAGCGTCACGATTGACTAGAATTTTGTCTAGCCTACAACTATAGCGAAAATTGTCATTGTGAATAAAGACATTGGTAAATAGAAGATCTTCTCCGTCAAATTTTGCAGCCGTAGCGGTACCCCTATGCGCGTTACTTGCTCGGCATCATTACTCGATAGCGCCACTTCAATCTTGTTGCCCCGGATCAAGGCTCTTATTACGCAAAAACAATCAATAATCAAACTTACGAAGCTATTCGCTCGTTAAGACAATTTCGCATATGTCAATCACCTTTCCCAAGTGTGTGTACTGCATAAAGATTGGCGTACACCTTTCCCTTACGAATCGAATTATTCTAGCATGAGAGCCTATTGTGAATACAGACCCATACATTCAAAATGGCTTCAATACATCCAGCGTACGCCGGCCACTCCTGCACTGCCCTTGAATTTCCTCCTAAACAGATGCCTTCTCGCTAACGATGGTGCCTTGGTGCTGCAGCTTTGAGCAGGATATGAAGCTTAGTGAATGGTTTTCGGGAAATAACCAATATGTTTCAATCTAAGTTGCTGATATCAATCCCTCGGCGAAGATCACAGCAGCTGTCACACACAAATCATTAGTGAAGCGTTTCTCGAAGTAATCACTGGCACAGCAGTCGAATACGCTTATTGGAATTCCGCCTTCACTGCGAAGAGCTGTAAACTTTCCCGTCGGGCGCAGTCGTTGCTTGCGTTGCGTATCTACCATAGCAGTATATAAACCGTCTTTGATACTCTTATACCTACGGACAACAACGCCATGTCTACTCCTATTGGAAGAGAATCCACTTTAGCGGTATCTCTCTGGGCACGGTGCACGCCCCCGCGACTATCGAGGAGCCACCGAACGCTACGAAAAACTGAACATTCCAATCACAGACTCCAGTACCAATACCATAAGTTCGGTCTCGCCTGAGTAATGATGTTGTGGCGTTCGTATTGCTCGCACTATTCCGAGACGCGGGTGAAATGCTTTTCTTTTACGGAACTATGTACTCTTGCTCCACTGAGTAGACATCCTACCTCAGCCCCACTCCATCCCTTTGCGTCTTTCCCCAGGTCAGTCGGAGAGATAAGATAAAAAAATGTCACTGTAGGCAATTTACTTTGCTTTTGAACTAACTAGAATCACTTTCTTCCAACGAGAAGATCGTTCTGTTTAACTTCTATAAAAAGAAAAAAAATTGAAAGGCACTTGAGCTTCCCTTTCAAGGGCCGAACGCGATAATGTTATCTGTCACCTTGCGCCTCGCCCATGCAATTACAAGCCTGGCTTCACTTCTCGGTGTTTGTCTCTAGCATGCGGTAAGGAAAAGAACGACCATACGCATAACATTGGCTATTTCAAACTATTCTATCGTGCCGACTGCAATTACAGTTGTTAAGCGCCCACTATGCCATAAATATTTCTTTTGCGAATCAGTAAATGACCCACTAAGCATCCACGAGGTAGCACGTGAACCTACGCAGTTGATCACTTTGTGGCTGCTTTCGCAGCTGCTGATTAATCGTGTCTGAGTCATTTGTAATCAGTCGGCCTTCTAAACGCAAACATGTTGTGTCATTTATATGTTGTGATACCTGCTGCGATTTTATGCGCTTCTGCTGCGCAATATTAGATACGTTAAGCAAACTCCTTCAGCTACATGACATTAATATAGTGTTTTTTTTTACAATACAGTTTTAAGTAGTAGCGTAGCGTTGTGATAGAACACTTGTTTGCCACGCAGACGGCCATGATTTTGATTCTCACTCGAAGTGAACATTGTTATTATTTATTTTATTTGCATCTTTATAGGTTTTTCGTACCAAATAAGGTGAGGAACTTTTTCGTTCACAACCAATGACGCCGATACCGGAGACAACACCTCCACCGACACCAGAAGTTCTACGAAACCAGCATCGTGTGTACAAAACATTAAAGCAGCTTTACTGACTTCACGCGCAATGACTGGAAAAATACGGAGCTGGTGACATCATATTGCAATTTCATTGCTTAGCTTTTCGTGCCATCTGCACTATTTAGCAAGTTGAAACATGTTGCCTGCGAAAAGTAATTTATGTGAATGACATCACACGTTGTTTGTCATGCCTTAAAGTTCTGGACAATCGGCATGGAGCCAGAAGAGCAAGCTTGACAACCGGTCTCGCAAAACTCGCTGTACACATACATCGTGCTAGAAGGCACACGTGACAGTCAAAGCCCAAGAGCTTAATTCAGTGATCGAAAACTTGCTTGCAAGTTATTTTGAGTGCAACCACACAACAGTCTAGAGAACAAATTCTTCATGCATGCAGATGTATATACATTATGGCTAGCAGACGACGCTATATATAGGAGCAATCGAGAGTGAACGTGCTCCTGATCGCAGCTCCACTGAATTTCACTGAGCATTTCGTTTGAACACTCAGCACAAATTGCACTTTATGAACTTGGCCTTTATGTTTCAATAACTCTAGCAACGCAGACCAGCCGGCCGCGTCAAGCAACCTTCACGTAGTGTAGACGATTTGAACAGGGCTTGTTGGTGACCTTAATTGAACGTTTTTGAAACAGTAGAACGACGACGCAGACTAAGAATAAAAGGGAAAGAAACAGGGGTCTGCGCCGTGGTTGCCATGTTTCAAAAACGTTCGAATTCTTCGCGTATCAAGCACGCACGCAGAGCGGCACCAGAGTCCCCGCGATTACGTTACACGCGAGTGGGTACCACTATAAGATTTCAAGGCGATTAGGTTAGCCTCACCGCGGTGTCTAGTGGTTAAGGTACTCGGCTGCTGACCTGCAGGTCGCCGGATCGAATCCCGACTGTGGCAGCCGCATTTACGATGGAGGCGGGAATGTTGTAGGCCCCTGTGCTTCAGATTTGGGTGCACGGTAAAGAATCCCAGGTGGTCGAAATTTCCGGAGCCCTCTACTACGGCGTCTCTCAAAATCATATCATGGTTTTGGGACGTTAAACCCCACAAATCAGTCAATCAGGTGATTCGGTTAGGTAGTTCCTTGGTTTGATCCTTCAACAGAATGGCACATACCCCCTCTGGGAGATTGACCAGTTATGTGAAGCATCTTCATTATTTTGTGGGCGTGTACCAACACGAAGGTCGCAGGTTAAATTCTGGCCGCGGAAGTCTCATTGCGATAGAGATGAAATGGTAGAAGCCTATGTACTGTGAGATGTTCGTACACGCTAAAGAACACCAGGTGGTTGAAATTTTCTGAGCCCTCCACTACAGTGTCTCTGATAATCTTACTGTGGTTCTAGGATTATCCTAGAACTGAGGTTCTAGGATAATCTTACTGTGGTTCTAATAAATAATAATAATAATAATAATAATAATAATAATAATAATAATAATAATAATGGGCATATCTTAGGTACAGTGGGATCTTAAGTACAGATCATATGCGAAGCACAAATGCGGAAGGTTCATATATTACTTTCAAATCAGTACAACGTTACGAGGTGGACGTACATTATGCTGTACATGAGATTCCTGTCTTGATTATAAAGTTTGGGCACGTCATTTGCCTTCGTCATTCCTTCACGTCAAGTACTACTAAATTTGGTATATGTGGATCTAGCGAAACGGCTGCGAGCGCTCTATGAGCGTAGCCTGCAGTCATGTTTTACATGACACGCATGTCATTATTATCATGATTGGACGCATCATTTACCTTCGTCGTCTATTCACGTCACGTGATACCAAATTTTGTACTTGTGGAGCCAGCGAAATGGCCACGACCACAGTAGGAGCGTAGCATGTATTCATGTTTTACATGACACGCGTATCATTATTTCCACGTTAGAACCTGTTTCGCCACGCATGCAGTCATGTCATACCACACTGGTTTTGCAATCTGTTATGCGAACTAAACCATCGCAGGAGCAGCAAGACCATGAAAGTAGATCACGACATTCACAACATACATGTCACGCTTTTTTATTATGAATAGTCAGCTTTATGCTTGTCATAAAGTCATGTTATGCTATACCGAATTCGGTATCGATACCATTGTCGAAACAGCCAGGGAAGCTGTAAGTTGTAGGTGGCTAGATAAATCGATAGATAGATATGCTCAACATTCACAAGAAATGCCTCACTCTTCATAATACTACTAATAATAATAATGATATAATAATAATAAAATTCGGCAGATCCCACGTATCTGGGAATCAACTTTATGCAAAGCACGCGGAAGGAAGGTGGCCGTGTTGCATTTTTTTAAAATTGAGTTACGTGTGACGCTAAATATATCTATGGATGTTGGACGCAGGTAGATATGTTGAAAAGTTGCAGATGTTTATATAACCAGTTTTCCACTTGTACAAATATGTCAGCTGGAAATGTGTTTTGGCAACACCAGCAGCTGATATAAAGCGCTGATGCTCGCGAAGATGCACCTCACCACGATTGGCATTAACACGACGTGACGGCCGTATGAAAGGAGTACATATGTAATGTTTATAAAACTGGGTAGGGAGCGCTGCAACCATTATTGACGTTTCACGATGATTAGCGCCTATTTGAAAAGCTATTTGTGAGACCGGGCGTTGCTCTGTGGTGGAATACTTGCCTGCCACGCAGAATGCTCGGGTTCGATTCCTACTAAGACCAAAATTTGTTATTTGCATTCATCGGGTGCCTAACGCTGCTTATGTCTGGTTTTTCTTAACGCTGACATTTATTCCATGCCTTCGTTGGGTCTATGCTACCGATGTCGGGTATTGCTTAACGCTCACGCGTCAAAACTGCCCATGTGTGTTCTCGTCGTTCCTGGGTAGATACTAAGTGTCCATCACCTGTGGCACATGCCCACTTACCAGCGGCACATACCCGCCCGTGAGCATGTGCCACTGTCTAGCGGGAAGTGTTTGACGACGTATACGTGACGGGGTTGCGACAGTATTCATGTCTTGACCAGCGCGTCATATTCGTCAAATCATCTTATCCTCCCATGCTAATTATGGTTCACTCTAATTAAGGGGGTGACCACGAGAGCACCCAAACGTAAGCGGCTAGATACATAGATAGATAGATAGATAGATAGATAGATAGATAGATAGATACGCTCAAAGTCACTGAAGTTCGCTAAGAAATGCTTCGCATTTAATAATAAAAAGTTAACCGGAGGAGAGTAGTGGGACTTCGCCGATTTCTGTGGCACATACCACCTAGCTGTGCTCCGCTCCACAGAGCTTATACTCGACCTCAAACAACTCATGCTGTTAATCAACATTGCGGTTCTCGCTTACGCATTCGTTAATTGTTACCTCTGTTTCATGCTATGAGATCAGCATAAATTCCAAAGGATGTCGTTTCACAGTCTGGCTCTAGTGCGTTGATTGCTGTTGCATTGGTCTACTGACAGTGATGCTTTACGGAATTTCACACCATCATGCTGGAAGAAATGGCTTGCAGATTGATTCGCTGAACATTCATTTTCACAATGCTTGTTAACACAATAATTTTAAAGCGATGTTTTTTATAGAGCTCCCTAAAGGCCTTTGCAAAGCGAGGTTTTTCCTCTATAGTTGACACTGAAACGGAAGAGACAAACATAGTTCGCATAAGGTTATACAACAACTGCATGGACCACAACGAGCGCACGTTTATCTCTTTCGTATGAGGGTTATGTTGCGTTTATTTTAGTTAGGTTGAGGGTCTAGATTCTGGTTAGATTTAATTATCACCGAAATTCTGTCGCCACTCGCATGTTTTGACCAAATGATTGTGACTCCATTCTCTAAATTAAGGCAGCGTCAATTCGGCCACTTGGGCACAACAGCTTTGTCTTGTTTGTATTTGCTAATTTTCATTTGGTACATGCACCTACCGTTCACACGCAAAGGAGCGTGACCACTTTTAAATTCATAAAAAGGTGTACTTGTGACATTATGCGTAATACCGAGCAGCATATGACAACTATGCCATGAAAATGCTTTTACTGCGTTCCAGCAATGTGTATAATTTGTTGTGCCTCGGTCTCCCAGGACAGCGTTAGTCGGCTTACCGGGCGTGTCAAAATTTCGTCGTAGTGTTATTGTTACGCCGTGGACGCCGGACATTGTAATGGTTCAGCTCCGCAATCTAGTACTCTTAAGTTCAGCTCAATCACGCAGGTTTTCTTCGTAACGGTCCACTGCTATCTGCAAATCTGTTGTCTCGAACTCGAGTTAGCTGAAATTCCCTCTTTCGAAGAATTGTAGTGCACAATGTTCCTTATGACTATGAGCTTTGATCATTGATTGTGCAATGCCTTCCGGAGCTTTGACATTACGAGTCTTACGAATGAAGTATGCTAAACACATAGATCAGAACAAGTGTCTTTTGGGAGTAATTTATGACTTACCACTAAACTGTGCAACACGAACGCCCTGTCAAGAAATCACAGCTGCTGTGTGTGAGTTGTGAAATGTTTATAAAGAGAATACAAGTAAAATACCAGCAGGCATGAGTATGACTTTAAGTAGTAAATGTGCCTGTGTTTCGCTTCATATGACATCACATCAGCGAATATTTTCGGTTTTGAATTGTCTTGCAGTGCATGTGTAGACTGTAACAAGTACATTATCACGTTTAAAATAGTTTTTCACTCTTCATTACCCCTTCAGCTGGATATCTTTAGAATTGACGTGAAGTTTCTGGAAGCAAGTACGTTCCAAGCACTCACTCTACGTGGCACCCCAGCCAAATTAAGCCAGAGTTTAAAGATTTGTCGATGCATTTCATGACGACGCTAGCAAATGCTAGCTGCAAACTATTGCTTGGAATATTTCAATTTATTTTTGTGTTCTGTTTAATTAGCGAGATGAGGGAACTACTGCTTTAGCTACGAAGCGAGGCAGAAAAAGTTATGAAGAAAGCTGTACGTCAGTTTGCAAAACGTCCAGTTGTAGTGTTTATAACTTTCTGTCTTCTAAGCAACAATGTTTCTATGCTTCAAGCTCATTCACGCAAAACACGAAGAAATATGCCCCATGACAGAAGCCTGCATGTGTGCCGTAATTGCAGTGTGGCCGCTTAAGTGCCATCCTTCCATTTTGAGCCGATACATGCGCGTGCACACCATCGTCCTGATTGTGAACAAATAATGCAAAAGAACTTTGAAGCAAATGAAACTTCAAGCTAATCACATCGGCTCGTTCATGACCCTGAACAGGTTAACTAAGCCCGGTCCGACACTTAGTCTGTACCGCATATACAGGGTGTCCCATGGCCCCGCCACGGTGGTCTAGTGGCTGACAAACTCGGCTGCTGACCCACAGATCGCGGGATCAAATCCCGGCTGTGGCGGCTGCGTTTTCGATGAAGGCGGAAATGTTGTAGGCCCGTGTGTTCAGATTTGGGTGCACGTAAAGAACCTCAGGTGGTCGAAATTTCCGGAGCCCTCCACTACGGCGTCTCTCATAGTCACATGGTGGTTTGAGACAACAAACCCCACAAATCAATTAGGGTGTCCCATGTAACTTTAGCCAGAGTTTAAAATTATGCCGGCACATAAAATTACGAGGCGAAGAAATGCATCTTGCTCACCGTTGCCTGGAGTTAGTCACACTATTCTTGTGTTCTCAAATATTGATTAATAAGATCTGTTTAATTAACTAACTTTTCAACAGACGAAGATGGATAAAAAGTTTCAATGAGAAAGTTTTAGATCGGTTTGCAAATCATCCGAATAGATAGTTTTGAACTTTATATCTGTCAGGTATTAGTGTTCTTCTGCTAATTACAAATACCAGGCTAAATACAAAAATACCACGTGACAAATCCACTCGAACGCCAGTGGGCGCAATGATTCTAGTGCTCCCTAAAGTTATGCGTGCGAACGACCATACGATTTGCCCCATTGTGCCTTCTCGGCAGGGCCGCAACGATGGTGGTGGCTTTATGATGAAACCATTTTGCTATCGGCCACAAAAACGATAACCGCTGACTGCTTACTGGCGTCATGAAACCAGTGCGAGGGAAGCATGTCGTTCGTACGCAAAACGTTAGGGAGCACTAAATCTTTGTGCGCTCTGACGTGTGAGCAGGTTTGTCACGTGTTATTTTTTTTATATTTCCCGGGCATTTGTAATTAGCAGTAAAACAGTATTACTTAGCAGATATAGGGCTCGAAACTGTCTATTTGGATGTTTTGCAAACCCATCTACAACATTCTCATTGAAATATTTCATTCATAATCCTTCCTTCAAAGGTTAGTGATTATAAAGATCAAATTAAACAATATTTGACAACATAAAAAATATTGTGGCTAAGTCCAAGCAACGGTGAGCAACACGCATTTGGTAGCATCGTAATTATTGCGTGTGCCGGCATATTTTTAAACTCTGGCTAAAGTTACCTGGGACACCTAGTATACCCCCATCATTTGCTTCTGTCGTGCACTACTTGGAGCCATGATTATGCACCAGGAATGGTGCGAAGCCAGTACTTCTGCCAGGCGCAATATCGGTCGCATGCAAAAAAATTGTGTCACGCTCATTTTGCGTACGACCGGTCGGAAAAGTGAAGCGATGTCGTACAACGAACAAGTATAAAATATTTAGAGGGGGCTCATCATCGCGCACGGCGGCCATGCGAGCACCTCGGGGCGAATGAATGAGCACTGCGGGGGAAGAAAGGAACGGGACAAAAAAAAAATAGCGGGCAGGAACAAAAGGCCCGTCGCGAAGGCGCTCGGGCGGTGAACTGTGCGCAGCGGGCGGTCCTATAGATTGAAACTAGCAAGAAGGTGGCAGGGGGAGCGAAATGCGCATGGCCCGACGAGAACGCACGTCTAAATTATATTTAGGTGCCTCCCCGAGCTGGCTGATCCGGACACGCGGGCACACGAGCAGCGGCGGAGACAAAACACCGGTCGGCCCCAGTCATTCCAGGGAGGAGTGACAGCGGCGGTGGGCCGAGCGAACTCTTTGGAGCGCGACATACATCCACCTGGACGATTTACTATGAGCTCCGGGTCCCTTCCCGCGCCGCCACGCTCTTCCTCGCCGTGGAGAAACGTAATAAAGCGTCACCGCGCCTGGTACCATTCGAGACGTTTCCGCCATGAGCAAAAGTCCTAATTGAGGTGTCGTCTCTGTCAGGGGGTGCGCGCACTCAGCTCAGAGAGGGCGCCTCGCGTGACGCCCAGCCCTGCACTCCAGCTGCCCTCCTGGCAGCGGCCACATGTCATATACGCGCGCCGCCAGCCTGGCCAACCGGAACGACAGGTGACGCGTCTCTATCACCCCGCAATGGGCGCTCGATGGGGACACAGCTGATGCCCACTTTGTCCCCGCTTTTCCCCATGCAAACCTTTCCCACTTTTACTTTATTCCTCTCATCCCATTCCTGCTTTCGAATTTCCTACGCTTTTTTGCCGCCATCCTTCTTCCTGCAGGTTTGGCCCATCCACTTCCATTTTTCTTTCCACGGCTATTACGAGGACACGCTGGCAGTGGCGGCTCGTTGGCTGCTTCCTTGCTCTTCTGCCGGTACTTCCCACCCTCTGACGAACGTTTCTTTATTGCCTTTCTGTGGTCACCTAAACTCGAAAAGGTTTGGTGGCTTATCCCGTATTTTATGACTCTCCTTATCGACGTAAAAAGACGTCATCTAAATGAACCTCCTTGTCCCCATCGTCCCGTTCTTTTCGGCCGACCCAATCTTTCTCTCGTCGTCAGCGTTTTGTCTGATTTCCAGCCTTATGTCTCGTCGACGCTGTGTTCATGGCGCTATTGTTGTCAGCGACCTTTATGTCGTCTGTGTGCGGACTTTACACCAATGCGTTTTCGCTTGAACCTTGAGCTGAAAATTCTTATTGAAACTTCCAATAAGCTAGCCTCAAGCAATATTGCTATATTGGCTGGATCATATAAGTCAAACCAATAAACCTCCCTTATTCTTATTTATTTTGTTGTAACTACAAGAGACATTGAACAAATTAGGGCGCTTAGCCATCTAAAAACATTTCAGATATTTCAATGCAGCCCTCATTGCCCCACAGTACCAAGGTTAGATAATGACATTTAGTCTAATTGAGGAGCACTAGCATATAGTACCATGAGAATTTTTTTCAATCCTTGCAGGAAAGAAAAACCTAAAGTGATGGCAAACAGTTGAAAGCAAGGATGACGCAAAACAGCTATCTACTAATATCACTGACCTGGCCCACATTCAACTTTTGCTTCCTTAACGTAATACTGACATGATCTCATAGATAACAAGGCTTTTGCTGTATACGAACGAAATTTACTTAGCGAACTTATGAAAGCGCAACGCTGATATTCCGATTCGTGTTCCCATTTAGGAAAGACGCAATCATTGCCGGCAATGCAAAGTGTGAATGGCATATTATTTCGTGTCGCGATTCACAACGGTGGACACAACTGGAAAGAGAGCGAAAAAGCTGAAGGAAACTGCGAGCACGGAGGATGGAGTAGATGGCACAAGTCATATGCGGCAGCTGAAAAGAAAAACCAAAGAGCGAGGAAGCTGTGAAAGAGTTTCTGGAAGCAGCTCGAGAATTTACGATCCCACCAAGCGTGAAAAGCTCACTCACAGAGACGTTCGCCGTGGGAGGTCTATTTATTGAAGACATTATGCCGGCTGAAAGTAAAAGAGCCGATATCTATGGCACGTGCTCCTCAGGGTACATGTGCGAACGGCCGATGCCACTAGGAAAGTGAAAAAGTGCCTACCTTTGTGCTACAGGCGCGGACGCGATCCATTCCTCATACTATTCCAGAGTCCCCTTTTTATTTTATTTTTTTTAAAGGGGCAGAAAGATGTGACTGACTCTTTCATTGTTTGCGTCATACACGAACAGCGGCGACACTTGAACTTGCACCGTGTTTTTTTATGTGGCATTAACAATCAGATTATAACGAATGCCAAAACAGGTGCCATTTCTCGCATAAGTTCCCTGAGTGTATTTTGTTTTCAGCAGCAATGTGATAAAGCAAGGTCCCCACTTACTATACAAATCGATTCCACGTCAAGGTATAAACATTTTGCCACTGCTAAAGTTGCAATAAATTGCTAATTGACACAATCTCGTTAATAAACATCTGAGTAACAAATTTGATGACGTCTTATTTCTAGATGGAT